>JAWWNI010000973.1:0-600000 GCA_034642065.1 Darevskia nairensis
TTTCCCCTCCTGTATGTTTAGTCGGAATCTCCTTTCTTGTAACTTGAAGCCATGGGTTCCAGTCCTACCCTCCTTAAGATATTTGCAAATGGCTGTCATCTCTCCTCCCAGCGCTCCTCGTAAGGCTTGGTTTTCATAACCTTGAAGGATATGATCTGTCCCCTCCCACTTGCTACTCCTCCCTCATTAAAAAAAAAAGTATATGGGGAGGGAAATATTGCATTGCATGGGGTTGGACTAGATGACCCTTGGGGGTCCCTTCCAACTCTCCTATTCTTTGCTTCTGTAAAAACAACCCCAAATCCTGAGAACTTGCAGGGGAATCCTGGGAGGCAGGGAAGAGAGAGAGAAGGAAAGGAAGGAAAGGAAAGGAAGGAAAGAAAGAAAGAAAGAGTGAGAGAGAGAGAGAGAGAGAGAGAGAAGGAAGGGAGGGAGGGAGGGAGGGAAGGAAGGAAGGAAGGAAGGAAGGAAGGAAGGAAGGAAGGAAGGAAGGAAGGAAGGAAGGAAGGAAGGAAGGAAGAGATTGGAGATCTCAGCGCTGCGCAGCACCTCTCTCAGCCTCGGTTCTGATCTCCCGCGAGTGTCAGAGGCGGGCAGCAGCCGTGATTTTTGTTTGGCCGCTTGTGATTTTGTTTGGCGGCTGAAGTTTCTCCCTCTTCTCCAGGCTGAAGTTTCTCCAGGCTGAGCCTGGTGAGGGGCTGTGAGACAGAAGCGCTCAGGTTTGCTGCCTCTTGGTGGCTTCCTCAGCCGGCGACCGAGACACTCAAACAACACCAAAGAAAAAGACAAGAGGGGAAACCAACGGATGGGTTATTTTCCCTTTTGAAAAGCAAAACAAGGAGGTGCCTGCCCCAGTGGTGGGGGAAGGGGAAGCCGCTTTGACAAGGAGCCGGGGAGGGAGGACGAGGAGCAACTTTGACGCTGCTGCTGCTTGGGGGAGGGGAGCCGCTTTGCTGGGAGGGAGAAAATTTAAGAGGGGAGTGGTGGCGGTGGCTGTTGTGGTGGAGGGCGGCGGTTTAAAATAAAAATACGACAGCACAAGAGACGAGGTCGGCCCTTCCTCCCTCCCCTCTGGCAGCCGCTACGAGCTCTCCTTCTCCTTCCCGGGTGGGGCTCCTTTCCCTTCCATTATGCCGAGAGTGGCCTTTAAATCCTCGGTCTGAGACTGAGGTGGGGAAGAACTTGCTCCCTCCTTGCCGGGAGGGAAAGAGCCCCGCTGGGGCTGCCGATTGGCGCAGCCGCGCCATCCGGCCGCCCACCGGGGCTAGCAATTGGTGAAAAGATGCCGAGGCAAGGGGAGGGGGGAAGAAAAGTTGCTTTCTGTGATCCGGGAATTAACCGGGATATTCCTTTTGCCGGGAGAGCACCTAGAAACGCCTTAGATACTTGACAGCTATGTCCACGGGCCACATGACGAGGTCTGGCGGGCCGGATTAGGCCCCCGGGCCTTGTGTTTGACACCCGTGTCCCAGTTGATCCCCTCGAGGTTTTGGTTGCTAAAACTGACTCCTGCCCCTCCCCCTCATTCCACCCTTCATTGTTGTATGTTCTCTGGAAGGGAAGAAGGAGCTTTCTCTGTGCTGCTGTTTTGATCCACAGTGATCTTTTTGTGAGTGACTTTACCCCTTTGTCCTTTGCCTTTAACCCCCCCCTCCAGCCTTTTTTTAACCCCTAAAAAAACGTGTTCGCTTGGGTGATTTTTCAAATCTTTCGTGTGCATGCACACTTCTTCAGTATCTGAAGAAGTGTGCATGCACACGAAAGCTCATACCAAGAACAAACTTAGTTGGTCTCTAAGGTGCTACTGGAAGGAAAAAAAATTTGTTTGTTTTGTTTTGACTATGGCAGACCAACATGGCTACCTACCTGTAACTTGCTTGCAAGTAATTAAAGTAAATTATAAGCTATTTAGCCATAAAGTGTTAGTGTTCTGATATGCTGCTGCATAGAAGAGGGGTGAGTTGCCATGTCTCCTTGCTTTCAGATACTTATAAAGCGGTTGAGAAGTAAAGGAATATATAAAGAGATGCCAACTTATGTGACCAACATCTGTGCAGTCTGCACCTGTGAAACTTATATTATGGTTCCTAGTAATTTCACTGCTTGACTTCTGAAATTGTCAAAACCTCATAGGAAAAGCCTGTGTGGATAAATTGGCCCATAAAATCTATCTATAAGATTGGTTTAATTATCCTAACAGGAGTTATAATTTTTTTACTGTTTGATATTTTGTTTTGAGGTGGAATATGCTGCTGCTTGTGAGACCAAAATTTTTTTTGGGTGGGTGGGGGCCTGCTTTAAATAAGAGTTACCTTAAAAGGCTAACAAATTTAGTATGGTGTAAGCCAGTGGTGTCCAAACTTTTCAAAGAGGGCCAGATTTGATGAAGTGAAGGGCCGTGATGGTTGACCCAAGGGCCGACCAAAGTTGTTAACCTTTTTTTTTAGGGTTGAAGTTGTTGAGGTTTTTTTAAGGATTTTACCCCAGGAAATAAACTGCCACAGGGGCTGGATTAAACCAACTGGTGGGCCAAATTAGGCCCCCAAAATGGACTTTGGACATGCCTGGCTGAAATTTCAATTCAATGGAGCTGAATAAATAAATAGCTGCTGTGGTATTTGTTTTATTTTGTTTTTTATTTGGTAAACCACTTTGCAGGTTTTTAAGAAAAAAAATTATTAAATAAATAAACAATACAGTGTTACCTCTGGTTACATACTTAATCCGTTCCGGAGGTCCGTTCTTAGCCTGAAGCACCACTTTAGCTAATGGGGCCTCCCGCTGCCGCTGCACCGCCAGAGCACAATTTCTGTTCTTATCCTGAAGCAAAGTTCTTAACCTGAAGCGTTATTTCTGGGTTAGCGGAGTATGTAATCTGAAACGTATGTAACCCGAGGTACCACTGTAAATATAAATAAAATAATACAAGCCAAAACACAATCCATCCTGTAGATTTAGGTATCTGTCCATAGTCACCTACTTGTTATCAGAGGCCCAGAATCCACATTCGTTTATAAGAAAATATGAAATAATGTAAAACCATTTTTGCAGTCAAAAAGCAACAACACACAATGTTGGGGGGGGGTTGACAAGAATTTTTTTGCACCGGGTACCACCTGACCTTCCTACACTTCTGATTCTAACCACATCTGTGCAGAACTAATCCACATTTCATTCAGCCAGGTTTATTCCAGGAAAGGGGGGTTAGGATTACAACAGTCCTAGGGTTGTATCCAACCAAATTCCAACCAGAACAGACCCACTCAAATTATTGGGCCTAAATTAAGCATGCCCATTAACTTCAATGGGTTTACCCAGGTGGCGCTGTGGGTTAAACCACAGAGCCTAGGGCTTGCTGATCAGAAAGGTCGGCGGTTTGAATCCCCGCAACGGCGTGAGCTCCCGTTGCTCGGTCCTAGCTCCTGCCCACCTAGCAGTTCGAAAGCACATCAAAGTGCAAGTAGATAAATAGGAACCACTCTGGCGGGAAGGTAAACGCCATTTCCGTGTGCTGCTCTGGTTCACCAGAATCTTTGTCATGCCAGAAGCTTTGTCAAGCTGGCCACATGACCTGGAAGCTGTACGCCGGTTTGTGGGAATCGTGTTGGATTGGCGCTGGCAGGCCACGGCAATCTTGCCCAGGCAGAAAGTGTTGCGCTGGCATACCACGTCGTGCTGTAACCTCGGGATGGCAGACACGAGTCAGGAACACAAAGGAACAATGGAGGGTGGTGGAAAGTTACTGGAAGTCACAAGATGAGCACGAGGAGGGTGCATGAGGAGAGCATGTGTTGGGAGCATGAAGGATAGTCATGTATGCAATGGCGGAGGCATGGGGGGAGTTTGGGGGTGTCACTTTTTGGAAAACAACTCCTTACATGGTGCTGTGTGCCACAACTGGGGCAGATGTCTCCTTATTTGGATCCTTAAGTTGTATCTGTCAAGTTAACCATTAACGAAGGTGTGAGATTGTTAATAAAAGGGACCCTCGCAAAGGATTCAAGGTCGCCTTCCCGCACATCCATCTTGTCTCCATGTCGTGTTTTTTACCAGCGCAACACCGGCTTTCGGCCAATAAAGCGAGATGAGCGCCGCAACCCCAGAGTCGTACACGACTGGACCTAATGGTCAGGGGTCCCTTTACCTTTACTCTGACCATGATTTGTATGAGCAGCAACCCATAGTCTACAGTCCTCATCGACAGGACTAACTTCTGAAGAGACAAGAGTTAGGATTGTGCCTGTTTGTCAAGGAACATGGGAATGGAGAAGTAGTTTCTCTGCAGCAATAAAAAGATGCTTGTCATAGGTTAGGTTGGGTGTGGGCCATGTAGGTGGGAGGATTGCCTTGAGGACCTATGTGAGTCTCCTCCCCATTCTGCCCCCCCCCCCACTTTCTCTGCCTTCCAGCCTGCTCAGAGCAAAAAGGCACCTTTCTTCCTGGCCATCCCTTTCCAAGAATGCCAGGGAAGGGTTAAAAAGCAATGTATTGGGGAAAACACCCCCTCCCAACAACCTGGAATCAGAGAGCGGAAGGAGGGAAGTAAAGCTCCATCCATCCCTCCCAGCCCAGGCCAATGCCAGGTGGGGAAACAAGAGCAGACTAGATGAGCAAGCTTGGCTCTGATGGAAGAGGGTGCCAACCTCTGTCACGTCCCCCCTTGGCAGAGCGGAACCCATTCCCCAGTCAGCTAGGTAGGGAAGGGGGAATTGGGTTAGGCGGGTAGAGGGGCAAATGGCCCTACGGATGGCTGGAGTGCCCCCGACCAGCAGCTAGGTGGTGTTTCATTTTTTTTCTAATTCCCAACATTCCAGTTATTTATTTAATCTGCAAATAAAGCAGGGGGCGGAGTCATAGCTCTGTGGCAGAGCATCTACTTTGATGCAGAAGGTCCCATGTTCAATCCTTGGCATCTCCAGGTAGGGCTGGGAGAGACTCCTGAAGAGCCACTGCCAGTCAGTGTGGGCAATACTGAGCTAGATGGACCAAGAGTTTGATTTTGCATAATGTGGCTTCCAATGTATCTATGTCTTAAGGGGAGGGTCATAGTTCAGTGGTTAGAACACCTTGCACCCGAGTTTTCCTCCCTGGCATCTGCATGTACGGCTAGGAATCTCCCCTGCCTGAATCCCTGGAGAACTGCTGCTAGTCAGTGTAGGCAGTACTGAGCTAGATGGTTTGACTTGGGAAAAGGCACCTTTCCAGTAACACAGTCCTTATTTATTTATTTTCTTTATTTACTACATTTATACTCCTCCATTTCCCCCAAGGTGTCCAAGGCAGTAAACACGCTTTTCATTTCATCTTTGTAACAACTTTGCAAGGTAGGCAAGGCTGAGCGAGAACAACTGGTCCAAGGTCATGCAATGAGCTTCTTGGCTGAGTGGGGATTTGAACCTGGGCCTCAGGTCCTAGCCCAACAACTGCTATACTTCCCTGGCTCTCTTATTTGCTTAATTCTATTTTTTCCCCATAAAGGAGAATCCCCCCCCCGTGCATTATATGGGACAACCTCCTCCACAATGTCAGTTTAACAGGGGACACATGACCTGAGGAAATAAAATATTACTTTTATAGAGGGATAACTTAACCAGAGTTGGATCACTGGCCCATCTAGTTCCATAGTGTCTACACTGACTGACAACAGCCCTCTAGGATTTTTACACTGTCCTGTCCCAGCATACCTGGAGATGCCAGGCACTGAACCAGGGACCTTCCGCGTGTCAAGCAGATGTTCAGCCACTGACACCAGTTCTAGACTAGACCACACATTTAAAGCATGTGACTTCCTCTAGAGAATCCTGGGAACTGTAGCTCTGTGAGTGGGAAGCTACAGTTTCCAGGACTCTCTGGGGGGAAATCATGTGCTTTAAATGTGTGTTGAATGTATGATATGGGAAATGGGGGGGGGGGCGCCGGAGGGATCTTTGTACCCTGGCGCCGGATATGCTTAAGATGGCCCTGCACCTGACCTTACTACGCCTCTGGTTATTGCCCCCTGCATCAGGTGAGTCCTGGGCCCATATCATGCCACCCCACCAGCCAAAATGTCGACAACTCTGGGAAACGGGGGGGGGGGGCAGAGGGATCTTTGCACCACGGCGCTGGATATGATTAAGACGGCCCTGACCAAGGTACCACTGTATTAGCGTTCTAAACTGAACATGACGTGACCCTTACGTTTTAAAAATCTTTCCTTGATCCCTTCTGAATGTCACAAACCATGAGTGTAGATCTGTCCCTGACTGCCTCAGCTCGAGAAGAATACTGTGGAGTTGTAAAAGGATTAGAAAAGGGCAACCGATAGGATCGAGTGGGTGCAGGGCCTCCCTTGTCAGGAAAGATCCCAGAGATTGGGGTTGAGAAGAAGCAAATGAGAGGTGGCACGATCAAAGTTTATAAAATAATGCATTGCAGTGGAGTCAAGTTGAATAAAATATGGGAGGTGATCACACACACACACACACACAAACACACACACACACTGCCCTCCCTTGCCCCTGCCAGAAGGGGCACAGGAAGGGGGGAGGGAGGCCACAGCCCAACAAAAACAGCCCTGGATGAGCCCAGGAGAGGCTGCACTGCCTCCTGCCCTCAGCTGGCACTTCTGAGGCCTGGGCAGGCCAGGCTCTGGGTGCGAGAGGTGGTGCTGAGCTGGCGGAGGACTGTGCACTGCCAACTCATCTCCCTGCCCGGATGCCAGCAGGTGGTGGCGGCCAAGTCCCCTCCATGGCGAGGCATTTGCGGGGCACTGGGTCAAGACCAAGGTAATTGGAGGGGAGGACAGGGCAGGAGTGAGGGCTCCCTGGGAGAGAGGGAGGCACTCTCACATGGCAGCGGTGGAAAGGACTGGGGTAGCTCGCCACGGTCAATGGGGGGGGAGCAAATATTTTTGGAAGGCCAAGGGGTCTGGGGTCCTATGAAGCATGGCATGGAGGAAATGGATAGATAATATCAGGACCACAACACCTCAAGGACCGCCTCTTTCCATATGGACCTACCTGGACCTTCTGAGGCCCTCTTTCGTGTGTCTCCTCCTTGAGAGGTCCGGAGGGTGGCAACACGAGAATGGGGCCTTCTCTGCAGTGGCTCCCCGTCAGTGGAATGCTCTCCCCATGGAAGTTCACCTGGAAGATTCAGGACAGATCAAAGAACATTTTTTCTTCACACAGCTTATCATTAAACTATGGAACTCTCTCCCATAGGAGACTCTTGATGGTCACTAACCTGGATGGCTTCAAAAGAGGATTAAACAAAGTTACAGAAGGGAATGTTTGCAATATCAACAACTACTATCCTCAAGAGTGAAGCTCTGCCTTCATTGTCAGAGGCAGTAATGGTACTTGCTAGAAACCACAGGAGGAGAGAGTTGCTTTCGTGCTTGAGGATTCCCTACAGACACTTGGCTGACCATCAGCTCCTTCTCTTCTCATGTTCCAGGAGGGTGTGGCAGGCCGAGAGAGCATGCACAAGGTATTAATTGAGAATCGCAACAGCTATATCTTATCTTCATTTATCCATTGGAAGAGACAGGCTCGGTTGCCGTCACCCATGCGTTGGTAACCTCCAGATTAGATCATTACAACATGTTCTGCAAGCGGCCGCCTTTGAAGGCAGCTCGAAAACAATTTTGGAATGCGACCACACGCCAGTTGACAAGTGTGGGCTGATAAGCATGCAGGTGTCGCGTTCCGAAGCATCTACATGGAGCCCAAGGCCAGGTGTTGTTTGCTTCCATTGACAGCACAAGGATGAGGCCCCTTCTTCAGCTTGGGGAAGCAAAAGCTGCCCATGGGAACATCTACTCAGGGGTTGCATATCAGTGGTGGATGAGGCCAAAGGAATTAAGTGGGTGGGTTCAAAGGCGAAAATGGAGGGGGGGGCGAGGCTCCTGGGGCCATTCTATAGTAGGCTACATCCCTGCCATGGAAAAGCTAGGGTGGGGAGTTTCTGGCTCACAGGCCGGTCTTGAGCCACAAGTGGGATCCTAATTGCCTGCAAGGCCGTTTCCCTCCAAATCACACCCATCAGATGTTAGCTGATTGGCAGAAGCACAGGGAAATTGGCTGCAGACACCCCTTTCTAGGAGGCAGCAGGCATGTACAGCCAAATCAGTTTTACTCAACATCCTCATCATGAGGATCATCTTCCATACCCTACAACATTATTCCAATAAGGACATCCTAAGGCAAGCATAGGCAAACTCGGCCTTCCAGATGTTTTGGGACTACAACTCCCATCATCCCTGACCACTGGTCCTGTTAGCTAGGGATGATGGGAGTTGTAGTCCCAAAACATCCTGAGGGCCGAGTTTGCCTATGCCTGTCCTAAGGAGAAGTGGGGCATTCTGGGATCAAATCAGAAACTGGGACAGCTTCTGTAAATCCAGGACTGTCCCTGAAGAATAGGGACACTTGGAGGGTCTGATCCTCTGATCTGTAGAGTAGCCAGCATCATATAACCAGCATACTTGAGTCTAATAAATGCCTCAAGGGGTTAATGTCATAGAGTAAGCTGTCCTGCCAGCCTTAGGTTATGTCACTTCCCCTCACCTTGGGAGGAAATGGGCAAGCAAGCCTTTTGTCGTACTCATTCTATATGTAGATTCAGTATGTGAGGAGGGCTGCACTGGTTGCTTCTGCTCAGCCGCATGGCTTTAACCAGCCTCTTTTGTTTCAGACGTGAATGGAATCTGAAACTAGGGCTTTTTGTATAGCCTACAGTGGTACTTCAGGTTACAGGGGCTTCAGGTTACAGACTCTTCAGGTTACAGACTCCACTAACCCAGAAATACCGTGTTTCCCCTTTTTTAAGACACCGTCTTATAACTTTTTTTCCTCAAAAAAACACAGGATGGCTTATTTTCAGGGGGTGTCTTGTTTTTTATTATGTCAGGAGCAGCACGCCTCTCGTTCGCTGGCTCCCTGCGTGCGAGGAGCAGGCAGGACTCGGGTGAGAGGCTGTCTTTTATTTTCTGTGCCTCTCGCTGGCTCGCTGGCTCCCTGCAGAGCAGGGAGAAATGTAAAGTACTACACTTGGGCAAAAAAAAATGAAAGGCACAAATACAGGATGGGTGACACCTGGCTTGAGAGCAGTACATGTGAAAAGGATCTAGGAGTCTTGGTAGACCACAAACTTGACATGAGTCAACAGTGTGATGCAGCAGCTAAAAAAGCCAATGCAATTCTGGGCTGCATCAATAGGAGTATAGCATCTAGATCAAGGGAAGTAATAGTACCACTGTATTCTGCTCTGGTCAGACCTCACCTGGAATACTGTGTCCAATTCTGGGCACCACAGTTCAAGAAGGATACTGACAAGCTGGAACGTGTCCAGAAGAGGGCAACCAAAATGGTCAAAGGCTTGGAAACGATGTCTTATGAGGAACGGCTTAGGGAGCTGGGTATGTTTAGCCTGGAGAAGAGAAGGTTAAGGGGTGATATGATAGTCATGTTCAAATATATAAAAGGATGTCATATAGAGGAGGGAGAAAGGTTGTTTTCTGCTGCTCCAGAGAAGCGGACACGGAGCAATGGATTCAAACTACCAGAAAGAAGATTCCACCTAAACATTAGGAAGAACTTCCTGACAGTAAGAGCTGTTCTACAGTGGAATTTGCTGCCAAGGAGTGTGGTGGAGTCTCCTTCTTTGGAGGTCTTTAAGCAGAGGCTTGACAGCCATCTGTCAAGAATGCTTTGATGGTGTTCCTGCTTGGCAGGGGGTTGGACTGGATGGCCCTTGGGGTCTCTTCCAACTCTATTATTCTATGGCTCTTGACTGAAAGAAAAGGGCGGGCAACAGTGACTTCCAGCCCTCTCTCCCCAGCCCTGGGATGTTCCAGGGGAGGGAATGGCAGCTGGCGAGGGAGGGAGGGAGCTCCTCCGAAGGGCTGCTCTCACTCACTCTCCTGGGGGGGGGGGGCTCGCTTAATAGCAATCTGCTACACTGGAGCTTCTTAAATTTAAACCAGTATAATGGAATCTATCTGTGCAGTAGCCTATACTTAAATAAGGATCTCTACTAGCCAGCTGCCCAAGACTTAAGTTCCAACAATGCACTTTGCAGCAAACACTGATAGCTGAGAACAGAGAAAACAGAGATAGAAAACAAAGAAGCTAGCTGAGCAGCAATTAAGATTGCTGACTTGGTAAATGGTAGCAATTAAGGTGCAAAGCGGGGTGTGATAAACTGCCTGTCCTTTACCCACAAAATGTTAACTTTTGTGACGGTGTAGGGCAGCTTTTAGCAGCTTGCAAACAGCGAGAAGGAAAAAGCCCTCAAAGCAGCAGGCATGCATAAAGGAGACAACAATCAAGACACGTGGGAGAAGGGAGAAGGGGCCGCTGCGTGCTCTGCGCCTAGCAGCTGATCGGCAAGAGGGGAAGTGAAAGAGAGGACGGGGGAGAGAAAGAGAGGACCTTTCCAAACTACTACAAATCCTTAAAGGGGCAGCTCCACAGACAATCCTCACTGCAGCAGGCGTTTTAAAAGGCTGCTTTATGCAAGGAGACACGTGGGAGAGCTGCTCTGCGCCTCACAGCTGATAGGCAGAGGGGAGGAAGGCATTCTCCAGCGAGTGCGGGGAGAGAAAGAGAGGACGCAGGAACTCTCCTTTGCTTTCAAAGCCCCCGCCCCCCGCCTATCACTATGGCTTATTTTCGGGGTGTGGCTTATTTCTCGCAAATGTGAAAAAACCCTGCCATGGCTTACTTTATGACTACGTCTTAAAAAGTGGGAAACATGGTAGTACCTCGGGTTAAGAACTTTGCTTCAGGATGAGAACAGAAATTGCGCGGCGGCGGTGGGAGGCCCCATTAGCTAAAGTGGTACCTCAGGTTAAGAACAGTTTCAGATTAAGAACAGACCTCCAGAACGAATTAAGTTCTTAACCCGAGGTACCACTGTACCAATAGTTTAGGGTCTTTTACCATTTTGTAACCAAGCAATGTTTTACTGCCTGGGCATCTTTTTCTGACTGCTGCTTGAATGTTCAGAAACCACTTCAATGTTCCCATGCTGATGTGGTAACTACTATAGAGACCCCCTCATCTGAAAGGAGCTAATTCAAAACCTCATGGTGTTCCCAGGGCTTGAGGTGATCATACATGTGGCCAGTTATGAACTCCAGTGGACCGGTGAGATCTGAGACCAAATGCTAGTGGACATGTGGGACATTTTAGGGCAATCTATGAAACTACAATGACCACTACCCACATCAAAAGGGGGGCGACTTTTGCGTGCTTGCGCACAGCCCCCTAATTCCCAATGAGACTCGTGGTAGCTCAGGCTGGCTTCATCCTCCCCAGGCTGGATACCTGGGGTATCCGCCTACCTCAGCCAATCGCCCAATCCCGCCTGGGGAGGCGTTGCCAGGGGATTGGCCAAGTAAGGGAAGGGACCACCCTGCCCACACAACAGAAGGTGTAGCTTACCTGTGAAGTGGCAGTCCCACCCTCCACTCCCTCAATTAAGTCTTCTTTTGCAGGTTAACCTCTTCTCCACAGGTACGCAGGTGCTGCTATGTCAGGGTTGCTGTTGAAGGGCCGGAAAGGAATTTTCCTGCATTCGCAGGTTTTGCCTTCCCTGTAGCAAAACGTCACAACTTTGGTGGTTTCAGGCCTTGGGTGGAATCCTTTAGTCTATCTTCCTAAATGGGGGGGGCGTGAAGCGGTGACCCACGCCCCCTTTGTGGTGGTAATACCTGGGTTCCCCGTTAAAGGGGTCTTGGGGGGAGGCATTGGCCATACGCTGAGAGGTTGTCATTGCTCTCTCCCTCCAGCAGTGGCGAATAGGGGGCGGGCTCTCTGCTTGAACATATGTTCTCCAGCGCCAGCCCAACCCCCACACATTCTGGATAACCCTGAAGTCTCCCAGATCCCCGTCTGGGGACTGGGAAAGATAAACGCCCAATGCCTGAACCAAGGTCTCCCTACATCTGAAACTTAATAACGTTGTGGCCAATTTTAATCCCATAGCACGTTGTCTTGAGTCATTATTCTGCTCAGGGGTCGCCTGGGGTTGGGGGGACTCCGCCTGTCCACACAATGACTTTTGTTGCAACTGGGTGGGCATGTATGATCAGAAGGGCAGTACTGAACTGGTATTCATGGAAAACAAGATGAATTCTGGTCTCTGGTATATTTGCTTGCAAATAGAGAAATCCTTTTTGAGTTAAAGGGGAACCATATGAATGCTGGGTGTAACAGAGGAACATAACTTCCCCAACACATAATGGAAGTTGGACTGAGAGGCCCAGAAATGTAAGACAGAGCAATAGAGGCAGGGCACAACAACGGGTTGAGACCCCGGCTGTCAGGGGCTGCCCTAGCCCCAAGGCAGTGTCGGAAGACACAGGCAGCGAAGACAGAGCACAACTGACACAAGAAGCGGTGTTGAGGCTCTGGGACGCTGAACAAGCAATGCCCTCACAAGAAGGAGCTCCGTTAACGCCAGAAATGGTGATGAGGCAGTGGGATGAGGAAAAAGCCCTGGCCGCGCCAGAAGAAGGGGGAGGGCTTAGGCATCCAACCAGGGCTTCAGTGCAGCCAGAAGGCGGGAGGCAGGAAGTGGAGGAAACCAGGGAGGAGAGGAGCCTGGATGATGCTGCTCAAGCCCCAGAGGCAACTGGCATGGAGGACGAGAGCGCAGGGGAGGCGACGAGCGCTACCCCTCTCAGGTCTAGACCGCGGAAGCGGAAGGAGGGTAGGCGGCGCCTAGGTTGCCCGAAGCTCTTATGTTGGGGGCGGGGCCGCCAACCGGTATTCCAGGAATCTGACTCAGATGAGACAGATGATGAACTGTGAAACCTGTAACGCTTGATGCTGTAAATAAAGCTATTAGCTTAATACCAAGTACGTGTGGATGCTTGCTCCTGAGGAGACCTCACACACCTATCACAGCATTCCCGAAATCTTCGCGAGCTTCTCAGGAGTGACAGCGCAGCCAGCATGAGTGCCGCGGAGGAGGCAGCTGGAGCGGGCGCCCAAGGGGCCGCTGGTGGAGGTGCCCCCAACTGGGAGCAAAGAGCCAGGGAACTGGAGCTATTGTACCAGGTTTCCCAGGCGAGATTGGAGGAGGCACGGATCCATGCGGGACAGGGGAGAACCGCGACGGTGGGGAGGAAGATGCCCACGCTGGCAAGTAGGTTTCATGGGAAACCAGAAGAATATTTGGGGTTTAAGACGGAGATGTTGTATGCGTTGGAACTGCAGCAGGGGGACTTTGCAAATGAGGCAGAACAAGTGGGGTTCATAATTTCCCACTTTGAGGGGGCTGCGCGTGATTGGGTTCGCCCCCTTATCGCGGGGAAAAACCCGGCCCTCAAGAACGTAAAGGCATTTTTCGAAGGGATGGATATCGTTTACACGAGCCGCTCAGAACAGGAATTGGAGGCGCAGGAACTCCTGCTGCTCAGGCAAGGAAACATGACGGTACGCGAATACTGGGGGAAGTTTTCGCTTTTGAGCCACCGTTTGGGTTGGGACATGAACACGCCCCAAATGCTAGCGCTGTTTAAACTAGGGCTGGCAGATGAGGACAAAGACGCTTTGGCGAGAGCGGGGCCCCTGGACGATCTGAACAGTCTCACCCAGGCAGCAATGGCGATTGGAGTGCGTTTGGAGCTCAGAGATAAAGCGAAGAGAGAGGGGAAGTCGGGAAAGTGGATTAACTTTCGCTTTCCCACGCCGGCGGAGAAGCCGGGCGGCTTGCTGCCAAACACTCAGCAAGAAACGGCCATGGAACTGGGAGGAGTTCGCACGCGCCCCTTTTCAAATGCAATGATCGCTAAGGGAAGTGACGCGCAGGGTGGGAAGGCGCTGAGACGGTGTTATTTATGCCAGAAAACAGGCCACTTGGCAAAGGCATGTGACCAGAAGAAGGTGTGGCAAGGCATGACGGGGGCGGTAACTGGAGAAGGGGAAGAGGAAGCTGCGGTGGTGGGAAACGGCCGTGCCTGGAGGCAAGTCAAGGGGACAGCCAGCCAGGCAGAGAAGCAGTAAAACGTCCCCCTAGCAGCGCACCCAAGATAGCCACCCCCAGCCCGCCCAAGCACACCCTCCCCAACCCTCCCAAGCCAGGAATCGTTATGGAAGTCACACTGGAGCTCCCCAGTGGCTTCACCCTGCAGGTCCCCGCCTTAGTCGACTCGGGAGCGAGCGCAGATTTTTTAAATGTGGACTTTGCCCTAGAGCACCAACTCCATCTCCTGCCATTGGACTTCCCTCTGCAGGTCACCACCATTGATGGGAGGGAGTTGAAGGGAGGGGTGGTCACACAGAGCACACCTCCCATGAGGATGGGGATAGGACGGCACTCTGAGGTCCTCGCTTTCCACGTCACCACACTAGCAGGTCCTCCCATCATACTGGGGATGGGGTGGTTGGACAGACATGACCCAGTAGTGGGTTGGCATCAATGCTCCCTAATGTTTGGGTCTGCTTACTGCATGGAGCATTGTTTGGAGCAGACGTGTCCCAGGGGGCAGGCAGAAGCAGCCATGATACAGGCAGGGAAGGTGACGCTCCCAACGCAATATGCAGAGTTTCAGCAAGTGTTCAATGAAATGGAGGAGGACAAGCTGCCCCCCCCACCGCCCCTACGACTGCCAGATCAACCTGGTCCCGGGAGCGCAGCTGCCACCCGGCAGGCTCTACGCAATGTCAGAGCAGGAGTTGGCAGCTCTGAAGGACTTTATTGACAAAAACCTGGCCAGGGGTTTCATCCGTGAAAGCAAGGCAGTAGGGGGCAGTCCCGTGTTCTGGGTGGACAAGAATGACACGCAGCAGAAACGTCTGGTTTGTGATTACAGAATCCTAAACTCCCTGACCCTGCCTATCTCCTACCCTATGCCAAGGATTGACGACCTGCTGGTGGCTGTGCGCAAGGGCAGGATCTTCACCAAGTTGGACTTGAGGGGTGCGTACAACCTCATCAGGATCAGGGAGGGGGATGAGTGGAAAACCACCATGTTCACGCCCCTGGGAGCCTACGAGTACCTGGTTATGCCTTTTGGGCTGCAGGCAGGCAGCCAGTGCTTCCAAGCATTCATGCATCACGTGTTGGGGCCCCTGCTGTTCAAGCAAGCAGTAGTGTATCTGGATGATATCCTGGTGTACTCGCAGAATCCAGAGGAACACGTGAAACACCTCAAGGAAGTACTGCAGAAGCTCCAGGAACACCAGTTATGCGTCAAGCTGGAAAAATGCCAGTTTCACGCCACAGAGGTGGACTTTTTGGGCTACCGACTTTCAGACAAGGGAATAGCCATGGACACGGACAAGGTAGAGGTGATCCTGCAATGGAAGAGCCCCAGAACCAAGAAGGACGTGCAGCAGTTCGTCGGTTTCGCAAACTTTTATCGCAAGTTCGTGCCGGCATTCGCCTACATGACAGCCCCACTCACGGACTGCCTAAGGGGCAAGAAGAAGTTCCAGTGGACGGAGGAGGCTCAGCGCACCTTTGAAACCCTTTAAAAGGTCTTTGCATCGGAAGAGCAGCTGCTGCATGTGAACCCTGGCAAGCCCATCAGGATAGAGACGGATGCGTCGGACAGGGCCATCGGTGTGGTACTACTCCAGCAAGACCCTGCACGGGAATGGAGGCCCTGCGCATTCTACTCCAGGAAGCTGAGCGTCTCGGAATCCAATTACACCATTTGGGACAAGGAACTGTTAGCAGTGGTAGCGGCGTTCAAGCACTGGCACCACTTTTTGGTGGGTGCGCAGCACCAGATCCAGGTCCACACTGATCACAAGAACCTGGAGTACTGGCGCACGGCCAGAGTCCTCAACCAGCGCCAAATGCGTTGGGCAGAATTCTTTGCGGACTTCAACTTCCACATCCAGTATGTTCCAGGCGAGCAGAACGGCAGAGCGGACACCCTATCCAGGAAGCCTGAGTACCTGGAGGAAGCAGGGCCTCCAGTGGCAAGGGCGATCTTCAGACCTGAACAATGGCGGTGTGGGGCGACATTGGGGGGTCGGGAAGAACTTGTACGTCTCACGCAGGCCGATGACTTTGCCCAGAACAAACTGAGGGAACTCAGGGAAGGGGCTCCCAAGGCGAGTGGTTTCGAGGAAAAGGAGGGGTTGCTGTTGTACAAAGGGGCGCTGTATGTTCCAGGGGAGGAAATGAGGGCCAGGATTCTCAGGCAGCTCCATGACAACCCCACAGCAGGGCACTTTGGGCAGTTCAAGACCATGATACTGGTAACGAGAGAATTCTGGTGGCCCAGAGTCAGGCAGGAGTGCCTGGAGGGCAACGACTGAAGAGGGAGCACAAGGGCTTCTGCCTCTTGGATTTGTGACTGTCCAGGCTTGTGTGTGTGTGTTTGTCAGGTGACTAGCTGTGGGCGGAGCTAATCAGTGCGTGGAGGGCAGCGACAGAGGAAGTGGGCAAAAGGTGAGCTGAGCTTGTAGGGCGGAGCTAATCAGTGCCTGGAGGGCAACGACTGAGGAGGGAGCACAAGGTGAGCTGAGCTTGTAGGTTTTGTGGGTTTGTCTTTTGGGGGCTGTGTGTGATTAAGTTTGTGTGCTTATTTGTTTCCTTATTTGTTTGTGTGTTTCTTTCCTAGGGCTTCTGCCTCTTGGATTTGTGACTGTCCAGGCTTGTGTGTGTGTGTTTGTTTCTGGCTTGTGTGTGTGAGTTTGTTTCTGGCTTGTGTGTGTGTGTTTGTCAGGTGACTTAGCTGTGGGTGGAGCTAATCAGTGCGTGGAGGGCAGCAGCGCGCGCCTAGTGGCGCGCGCAGTTTGACCCATCTTTTAGGTAGAGGGGAGCTAGTCTCAAACGTTTATTAGGGGAAACCTAGGCTTCTTTTTGTGTGTGTGTGTCCTGACTTCAAGCTTCAAGATGGAGGGTGAGGGAACAACTGTAGTCGCCTGCAATTCCTGCGCAATGTTTGCCTTCTTGCCAAAGGATGTAGGCAGCTACACCTGCAGCAAGTGCAAGTTGGTTGCCCTACTAGAAGACAAGGTCCGGCAACTTCAGGAGGGGGATGGAACAACTGTAGTTGCCTGCAATTCCTGCGCAATGTTTGTATTCTTGCCAAAGGTTGTAGACAGCTACACCTGCAGCAACTGCAAGTTGGTTGCCCTACTAGAAGACAAAGTCCAGCAACTTCAGGCCCGTGTATCTATGCTCCAGAAAATTAAAGAGCTGGAGCTTTTCTTGGATGCAGCAGAGCACACTGTCTGCACCAAGCAGGAGACAGGGCACATCCCTGAGGAGGAGATCAGTTCCCCAGCTCAGGAGCCAGATGTATGGAGGAACGTGACTCACAGAAGTAGAATGCCCAGGGATCGCTCTGAGTGTTTAGAACTACAGAATCGATTTGAAGTGCTCTCCCTCAACATGGAAGATGAAGAACAGACTCCATTGGAAGATCTCTCTCTCATCACAGTTGATGAGGTATATGAAGACGAGCAGCAAAGTCAGTCCTCTGGGAATGTGCAGGTGACCTTGGAAGGGACAGCACATGTAAGAATCCCGACCAAGAGGAGGCGTGTAGTGGTGATAGGAGATTCCCTACTGAGGGGTACAGAAGCAGTGATCTGTGGGCCTGACAAGATGTCTCGAGAGGTGTGCTGTCTCCCGGGGGCCAAGATCCATGATGTAACAGAACGGCTGCAAGGAATCATAAAACCCACTGACAAAAACCCCTTCCTTTTAGTCCATGTGGGAACCAATGACACTGCAAGCCATGGCCTCCAGAAGATCAAAAGTGATTATGAGGCTCTGGGCAGGAAGCTGAAGCAATTAAATGCACAAATTGTCATCTCATCTGTCCTCCCAGTTGAACGACGTGGCCCAGGGAGAGAGAGAAAAATAGGGGAAGTGAACAACTGGCTTCGCAAATGGTGCCAGCAGGAACGGTTTGGATTCTTAGATCACGGTCTGCAGTTTCTTGAAGATGGACTTCTGGCAAGTGATGGGCTGCACCTCACAAGGGTTGGGAGGAATGTTTTTGCCAACAATCTCAAAAACCTCATCAGGAGGGCTTTAAACTGACTTATGTGGGGGAGGGAGACAGTGGTCCTGAAGGTAGGAGTCTATCAAATGCTGAAGATGATCATCCAAAAGTCAAGGACCAAATGGAGCAAACAGCACACAGACCTAGTGGTGGGAGGAAAAAATCCTTAAGTAGGAGACTAGGGGGAATGATCAATGGTTTTCAATGTCTGTATACAAATGCACAGAGCATGGGAAATAAACAAGATGAACTTGAGCTCTTGGTACAACAAACTAAATACGACATAATAGGCATCACTGAAACCTGGTGGGATGAGTCTCATGATTGGAATGTAGTAATAGAGGGATACAATATATTTCAGAGAAATAGACCAAACAGGAAAGGAGGAGGAGTGGCGTTATATGTCAGGGATGTGTATACCTGTGAAGAGATCCATGATTTAAAACTTCAAAGCCAAATTGAGAGTATCTGGGTCAAAATTAAGGGAGAGAAAAATAACAGTGATCTCATTGTGGGAGTTTACTATAGATCGCCAAGCCAAACTGAGGACATAGATGATGCCTTCCTGGAACAGATGACCAAGCATTCAAAAGGAAATGAGATAGTAGTAATGGGGGATTTCACCTATCCTGATATTTGTTGGATATCAAACTCAGCCAAGAGCATAAGGTCGAACAGATTCCTCACTGGCCTTGCAGACAATTTCTTTTTTTTTTTTTTTTTCAAATAATTTTTATTGGTTTTACAATTTTGCCTGGCCCTGTTCCAGGCCAGGTCACATTCATTATAATAACATTGTCCTCTGACCTCCTCACATCTCCCGTATTGGTTCTTATTTTGGATCACATCTTTTAAACAGTTTCAAACTTCATTGTCAATTACATCATCAAACAATCATCATTGTTATCTTTATCATTATCTATTACATCAACTTTAATCATTTTATCTTATAAAAACTTTTACTAACTTATATTTTCCTTGGCTATTTTCATTTTGCTTCGTATCCTAAACTTCCCTCCTGTCTCTCCTCGATCTTGAGTAAATAGCTTTAATATTATCCACATTTATTGTCTCTTTGTCATATCCATATTCCATAGTCCTAAAACCCAAAATAAAAGTCCCATTTCATTAGCATGCATTTTACCCCACTCCACATGGCTGCAAAGTCCAAAACCACATTTCCTCACGTGAGGCTTGTCCCAAAATCCCAAGCCAAACTTCGTCCTGTTCGATCTGGTTTTCCTTCCCATCTTCTGTCTGCTGTCTCCCTTTATCTCCTTTTTGGTTTGAGTTCTTTCTTGTCATTTTCCTCTTACGCTGGGTGACAGCTCCATGTCTCTTATATTTCACAGTTTTTTTGCTGGAGCTAGATAGCTTCTGTTGTTTCCTTTTCTTTTTAGCCTTGACGGGGGGATCTTCCTCCCCCTCTTCCTGTATTTCCAGCTTGACCTTGATGTTGTTTAGGCTCTGATTCATGGTCTCTGCAAAGTCTCGGGTTTCCTTCCTGTACATCTCCAGTGCCTCTAAAATTTTCCACAGGTTTCCCTCACAGTCCTCCGCCATTTTAAGAGACACTGTTTCCAGAATTTCAAAAATCGCTTTTCAATTTTAAATCCCTTAGTTCCAACAGTCCAATTTAATCCTCTTATCCTGTCAAATTTTCCACTTTCCAAATATCTACCCCCAAGACCAGGGGTGACAGATGGATTAAATCTCTGTTAAACGTTGTTTAAAATGTTGCTTTATGTTGCAATTTAAATGCCTTGGATTCCGAATGCCTGTTACTTTGTCACAATAGCAGGGGATGGACCTCCGCATTTTGCATCCCGAGCCAGTCTCTAATATAGTCAAATCTGTTTTTTTTTTGTTAGTACTCACACGTCCAAATTTCTTTTATAATCCTTGGAGGAATTGGCGCGCACAGGGAGGGCGGTCTCGCAGCTTCCGCCGACGGGGTGATGGGTCCGTGGAGCTCTGCCGCCCGCTCTCACTCCGGAGCCCTTGTTCGGGTCTCCGGGGGAGCAGGAACGGCATAACAAGCTCAGCCGGACCGCTGAGACCCTGGGACAACCTTCCCAGGGGTTTTGGGGGCTGCGGCGCTGGCGCAAGCTCCCCTTTTCCCGGTCGGTTTGGGGAATGTCAGGAGCGACATGTCCCCCCGACCGTCCCCTCCGGTGTGCCGACCGGAAGCCCCGGCCTTGCAGACAATTTCATTGTCCAGAAAGTGGGAGAAGCAACAAGAGGATCAGCCATTTTAGATCTGGTCCTAACCAATAGTGATGACCTGGTTAGTGGGGTAGAAGTGGCAGGATCATTAGGTGGGAGTGATCATGCTCTTCTGGAGTTTATTATACATCAGAAAGGAGCAACCAAGCATACTAAGACTCAAATTCTAGACTTTAAGAAAGCCGACTTCAGAAAACTTAGGGAAACGCTGGGTGTGGTCCCATGGACAGTAATACTAAAAGGGAAGGGAGTTCATGATGGATGAGAGTTTGTTAAAAGGGAGATATTAAAAGCACAACTTCAAGCAGTGCCAATGAGACGAAAACATGGAAGGTGCCTAAAGAAGCCAGGGTGGCTATCTAAAGAACTTTTAACTGAGTTAAGATTTAAAAGGGATATGTACAAAAAATGGAAAAAGGGGGAAACCACCAGAGAGGAATTCAAACAAATAGCCAGCACATGTAGAGACAAAGTCAGAAAAGCTAAAGCACAGAATGAACTCAGGCTTGCTAGAGAGGTTAAAAGCAATAAAAAGGGTTTTTATGGGTATGTCTGTAGCAAAAGGAAGAACAAGGAAACAGTGGGGTCACTTAGAGGAGAAGAAGGTGAAATGCGAACAGGGGACGCAGAAAGGGCAGAACTCCTCAATACCTTCTTTGCCTCAGTCTTCTCCAAAAAAGAAAACAATGCCCGACTTGAAGAATATGGAGCAGATGATTCAGCAGGGGAAACACAGCCCAGAATAAGTAAGGAGGTAGTACAAGAACACTTAGCCTAGTTTAGATGTATTCAAATCTCCAGGGCCAGATGAACTACATCCCAGAGTATTAAAGGAACTGGCAGAGGTGATTTCAGAACTACTGGCAGTAATCTTTGAGAATTCCTGGAAAACAGGCGAAGTCCCAGCAGACTGGAGGAGGGCAAATGTTGTCCCTATTTTCAAAAGGGGGAAAAGAGAGGACCCAAACAATTACCGCCCAGTCAGCCTGACATCAATACCAGGAATGATTCTAGAGCAAATCATTAAGCAAATGGTCTGTGAGCACCTAGAAAGGAATGCTGTGATCACTAAAAGTCAGCATGGGTTTCTGAAAAATAAGTCATGTCAGACTAATCTGATCTCATTTTTTGACAGAATTACAAGCCTGGTAGACGAAGGGAACACTGTGGATGTAGCCTATCTTGATTTCAGCAAGGCCTTTGTCAAGGTGCCCCATGATATTCTTGTAAAGAAGCTGGTAAATTATGGGCTAGACAATGCTACCATTCAGTGGATTTGTAACTGGCTGACTGACCGAACCCAAAGGGTGCTCATCAATGGCTCCTCTTCATCCTGGAGAGAAGTGACTAGTGGGGTGCCACAGGGTTCTGTCTTGGGCCCAGTCTTATTCAACATCTTTATCAATGACTTGGATGATGGGCTTGAGGGCATCCTGATCAAGTTTGCAGATGACACCAAATTGGGAGGGGTGGCTAATACCCCAGAGGACAGGATCACACTTCAAAATGAATTTAACAGATTAGAGAACTGGGCCAAGGCAAACAGGATGAATTTTAACAGGGAGAAATGTAAAGTACTACACTTGGGCAAAAAAAATGAAAGGCACAAATACAGGATGGTGACACCTGGCTTGAGAGCAGTACATGTGAAAAGGATCTAGGAGTCTTGGTAGACCACAAACTTGACATGAGTCAACAGTGTGACGCAGCAGCTAAAAAAGCCAATGCAATTCTGGGCTGCATCAATAGGAGTATAGCATCTAGATCAAGGGAAGTAATGGTACCACTGTATTCCGCTCTGGTCAGACCTCACCTGGAATACTGTGTCCAGTTCTGGGCACCACAGTTCAAGAAGGATACTGACAAGCTGGAATGTGTCCAGAGGACGGCAACCAAAATGGTCAAAGGCGTGGAAACAATGCCTTATGAGGAACGGCTTAGGGAGCTGGGTATGTTTAGCCTGGAGAAGAGAAGGTTAAGGGGTGATATGATAGCCATGTTCAAATATATAAAAGGATGTCATATAGAGGAGGGAGAAAGGTTGTTTTCTGCTGCTCCAGAGAAGCAGACACGGAGCAATGGATTCAACAGTGAATTTGCTGCCAAGGAGTGTGGTGGAGTCTCCTTCTTTGGAGGTCTTTAAGCAGAGGCTTGACAGCCACCTGTTAGGAATGCTTTGATGGTGTTTCCTGCTTGGCAGGGGGTTGGACTGGATGGCCCTTGTGGTCTCTTCCAACTCTATGATTCTATGAATACGTCAGGGGGTGCGAGGTGTGCCAAAGGGCCAAAGGGGAGAGGGAGGTACCTGCGGGGTTACTGGAACCCCTTCCCACCCCCAGCAAGCCCTGGGAGACGGTGTCCCTCGACTTTATCACGGACCTTCCCCCTTCCAAGGGGAAGACGGCGGTACTGGTCGTAGTTGATCTCCTGACCAAGATGGCCCATTTCATTGCTTGCCCCAAAGTGGTGTCGGCGGAGGAGATGGCCAGGCTGTTTGTGCAGCACATTTTCAGGCTGCATGGTATGCCAGCGAGGGTGGTCTCGGATCGCGGGGTCCAATTTACCTCCCGCTTCTGGCGCAAGCTCATGCAGCTCTTGCAGGTACAGGTGAGTCTGTCCTCGGCCCGTCACCCCCAAACTAACGGGCAGGCAGAACGTGCGAATTCCATTCTGCAGCAGTACCTGCGATGCTACGCTTCCCAACAACACAGCGACTGGAGCGACAAGCTCCCTTTGGCAGAGTTTGCGTACAACAACGCCGAGCAGGTATCAGCAGGCATGTCCCCGTTCCAAGCGAATTACGGCAGCCACCCCAGGGTCTTCCCGGGGAGGGAGGGTGAATGGGGGGAGGGAGACGTGCCCGCAGCAGAGCAGTTTGCGGAGGAGCTGGAAGCTCTACACCAACTGCTCAAAGACAATCTGGAAAAGGCAAAAGCAGCCTACAAAAGGGCAGCAGACCAGCACCGCAGGGAGGGGGAGGACATCCAAGTGGGAGATATGGTATGGTTGTCCATGCAAGGATTGCCCTTCCGGGGCAGGTGCAAGAAGCTGCAGCAACGCAGACTGGGCCCATTTGAGGTAGTGGAGCAGATTAATCCCGTAGCGTTCAAACTGCAACTGCCAGAATCCATGAGGATTCATCCGGTGTTCCACAGGTCTCTCCTGTCCGAGTACAGGGAACCTCACAGGTACCAACAGGGCTCCCAGCAGGGGTCGCAGGAGTTACCGTTTGTGGACCCGGAACTGTTCAATGAGGCCACAGAAATCTTAGACTCCAGGTGGCAAGGGGAGGAACTGCAGTACTTGGTAGTGTGGGAGGGGGAGCCAGCTTCAGAGAATGCTTGGATCCCAGCGGAAGCGGTAACCAGGGAGCATTTGGTATGGGAGTTCCATGAGTTATTCCCGCACAAGCCGAAACCATACCGCTGGCAACTAAGAGACGTTTTCCAACCCACGGATGAAGAGGAAGGGGATTTCTGGGGATTTCCACCATCAGGAGGGAGTGAAGGACATACGACGGTAGGGGAGGGGGCCGAGATGTCAGGGCCGGTCCTCCCACCCATAGCCAGGTCGGAATGGGAGGCGATATTCGAATCATCGTCTGAGGACGATGCCACAGTCTTCTTAGGTTTCCCTTCCTCGCTAGACACAGGAGGCAGTTCCTGGGGGGAGATGTTTGATCCCATGAGGGAACAGGGCATCGGCCGCCCGCAACCGAGCGAACCCTTTCGGGGGGGGCTTGGAAGGGGGGTGGATGTCAGGGGCTGCCCTAGCCCCAAGGCAGTGTCGGAAGACACAGGCAGCGAAGACAGAGCACAACTGACACCAGAAGCGGTGTTGAGGCTCTGGGACGCTGAACAAGCAATGCCCCCGCAAGAAGGAGCTCCGTTAATGCCAGAAATGGTGATGAGGCAGTGGGATGAGGAAAAAGCCCTGGCCGCGCCAGAAGAAGGGGGAGGGCTTAGGCATCCAACCTTCAGTGCAGCCAGAAGGCGGGAGGCAGGAAGTGGAGGAAACCAGGGAGGAGAGGAGCCTGGATGCTGCTGCTCAAGCCCCAGAGGCAACTGGCATGGAGGACGAGAGCGCAGGGGAGGCGACGAGCGCTACCCCTCTCAGGTCTAGACCGCGGAAGCGGAAGGAGGGTAGGCGGCACCTAGGTTGCCCGAAGCTCTTATGTTGGGGGCGGGGCCGCCAACCGGTATTCCGGGAATCTGACTCAGATGAGACGGATGATGAACTGTGAAACCTGTAACGCTTGATGCTGTAAATAAAGCTATTAGCTTAATACCAAGTACATGTGGATGCTTGCTCCTGAGGAGACCTCACACACCTATCACACCGGCGTTTAACACCTCCCCCAATAACATCCGGATCTGCTCTAAGACTGCAGATACTGATAGAAGGAGTCCAGGCCTTCCATTTCTGGGTAATAGAAGTCCTCCATCAAGATACCATCATTCAGCAGAGACATCTTGAAGCTGGTTGGGTAAGATCTGAAATGAGGTTTTTGTAGTATAATTTTTTCATTAACTTTTTCAAACATTTTCACAATCATCTTCATATCAAATAGCTACATCGTTTCATAAATTGACTTCCCACCCTCGACTTCTGCAGTGTTTTCACTCAAACCTTTTCTACTGCATTATATCTATTGCACAAAGTTTATTGCACAAACTATGAGGTCTATTACCAAGGTTTTTGGAAGAGCGGATATAATATACAAAATTGGGTTAAAACAGAGTTAGGGAACCTCAGGCCAAAGGACCAAATGCAGCCCTCCAATGCTCTCTATCTGCCCTCAGAACTATTATTATTATTATTATTATTATTATTATTATTATTATTATTGTTATCGTTATTATTATTATTATTCCTAGATCAAACACCCCTCTTGGCACCTATGCCTCTTCTCCAAACCCTCACCATCCCTGCTTCATATCCCAAACGTTTTTCGTCATGTGTGGCATGTGTCTTTCAACTCTGGTCATGCCTCTTGCATGCCTGGGTAGAGGACAGAGAGGGATTGTGTGAGTAGATACTAGACGACTGCATAAAGGTAATATTTGCGCCTGTTGCTTCATCCACCTTTTCCTCCCCCCCCCTCTATCCACCCTGAGTTTGCAGCCCCCAGCCTCCATTTTCTCCCTGGTCCCAACCCACCACAGGCAAGTGGCCCCCAGGAAGTTACCCAGAATGTAATGCACTATGTGTTAACTACTCTATTCCGAACTTAAAAATGGAAAGTGTAATGCTGGTGGTCAACAAAAGAGATTTAAAGACTCTCTCAAGGCAAATCTTTAAAAATGTGGTATAAACACCAACAACTGCGAAACACTGGCCTGCGAGTGCTCCAGTTGGAGAACAGCCTTGACCAAAGGTGTCATGGGCTTTGAAAACACTCGAACTCAGGACGCAAGGGAGAAACATGCTAAAAGGAAGACACGCTTGGCAAACCCTCACCGTGATCAACTCCTGCCCGGAAACCTATGTCACCACTGTGGAAGGACGTGTGGATCCAGAATTGGCCTCCACAGTCACTTATGGGCTCACTGTTAAAACCGTGTTTATGGAAGACAAACTTACTCGGCTACGAGGGATCACCAAATATATATATTAACCTTCTATATTTTATCCGTGTTCTTTCAATTAAATCCAGGAGAGCTGCTGTCATTCAGTGCTGGCCGGACTTCTGGTCTGAATCTGAATAGGGCAGCTCCCTATGTTCCCCTGGAGCCCTCCAAATCCACCAGAAGGTCTTCTTTAGGAAATGTTTGGTGCCAAGTTCAGTCCCCAAACATTATCAGTTACGCTAACTGGACAGACTCTTTTCTCCAGAAGATGAGAATGTCCCCAGGGGACATTCGACATCAGCAAGAAGCATCGGAACACCAAACCGTAGCTCAACGGAAACATTCATTTTGACATTTCTCCATAATTTTGCCCAGGGAGGAACTTGGAAATTCCCCTCAACATTTCAGTTTGGGTAAAAGTTGGGCATGGGGGGGAGAGATCAAATCAGGTTAGTCCGATATTTAAGAACCTGCGGAGAAGAGAAGCGTTTGCAGAACCATTTGCCCATTAAAAAGAAAGAAATTACCTGGTTTCCTACTGGATTCCGAAGAGATGGTTTCAGTGGATCGGGTGCTTCTGGTGTAACCCATTGGGGGACAACCCTTTTTATACGGTTCGCTGGTGCGCATAGAGGAAATAATTATTGCTCAATTCCGGGAGCCTGAAATTAATTGTCACCGGAGGAAATCTACTCCATACAACATACAAACGTCTCAAAAAGTGCAAGGAGATTCAAAAGTGCAATGTCCGATGTGCAACAACTCCAATATCATAAAGTGCTAAAGTCTCTCAGGAGTCCACATCTGCTTCTCCCGACAGGCGGCTAGCTTGTATTATCCCCGTTTCACTATTATCGTTTCTTCAGGGACGGACATCGTCTTGAATAATAATCATTATAATTTGCAATGCACATAGTGAGCGTTTACATTCTTATAATCAATAAACATATTAACATCTAAAAAGTTACTCACCAAATTGTTCATACATAAACACTTAACTAGGCTGAAACACTCACAACCTCAACGGTTCCTGGTTGGCAAAGCTAAACTAAACAGAAGGTTACAAGGTTAAATACAATTTCTCCTAAGTCTCAATCATGACAGGGCAATACATTGACAAACACCAATAGGTTTTAAAGGTACAAACACCCAAAAATGTAATTGGTTTTACAGGTATCCTGAAATCATCTACCACAAAATATTCAAATAGAATTTGCTCACAAGCTATAAATAGGTTAATACCACCAATATACAGTGGTCCCTCGACTTACGAATGTAATCCGTTCCGAATGGACATTCGTAGGTCGAAAAAAATCATAAGTCGAGTCCCCATAGGAATGCATTGGGAGAAAAATATCCAAAAAAAATCGTAAGTCGAAAAAAAACGCATCTAAACTTTGTAAGTCAAGGAAACCGCATCTAAAATGGCAACGATTTCCATTCGGAGTTCGAAAAAATTCGTAAGCACGCGGCCACTTTTTTCACTAGTAACTTGAAAAATACGGAAGTCGGGTCATTCGTAAGTCGAGGGACCACTGTACAAGTTAAACCAATCAGTTATAAGAAAGAGCTGTATTCCATTTGGAGATTTAAACCTGTAGGGGCCAGGGAGCCAAACCTGTGTATCCAATATGATTCTTTCTGATGTAATTTCTTTTTAAGTATATCACTATTTATCTCTGGATGTTCATGTTTAAAAATAATAAACCATTCAAAGTCTGTGGCCTTATGATTTTTCTCTATGAAATGTGAAGTAAGTGGTGCTTCTATAATCGTTCAGATTCCTGGTCCTGCGGAGAGTCTCTGGAAAAAGGCTAGAAACTGACAGAGTTTTTACTTTGTTTATGTAAATTCAACTCTAGCTTAGATTTTATTTTATTTTTTTACTCCTGGTGCCTGCTTTAGCCTAGTCAGTTTTTCTGTTGTGTTTATTCTTTAGCTCTGCTGGAAGCGTACTCTAATGGGCCACTGTTTACTGGTTTGTGAGTTCTTTTTCACTTTTGGTTCAGTACCCAATTTATTTTTTCTCTTTTAGGTTGCCTACCCCTGGTTTGGAATGTTACTCTTCCGATTTCAGTGTTACGCTGAGGTCGGTCTGTTTTGTTTCTATTTATTTTGCGTATTTGTTTTTACGGCTCTTTTTGTTTTGTTTTTCTGGTGGTGTGGAACCCAGTTCTGCTACTGATTGGTTGATTGTCTGGAATGGATTAATCCATTTTGCATTGCTTTCTATGGGAAAGCGCGCCTTGGTTTTGGAACGCTTTGGTTTGGAACGGACTTCCGGAACAGATTAAGTTTGAGAACCAAGGTGCCTGCATGTAGTTTATTTCGTGAAACTGCCTTAATGCTTTGGGCCTGTCGGTAAAGGACTGAACTGACTGAAGAGTTGGAGTCAGACTGAATTTCTTCCAGCACAAAACTGCACTGCTACGAACCTGCACGCACATGCCTTTGAAGTTTTTCATTGTGTTTTGCATTCAGGAGCTGCCACCTGGTGGCTATAGCATAAAAATACATTATTTTGCAGAGGAGGGTTTTTTTAAAACAGGGTTCCTTCTGTGCCAGCTTCGCACTTGGGATCAGGAATACTGGCAGGAGAAGTTTCACTTCCAAAGGATCCTCCACAGGCTTCTCCACCCACTGAACAGGACACAGGCGCACACTGTCTCTGGTACACATGCACAAGTGTGGAAGGGTGTGCGCATAGCTCAGTGGGTAAAGCATGAGGCTCCTAATCCCAGGATCATGGGTTCGAACTCTACATTGGGCGGAAGATTCCTGCATTGCAGGGGGTTGGACTAAATGACTCTCATGGTCCCTTCCCACTCTGGAACTCTGTTGATTCTTACAGCTCAAATACGTACAGATGCTCAGTCCACAGTTTAAAGCTCCATGTCCAATCACCCTTTATCTATCTATATCTATCTATCTATCTATCTATCTATCTATCTATCTATCTATCTATCTATCTATCTATCTATCTATCTATCTATGCATGCTCAGGATATTTCCAAGTGAAAACCAACTCTTTAAAGCTCAGCTAGAGCAAACATCGATCCGTGGAAGACCTGGATTGACATTTGCTCTGATTCAGCTTCAAAGAGTGGGTTTTCGCAGGGAAAGCTTCGGCGGGGGTGGAAATGCTTGAACACAGAGTTTCAAATAAGTGTGGATCTCTGGAAAGAGGAGGGCAAACTGTCGGTGTGGATAAGCTCTAAGCGAACATCACATGTGAATAACTATTGTGAGTTTCACCTAAGGATGGAGCCTGAGACAGTCAAGAACGCCTTGCTACATTTTCTCCTCCCTGCCTGCTTTTCATCATTTTGCAAAGGAGGCTCTCTCTCCCATAGGACTGACTATGAGTCATGCCTCTTAGGTGGAGTCGATGGAAGGAGCATCCTACTCCATCTTCAACCTTGAGATAAATTGAGGTCCAAAACTCTGCCTGGGGATCCAGTTGCCCAGCATCACGACTGGAGAGAGCAGTGCTTGAGCAGTGAGGAAGGGAAAGCTCTCGGCACATGCACAGGGGCACTTTTTGCAGAGTTCTTAATGGTGGTGATCAGCTGGAATTTTGTAGCTTTACATCCAGGCCTGGAAAGTGGAGGGAAGTTTTGAAAGTGGAGCCAGAGAAAGAAGACGGGAGCCTGGTCGGCTTAAGGCAGGGATGGGAAACTTTCTTCTACCTGAGGACCACATGCCAGTGGTGGGCAAGAAGAGAGGCAAAACAGGCTGGAGAATGAATGTGAATTTGGCCTTTGCAAACCAGGGAGCTTCACTACACAGAAAGGAACATACAAAACAGGTCTGGGAATGGGTGTGACTTATGGAGAGGGTCGTGGGGTCTGGGGGGGGGATGCATTTTTCTCCATCTCTGGTGAAGACAGAGTGCAAGAACTCCAAGAGACTTGAAGGGAGATACCTCTCATTTTGGCACTAGAGCTGAACTGTTGGGGTGGCGCCCAATTCTTACAATTCTATGATTCTGTGCATTGGCAGACTCTGCTAAGAAGGAGTTAAAAAACAGCTGGAGGCCGTCAAACAAAAGGGGCTGGCTGCCACCAGCTCAAGTTTGTAATAACCACTCCTCTCACCCCCACCTTCCTCTTTTAGGCACACAGAGACAGGAGCTGCTCAGTTTTTCTCCTCCTAAAAATGCTCAACCCCTCATCACTTCCCACAGCTTTCAGTTCCATCCTCTGAATGGATTTATGATGAACGACCCAAGTCTGTGTGTCTTACAGAGGAGTTATCCACGCAGCAGGCGAAAGGGGGCTGCGAATGGCTCCAAAAGAAGCCTGGAGCTCTTTCTTCTGACTCTGCTTTCTTCTCTCACTGGTAAGTCCTCCAAGGCGTGATAAGGTGAAATGCGGGTGTTTTTGCAGGAAAAGACGTTTGTGTAGAAGGGCTCTCTGTCTCCTGAAGCGGCCTCACAATGCCGCCATGGTTCTGCTATGGTTCTGTAACATCTAAAATAAGATACAATATGCGCAGAGAGTAAACAGCAGAGGAGATGAAGCCAGGAGACTCGTTGTGCTGTAAAGGATGGATGCAGAGGCCGCCGACTATGAAATCGTTTGAAACAGTACTCTTGGTGGCATCTTATTGGAAGAGTGACAAAATACCCAGTAAAAAAGAATGGCTTCTCAAAACTGTAGACTACATTGACTTGGCTTTTCTAGCAGAAAAAATAGAAGAAAATCCTAGAAGTAAATTTGTTAGAGTGGAACAGTTTTTTTATGTTATTTAAAAAAAGAGGTGTGACCTTAACATGGGTTACGCAATGGAATAACTCTTGTAGAACAATCTTGAAATAACAGTGATAAAATAATTTCTGAGATTAAAGGTATTATATGATCAGGTTTATAATCAGTGTTATGCCTTTTTCTTCTTCTTCTTTATTGAATCAATGGAGAGTTGGATAAGGGAAGTCAATGTTTATATATAATTAAGTTCTTCTTGTGATTAATGGAATTGTTAAAATGAATTGGACATGTGTTATTTGCATTTTTTCTTGTTATTTCTTGTTATTATGTAACAGAACTTAATTTTATCTGTGAAGAAGTGTATGATCGATGTAAGGATTTTATTGTTACTTTTTTATTTACTAAAAATATGAATAAAAAATATTTTTAAAAAAGAAAGAAAGAAAGAAAGTTCTCCATTGTTCCATTCCATGCTTCGTTATTTTGCAAGTTTCTCAGCCTGGGAAGAAGAGCGGTCTGTCGAACTGTAGATGACTCAATCATGAACCTTATCAGTTCCTTGGCAAGTTGACAGACTCATTTCATCCTTCAGTCCAACTGAAGATAAATGAGCAATTATACTTCCAATTAAATTTAATTCCAAGTCCTCTTAGCGTTATTCAGTTCACTCTGTAAATAATAAAGGGTGGGGAAGAGTCAGCTCTAAGTTTTCATCGTAAGCCTTTTACAAAATAGAGCTTCCCTCCTTTTTTCCTTTTTTTTTTACACACGCAGTTCCGTTTAATGTTATATTCCATAGCTATAATCCAATTTCTTCCATCCTTACTGGTACAAATATAATTTGAACTAACATTCAGAGGAAGGTTGGCAAATCATAAATGGAGAGCAGAAAATTTTGCATAAAGAAACCGTAGGCTCCCCTCCCCCCACACCGTCTTTTGCACCGAATGAAGTCTTATCTCAAGTCTTAGTTCAAACATTAAGGACCTTACAGCTGGTTTTGTTCCACAGTTTTTGATCTCATCTCTTCTAGCACGTACCTGTACTTTAATTAAGCCCTAATTAACAGGAGAACCTCGGCTTCTTAATGGCGGCGTAGGAGGCTTTTCAGCAGGTGACGTGCTTTTGCACTCAGTGCCTCCCACATTCCAGGCCAGAGCGATACTGCGAGTGAAGCCCGTTCCTCCCTGTCTGGGGGGAACTTGTAAGGACCATTACCCTCAATCATCCTTGTTTTTCCTTAGCCAACGATCTCCCACTGTTGTGGGGTCTTCTTCCATTAACACAGACCGGAACCGGAAGCTCCAGCTTGCATTTGTTTTAATTATATCTTGAATTTTTAAATAACCTGTTTTTAACTTTGTTGTTTTTAAAAGGGGGTTTTCCATTTAAAATCAAGTGGTTTATACATTTTGTTAGGTAAAAATAACGAACAAATCCACACATTCGGCAAAGCTTTATATCGGTGATTCTGAGAGAGCTTTCCATCCATTGTCCCTTTCTTTGAGTTTGTTTCTCCCTTTTCCTTCCTTCCTTTTCCAACTCTCTGAACTTTTTAAGGTACTGCAAGTAGCGGAATACAGAATCCTCACCAGGAGAAGTTGAATGGGATCCTGGGAGGCTCTGTGTTGCTCCCTGTAAGTATCCCCCCTGTGGAAACAGTGAAGGCGATTGAGTGGGATTTCCAGGGGGACAATGGTTTGAAATTTCAGCTGGCTGAATTGAGGGGAGGAAGACTTCAAAGGTTTGGGCCAAGATTGGAGATGGCCAATGAGACCACCCTGAGGATCAAAGACTTGGAAATGGATGACAGTGGCAAATATTCCATTAAAGTGAGGTTTATTTCAACACAGTATAAAGATTACACCTTCCACCTCTCTGTGTATGGTAAGTATTTATTTATTCATCTGTGTCTATTTATTGTGGAATAGAGCCTGGAGAAGGAGCCAGGCTTTTTCTCCTTCAGCAGTGATGTTGCTGGGTAGTCGCTGACACCCATGATGGGCACAGATAATAATAATGATGATGATGATGATGATGATAATGATGATGATGATGATAATGATTATAATGATAATAATAATAAATTAATAAATTAATAATATCATTTATTATTTATACCCCGTCCATCTGGCTGGGTTTCCCCAGCCACTCTGAGCGGCTCCCAACAGAATATTAAAACCGTGATAAAACATCAAACATTAAAAACTTCCCTAAACAGAGCTGCCTTCAGATGTCTTCTGAAAGTCAGATAGTTGTTTATCTCTTTGACCTCTGCTGGGAGGGCATTCCACAGGGCGGGTGCCACCACCGAAAAGGCCCTCTGCCTGGTTCCCTGTAGCTTTGCTTCTCACAGTGAGGGAACCGCCAGAAGGCCCTCGGAGCTGGACCTCAGTGTCCGGGCTGAACGATGGGGGTGTAGACGCTCCTTCAGGTATACTGGGCCGAAGCCGTTTAGGGCTTTTAAGGTCAGCACCAACACTCTGAATTGTGCTCGGAAATGTATGAGCTTTTCATATGTTTTCCGACAGAACCAGTCCCAGAACCAAAAATCCTCTCCCGAGATGTCTCCAACAGCCCAGATGGCTGCAATGTGACCCTGCAGTGTCAGGTGACTGGAAAGGGGGAATTCAACATCTCCTGGAAAAGAGGGGATGCCTTCAGGAACTTAGAAGATGCTTCAAAGTCAAACCACCTCTCTGGCAATGGCCAGGATCTCCACTTGTTCTGGAAGCTCAACTCCTCGGATCCCAACATCACCTGCCTGGTCACCAATCCAGCTGATCAGAAAAACATCTCCTTCAACTTGCTGCACATCTGCCAAACTGAAGGTGAGCAACTCTCTATTTTATTTAGAAAACTGCAGAAACCACTTAATTAAAAAAATCATTAATTCAATCTTTAAAAGCGCATAAAACAGTTATTTGCCCTCCTCCCCTTCCTCATTGTGCATTAGCTGGCTAGCTGACTGGGGTGCTGAACACCCGACACTTCCCTTCCGTGTTAATTTCAAAATGAGCCTTATCATGGGGTGAACGAAATGGAAAGATTTTAAATTTTTCAAATGGAAATCTAGACAGATTCATAAACCAGTGCAAACTTAGGAATCGGTCCTCATAACTAGCTTGCAAAATTCTAACAGAGTTCTAACAAACAAATCAATAAACCTACAATTGGATTCAAGAAGATCACAGAGAGGGAGGTGGGAGCCGAGGTCAGTTGGGGACGATGGCACGATTCCTGCCGAAAGCCAACAGGTGGAGTTCAAGGTGTTGTCTTATCCTTTTCTTCTCTCTCTTTTCATGCTAGTGGTTTACAAAGGAATCTAGAATATTCATTAAAACATACTTTTAAAAGCAACCCTCAAAAGCAAGTTACATAAAATTTTGAGATAGAAATCAAACCAGTAATTTTAAAACAATTATTCTTACTAAACTCACATGTTAAAAAGTTTTCTTTTTTCTTTTTCTTTTAATTTTCTATTAGTAAAGTTCTTTATATATATATATATTTATTTGATTTTAAAAAGTATAAACATACAACAAAAAACAAATCAAAATACTCTGAATCCCCTGACTTCCCCCCATCCCTTCCATGGGTCCTAATTGTAATATTTACAACTGCATATCAATATTTTCCCAAATTTTTCCAACACCTTCGGTAGAGACTTTTGGGGGTCCTGTACCGTAATCACAAGGTCATCTGCAAATGCTTTTAATTTATGTGCTTTATTTCCTACCATTATTCCTTTAATAGTTTCATCTGATCTTATCTTTCTCGCCAGCTGGGTTTTCTTAACCATTTCCCCTTTGGAGAATTTTTCAACTAAAACTCCAACATACACCTTTTTTTTCCCTTGTATTCTTCTACCTGTATATCTGTAATCCTGCTAATGTCTTAATCTGTTTGCAATTTGTGCAATAAACCATTTTTGTTCCTTAATAAAAAGTTTGTTTTCTAATTTGTCCGGTAAGGTTTGCCATTTCTGCATATTCCATTATTTCTCTCGTCGGAACGTCTTCTTCTTTCCATTTTTGGGTAAATATCTTTCTTGCAGCTGTAGCTGTAAACATAAATAAGTTTCTGTATTGCTGAGGTAGCTCTGATCCCATCAGATAAGTAGAGGCTTTCAAGCAGCTGTTTGCGCACAGCTCTAGCCAAGACTCTTGTCCGTGCAACCCGGCAATGAGCCATGGGTTCTCCCTTCAGAACACGCATTGCCCAACATTTTAGTGGTCTTCCAATATCTTGCACCTTTTTTGAAAAAAAAAAATCAGAACTATTCTTTATCCAGGCTTTACAGGTGACCTTCAACTCAGTCTGCATTTGAGGTGGGGTCTTCTCATCATTTTGCTCCTCTTCTTGGCTGCATTTGGGATTATGACCAGGAAGACAAGAAGGGAGATGCCGTCCAACAGAGGTAGGAAGCTTTTTGTAAGATCAGAAGGAAAGTCTTGAGGGAACAGACCAAAGCATCAGTTCCTCCAAAGCTGAGGATGTAGCTGTCTCAGTACTGAAACCCTGGTCCTTCCCTGGCTCTCTGCACCTGCAGTCTGTCCTCATGAATGCAGGTTGCCAAACGAAAATCAGGTTTTGTTTCCCCAATTTGTTGAATCACAAAATGACTCGCTCTTTCAGTCTTCTGTACCTAATTTCATTCTGTCGTGAAGGTTCCTGGATGTATCTGCTGGAGTAAAAACCACTGCTGTCGGTTACTGTGATGCAATTTAGCTGAGCATCTAACATGATCCACCTTTGTCACCAGAATGGTAGCCCACCATGGAGCAGGCCAATGCGTTGCTAAAGGGCCCAACCTTCTGAATATAGAGCAGGAGGTCTCCAGGCTAGCTTGGCCAAAAAGCAGGAGATGAGCCTAAGAACACTCTCACTCAAGCGCTGAAGCCCTGTCTTGGCAATTCACACGGGTGGCGCTGTGGGTTAAACCACAGAGCCTAGGGCTTGCCAATCAGAAGGTCGGTGGTTCGAATCCCCGCGACGGGGTGAGTTCCCATTGTCATGCTGGCCACATGACCCAGAAACTGTACGCCGGCTTCCTCGGCCAATAATGCGAGATGAGCGCCGCAACCCCAGAGTCGGTCACGACTGGACCTAATGGTCAGGGGTCCCTTTACCTTTATTCCTATATGAATCTTTTATCATACTTATTTTACTAAGTAATCCATTTTCTTGATTCAAAATTTCCATAAACATTCATTTAGATTAGAAGCTTTGCAACTGATGCTATCAGGGAAACTCTGAACTGTGGTCAGAAATGGTCCGGAAGTTTGTGCCATTGCTTAAGAAGCTGTTCTATTTTGCACCCGACCGTAATTTCCGTAACAGTCCTCCAAGACAGCTCTGTGTCATGTGCCCTGCTGAATTATTTTCCACTACATTCAGAAAGATTTGACTCTCAAGTGATTTCCCATATCTTTTCAAGACAGTGCGGTGCTCAGGTCAGCTGTTAGCTTTAGAAATTAAGTGGGAAACCAATCTCACAAGATCCTGTTATTTACATGTGGGGAATTGGATCGTGCAGAACAGTGAAATTAGCAATAAAATGTGCAAGTTCAAACGCTTGCGTTGTTTTGGTCACAAAGGAGGGTCCTCCCTCCCTCTCTCTCTCTGCCATGTTTCATCTCTGATACCTTCCAGGAAAAAAACAAATTGAAATACTTTATTGTCACTTGTACAACTTGTATATAGTGAGATTACATTGTGCTTTTATTGAAGCAGCTTTTGTCGTGATTTTCATTTTTTACATTGTGAGGACCCTACCATTTTAAAGGTCAGTGCAGATCTGCTGTTTAGAATTTCAGAAAGGGGCCCCTTTTGCCTTTTGAAATATAACAAGATTACCTGAGATAGAATCAAAATCTTCATTCATTTAATTCCATTCATTTCAATTTGGATGACTAAATTTCTGCAAAATGGCAAGGCCCAGGGGCAGACTGATAAACCTGTTGCAGAAGTGGAAACACGTTTGTAGGACAAATAACTCACCATAGCAAGGAGTATGTGTATTAACTCTTGGTTTGTTCCTCTTTTTTGTGTGTGTGTGTTCCTATGCTGGGAAGATTTTTACAGCGGGTTTTCAGACTGGGTTTTCTCTGCATCTGATGGCCGATGAGCCTTTAAAAAATGTGCTGCCAATTTTGTGTCAAAACTTTTGTCCAGTAGTGGCGGGAGATGGACTTGATGGTGTGCAGAATATCAAACTCCAAACATTTTATTTCAATAATGCTAGAGCTCTAACATCCTGAAAATTGTTATAAAATAGGCGGTAACAATTATTTAAGGCACATACCAGCAGATGCTATTTCGGTAAAGGGAAGGTAAAGGGTAAAGGACCCCTGGACGGTTAAGTCCAGTCAAAGGCGACTATGGGGTTGTGGCGCTCATCTCGCTTTCAGGCCGAGGGAGCCGGCGTTTGTCCACAGACAGCTTTCTGGGTCATGTGGCCAGCAGGACTAAACCACTTCTGGCACAACGGAACACCTTGATGGAAACCAGAGCGCACGGAAACACCATTAACCTTCCCGCCAGAGCGGTACCTATTTATCTACTTGCACTGGCGTGCTTTCGAACTGCTAGGTTGGCAGGAGCTGGGACAGAGCAACGGGAGCTCACCCCATCGTGTGGATTCGAACCACCGACCTTCCAAGTGGCAAGCTCAAAAGGCTGACAAAATACTCTTTTTTAAATACAGTAATATTTTCTATTAGTTTTCAATTACAATCCAATAATGGCCCCATTATAACCAATTTATAATATTATTAATACCAATCATTAAAATACCGAATTATATAATTTAGACAAGGTGGCCCCCTGCGTGCTAGAATTGCTGGCTTGATTGTTTGCTTTATTTCTGAGATGTATTGCTGTGATCTCTCTCTCCATGGAAGACTCTAGGGCAGTGATAGCTAACCTTGACACTCCAGATGTTTTGGAACTACAACTCCCATCATCCCTAGCTAACAGGACCAGTGGTCAGGGATGATGGGAGTTGTAGTCCCAAAACATCTGGAGTGTCAAGGTTAGCCATCACTGCTCTAGGGACTCAGCTACACAGCTGCAAATAAAACGTTTTAAGTGTGTTTTACATGCAATATACAATGTGACACTAGATGGCAATGGTGAGCCTTATGTAAAATTCAATGTATTTTTTAAAACCGCTTTTTTTAAAAAGCATTTTCATAACTTTTTTATATGTGTGTAGATTCCGCCTAGGTGTCTATGTTGGCATCTGTCTGCCTCGAGAAAAAATGGCGTGTTCCTCTGGGGATGAAGCCAAACCAAAGTGACCTCCCTGTGGGGCTAGCCTGACCCCCCTCTCAGCCTCACTGATGTGGTCCAAAGGAAAGCAGAGCAAGACATTTGGCACCAGCTTGGCTTCAGGAGTTGCCGGAAGGAGACGTACGAGGCGCCATCCAACTGTCTTAGGGACTCCACTCTGCATTTGTGTAGGCTTTATTCCTTGTGTTTTTCTGGTCCTGAAGATATCCTGCCATGAAATAAACGATATATCAGTCTCTGCCATGTCTGAACTGCCAAGGGAAACATGACCACTCGGCAGAGATTAGAAGATGGCTCCATCTTGTTCAGTATCGTATACCATGGGAATGGAGGCTGGGGCAAATTGTTGAAATGTCAAATTCGCAGTGTGTTATGCTTTTAAAGATAATTTTATGGAAATGATTTATAGATGGTATCTGACACTGAATAAGCTAGCAGAAATGTACAAATCTGTCAGGTATATGCTGGAAATGTAAAGAAGCAGAAGGTACTTTTTACCATATGTGGTGGACATGTAAACGGGGCAAAGGGTTTTTGGCAGATGATTTATTATAGTGAGGTAAAAAGAATACTTAAGGTGGCACACACACACACACACACACACACACACACCAAAAAAACTGAAGCATTTATTTTAAGGATAACCCTATTATTGTATGCAAGTGGACTTTATGTGTGGGAAATACCTCCTAAAGAAGAGCGGCAGTTAAAACGGATGGAATATGCCCAATTGGCAAATTTAACTATGAAAATTGGCAATCTAGAAGAGGCAGGTTTTAAGGAGGAGTGGAAATCTTTTGTTGAATATCTGAAGAATTATTGTAAACATGTAAAATCTCAGGTAGGATTTGAATGCTGAACAGCAACTTGTTGGAGAATAGTGTGGAAAAGTTGAAGTGTAGGATATCTATAATGTGCAGCAATTTTAGAAATTACGGGGGGAACCATGGAGGGGAAGTGAAATGAAGGATACTGACAAGCTGGAACATGTCCAGAGGAGGGCAACCAAAATGGTCAAAGGCCTGGAAACGATGCCTTATGAGAAACGGCTTAGGGAGCTGGGTATGTTTAGCCTGGAGAAGAGAAGGTTAAGGGGTGATATGATAGCCATGTTCAAATATATAAAAGGATGTCATATAGAGGAGGGAGAAAGGTTGTTTTCTGCTGCTTCAGAGAAGCGGACACGGAGCAATGGATTCAAACTACAAGAAAGAAGATTCCACCTAAACATTAGGAAGAACTTCCTGACAGTAAGAGCTGTTCGACAGTGGAATTTGCTGCCAAGGAGTGTGGTGGAGTCTCCTTCTTTGGAGGTCTTTAAGCAGAGGCTTGACAGCCACCTGTCAGGAATGCTTTGATGGTGTTTCCTGCTTGGCAGGGGGTTGGACTGGATGGCCCTTGTGGTCTCTTCCAACTCTATGATTCTTTGATTCTATGATTCTATGAATGTGTATCCGGAAAGTATGTATCCATTTGTAAACTGTTGGAATTCAGAAACAAAACTATAAAAAAGTATTGTCCACCCTGATCGGCCACTGTTTCCCAGGGTTTCAGGCAGAGATTTTTTCCTATGGATATGTTGAGGTTCCTTTAATTGTTGTTAAGGAAAACCTTCCTTTGCTTTGGTGCAAGGAAGCTCTGCCAGACTGACACTGAACTCTGTGCCGTCTGAATGCTGTGAGTTGTACTTGCATTGCATTTGAAGCCTGCGCAACTGACTGAAGAGTTGGAGTCGGACTGAATTTCTTCCAGCACAAAACTGCACTGCTACGAAACGGCACACTGAGGAAACGGCACAACTTTGGCACATGTCTTTTCCGCTGTGTTTTGCATTCAGGAGCTGCCACCTGGTGGCTATAGCATAAAAATACATTATTTTGGAGAGGAGGGTTTTTTGGTGTTTTTTTAAAGCCTTTATTTGATTTTAAAAATTAAAATTTATAACAAAATCAATTGCGAATCCATATAAAGAGATTACTCTGAATCTCAACTCCCCCCCATCCCCTCCATGGGTCCTAATGTCAACATTTAAAACTGCATATCAATCCGTTATCCGTGTTTTTTATACATCTGAATTGTCCATATTCTTTGTTACCTTACAAGTGAGATTAAAATCCTGCTAATGTTTTCATCTGCTTACAATGGTCTCCTAAATAAATTATGAATTTTTCCCATTCTTTTTTTGAAGTGCTTGTGCTCTTGGTTCCTGAGCTTTCCAGATAGTTTAGCCATTTCCACTGTTGTGTATTGATTCAAAGGTTGTCTTGTCTTGTTGCCTGAATAAAGAGTTGTTACATGAAGACGCTGTCTCCTTGCCTGCAATGTCAGAGAGCTGAAATCACTTGCTGAAATCATTAGCCCCACGCTACAACAACTGGCGACGAAGGTGGGATCCGGAATGCTGAGGAGCAGTTAAACGCAGCCTGCCTCAGGGTCCGGATTGCAGCACAGGACAAGACTACGTTGAACGCTTCGAGTTCTTCGCGGCGGCTCAAGGAATCACTGATGCCGGCAAAAGAAGAAGTCGCAGCACCCCACAGTATCTAAGGGACTACGTGTGTTGTGCTCACTAGGGGGGAAGGGGTGTTGTGTATTAATTCAAAGGTTGTCTTGTCTTGTTACCTGAATAAAGAGTTGTTACATGAAGGCGCTGTCTCCTTGCCTGCAATGTCAGAGAGCTGAAATCACTCGCTGAAATCATTAGCCCCACGCTACAACATCCACATAGTCCATCAACTTGGTTTGCCATTCTTCCCTAGTTGGGGTTGTTTCTTCTTTCCATCTCTGGGCTAGAGGAGGATTTTTTAACAGGGTTCCTTCTGTGCCAGCTTCGCACTTCAGATCAGGCACTGGAGCCAACACTGGCAGGAGAAGTTTCACTTCCAAAGGATCCTCCACAGGCTTCTTCACCCACTGAACAGAACACAGGCGCACACTGTCTCTGGTAAACATGCGAAAGTGTGGAAGAGTGTGCGCATAGCTCAGTCAGCAAAGCAGGAGACTCCTGATCCCAGGATCGTGGGTTCGAGCTCCACATTGGGTGAAAGATTCTGGCCTTGCAGCGGGTTGGACTAGATGACCCTCATGGTCCCTTCCCAGTCTACAACTCTATGATTATATGTTGATTCTTGCAGCTCAACTACTGTATGCACAGATGGTACACTGAGGGCTCATCCATATTTGCCTTTCCTCTGCTCAGTCCACAGTTCATAGCTCCATGTCCAATCACCCCTGTTTTTCTTTCTTTCTTTTTTGCTCCGGATCTTTCCCTGTGAAAACCCGCTCTTTAAAGCTCAGTCGGAGCAAACATCGGTCTATGGAAGACCTGGATTGACATTTGCTCTGATTCAGCTTCAGGGAGTAGGTTTTCGCAGGGAAAGCTTTGGCGGGGGTGGAAATGCTTGGACGCAGAGTGTTTAAAAAAGTGTGGATCTCTGGAAAGAGCAGGACAAACCGTAGGTGAGAATAAGCTCTAAGTGAACATCACACGTGAATCACTTTTCTGTGTTTCACCTACGGATGGAGCAGAGGTCTGAGTGATGATGGCTCATTTTTGGATTTTAGGGGCAGAGAAGCAGCTTGTGTGTGTGTGTGTGTGTGTGTGTGTGTGTGTGTGTGTGTGTGTGTGTGTGAGAGAGAGAGAGAGAGAGAGAGAGAGAGAGAGAGAGAGAGAGAGAGAGAGAGAGAAGCTGCTTCCTATGAGGCCTGAGTGCAACCTGATACCTGCAGCCTGATCTGAATGTCTGCTTGCTCCTCCCTCCTTAGTCTTTCTCACAACATGTAAACAGAGATGGCTACACCTGCAGGCAAATTTCTCCCACCCACCAGCTGCCCTTTGCTTGATGCCGGAGTACCTGGAAACCGGCACATGTGTTTCTCACCTTTCAGCTGCCCAGATGACAAGTATTAGCACCCTATTGTGGGTTTCTGAATTTTAAAAATATAGGTACCTTGAGCGCCAAGATAGATACTAAGGCTGTGCACCAGATTCAGCCAAGGGAAGCAGCTTGGGTGGCTCTAAAAGTGGATTAGACAAAATTATGGAGCAGAAGGTTCTCAGTGGCTGCCAGCCACAATGGTTACGTTCTCCCTCTGCTGTTGGAGACAGGATGCCTCTGAATACTAGTCAGCCTGGGATGGGAGTGTCCATGGCAGCCGGATCCTGGCATGTCCTCAGCTGCCCCCGGAGAACCACAGAAGATGTTATTTTCTCCTACCGATAGAGAACTGCTCCGTTTTCCCTTATGGGGTATCCAAGAACCTGTATAGAGTCCTTAAATGGGTTCTCTATCGGTAGGAGAAAATAACAGAGGCCAACCAGAGAATACTGAGAAGCAAAGCAGCTAGTTAGCCTGATCTTTATTAAAGCTGTTGCAACATGGTCCTCACTCACCACATGCAGGAGGGAGGAGAACCCAGAACAATGGTGCGCAAGCCCTTATATAGACTATTGCAGTGTTTTCCAACCTCCTCGGGGCAACGGCACACCTGCCCCACGAAAAAAATATCGCGGCACACCACCACCACATGCACCCCGACCCGGGGGGCGGGGTGTCCGCGCGCCCTGGCGGGAGGGAGGGGGAGGACCCAGGCGGGCGAAAATGGAGTGGGAGATCGGCGGGCCAGGCGCCCGCCCCCCCTCCAGCGCCCAGCCCCCCGGCAGCACCTCCACCCGGCCCCGAGCGAGCCCGGTGGCACCGGCACCTCCCGCCCATCCCCGACCACGACCGGGGCGGCAGAGGCAGCGGGCGAAGCGCCCGGCAGCCCTGCGAAGGCGGCGGTCGGCGCGGGAAGCCCGGACCGACCCGGAAGACCGGGGCGGCAGAGGCAGCGGGCGAAGTGCCCGGCAGCCCCGCGAAGGCGGCGGTCGGCACGGGAAGCCCGGACCGACCCGGAAGACCGGGGCGGCAGAGGCAGCGGGCGAAGTGCCCGGCAGCCCTGCGAAGGCGGCGGTCGGCGCGGGAAGCCCGGACCGACCCGGAAGACCGGGGCGGCAGAGGCAGCGGGCGAAGTGCCCGGCAGCCCCGCGAAGGCGGCGGTCGGCGCGGGAAGCCCGGACCGACCCGGAAGACCGGGGCGGCAGAGGCAGCGGGCGAAGTGCCCGGCAGCCCTGCGAAGGTGGCGGTCGGCGCGGGAAGCCCGGACCGACCCGGAAGACCGGGGCGGCAGAGGCAGCGGGCGAAGTGCCCGGCAGCCCCGCGAAGGCGGCGGTCGGCGCGGGAAGCCCGGACCGACCCGGAAGACCGGGGCGGCAGAGGCAGCGGGCGAAGCGCCCGGCAGCCCCGCGAAGGCGGCGGTCGGCGCGGGAAGCCCGGACCGACCCGGAAGCGGATCCCGGAAGCACAGCAGCCGGTGTCTTCCCGCGGCACAGGAGCCGGTGGCTTGCGGCACACTCCTGTGCCGCGGCACACCGGTTGGGAAATGCTGGACTATTGAAACGCCACCCTGTAGCTCAAGACCACCCCCCAATACATCATACATACATCACTGAAGGGGCGGTCTACAGCAGAAATACATCACAGGAGGCGGTCTACAGCAGAAATACATCACAGGAGGCGATCTACAACAGAAATCCTGTCTGCCAGAATACCTGATAATGGTCACTGGTTGCTTTTACCTGGGCATCCTGGGCATTCTTTTGTGATGGTAAATACTCAGTTCCTGAATCCAGGTCACAGGCTCACCCTATTCATACACAGATACACCCTTAAGACAGGATTTGTGAGCGAAGGGACAACGGGGAGGTTTTCCCATTTCCTTTGTCCTTGCAGAGAAACATTTGAGGTCAATTTGGGAGAGTCAAAATGGTTTCAGGACTTTTTTCCTGTACTGTTTCAAACATGTGGCTTATATATTTATGTATGTGTTTGCCTGGTACATTTATGAACATTTATTTTATATCTTAGACCTTATAATTCTCATAACACTACTTAATAGTTCATGCTTTGCTAGTTTAATTTCCTCCTTGCTTTGCTGCTACTTTCTTCCCTCCAGATAATGTTGGACTACAACTCCCATCAGCCCTGGCTCAGTCATGTGATGCTGGTGGGGCTGATGGGAGCTGCAGTCCAGCCACATCCACCCTCCAGATGTGGCTTGACTACAACTCCCATGCTGCTGTTTTAATTCTGCAGCTTCTAGGGAATGTAGGTGCTTTGTCAATTTTAAACCACCTCAAGATCTTTTACAGTGGTAAAAAGGTAAAGGGACCCCTGACCATTAGGTCCAATTGTGTCCGACTCTGGGGTTGTAGCGCTCATCTCGCTTTACTGGCCGAGGGAGCCTGCGTACAGCTTTCGGGTCATGTGGCCAGCATGACAAAGCCGCTTCTGGCGAACCAGAGCAGCGCACAGAAACGCCATTTACCTCCCCGCCGGAGTGGTACCTATTTATCTACTTGCACTTTGACGCGCTTTCGAACTGCTAGGTGGGCAGGAGCTGGGACCGAGCAACGGGAGCTCACCCCGTCGCAGGGATTCGAACCTCCGACCTTCTGATCAGCAAGCCCTAGGCTCTGTGGTTTAACCCACAGCGCTGCCTGGGTATATACAATGTATATACAATGTATATACATGGAAATAATAATCACCATCATATCAATAAACTATATCAATCATTGCTGTCCTTCTTTTAAAAAAAATCCATGTTATTCTAAATTTATATTATCCCTGTGCCTTTTGAGGTTTGTAGGCTGGGCTGCTGTTAATATGTGTGTCCGTTTTTAATTAAAAGGAGATATCTCTTGGTCATAGGTTTCATTTATGTGCATAAGCTGAAAGGCAGCTCAGAAATGTTTAGGAAACATGTTAAAGGAACTGCCCTTTTTTATGTTTGTGTGGTATTCATTGTTAAATAGAGCACTGTTTGTAATAATAATAATAATTTATTATTCATACCCCGCCCATGTGACTGGGTTTCCCCAGCCACTCTGGACGGCTCCCAACAGAACGTAAAAAGCACAATAAAACAGCAAACATTAAAACTTCCCTAAACAGGGCTGCCTTCAGATGTCTTCTCAAAGTCAGATAGTTGTTTCTTCCCTTGAAATCTGATGGGAGGGCGTTCCACAGGGCGGAATCTTTTGCAGTCATGCAAGTATGGGACAAATGAAGACATTTCTCAGATGCCTTGGCAATTTTACCTGGAAGTCCCTCTGGGCTCAAAGGTTCCTTCCCAGGGGAAAGTATGTCTGGGAATACTTAGTTTCTTAGTTTCTGCATCAGGAAAGTGAGACTCCCTGAGCTTTCCATCTTTTTCTTTGCCAGGGATGCTGACAGAGCTTTGGGGATGGAGCCTGAGACAGCTACACTTTCTCGTCTCTGCCTGCTTTTCATCATTTTGCAAAAGAGGCTCTCTCTCCCATAGGACTGACTATGAGTCATGCCTCTTAGGCGGCGGCGATAGAAGGAGCATCACAATCCATCTTCAACCTTGAGATAAATTGAAGTCCAAAACTCTGCCTGGGGATCCAATTGCCCAGCGTTACGCCTGGAGAGAGCAGTGCTTGAGCGGTGAGGAAGGGATAGCTCTTGGCACATGCCCAGGGGCACTTTTCACAGAGTCCTTAATGGTGGTGATCAGCTGGAATTTTGAGGCTTTACATCCAGCCCTGGAAAGTGAAAAGGGGAGTTTTGAAAGTGGAGCCAGAGAAAGAAGACGGTAGCCTGGTCAGCTTAAGGCAGGGATGGGAAACTTTGATCAACATGAGGACCACATGCCAGTGGTGGGCAAGAAGAGAGGCAAAATAAAGAGAGGCTGGAGGATGAATGTGAATTTGGCCTTTGCAAACCAGGGAGTTTCACAGGGCCTTCTCGGTAGTAGCACCCACCCTGTGGAACGCCCTCCCACCAGATGTCAAAGAGAACAACAATTACCAGACTTTTAGAAGACATCTGAAGGCAGCCCTGTTTAGGGAAGCTTTTAATGTTTGATGAGTTATTGTGTTTTAATTTTTTTGTTGGAAGCCACCCAGAGTGGCTGGGGAAGCCCAGCCAGATGGGCGGGGTATAAATAATAAAATTGTTGTTGTTGTTGTTGTTGTTGTTTCTCCATCTCTGGTGAAGACAGAGTGCAAGATCTCCAAGAGACTTGAAGGGAGATACCTCTCATTTTGGCACTAGAGCTGGACTGTTGGGGTGGCGCCCAATTCTTCCAATTCTACGGTATGATTCTGCGCATTGGCAGACTCTGCTAAGAAGGAGTTAAAAAAACAGCTGGAGGTCGTCAAACAAAAGGAGCTGGCTGCCAGCGCTAGTTCGTAACCACTCCTCTCACCCCCACCTTCCTCTTTTAGGCACACAGAGGCAGAAGGTGCTCAATTTTTCTCCTCCTAAAAATGCTCATCCTCTCATCACTTCGTACAGCTTTCAGTCCCATCCTCTGAATGGATTTACGATGAAGGACCCAGGTCTGTGTGTCTTAAAGAGGAGTCCTCCACGCAGCAGGCGAAAGGGGGCTGAGAATGGCTCCAAAAGAATCCTGGAGCTCTTTCTTCTGACACTGTCTTTGCTTTCTTCTCTCACTGGTAAGTCCTCCAAGGCGTGATAAGGTGATATGCGGGTGTTTTTGCAGGAAAAGACGTTTGTGTAGAAGGGCTCTCTGTCTCCTGAAGCGGCCTCACAATGCCGCCATGGTTCTGTTATTTGGTAACATCTAAAATAAGCTACAATACGCGTAGAGAGTAAACAGCAGAGGAGATGAAGCCAGGAGACTCGTTGTGCTGTAAAGGATGGATGCAGAGGCCATCGTTTGAAGCAGTACTATTTGCTTCGCAAGCAAGTGCCTTTTAGGGTTGGAATAGAGTGAGATGCCTCTGTTTTCTTCCTCTCAAAATGGAGGTGGAGGGATTGAATCTTCTTTTGCAGGAAATTTCATTTCAGTTTTAGCTGGGGGAAGCTGGTCCCGCAAACGATCCTTCAAAGACTCAGTCCTGGGTTAATTCTTGAAGGCAAATATCTGGCTGCTTTGTGTTTTAAAAGGCAGTTTGCAATGATGCTTCTTCAGTCTGACAAAGCACCTTTCAGAATTGAATAATGATATCCAATGCACTCAGGTTGGGTCTAAAAGCTGCAGTTAGTGCAGGAAGCTGCTTATATGAGTGAGACCCTGTCCACATTTAACACCTCTCCTCAGAGATCTGCATTGGCTGGCGGTCTGTTGCAGGGCTAAATTTAAGGCATTACTACAGGTACATAAAGCCCTCAACAGCTGAGACCAGTTTATTTTAAATATCACCTTAATATGCTCTGGAATTGGCACTACAGTTGTACCTCAGGTTACATAAGCTTCAGGTTACATAAGGTTAAGAACTCCACTAACCCAGAAATAATGCTTCAGGTTAAGAACTTTGCTTCAGGATATGAACAGAAATTGTGCTCTGGCGACACAGCGGCAGCGGGGGGCCCCCATTAGCTAAAGTGGTGCTTCAGGTTAAGAACAGTTTCAGGTTAAGACGGACCTCCAGAACGAATTAAGTACTTAACCAGAGGTACCACTGTACTGATCAGTGCCACATATTATTCATTTCACACCTGCAAGAAATCATAATTTTAATGTAGCAGAACCTAGACTTCGGAACTCCCTGCCTCTTGGCACCATGCAGGTGTCCTTAATATGCTGTTTTTGGCACTTGCTTAAAGCCTTTCTGTCCAGGCAACTCTACCCAGAAATGCATAATTTGGCATGTGCTTTAATCGAGGGCAGGGGCTCCCAGGATTCAGAAATCTTTTTATTTATTTTTATCGTTTTTTTTTCCACAGAAACATACAAAGAGCATAACTTAAAAGCTTGAGTAAAGGTCAGTTCCTGAAATTAATAGGCAAGCAGAAATCACAACAGAGATTGTGCAATATTGTGTTTTAATGTTAATAATGTGTTTTAATCATTGTAAGTCACCCTGGGACTTTAGAGCGAAGGGTGGGCAATATATTGCAATCAATTAATTAATTAAACTATAATGAGTTTACTCAATTAAAGTTGCAGACCGAGATGGTGACATTACGTCGCTCACTCTCCTGTTCATATAAATTGCAGGATCAAACTACCGGTATTCTGATCCAAAACGTACCCTCTGTTTAGCCCTCCCAGTCAATTTCAATTTATTGATCAACCTTTCAACTGAAGCTGTCTCCTCAACCTTTTAATATACCAGTATTCTGGTGTAGCTCCATCTAAGTCCTCCAAAAACAGGTAGTTCTTCACTTTGCCTTCCATTAAAAGATGACTGATCAACACTTTACTTCTCTCATTCTTATTGCTGTTTGAGAAACTGCTTAACAAAGCTAAATGACAATCTATTTCTATATGTTGATTGGTTATATTCTCAATTTCATGAAATACTACCTTCCCAAAATCTTTCTGAAACTGTTGTTAGCTTGTCTTTGTTGGGTTTTTTGATAATTATTTTTATTAGTTTTCCATTACAATCCAACAATAGCCTCATTATAACAATACAAATTTATAATACAATTATTAATACCAATCGTTCAAATACCAAATTATATAATTCAGATAAGGTGGCCCCCCATGTGCTAGAATAGATAGCTTGATTATTTGCTTAATTTCTGTGTTACAAAATCTTGTTAATTTCTATTACATTCCAGTCATAATAATTATCCCTTATACAACAATTGCAGTATTAATAGCTTCTATTCGTGTTGACACTTTAAATGATTTATAAAATTACAAGTGAGGAACGCAAACTATATCCTTGTTCTTTCTGTGTGTGGCAATTATTCTGTCCGTGGTGTTTCTTCCTGTCCTCGTAAGATGTTGTCTTTCTTTCCCCCGGTTGTTGCTGTTATCCATCACGCCTTGGGCGAAGCTGATATCCCATTCTTGTTCCAGAAAGTTCTCCATTGTTCCATTCCATTCTTCGTTATTTTGCAACTTTCTCAGCCTGGGAAGAAGAGCAGTCTGTCGAACTGCAGATGACTCAGTCATGAACCTTATCAGTTCCTTGGCAGGTTCATAGACTCCTTTCAACCGTCCGTCCAACTGAAGATAAATGAGCAATTATACTTCCAATTAAATTTAATTCCAAGTCCTCTTAGCGTTATTCAGTTCACTCTGTAAATAATAAAGGGTGGGGAAGAGTCAGCTCTAGGTTTTCATCATAAGCCTTTTGCAAAATAAAGCTTCCCTCCCTTTTCCCCTGTTTTTTTTTACACACGCAGTTCCGTTTAATGTTGTATACCATATCTATAATCCAATTTATTCCATCCTCACTGGTACAAATATAATTTTAACTAACATACAGAGGAGGGTTGCCGAATCATAAATGCAGAGCAGAAAATTTTATATAAAGAAACTGTAGGCTCCCCTCCCCCCACATCGTCTTTTGCACCGAATGAAGCCTTCTCTCAAGTTCAAACCTTAAAGACCTTGCAGCTGGTTTTGTTCCACAGTTTTTGATCTCATCTCCTCTGGCACGTGCCTGTACTTTAGTCCAAATTAAGCTCTAATTAACAGGAGAACCTCTGCTTCTTAATGGCAGCGTAGGAGGGTTTTCGGCAGACGAAGTGCTTTTGCACACAGTACCTCCCTGTCTCCCACAATCCATTCTGGAATGAGAGCCAGGTACCGAGACGAACTGCGAGTGAAGCCCGTTCCTTCCTGTCCCTGGGGAATATTTACCCTCAATCATCCTTGTTTTTCCTTAGCCAACGATCTCCCACTGTTGTGGGGTCTTCCTCCATTAACGCAGACTGGAACCGGAAGCCCCAGCTTGCATTTGTTTTAATTATACCTTGAATTTTAAAAATACCTGTTTTTAACTTTGTTGTTTTCAAAAGGGGGTTTTCCATTTAAAATCAAGTGGTTTATACATCTTGTTAGGTAAAAATAACGAATAAATTCACACATTTGGCAAAGCTTTATATCTGTGATTCTGAGAGACGTTTCCATCCATTGTCCCTTTCTCTGACTTTGTTTCTCTTTTTCCTTCCTTCTTTTCCAACTCCCTTAACTTTTTAAGGTACTGCAAGTAGTGGAATACAGAATCCTCACCAGGAGAAGTTGAACGGGATCCTGGGAGGCTCTGTGTTGCTCCCTGTAAGTATTTCCCCTGCGGAAAAACTGAATACGATCGAGTGGGATTTCCATGGGGAAAATGGTTTGAAATTTCAGCTGGCTCATTTGTGGGAAGGAAATCTGAAGAGGCTCAATCCAAGGTTTGGGCCAAGATTGGAGATGGCCAATGAGACCACCCTGAGGATCAAAGACTTGGAAATGGATGACAGTGGCAAATATTCCATTAAAGTGAGGTTTATTTCAACACATTATGAAGATTACACCTTCCAACTCTCTGTGTATGGTAAGTACCGGTAATTCTTTATTCATCTGTAATAATAATAATAATTTATTATTTATATCCCGCCCATCTGGCCGGGTCTCCCCGGCCACTCTAGGCGGCTCCCAACATACATTAAAATACATACACATGTTACAGATTAAAAACTTCCCTGAACAGGGCTGTCTTCAGGCATCTTCTAAATGTCAGATAGTTGTTAGTACCTTTGACTTCTGATGGGAGGGCGTTCCACAGGGCGGGTGCCACTACCGAGAAGGCCCTCTGCCTGGTTCCCTGTAGCTTTGCTTCTCGCAATGAGGGAACCGCCAGAAGGCCCTCGGCGCTGGATCTCAGTGTCCGGGCTGAACGGTGGGGGTGGAGACGCTCCTTCAGGTATACAGGACTGAGGCCGTTTAGGGCTTTAAAGGTCAGCACCAACACTTTGAATTGTGCTCGGAAACGTACTGGGAGCCAATGTAGTTCTCTCAGGACCGGTGTTATGTGGTCCCAGCGGCCACTCCCAGTCACCAGCCTAGCCGCCACATTCTGGATTAATTGCAGTTTCCGTGTCACCTTCAAAGGTAGCCCCACGTAGAGCGCATTGCAGTAGTCCAAGCGGGAGATAACCAGAGCATGCACCACTCTGGCGAGACAGTCTGCGGGCAGGTAGGGTCTCAGCCTGCGTACCAGATGGAGCTGGTAGACAGCCGCCCTGGGCACAGAATTAACCTTCGCCTCCATGGACAGCTGTGAGTCCAAAATGACTCCCAGGCTGCGCACCTGGTCCTTCAGGGGCACAGTTACCCCATTCAGGACCAGGGAGTCCCCTACACCTGCTCGCACCCTGTCCCCCAAAAACAGTACTTTTGTCTTGTCAGGATTCAACCTCAATCTGTGTCTATTTATTGTAGAATAGAGCCTTGAAAAGGATCTGGGCTTTTTCTCCTTCAGCAGTGATGTTGCTGGGTAGTCGCTGACACCCATGGTGGGCATTAATAATAATATAATTTATTATTTATACCCCGTCCATCTGGCTGGGTTTCCCCAGCCACTCTAAGCAGCTCCCAACAGAATATTAAAACCGCGATAAAAGATCAAACATTAAAAACTTCCCTAAACAGGGCTGCCTTCAGATGTGTTCTAAATGTCATATAGTTGTTTATTTCTTTGACATATGAAGGGAGGGTGTTCCACAGGGCGGGCGCCACTACCGAGAAGGCCCTCTGCCTGGTTCTCTGTAACCTCACTTCTCGCAGGGAGGGAACTGCCAGAAGGCCCTCGGAGCTGGACCTCCGTGTCCCGGCAGAACGATGTGGGTAGAGACGCTCCTTCAGGTATAGGGCTTTTAAGGTCAGCACCAACACTCTGAATTGTGCTCGGAAACGTATGAGCTTTTCATATGTTTTCCCACAGAACCAGTCCCAGAACCAAAAATCCTCCCCCGAGATGTCTCCAACAGCCCAGATGGCTGCAATGTGACCCTGCAATGCCAGGTGCCTGGAAAGGGGAAATTCAACATCTCCTGGAAAAGAGGGGATGCCTTCAAGGACTTAGAAGATGCTTCAAAGTCATACCACCTCTCGGGCAATGGCCAGGATCTCCACTTGTTCTGGAAGCTCAACTCCTCAGATCCCAACATCACCTGCCTGGTCACCAATCCAGGTGATCAGAAAAGCATCTCCTCCAACTTGCTGCACATCTGCCAAACTGAAGGTGAGCAACTCTCTATTTTATTTAGAAAACTGCAGAAACCACTTAATTAAAAAAAATCATTAATTTAATCTTTAAAAGCACATAAAACAGTTATTTGCCCTCCTCCCCTTCCTCATTGTGCATTAGCTGGCTAGTTGACTGGGGTGCTGAACACCTGACACTTCCCTTCCGTATTAATTTCAAAATGAGCCTTCTCATTTGGTGAACGAAATGGAAAGATTTTAAATTTTTCAAATGGAAATCTAGACAGATTCATGAACCGGTGCAAACTTAGGAATCGGTCCTCATAACTAGCCGAGGTCAGTTGGGGACAATTGCACGATTCCTGCCAAAAGCCAACAAACAGGTGGAGTTCAAGGCGTTGTCTTCTCTCTCTCTCTCTCTCTCTCTCTCTCTCTCTCTCTCTCTCTCTCTCTCTGTATGGTTTACAAAGGAATCTAGAATACAGTGGGACCTCGACTTACGAGCGACCCGACTTACGTGTTTTTCGACTTCCGAATGACTTCCGGAAGGAAAAAAATGGCCGCCGCAACCGAATTTTTCGACTTCCGAAAGGAAGTCGCGGCCGCTTTGAATAGGATTTTTTCGACTTACGAATTTTTTCGCTCAATGCATCCCTATGGGGACTCGACTTATGAGTGTTTTCGACTACCGAGGATCGCGTAGGAACGCATTATCTTCGTAAGTCGAGGTCCCACTGTATTCATTAAAACATGCTTTCAAAAGCAGCCGTCAAAAGCAAGTTACATAAAATTTTGAGATTTTAAAACCAGTACAGTAGTACCTTGAATCGCAAACGCCTTGGTTCCTGAACCAATCAGCTCCCGAACGATCGAAACCCGGAAGTGTGTGTTCCTATTTTCAAACGATTTTTGGAACCTGAACGTCCTGCAGCCAATCAGAAGCCGCACTTTGGTTTTCGAAAGTTTTGGAAGTCAAACGGACTTCTGGAACGGTTTCCGTTCGACTTCTAAAGTACGACTAATTTTAAAAGTAATTTTAAACAATAATTTTTATTAAAATCACATGTTAAAAAGTGCATGCTCTGGTGATTTAAAGTTATCTGGCAACTTTAACAAAGAACTCCAGCTCCTTCCTTAATCCCTTCCTTCCTTCCTTCCTTTAAGCTTACAACATTTCAACATTTCCCCATATTCCCCCCACCCAAAGATATGGACATATGATCCAGTACAGGCACCCCCAAACGGCGACCCTCCAGATGTTTTGGCCTACAACTCCCATGATCCCTAGCTAACAGGACCAATGGTCAGGGATGATGGGAATTGTAGTCCAAAACATCTGGAGGGCCAAAGTTTGGGGGTGCCTGGTCCAGTATTTCACCATTTAAGCCTTGTGGATATTTTTAAACAGAGAAACTGGTGGCAAAAGACTCCCGTCTCTGACTGCCTTTTATCATCCGAAAATTGCAGCTTTCACAAGCTTCAAAAGCTGTAACAGGCTCTGTAAACAAAGGCCTCTTTGCCTGCGCTGTAATTTATGTGGCTCTTACCATCCAGATAACGGCATTATATGTTAAAGCATATTTATAACAGTGGTTATCTGAAAGTCTCCCTAGATACATTTATATATTAAACCAGGTTTAGGCAACCTAAGGCCCGTGGGCCGGATGTGGCCCAAACACCTTCTAAATCCGGGCCATGGACAGTCCGGATAAGTGTGTTTTTACATAAGTACGATGTGTCCTTTTATTTAAAATGCATCTCTGGGTTATTTGTGGGGCATAGGAATTTGTTCATTTTTCTTCCAAAATATAGTCCGGCCCACCACATGGTCTGAGGGATGGTGGACCGGCCCACGGCTGAAAAAGGTTGCTGACCCCTGTTTAAACCCAGAGATAGTGTAGCCCAACAAGCCAGCTGCGGGATAGGTTTCCCCACAAAGTCCAAAACATTCAACCTCTTTTCCACTTCACAGACCCAGCTGTGTTTTTGTCTCCAAGTCTAAAACACACATTGTTGGGACTAACCAGTATTTGGGAATGCTTTCTCAGAGCAGCAAGAAGGTCATTCATTGGCAGCCATCAAGCCAACATCTGGCATGAGAAAACATCTGGGGATTACGACATGTGAGTTTTCTTTCCATGGAAAACAGCAGCTTTGGCAATGAATAGAGTTCTCTAACAATGAAAGGATTTCACAGCTATTCGAGCACTCTCAGCACAGCTTATAAACTACATAATAGTAGTAGTAGTAATAATAATTAACCTCTAAGTACATATAATAAAGGGACCCAGGTGGCGCTGTGGGTTAAACCACAGAGCCTAGGGTTTGCCAATCAGAAGGTCGGCGGTTCGAATCCCTGCGACGGTGTGAACTCCCGTTGCTCGGTCCCTGCTCCTGCCAACCTAGCAGTTCGAAAGCACATCAAAGTCCAAGTAGATAAATAGGTACCGCTCCGGCGGGAAGGTAAACGGCGTTTCCGTGCTCTGCTCTGGTTCGCCAGAAGCGGCTTTGTCATGCTGGCCACATGACCCGGAAGCTGTACGCCGGCTCCCTCGGCCAGTAAAGCGAGATGAGCGCCTCAACCCCGGAGTCGTCCGCGAATGGACCTAATGGTCAGGGGTCCCTTTACCTTTACCTTTATATATAATAATGAGAAAGCAGCAAGGACAGAAATAGGAACCAGGTGAAGGGATCAGGAATAGGAGATGGATCACTGCAGATAACCACTGGGTGAAACGTTTTTACCCCGCAATATTCTTTTTATTCCTCAATTTCTGTTTTTAAAACTGCAAGTTTTCACAGTAGTCCTGCTAATGTCTTAATCTGTTTGGAATCAATAAACCATTTCCATTCCTTAATAAAAAATGTTTGTCTTGATTTCTAATTCTTCCGGTAAGTTTCGCCATTTCTGCATATTCCATTATTTCTCTTGTCGGAACGTCTTCTTCTTTCCATTTTGGGGCAAATATCTTTCTTGCAGCTGTAGTTGTAAACATAAATAAGTTTCTGTATTGCTGAGGTAGCTCTGATCCCATCAGATAAGTGGAGGCTTTCAAGAAGCTTTTTGCGTACAGCTCTAGCCGAGACTCTTGTCCATGCAACCCAGCAATGAGCCGTGGGTTCTCCCTTCAAAGCATGTATTCCCCCAACATTTTGGTGGTCTTCCAATATCTTGCACCTTATTTAAAAAAACTAAAAAAAAACCACTATTATTTATCCAATCTTTACAGGTGTCCGTCAACCCAGACTGCATTGGAGCTGGAGCTGGAGTTTTCTCATCATTTTATTTATAATTTTGCTCCTCTTGGCTGGATTTGGGTTAAAGACTTGGAAGAAAAGAAGGAAGATGCCGTGCAACAGAGGTAGGAAGCTTTTAGTAAGAGCAGAAGGAAAGTCTTGAGGGAACCAACCAAAGCATCCATGACCATCCTGCCCCCCACAGCTTATCTCTGTGAAACTTGAGTCGCTTTCAGTGGGGGGGGGGTGTTAGGGTTCCTATACATCAAGCATGTCCAACAGATAGATCACGATCTACCGGTAGATCACTGGTAGATCCTTGGCTCCCCCCAAAGAAGCTGAACAACTGTGGCTCCCCTAAAAAAAAAAGCTCAACATTTTACCTCTTCCCTGAAAAAAACTCAACAACTTTGACCCAAACCCCCCAAAAAGTGGGTAGATCACTGCCAGTTTTTAACTCTGTGAGTAGATCGCAGTCTCTTGGGAGTTAGCCACCCCTGCTATATATTGTTCTGTACCCTTAGAGGCAGTCGAAATAAATCCAGTAGCACCTTAGAGACCAACCAAGTTTATTCTGGGTGTAAGCTTTCATTTGCATGCACACTTCTTCAGATACAGTGGACCCTCGGGTTAGGTTACCTCCGGGTAACGTAACTTTCGGGTTGCGAACACAGCAAACCCAGAAGTGTATATTTCCGGGTTTCGCCGCACGCGCAGAAGCGGCGCCTCATGTTGCGGACTTTTCGGGGTACGTAAGGACCCCCGGAACGAATTAAGTTCATATCCGGAGGGTCCGCTGTACGTTGAAACAGAAGTCACCAGAGGGAGGGTGAAGTGGGGGTTTTCTCAGAAGGGTAGTGGGAGATGGGCGATTGACTCAATGGGTATGGTAAACCTGTTGATGACTGTTAACGACTGCAATTTGTCCTATGGGGAAAAGCAAAGGATGATAATAATAATAATTTTTATTTATACCCCGCCCCCTCCAACAGAATATTAAAATACAATAATCATTTAAACATTAAAAGCTTCCCTAAACAGGGCTGCCTTCGGAAGTCTTCTAAAAGCCAGATAGTTGTTTTTCTCTTTGACATCTGGTAGGAGGGCGTTCCACAGGGCGGGCGCCACCACCGAGAAGGCCCTCTGCCTGGTTCCCTGTAACCTCACTTCTCGCAGCAAGGGAACCGCCAGAAGGCCCTTGGATCTGGACCTAAATGTCCGGGCAAAACAATGGGGGTGGATAGTATGCAGGTGACCAAAAATAGCTTTAGCATATGTAATGGGACATATTTAGCATATATGATGAGACATTACATTACATATGCTAAAGCTATTTTTGGTCATCTGCATACTATCCTTGCTTTTTCCCGTAGGACTAATTGCAGTCATTAACAGTCGTCAAAAAGGTTTACCATACCCATTGAGTCAATCGCCCATCTCCCACTACCCTTCTGAGAAAACCCCCACCCCACCCTCCCACTATATATCAGGGTCTGGTGACTTCTGTTTCAGTGTATCTGAAGAAGTGTGCATGCACACGAAAGCTCATACCCAGAACAAACTTGGTTTGTCTCTAAGGTGCTACTGGACAATTTTATTTATTTATTTATTTATTTATTTATTTATTTATTTATTTATTTATTTATTTATTTATTTCGACTGCGTCAGACCAACACAGCTACCTACCTTAACCTTCGAGGCAAGTGTGGGTGAGCCCATAGAGTAAATGTCATGCGTTCCCCTCTGCAGCTACCTCCATGATGCCAACGGAGGAGCCATTTCCTGAGCCTCAGTACTCAGAGGTTGCAAAGAGGAGCCCCCCAGAAGGCGATGATGACCAGGTGAGAACTTCTTGCAGAATAGAAGGGTGGGGGTGATGGAAATGGCGGTGGTGATGGAGATGGCCATGGCAATTACAGTGGTGGTGATTGATATGACCTTGTTCGTAAGACCCCCTTTAAGCCCCTACCATCTTCGCTATTGGAAGGGAAATATTTACACCCCACTTCTATGTTTCTGCTCTGCATTAAAACTGTTGAGCATGTATTACTGTACTGTTCCTATAATATAGGGCATTCACTCCTTATATACGGCACCCATTTTAATTAATGTTTTGGGCAGTTCTGGGCTGGATCTAGACATATAAAATGAAAAACGTTTCAGGAAAATGTGTTGTAAACCTCATAAGGGCAAATCACATTGCCTAAAGATGGAACTGACGGGACGCGGGTGGCATAGCTGTCAACTTTCTCATTTGAAAATAAGGGATTTTTTCAAACTTTCGGATTTGAAAATAAGGGATGCTGCGAGGGCGGTGCAATGGCACCAAGTAGCCTCGCCACCCTGCGCTCCAGAGGCTGCGCGCAAACGGGTGAGAGAAAGAGCGAGCGCGTAGACGGCAGGCAGGCTGTCTGTCTGGTTGGGCGTGAGGGTCTGGCTGCACAAGGCATGCAAGCTCCGCCCCCAGTCGGTCTCAGACTCCTTATTGGCAGCTGAGGAGCCTCCCTGGTCAGCAGGGAGGGAGAGGAGCTGCTTCCTTTGAAATCCGGGGAATTTAAGGGATATCAACAATCCGGGATAGCAGCGGGAAACGGCATTGGAATAAGGGAGTTTCCCGCAAAAAAAGGGAGGGTTGACGGGTGGCGCTGTGGTCTAAACCACAGAGCCTAGGACTTGCCAATCGGAAGGTCGGCTGTTCGAATCCCCGCGACGGGGTGAGCTCCCGTTGCTGGGTCCCAGCTCATACCCACCTAGCAGTTCGAAAGCACCTCAAAGTGCAAGTAGATAAATAGGTACCGCTCCGGCGGGAAGGTAAACAGCATTTCCGTGCGCTGCTCTGGTTCGCCAGAAGCGGCTTAGTCATGCTGGCCACATGACCCAGAAGCTGTACGCCGGCTCCCTCGGCCTATAGAGCGAGATGAGCGCACAACCCCAGAGTCGCCCGCGACTGGACCTAACGGTCAGGGGTCCCTTTACCTTTACCTTTTAAAGATGGAACTCTACAGCGCCATCTGGTGTCACAGTGTTATAATGCATTTAAAACACTTTTTTTTTTACTAATGTAGCTGAGGACTATACATATACACATATCTATCTATATATCTATATATATACAGAAAATTTAATAAAAATAAAAAATAGATACATAGATATCTATATTTCTATTTTTATTTCTATCTATTTTTACTTTTTACTTTTTATTAAATTTTCTGTTTCACACTTTAGAATATTCATTTAAACAACCTTAAAATATCAGTGACTTACCTTCTTCTCTTTCCATGGTTCATTTTGCATATCGTTAATCCCTGCATATTTTACATAAGCCAAACCACTCAGTATTCCATTATTACATCCCTCAAACCTTATTTACACTGTTGAATTTATCTTAATATGGCCAACATTCTCAAGTGTACACAATTTCCCCCCATATATTTAATAAACATTTTCCAATCTTCTTTAAACGTGTGTTCTTCTTGTTCTGTTATACTACCGGTATATGTTAGTGCCACAAGCTGCGCATATTCCATCAGTTTAAGTTGCCATTCTTCTTTAGTTGGGACCTCACTTATTTTCCATTTTTGGGCTAACAAAATACAGGCCACAGTGGTGGCATACATAAATAATTTTTTTTGACACCTGGGAATTTTCTAGTCCCTGGTAACTTTTATACTTCTCCCAGTGTGGTGTAGTGGTTAGGAGCTGTAGACTCGTAATCTGGTGAACCGGGTTCGCGTCTCCGCTCCTCCACATGCAGCTGCTGGGTGACCTTGGGCTAGTCACACTTCTCTGAAGTCTCTCAGCCCCACTCACCTCACAGAGTGTTTGTTGTGGGGGAGGAAGGGAAAGGAGAATGTGAGCCGCTTTGAGACTCCTTTGGGTAGTGATAAAGCAGGATATCAAAATCCAAACTGGAGTGTCTGGAGGCGGTTAGAGGATGGATGGCGGCTAACAGATTGAGGTTGAATCCTGACAAGACAGAAGTACTGTTTTGGGGGGACAGGAGGCGGGCAGGTGTGCAGGACTCCCTGGTCCTGAATGGGGTAACTGTGCCCCTGAAGGACCAGGTGTGCAGCCTGGGAGTCATTTTGGACTCACAGCTGTCCATGGAGGCGCAGGTAAATTCTGTGTCCAGGGCAGCAGTCTACCAGCTCTATCTGGTACGCAGGCTGAATCCCTACCTGCCCGCCAGAGTGGTCTAGTTATCTCCCGCTTGGACTACTGCAATGCGCTCTAGGTGGAGCTACCTTTGAAGGTGACCCGGAAACTGCATTTAATCCAGAATGCGGCAGCAAGACTGGTGACTGGGAGCGGCCGCCAAGACCACATAACACCGGTCCTGAGAGAACTACACTGGCTCCCAGTACGTTTCTGAGCACAATTCAAAGTGTTGGTGCTGACCTTTAAAGCCCTAAATGGCTTCGGTCCAGTATACCTGAAGGAGCGTCTCTACCCCCATCGTTCTGCCCGGACACTGAGGTCCAGCGCCGAGGGCCTTCTGGCAGTTCCCTCATTGTGAGAAGTGAGGTTACAGGGAACCAGGCAGAGGGCCTTCTCGGTAGTGGCACCCGCACTGCGGAACGCCCTCCCACCAGATGTCAAAGAGAACAACAACTACCAGACCTTTAGAAGACATCTGAAGGCAGCCCTGTTTAGGGAGTCTTTTAATGTTTAATAGATTATTGTATTTTAATGTTCTGTTGAAAGCCACCCAGAGTGGCTGGGGAGGCCCAGCCAGATGGGCGGGGTATAAATAATAAATTATTATTATTATTATTATTATTATTATTATTATTATTATTATTAACTCTTCTTCTTCCCTCATTTCGCCAGACTCCACTAGAGGAGTCACAATTGAAGTGGCAAAATTATGTACGTTTATATCTCCTTACCAACTATGCTCGTGTTCAGCTTGCCATTCTGCACTCCCCCACCCCAGCTGAGTCCTCCCCCACAAGCAGTTCATCAGCTCCTCCTCCCTTGCAAAGATAGCAGCAGCAAATGCAAAGCAGGAAGAGATGGCAAATGTCATTTCTACTGTGTGGGTGTTCTGGCGGCGGCTCCTCTTTCAAGAGGTCCAGAGATCTGAACCCAGAGCCTTTTGCCTCTCCACCCCATTTCAACCTGCTCTGTACACTGGTCATCAGGAGCAATGCTTGTTTTAATGCCCCTGCGGTAGCTGAGGATGAAGATGTCTCAGTACTGAAACCCTGGTCCTTCCCTGGCTCTCTGCACCTGCAGTCTGTCCTCATGAATGCAGGTTGCCAAACGAAAATCAGGTTTTGTTTTCCCCCCCCCCATTTGTTGAATCACAGGACAGGAACCAACTGGCTCTCTCAGTCTGTTATTGTTCTACAGTTGCTTAGAATAAATGTTTCTGCTTATAGACTTCTCTCTTCCTTCGTTTGTAATTTGCGTGTTTGTTTCTGTTTTGGAAGTGAGGGCTGCCTCGAAAACAATGCTATTCGGAGGAAGTTTCCACAAATTGACTGCGTTGCATAAAACAAATAACCACAGCACTTACCCATCTCCCCAAACATTGTTCAGAGCTACTTCCTGGCTCAGAGGAAACCCACAGGAAATCCAGTCGCTTGGAATAGAAGAAGACTGCTTCCTTCGTGAAAAAACACATTAACCCAAGCACCTGTACACCCTCACTCACAGATGTTGAGTGTCCTATGAGCTTAGGTTAACTTTTCTTAAACTACAGTGGTACCTCTGGTTAAGTACTTAATTCGTTCCGGAGGTCCGTTCTTAACCTGAAACTGTTCTTAACCTGAAGCACCACTTTAGCTAATGGGGCCTTCCCGCTGCCGCTGTGTCGCCAGAGCACAATTTCTGTTCTTATCCTGAAGCAAAGTTCTTAACCTGAAGCATTATTTCTGGGTTAGCGGAGTTCTTAACCTGAAGCGTATGTAACCTGAGGTACCACTGTATAGATGGAGTCTCTCGGGGCCTCCTGTTAATATCTAACCTTAACTTTGACCTCTTATAAAGCTACAGTTGGGATGTATCTTACAAATTTTGCACTAGAACTATCAATGGATACATCAAATTCTTTTTCTTTCAGGTTCTGATTTTGCCAATCTCAAGGTTATTTCAACGCATTTCAACATCCACCTGTGATTTTGTTTTGTTTTTAAGTCCTCATGAAAATTCACCACAACCGTAGTACGCATTTCTCTTAATAAATGCTTTTCGGGGTATGCATATAATATAAAACCCTGCTAAACAGCCTAGAACTTTTCATGTTCCTCCAAGCCTTGGGCAACAGATAAATTATAAGCTTTTTTTCCCAGCTAATGCTAAACTGCACATCTATTTATACAAAAGTGAAAGTTGCAAATCCTGCAAGGCTTTCCATTTAGGGGTCATTGAGGTTGTAGCAGATGTTTGGTGCTTCTGCAAAAGAAACAGGGGAAATATATTCGTTGTTATGAAAATAAAGTAACGAGGAAGTAAAGAGATAACAGCTGGTTATTTCTAAGTTGGTAAACCACCTTATGGAACACACTTTGCTTATTAATGGTGCAAACCAATGGAAAGATGGAAAATATTTGACTTCCTCCCTCCAGGCAACCTTGTTTGCGTAGGAAAATGATATTTGCACAGTGCCTTAATAGCACCTAAACATATCTTGGAAATGACCCCTTAGCAGCTGCTAGATATAAATCCCTTGTTAGGCATACACAGAGCAGCACTCACTGGGTTGCATCACGAAAGGTTTTGCTCATCTTCCTGTCCATCATCGCACCCCCTCTGTTCCTCCTTGCTTTTGTAGGCCACTTTTCTTTTTGCGCTCCACCTGCCTGTCTTGTCTTGGTTTAGAGTATCTTAGACAACTGCAGCCGTATTTTCATGGGAAATACCTGAATGGCAGTGTTGTAGCGTGAGTTAATGATTTCCGTAAGTGATTTCAGCTTTCTGACATAGAAGGCAGAAGACAGCTTCTTCATGTAACAACTCTTTATTCAGGCAAACAAGACTGGGGGAACTGAGGGTAGGGAAGCTACATTTATAGGGACAAAGGACTGACTAGGAAAAGATACATTTTGGAGGGAACAATCTCAAGCAATCACACAGCTGCTTTTTGGTGGGAACCAATAATACAGAGGATCCAAATGCAGCAACTTGAATGCACCAATAGTAACTGTTCCTTCTGGGACAGGAAGGCAGTTACTTTACCCTAATGTGATTACAGACAATAGTAATACAGATATGATAACACTCTGAATCAATACACAACAGGCAGAGCCTGCACGTTGCCTGAAAGAAGGTCCCAGGTCCACACCTCAAAATCTCCTGCAAGGACTGGGAAAGATAAGCAGTGTTTGCAAGATGCAAAGTCTTGCGTAGCCCCCATGCCTCCATTCTCGGTGGCTCCCAAAGGCCACCATAAATGATATAAGACAGGAGCCAGCAAACCTTTTCAGCAGGGAGCCAGTCCACTGTCCCTCAGACCTTGTGGGGGGCCGGACTATATTTTTTTTGGGGGGGGGGACAAATTCCTATGCCCCACAAATAACCCAGAGATGCATTTTAAATAAAAGGACACATTCTACTCATGTAAAAACACGCTGATTCCCGGACATCCGTGGGCCGGATTGAGAAGGCGATTGGGCTGCATCTGGCCCACGGGCCTTAGGTTGCCTACCCCTGTCCTAAGGCAAAGCAGGACATTCTGGGATCAAATCAGAAACCGGGGCGGCTTCTCTAAATCCAGGACTGTCCCTGGAAAATAGGAGCACTTGGAAGGTGTGTGAATGCTGTTCTCGACTTCTATGTTTTGATGTTTTAACCCAGGGGTCAGCAACCATTTTCAGCCGTGGGCCGGTCCACCACCCCTCAGACCATGTGGGGGGCCGGAGTATATTTTGAAGAGAAAAAATGAACGAATTCCTATGCCCCACAAATAACCCAGAGATGCATTTTAAATAAAAGGACACATTCTACTCATGTAAAAACACGCTGATTCCCGGACCGTCCGCAGGCTGGATTGAGAAGGCGATTGGGCTGGATCTGGCCCCCGGACCTTAGTTTGCCTACCCATGACATAAGAGAATCACATATGCAGTTCAGCTAATCTCGGCCATTCACTGTGCATCATCCAAGTTCAAGAGTTTGGATGGTTTTAGCGCAGGGTCTGTAAAGGATATCATTTTGTTTCCCTCTATCAGGAACATGCTCATCTCCACGATCCCACAGCGCCATTTCCAACAGTGTATGCGATGCTCCAACTACCCGCACGTCATTCTGAACAGGTCACGTGAGCAAGGTGAGGCTGCAATTCGGAACAGGAGGAATTCATGCTAACAGACCCACTAAGTGTCCCTATTTTCCAAGGACGTCCCTGATTTAGAGAAGCCGTCCTGGTTTCTGATTTGATTCCGGAATGTCCGGCTTTTCCTTAGGACAGTGATGGCTAACCTTGGAACTCCAGATGTTTTGGAACTACAACTCCCATCATCCCTAGCTAACAGGACCAGTGGTCAGGGGTGATGGGAGTTGTAGTCCCAAAACATCTGGAGTGCCAAGGTTAGCCACCACTGCCTTAGGACATCTCTATTTTCACTGGAGAAATGTTGGAGGGTATGGAGTTATCCTACTCCCAAGCCGTTGGAAAGCAACCGTGTACAGTCGTACCTTGGATCCCGAATGCCTTGGTACTTGGACGTTTTGACTCCTGAACGCCGCAAACCTGGTAGTGAGTGTTCCGGTTTGCGAAAAAATTTTGGAACTCGAACGCCCGGCGGGGCTTCTGCGGCTTCTGATTGGCTGCAGGGACTTCCTGAAGCCAATCAGAGGCCGTGCTTTAGTTTCCAAACATTTTGGAAGTCAAACGGACTTCCGGAATGGATTCCGTTCGACTTCCAAAGTACGACTGTATAGGGAAGGTTTTTTTAAAATGTTTAATGTTTTATTATGTTTTTATATTTGTTGGAAGCTGCCCAGAGTGGCTGGGGCAACCCAGTAAGATGTGTGGGATATAAATAGTGAAACTGTCATTATGGAATGGGACGTCCGTATATTTCATCGGCGAAATGTTGGAGGCTACATGCTAAGCTAATCTTATCGAGCCCCAACAGGAGAAAAGTGGCAAGCTTTAAACACCTCCTAAAGACGCATTTATTTAAGCAGGCATTCTGGGGCTCATAAGATTCATCACATTGTTGTGTTTTGGTATTTATTTATATTTACTGAATGTTTCATCATTGGCTTCTCTGCTTTTAGCAATGTATTTCCTTGTATTTTTTGTTTCAAATTCCGTATGCACATTTTTATTTTTCTATTTTTCTTCCTTTGTAAACTGCTTATTAAATTTCATACTGGCTTAGGAAAAAAGCTTGGGTTATTTCCACCACGTCAGTCCAGTTCGGACTGGAAAAGGGAGTGGCAGTTTCTTGGAAACTGGTGCCCCCTACAATTTTTTTTTTAAAAAAAACCAAACAAACAGAGATTGTGCATTTCTTTCTGTTTCCCTTTTCCCTGCAGGTCTGATGAAATGGGGAATTCAAAATTTTCAAGGCATCTTTCCATTACCACAGAGGCCTGGGCTGTTAGAATCTCAGGAACCGCTGCTGTATACACTCCACTTCTTGCCAAGTACATTAATGCAATTGGTTAAATAGCTTTCTTGCTTACTTTTTCCACCGTCCGTAAAATCCACCCCTTTCTCCACCCCCAATCAAAGCATCTTACTCTGTTCTGAATTTGGTCCATTTGCAGCCTTGAATCAAATACGTATTTGCAGACATTCCAAATTACCTGCTTATTTATTTTTTTAAAACAGCTCACTAGGTGTGCTGGGCCAAGAGGAAGTCTGTGCAAAGGCAATTTCTGGTCCCCGCCGCCAAAAAAAAAGGGAACCATTAATGAATTGTGAGAAAGGCGGACGTACAGGCACCATATGGAGCTTATTAAACCACTTAGAGTTCCATTTTGACATTATGCACACTCATTATGTTAGTACTGGAGATTTCTAGGGAAGATGCAGGCATAAATTATATCTATCTATTTCCAATTCCCTTTTGAGAACAGAACAATGCTTTAAAAAAATAAAAGTAAGTTCCCTTTTCTATTTCCCTTTTTTATTTTATTGCCAATACATCACCATACCTTCTTATCATAGTATATGATTTATAATTAGAAATGTACTTCGCTAAGAACAAAAGAGAATTGTTCCTACTTCCTCTGCCAGAGAGGGTCAGTCTGAGGGGAACAATTTCTGCAACAGAAGTTCAATTCACAGAGGCATTTTACTGCTGGGAGACGACGACAAAAACCAAGCAGATTTGCCCATGGTGACAGAGCCTCATGAATAGTCCCACACAGAGCAAAGCCTCCATTCTTGTGGTAGCTTTGCAGATCAAGGCATCGCAAGGCGTGTCTGAGGTCCGGAAGTTCTGACAGCTTGGGGGCCTCTGAAGTTCCAGGGAAACTTTTACTCAGAAAAAGCCCTCAGTCACCTGGCAGTGATAAGATCAGCCCCAAACCCTCAAAGCCACCAAATTTCTAAAGAACTTCTGAAGAGCTCTGAGGAAGAAAAATGAAAGCCTCTTTGATTGCTAGAGGAGAAAACCTTTTGAGAGGAGTCCTGCTAATGGCTGCTTTACCTTCCAATTCTGTTTTTGCAAAAAATAAAAAATAAAAAGAAAGATTTCTCTTCTTTCGAACAGCTATCGAAAGAGAGCCAGTGTGGTGTAGTGGTTAAGAGCGGTAGACTCGTAATCTGGGGAACTGGGTTCACTTCCCCACTCCTCCACATGCAGCTGCTGGGTGACCTTGGGCTAGTCCCACTTCTCTGAAGTCTCTCAGCCCCACTCACCTCACAGAGTGTTTGTTGGGGGGGAGGAAGGGAAAGGAGAATGTGAGCCGCTTTGAGACTCCTTCGGGTAGTGATAAAGCGGGATATCAAATCCAAACTCTTCTTCTATCGACTTAGGCCTTGTCAGGAGGATTGTGGACCATGGGTTTGCTTTTCCATGCTGCTGTTTTTCCTCCTTTTCTCCATTTTTAATACACAGACACCATAATGAGTGGCTTCTGTTGCAACCACACCAAAGATGGAGGCACAGCTGGGTTAGGGGGAACCAAAGTTCACAGAATAGACAGACAGACAGACAGACACAGTCGTACCTTGAATGCCCTGGAACTCGGACGTTTTGGCTCCCGAATGCTGCAACCCCGGAAGTGATTTTTCCGGTTTGCAAACGTTCTTTTGGAACCCGAACCTCTGACGCGGCTTAGGCGGCTTCCGATTGGCTGCAGGAGTATCCTGCAGCCAATCAGAAGCCCCAATTTGGTTTCCAAACGTTTTGGAAGTCAAACGGACTTCCGGAACGGATTCCGTTTGACTTTCAAGGTATGACTGTAGATAGATAGATAGATAGATAGATAGATAGATAGATAGATAGATAGATAGAGGTGAAATGGCTGATTTAGGGGTCTGGGTGTGTTCAGTGGCACAATATTCTAGGCGAAAGTTGGAGTTGGGGGCCTCTGAGAACTGTGAAATGGACTTGTTGGAAATGAGGACCAGACCACTTCTGCAAGATATTGTTCCAGTTCTCACTTTTGTTTATGATTTGCTGTTGTCTTGGGTGTTACATTTTGTATTATAGTTTGTGTTCCCATTTTTGAAAGGGAGTGTGATGTATGTATTTATTCTTGCAAAGCTGCCTTAATGCCATTGGTCCACCTCTGTAAGTTGCTGTAGATGGGGGTGTGGCAAGGATTAACCCCTTCAAAGGAACAGGGATGGATTTAGGTTTGATGAGGTCCTTTGTCAACCACAAATTGTCGCTGTTTTTTGTAATGAATATATGCTACATGGTAATTATGGACCTAATAGGTATCTAAAGCCATTTACACATAACAAAATATGTATTTTGCATGTTCAGACCTTTTAACCTTACCCCAAATAAATTCAGACATGACTCAAATTTTGGTTTGGTTTTTGGCAGAATTTAGGCCACAACTTTATTGATTACAGCAAGTGATTGGTTGCATAGGCTCTGGTTCAACTAGCTCCCTGCTCTGCAGGTAGCGCTGACCCAGGGTTCCAGCATATTTCAGCCAAGGGTGAACACCTGGATAGCGGAAAGCCGGCGACATGCTCTATCCGCCACTCAAATGTCCCCCTGGACTCAGGCACAGGCACAACCCCCTCTCAGGGGTTGACCAAACCATCAAGTTCCTGGATTCCTTTAACGGAATACCCTTCACATAGGGATGGCGAGAGCGTTCTTCCATCCCTATCACCTGAACCAGAGCCTATCCCCAACCTTACAAGTTGTGATGATTTGCTATGCGACAGGCAAAACCCAAATGGCAACAGCCAATCAGCCAAGTGGAGAAAATTACTGCCGTGCCCCTGTCCCAACGACAGACGACACACGACAGCATAGCAAGGTCAAGCACACAAGCCCTAAAAGTAGGGAGAGGTGGGCGGGTGTTCCAATGCATGCACCGAAAAGAGGAAGCTCAGGGTCACATGCATGGGTCTTTATAGGTCTCTTGATCCGTTTAGCTTGCATCCCATTGGCCAGATTGAACCCTGCATCGAGGGACCTACCGATTGGGTGTTGTGGCTGTCAATCAAACCCATCCACAACACAGGGGTTTGGTTGTCAGGTCTCACCGCAATACATGCCCTCTTTAAGAAAGGACCCGATTTATCAAAGTAATTGTTGAACTGAAATACAATTAAGAAGAAGTATATTAATAGTGAAATAATTGTGGGTTAAACCAGAGCCTAGGGCTTGCTGATCTGAAGGTCGGCATTCGAATCCCCGCGACGGGGTGAGCTCCCGTTGTTCGTGCCAACCTAGCAGTTCGAAAGCACGTCAAAGTGCAAGTAGATAAATAGGTACCGCTGCAGCGGGAAGGTAAACGGCATTTCCGTGCACTGCTCTGGTTCGCCAGAAGCGGCTTAGTCATGCTGGCCACATGACCCGGAAGCTGTACGCCGGCTCCCTCGGCCAATAAAGCGAGATGAGCGCCACAATCCCAGAGTCGTCCGCGACTGGACCTAATGGTCAGGGGTGCCTTTACCTTTACCTTTAACTTAAAATGATGTAGGTTTTATTTTATTTGTTTTTTATCTTATATTTTAGAAATGGACATCCACTTTTTTTCCCCTTTAAATTTTTTTGTGGGGCCCAAGAGAGCGGGGCCCTAAGTTTTAGCTTATACGTAAATCCGGTGCTGCAAAGGAAACAAACATGCATGTGGGCATCGGGTTCACCCTTGTCACCCTCTGGCCCTACCTACATCCTCAAGCAAGGTTGTGCTATTGTGTTAATGCTGGAGGCGAGACCAGGAGGAAGTCTTCAGTCCAGCACAGGGGTAGGCAACCTAAGGCCTGGGGGCCGGATGCGCCCAATCGCCTTCTCAATCCGGCCCACGGACGGTCCGGGAATCAGCGTGTTCTACATGAGTAGAATGTGTCCTTTTATTTGAAATGCATCTCTGGGTTATTTGTGGGGCATAGGAATTCGTTCATTTATTTATTTTTTCAAAATATAGTCCAGCCCACCACATGGTCTGAGGGATGGTGAACCAGCCCACGGCTAAAAAACGTTGCTGACCCCTAGTCCAGCGGATACAGAGGCTGCCAAAGACGGGAGGAGAGAGAATTTTTTGACTTCTGAGTCAAAATTACTGCCTTTTGCTGTGGGTCTCTCTAACCACATAAAAGGGGCAGGCAGTGTGTTGCCCTGCCCTCTAGATGTTAGGCTACCCGTCCCATCATCCCTGGTTATTGGTCAAACTGGCTCCTGAGTCTAATGGGAGGAGTTGCTCTTATTGTTACCTGTTGTGATACTATCTCACCGTGTGGTGTAGTGGTTAAGAGCGGTAGACTCGTAATCTGGTGAACCGGGTTCGTGTCTCTGCTCCTCCACAGGCAGCTGCTGCATGACCTTGGGCTAATCTCACTTCTTTGAAGTCTCTCAGCCCCACTCACCTCACAGAGTGTTTGTTGTGGGGGAAGAAGGGAAAGGAGATTGTTAGCCGCTTTGAGACTCCTTCGGGTAGGGATAAGGCGGGATATCAAATCCAAACTCCTCCTCCTCCTCCTCCTCCTCCTCCTCCTCCTCCTCCTCCTCCTCTTCTTCTTCTTCTTCTTCTTCTTCTTCTTCTTCCTCCCAAAGGAGCCCAGGATGCCAGACAACAACACAGAAAAAGAATACATTTTTATTTAAAATGAAAAGCATATTTAAAGCATTGCAATCATTCAGTAACATCTGGAGGAGAACCACATTGACGGCCCAAGCCATGCAAAATATAACCTACCTGAAACATGAACCAAGTGTTTTACTCTTTTTATTTATGTTCAAATGCAATGCTCTTGTACTTTGTATTGGTTAATAAACTCGTTTGTTTAATTATCTGGTGCCTTCTGATGTGGAGGAGGGACTCTGCCAAGCTGCATCTCGTTCCAGGCCTGCATGGTCCCCAGTTTACTGAAAGAGTAGACTTCATCTTGGAAGCGACTCGGGTGGGCAGAGATTAGACACTAGCAGAGTTGTAATAGCAGCCTTACTAAAATAGCCTCCTTCCTCTTTGATGTGCAACAGCTGTACATTTTGCCTCCAACGTTGGAGGTAGTTATCCGGTCATTAGGATATTTTATGGCATATGCCAGCTGAAGCAGTCAGACAACCATCTAATAAGGTGATTGCCCTGCGGCTCTCTCCGGAAGGACTCAAGGGGCATCGAAGTTCAGTTCAGTTGGCTTTTGGCCAACAGGATCTTCCAGATAATAGCAAAAAAAAAAAAAGCGACCCGCCTAGCCCAGCATCCTGTTCTCACAGTGGCCAATCAGATGCCCAAAAGGGGAAGCTGTATGCAGAACCTGGGCACAAGAGCAGCTGCCCCCCTCCTGTGTTGTCCAGCAAAGCGAGTTCTCCATTCACAGAGAGCTCGTGTTGCGGTGGGGGCAGGAAAGCCACCTCCCCTTGTAGCTGGGGTTTGGCTTGCTAGCCACAGCTAGCGTTGACCCAGTGTGTTGCTGGGGAAAAACACATGTATCTAATTTTGATGGACAGCCCAGCGTCCTTTATAATGGTCAGCACGTGGTGCGACCTTCCTCTTTGCTGCGAGCTTCGGATCTCCCATCCCCCCCTCCCTGGTATAGGCTTGTGCGTTGACCTTGCTGTTGCCTGTCATGGGGTCGTCTGCTTTTGAGGCAGGGGCCTGGTAGGAATTTTTCCATTTGGCTGATTGGCTGTGCCATTTGGTTTTTGCCTACTACGTAGCAATTAGTCACAACATGTAAGGTTGGCGGTTAGGCATTGGTTGTGTTGGTTATTGGAGCGCGGTAGCCCTCCAAAAGTGTTCATGGTGCGTGGGGAATTCCGTTAAAGGAATCCAGCGGCTCAATATGCTTGTCCGAACCCGGTAGGGTTGCAGGGCCGTGCATGAGCCCCTGGGACCTCTGGGGAAGGGGGAGGTCTCTGCGTCCCAGCCTCCATTCAACTCTCCCCAGACTGGTCCCCCCCCCCCGCTGACAAGTGGTCAGCTCTGTCCCATCGGACAGCGTGAACCAATGCCTACGCAACCACTCACGTGTTTTGTATTTCAATAAAGTTGTGGCCAAAACTATGCCAAAAACCCAAACAAAAATTACGTCTCATGTGTGAATTTATTGGTGGGGGTGGCTTGGTGACATGCAACTGGTATTCAGTTTTGTTGTCCAGCAAAGCGAGTTCTCCAGCAACTGGTATTCAGAAGCATTACTGCCTCTGGCTGTGGAGTCAGAGCTTAGCCATCCTGGCTGGTAGCCATTGATAGCCTTCTATCGAGAGCCAGTGTGGTGTAGTGGTTAAGAGCGGTAGACTCGTAATCTGGTGAACCGGGTTCGCGTCTCCTCTCCTCCACATGCAGCTGCTGGGTGACCTTGGACCAGTCACACTTCTCTGAAGTCTCCCAGCCCCACTCACCTCACAGATTGTTTGTTGTGGGGCAGGAAGGGAAAGGAGAATGAGAGCCGCTTTGAGACTCCCTAGGGTAGTGATAAAGCGGGATAATCAAATCCAAACTTCTTCTTCTTCTCCTACATGAAAATACTGCATCTCTCTTTGTGTTTCTTGCACAGTGGCAGTGGCCACACAACCATTTTGGGCAGCAAAAAAAATGCCACGCTGCTGCTAGATTCTCCTTACGCAAACTGAACATGCCAAACCCATCTCTGAATTTTAAGAAGCTTAATTTTGCTGAATTCCTGCTGACTCCCACCTTGACGGGAAGACCTGCCTTTTCCATCCGCTGCTGGAGGGATTCTCTTTTTGTAAGAAATGCATAGTTGCTGCTTACACACGGTGTATTTTATGGGGGAGCGGCCATGCTTTGCTGGGTCACATTTTCATGTTGTTATGAGAATTGTAAGGTCTAAGATATAAAATAAATGTTCATAAATGTACCAAACACATACATAAATATATAAACCACATGTCTGAAACAGTAAGGAAAACAGTCCTGAAACCATTTTGACTGTCTCAAATTAACCTCAAATGTTTCTCTGCAAGGAGGAAGGAAATGGGAAAACGTCCCCATTGTCCCTTTGCTCACAAATCCTGTCTTAAGGGCGTATCTGTGTATGAATAGGGTGAGTCTTTGACCTGGATTCAGGAACTGAATATCTACCATCACAAAAGAATGGCCAGGATGCCCAGGTAAAAGCAATCAGTGACAATTATCAGGTATCCTGGCAGACAGGTTTTCTGCTGTAGACCGCCTCCTTCTGTGATGGATGTATGAAGTATTGGGGGGGGGGTGGCGGCCTTGAGCTACAGGGTGGCAATTTCAACATATAAGAGCTTGCACACCAATGTTCTGGGTTCCTCCTCCCTACTGCGTGTGGTGTGTGTGTGTGAGCACCCTGTTGCAACAAATTTTAATAAAGATCAGGCTTATTCGCTGCTTTGCTTCTCAATATCCTCTGTTAGTTTCTCCTACCGATAGAGAACCTACATAAGGACTCTATACGGGCTCTTGGGTACGGAAAAGGAGCAGTTTTTCTTATAACAATGTCTACCATGAGCAAAACCTCTTCCTCTTTTTCCCGTTCAGCTTCCTCACCCAAATTTAGAAAAGCTGACCTTTTTTTAAACATAACAGATTAGGCAGCAAAAAAGGGGGGGGGGCGATTTCAGCATTTATAGAGCATGCATCTGTTCAGTTGGGGACTAGTTTCAGTCTGAATAGATGAGCAAAACCTTTTGCTGTCTCCCTCCCACCCCACCCCATCCAGCCTCTTCCTTTTTTGCAGAACTCAGAACACCTAAGTTTCTTTTTAGCAAAGCAAAACAGCTGCGCAATCTCCCCTCGTGTTTATGACACATTGAGCAGCTGCTCAGTAGTTTGTTTGTTGCTTGTTTTAGCCCAAATAGATCCACGCTATCTGCCCCTGTGTACTTCCTCTCTAGGAGTCAAATTATATGACTTTAAGCCTTCTTTTTCCAAACAACATCGCCTTGACATCGGTTTCCCCAGCCCCCTCAAATTGCAGTTGCAGAGACACAATCAGAAGGTCAGCAAAAAAGAAGGGAAATAACACCATGAAAGACCCCTGAAACGAGGTGAACGTGTATTCAAAAAATGTGTTGAGTTACTCTCAAAAAAATTCAAAAAGATTCTTTAGGTTGCTTTTAAGCAAAAATGCTCAGACACATTGTAAACTAACTCAAAAGATTATAAATAATGAAAAGAGCCCTCCAAATAAACTCCAGATGATGAAAAATACTGCAATACAACCTAAGTTGCTTTCAAAAAACACTTGGAGTAGTTCTTGAACAGAATTACTCAGACACGTAGTAGACTGCTTAAAGGATATAAATAATGGCAAGAACCCTCCAACTAAACTTCAATTAATGTAAAAGGTAAAGGGACCCCTGACCATTAGGTCCAGTCGTGACCAACTCTGGGGTTGCGGAGCTCATCTCGATTTACTGGCCGAGGGAGCCGGCGTACAGCTTCCGGGTCATGTCGCCAGCATGACTAAGCCGCTTCTGGCGAACCAGAGCAGCGCACAGAAACGCCGTTTACCTTCCCGCTGGAGCAGTACCTGTTTATCTACTTGCACTTTGAGGTGCTTTCGAACTGCTAGGTTGGCAGGAGCAGGGACCGAGCAACGGGAGCTCACCCCGTCACGGGGATTCGAACCGCCAACCTTCTGATCGGCAAGCCCTAGGCTCTGTGGTTTAACCCACAGCGTCACCCGCATCCCTTCCTCAATTAATGTAATATACTACAAAACAACCTTACTAAATGACAAATAATGAAAATACTGCAAAACAACCTTAACGAGGTGCCAGCTATAAAACTCGTTTCACTGAAAGTCTAACAGTTTCCTCAGAAGGAAAAAAGAGGGTAATACATTAACTATAATTCAAAGAGGCATAATTGCTGTTAAATCTAAGGGGAGAATCAAAAGGACTTCAAAAAGAAAACTCCCAAACAAAACGTGGTAATTGTCCACTCAAAACACCTGATTTAGCTTCTTCTCCAACGTAAAAACCTACACTAAGGTTCAAACACAAGCCCCATAGCTTGTAAATTACTTTCAAAAGAGGCTAAGAAAGCTTTTATGATCTTATTCTTGCGAAGCTATATCAGAAGGTCAGCTGGGGGGGGGGTTAAATCTTTCTCTCCAGCTCCATAACCCAGGTGGATGGTCTGTTTGGAATTTCCCCCACTTCCAGATTTCCAGCCTGTCTACAGAGAACACCCTGTGGCTCTGGATTCTCCAGAGACTTCCTTCTTTTAACAAACCTAAGTTGAGGTATATAATGATCATAAACACAGGGGTAGGCAACCAAAGGCCCGGGGGACGGATGCGGCCCAATCGCCTTCTGAATCCGTCCTGTGGACGGTCCAGGAATCAGCGTGTTTTTACATGAGTAGAATGCATCCTTTTATTTAAAATGCATCTCTGGGTTATTTGTGGGGCCTGCCTGGTGTGTTTACATGAGTAGAATGTGTGCTTTTCTTTAAAATGCATCTCTGGGTTATTTGTGGGGCATAGGAATTCGTTCATTCCCCCCCCCAATATAGTCTGTCCCCCCACAAGGTCTGAGGGACAGTGAACCGCCCCCCGCCCCCTTTTGAAAAAGTTTGCTGACCCCTGCCTCAGGATCTTGCACTTGTTTGATTTCTGCGGCCTTTTCGAAAACTGAAACATTTACTTCCAGGTTTACGGCGTTCGAGGACCGAAATGTTTGTCAACAGAGACGTTCGAAAACTGAGGTACCACTGTAGTTGAAAGAGACATGAAAGCTGCTTCTTTTCAGTGCGAGGGAAAATAAAGCTTAAATAGTCTTCTAAAAGGTAAGACTAAACACATAAAGTGAGTAAAGGAAAAATCTAAAGAAATAAACAAGACCTTAACGGGGTGCCGGCTATAAACCTCGTTTCACTGAAATAAACATCTTCTTGGTTATCCTTGCTCCAAACTTTACCACTTGAATTAGATGGCCTGTCACTTTAAAAATTTCTTCACCTCAGAGTATATAAAGGTGTGATTGGAAACACCCTGTAGCAGTCTTTAACATTAGCAGTAACTGCCAGACCATGGGAGTGATTCAGCCTTCTTCTTGAGTTTGTTTAAATTTAAAATAGTTTATTTTGGTCTTTTCTTGAATTTGTGCCTTTTAGGTTTTCAAATCTTTTTGTAAATATAGTATTAGGATTTTGCTTTAGAGTTTTGGGTGTTCTACCCGTTGCTTTTGAACCTTGGCTATTTAAGTAGAGCACTTTCTAATTTCCTTCTGAGGAAACTGAATAGTTCAGTGAAACGAGGTTTATAGCCGGCATCCCGTTAAGGCCTTGTTTATTTCTTTAGATTTTTTCCTTTAATCACTTTATGTGTTTAGTCTCACCTTTCAAAAGACTATTTAAGGACTTCCGGTCGGCGCGCCGGAGGGAAAGGTCGGGGGGACATGTCGTTCCTGACATTCCCCGACCCGACTGGACAAAGGGGAGCCCGCGACAGCGACGCGGCCCCCAAAACTCCCGGGAGGGTGTTCCCGGGACCTTATTGATCCGGCAGCAGCTCGTAACGCCGCCCTACTCCCCGGTAGAACCGAGCAGGGTCTGCCGAGAGTGAGTGGGGGTGGCGGAGCTCATCGGATCGCTAACTCCCGTCGGGTGGAAGCTGCGAAGACCTTCTCTCTTTGAGCGCGCTGATTTCTCCAAAGACAAGATTCGACTTATAAAGTGTGAGTACCGAAGGACTTAATTAGAATTTGGACTTAATTAGAGCGGCACTGGGATGTAAATTACGGAGGTCCGTCCCTTGCTATTGTGGCATTAAATCAGGAACTTTGTTACCGATGCGGCTGAAATGTAACTGGAAATTTTACCCTGCAACAGAGATTCAATCCTTCTGACACCCCTGGTCGTGGGGGTAACTAGCTGATAAATTGGAAATAAAAAGGACTTGAATCGGAACTGTTGGACTTTGATTGAACTTGGATTTTGAACTTGGAAGTGGTTCTGTGTTTAACTCTGCAAAGCTACGTTCTTGAACATGGCGGATGATTTGTGTACTGGCGGCTGGAGGAAGGTCCTTGAAAAAATATGGGAATTCAGGATGGAACTCCGAGCCGAGACAGAGAGGATAAGAGGAACAGTAAACAAGAGTGATGTCAAGCCAGCTGCACCAAAGAAGGAAGGGGGAGAAATTCCCCCCAAGGTCAAAGACAAACCCCGTCGTAGGAAAAATATTTCTCGGCGCAAGAAACCTGAATTGGAGAAAGGAAAGAAGAGAAAGGTACCAACTAAGAAGAAACTTTTCATAAGAAAGGAGAAGGAGCAGCTGAGAAGACAAGAGGAAGAAAAAGCCCAAGTGCAAGCAAGCACTTGGACATGGACCTTAGAGAAACGAGGGGAGGGGTGAGGGGTGCAAATGGTAGTTTGGGGACAGATTATGTTTTTGGATTTTTGACAATAATTTCGGACATGGCTTACGTTATAATTAAGTTAACAACTTTTAAAAGCTAGGAACCTGAAGACTAAGGGGAGACAGAGGGAGGATTTATAGATGACTTTGAAGATATACGCTGAGGTTTGATCTAAATAAGATTTAAATAGATAGTGAAAATGATGTAAATTGTTAACTATGAGCCTGAAAGGGAAATATGTTTTGAAATATGTAGCCAATGGGGAGGTACGGGGGAAGTCACTGGAAATATGTTATGAAATTAAGAATGGTCTACCCGGGAATAGGGTTAGATCCAGGCAAGATGATGTATTGATTAAGGTCAGGGGAAACAAGATTGGGTATACCTCTGTGAGAGGGGGGGGGGTAAGATTAAAGCTCTCCATGGTGAGAGGTGGGGGGCAATGAAACCTGACCGAAATGTAATGTGATGTGCCTATAAAAGTGTAAAATTTAATAAATATTATTTTAAAAAAAAAAAACAAAAGACTATTTAAGCTTTATTTTCCCTCGCTTCAGGGATTTTCACAGTACTTTTTGGTTTTGTGCAGCTTCTTTCCAGTGCAGATGCAATTCCTAGCCAGCCTTTGTCTTTTCCGCTTTAATACATAGGTCTGATATTTGCAAATATGCATCTGTTTGCGTGTCGAGGTCCCCCAGTCCACCCCTCAAAGAAAAACACACAGGAATTTTGTTTAAGGTTTTTGGCATTAATTTTGGCCACAACTTTTTTATTAAAATACAAATTATGTGAGTGGTTGCTTAGGCATTGGTTAAGACTATCTGTCCCGCTGGGGACAGAACTGACCTCCATTCGCCTATGGAGTCAGTACAAGGGAAAACACTTCGGGGAGAGTTCTGAGCGCCCGTTCTCCCCTAATGTTCCCAGGGGCTCTTGCATGGGCCCTGGCCCCCTACAGGGGGTACGGACAAGCGAAGGCGAGCCCCTGAGTTCCTTTAACGGAATTCCCTGCGCAGCAGCAGCATTAAAGGGGCAAACACAGCCAATCATGCCCCTTCAGCATTTGGAGGGGCAACCACAGCCAACCTGCCCCTCCATCAACCATTATAACCAATGCCTAACCGCCAACCTTACAAGTTGTGACGAATTGCTATGCAGTAGGCAAAAACCAAATGGCACCAGCCAATCAGCCAAATGGAAAAAATTCCTACCAGGCCCCTGTCTCAAAGCAGACGACCCCATGACAGGCATAGCAAGGTCAACACAGAGGCCTAAAAACAGGGAGGGAGGGCGGGAGATCCAAAGCACGCAGCCAAGAAGGCTCCAGAACTGCGTGCAGGGCAATATATCAGCTCTGGCTGTCCATCAACCAAATTGCAACATATGAATCTCCCCAGTAACAGCCAGAAGCCCAATCAATGTAGTGGCCATCCTAATTAACCCGCCCAGCAACAGAGGGGAGACTGGTTGGCCCCCACCGCAACACGTGCTCTCCAAGAAGGAGAACACGCTGTGTATGAATTTTTAGCACATCTGAGTCCAGGGCAGTTGGGTTCCAGAACTTCTGGTGTTAAATATTCACATTTTAAGACGTTTGCGTGTCGAGGTCCCCAGACCACCCCTCAAATGATACACACTTCACACAAGAATTTTTGCTTAAGGTTTTTGGCATGATTTTGGCCACAACTTTATTAAAATACAAAATATGTGAGTGGTTGCTTAGGCATTGGTTAAGACTATCTGTCCCGCTGGGGACAGAACTGACATCCATCCGCCTATGGAGTCAGTAAAGGGGAAAACACTTTGGGGAGAGAATGTGCGCCCTTTCTCTCCTAATGCTCCCAGTGGCTCTTGCGTGGGCCCTGGCCCCCTACCGGGGGATACGGACAAGCATGGCGAGCCCCTGGATTCCTTTAACAGAATTCACAGCGCAGCAGCAGCATAGAAGGGGCAGCCACAGCCAACTCCACCCCTTCTAGCCTTGGAGGGGCAACCACAGCCAACACTGCCCCTCCAACAACCAATTTAAAACCAATGCCTAACCGCCAACCTTACAAGTTGTGACTAATTGCTACGCAGTAGGCGAAAACCAGATGGCACCAGCCAATCATCCAAATGGAAAAATTCCTACCAGGCCCCTGCTCCAAAAGCAGACGACCCCATGACAGGCATAGCAAGGTCAACGCAGAGGCCTAAAAACAGGGAGGGAGGGAGGGAGATCCGTTGCACGCAGCCAAGAGGGCTCCTAAACCACGTGCTTTGCAATAAATAGGCTCTGGGCTGTCCATCAACAAATTGCAACATGTAAATCTCCCCAACGACACCCAGAGCCCAATCACCACAGTGGCCATCCATACGATCCCGCCCAGCAACAGAGGGGTGACTTGCTGGCCCCCACTGCAACACGTGCTCTCCATAAAGGGAGAATGATAGCCATGTTCAAATATATAAAAGGATGTCATATGGAGGAGGGAGAAAAGTTGTTTTCTGCTGCTCCAGGGAAGCGGACACGGAGCAATGGATTCAAACTACAAGAAAGAAGATTCCACCTCAACATTAGGAAGAACTTCCTGACAGTAAGAGCTGTTCCGACAGTGGAATTTGCTGCCAAGGAGTGTGGTGGAGTCTCCTTCTTTGGAGGTCTTTAAGCAGAGGCTTGACAGCCATCTGTTGAGAATGCTTTGATGGTGTTCCTGCTTGGCAGGGGGTTGGACTGGATGGCCCTTGGGGTCTCTTCCAACTCTAGGATTCTATGATTCTAAGAACACGCTATACAGGAAAAGCCAAGGAACAGATCTGATTTCACACGTTGATGGTTTTCCTGCTCTGCGGGGAGACTTGCTATTGCTGTGGGGGGTGTGTTTTCTGTGTTATTTTGTTTGTTTTTGCCAACTGCGAGATGCTAAGCCGCCCACAAACTGAGAAGAAAGACCCTGTGGTTTTGACATCCTGGCCTCTCCTTCCGTGCCTGCACAGATAAAGACTGGAGCTCAAAACACACAACTCAGATGTTGCCTGATGCCACAGGGGAGCACATCACATGGAAATCCTATCTGGACTACTGTAAAGCGCTGCACTAAGGGCTGGCTAGTGCAGAGCTTGGCAGCTAGGCTGGTAGGTGGGAGAGCCCAATGGGACAGTTCAACACCAGTCCTGAAAGCGCTGCACTGGTTTCCATTCAAGGTGTAAATATAAGCATAGAAACAGAGGCGTAGCAAGCCCAGGTGGTACCCGGGGCGGAAATTTTTTTGTCACCCCCCCCCCACTTTAATTTTAAAATTTTTAAAAAAAATTAAAAAGTGTCACCACCCTCTGATGGTGCCACTTTGCAAGGTGTGGGGGGTTTGTGTCTATTATCTCTTTTTTTTCAATAGTTGTTAATAATAATAATAATAATAATAATAATAATAATAATAATGTACAAAAATAAATAAAAATAAAAATAAAAAGTGTCACCCCCCTCTGATGGTGCCACTTTGTGAGGTGTGGGGGTTTTGTGTGTGTGTGTCTATTATCTCTTTTTTTCAATGAAGTTAAAAAAATTTTTTTTAAAAAACTCAACACTTTTTTTTTAAAGTGTCACCCTTCTCTGGGGTGGAACCCGGGGCGGCCCGCCCCCCCGCCCCCCCGTTGCTACGCCCCTGCATAGAAAGCCCAAAATGGCTTGGGACCCCAATCCCTTTAAAAAAGCACTTTCCCCTATATCTGGCATGTCCAACAGGTAGATCGTGATCTACTGGTAGATCACTGGACGTCTGTGGTAGATCACTGGTAGGTCACTGGATTCCCACACAGAAGCTCAGCAACTTTGGCTCCCCTAAAGAAAAGCTCCACATCTTTGCCCTGAAGCCCCCAAAACAGGGCTTTCCTTCCTAAAAAAAATCTCAACTTTGACCCGAACCCACCAAAACATGGATGGCTTTCCTTCCTAAAAAAAAAAGCTCAACAACCTCGACCTGAACCCCCCAAAAGGGGGTAGATCACTGCCAGTTTTTAACTCTGTGAGTAGATCGCAGTCTCTTGGAAGTTGGCCACCCCTGCCCTATATCAACCACCTCAGACCCTGGAAGAGAGGAAGGTTTTAAACTGTTGTTATTGTTGCTGTTGAAATGTTTGAAATGCCTTCTCAGTGACGTTTGTGCAATCACTTCCCTGGTAAAGTGTGTCTGTCTCCCTCATTACTGATATTCAATAGAGATTTAAAAGCCTTCCTGTACAACCCAGGCATTTGGCAATTGTTGCTGGGAATCTTGAGATTGCAGGTTAAGGGAAAGTTTTTGAACTAATGCTTTTCAAATTTGTACTACGGATGTATTTGCTACTCCAGGCCCCTTCAGGGAGAAGGGCAGGATCAAGATTGAATCAGCAAATCAATGGTAAAAGGTAAAGGACCCCAGGACGGTTAAGTCCAGTCAAAGGCAACTATGGGGTTGTGGCGCTCATCTCGCTTTCAGGCCGAGGGAGCTGGCGTTTGTCCACAGACAGCTTTCCGGGTCATGTGGCCAGCAGGACTAAACTGCTACTGGCACAACGGGACACTGTGACGGAAACCAGGGCGAACGTTAACACCGTTTACCTTCCTGCCACAGTGGTACCTATTTATTGACTTGCACTGGCGTGCTTTCGGATTGCTAGGTTGGCAGGAGCTGGGACAGAGCAACAGGAGCTCACCCCATCGCGGGGATTCGAACTCCCGACCTTCTGATCAAGAAGCTCAAGAAGTGGTTTAGACCACAGCACCACCCACGTCCCTAACAATAAATCAATAAGAGTTTCAACTTCGGGGCAGGTTACTGGCTCCCAGTCAGGCAATGGTTCCAAGTCCACCATCTCTCCGCCCGCTGTATGATCTGCGTGTAGATCGAAGAAATATTTTTCCCAAGTATCCGCTGAGATTTGGGGTTCGATCCTTGCTAGTGGCCTATCCAGGTATCGGGAAATTAAATGCCAAAAGGAAGATTGGTTTCTATTTTCTGCTGCTAACAGCAAGTTACTCCAATTGAAATCAATCAATAAGTAATGGCCATTGCAGGGATAATCCGATGATGTACATAAAGAGCTCTGCACACTTTAAATATTCTGTTGTGGGTTTGGAGGGTCTGTATGGACCTTTCCAGTTGTCAAGGTTCTGTGCCCAGTGAGGGTTAGAATCTAATAGATGGGGGGGGGCGGGTTGCTGAACTGGTCAGAAACCAGGTAAGACAAAGCTGGCTACTTGAGTGCCGTCATCAGCATCTCCAAAGAATGAGCTCAGTTGCAAGAGCTACAACTACGGTAAGTGGTAGTGCCCTGCAGGCTAATGGATGGGCCTTTCCTCTGCCCCTCTCCTAGCTGCTAGGTAGGAGAGCAAAAGCCATCTTCATGTTTCCATCGGGAGGAGCATAGAAAGAGGATGTCCTTCAGTTTGTTAAACCTCCTGAGGAAACAAAAAAGGCCAATAAATCAAATAGCAAGAAGACCAGCAAGAAAACTCTTGCAACAAAGAATACTTCAGGATCCAAACAGCCAGACAAGTTTTTGTTTTGTTTTTAAGAAAAAAGTCTTAAACCATTTCTTAATCATTTCTTCAGTGTGTGAGCTCAAATATCATTTGGGAGGGGGCTCCCAAGCTGAGGCGTCACCCTTTGTGGCAAAGCACTCATCTACTAAGACTTTGGGGCTTTCCAAAAGCACACACGCAAAAGTCTTTGGGCTGAGCGTTCTAAGGAACCAGGAATCATATCCGGTAAGATCATTCCAGGCTTCTAATTCACCAGAACTGGCCTCTCCCCCTCTTTGCAAGAGAGCCAGTGTTACGCATATTTCTCCTGTCTCTGCAAATGACGATAAGGTAGCAGGCTCTGCTTCAACAGCAGGGGGAATTGAACTAGACAAGTAAATAGTTGTCTGTGCGAAGGGGATGGGGAGAAGATGAGAGGGACTGTGGCTAAGAAAATGGGGAAGCTGCAAATATCTCTCAATTGTGGGGAAACTGGGGTGTCTCTGAGCATAGCTGTCAACTTTCGGATTTGAAAATAAGGGATTTTTCCCAAACTTTCGGATTTGAAAATAAGGGATGCCGCAAGGGCGGTGCAATGGCACCAAGTAGCCTCACCACCCTGCGCTCCAGAGGCTGCGAGCAAACAGGTGAGCGAAAGAGCGAGCTCATAGACGGCAGGCTGGCTGGCTGTCTGGTTGGGCGTGAGGGTCTGGCCTCACAAGGCATGCAAGCTCCACCCCCAGTCGGTCTCAGACTCCTTATTGGCAGCCGAGCAACGCAGCTGAGGAGCCTCCCTGGCCGGCAGGGAGGGAGAGGAGCTGCTTCCTTTGAAATCCGGGAAATTTAAGGGATATCAACAATCCGGGATAGCAGCGGGAAACGGCATTGGAATAAGGGAGTTTCCCGCCAAAAAAGGGAGGGTTGACAGCTACGTCTCTGAGTGGCTCCAGAAGGAGCAACCGCCTTTCTGCAAATATAATTTGTTGCTTCTGCTGGCCCCACTGCCTTTGCTTATCTTACCACAAGGTTGTTAATGTGCCAGGAATGATAGAACAGAATGGAGCGAACAGGAGTCAGATTGCAAGTGCAGCTGCCCAGGGCAATTTAGACTGCAATAAAATATATGGCAAAATAATAATAATTAAGGGTGGAGATTATCGGGAGAGCAAACAGCAGGTGTCCAGGTGGGGAACAGGGTGTGTCTGAATAGCAGTTGCTGGAAACCACAGGGAGGGTACAGCTGCTCTTGGGCTCAGATCCTGCTTGTAAGCCTGAGGTTGGCGAGTTGTGAGAAGAGGATGGGTCATTGGCCACCATCCTGCAGACTCGTCTTATGGTATTCATTCCAAAGGCTGCCATTGGTCTTCGGAAGTCCGCACTATGAACCATTTGCTTTGGAAAGCTGTAGGCCTCATCTCCCTGTGGTTTCCAGCAGCTGCTCTTCAAACACATTACTGCCTCTGACCACGGAGGGCACCCTCAGAGGCTTCACAGGTGCCAGGAGAAGATCTCAAGGTCACGACTGCACCCTTGGGTGCCACACCGGTGGCCCAAACCTTAAGGAACCTTGTTACATGCCACCCCAGGGACTCCAGCGGTTCCAAGCAGTTTCCTAGGTCCAGTTTCCTTGGAATGAAGGCTACCTGAGGCTGGAACAGAGGCCAGCAGGGACTGTGGTGTCTTTAGGATATATATTTTTATTTACACACCTGTGCAACCTGAGCATAAGATGGAGAGGCTCACAGCACTAACACCCCCCAAAGATCTCCGTGCGTCACAACTTAGGATCCAGCACAGAGCAAACATGTCTCTGTGTCTCCAGCTTCCAGCCTCCTTGCAGCCCAGCTCTCTCTGTCACTCTCTGGCTTTTGTTCTCCTACCTAGCAACTGTCAGGCTTCGGAGAATCGGCTTCCTCCCCCCATGGCAGTAGATAAGAAGATCAAACGAAAGGAACGGCTTACCAGTTAGAATCTTTAATCATCACAATCATCACAGCGACAGAACAAATAACACATCTCCTAGAAATGGCGGTACTCCAAATTAAGGGTCATCCCCCCCCCCGTTCTGTCCCTATTAATCTACGTCACTCCTACATTTTGTAATCTGAGTTTGTAACCTCTGCATTTTCTGTTCTGACACTTTCTGAGCTCTCTGTGACTTTGGAGACTGGGGGGGGGGGGGTTTGAATGCTGTCCAGAGACTGTGAATCTGTTAACTCTCTCTCTTCTCGTGTTTCTACTGCTAGCTGTTCCCCATCCAGTATTTCCCAGCTTCTGCCTTCTGAGCTATGCCCCTCTGCAAACCACTGTTCCAAATCTATACAGTGGTACCTCCGGTTATGAACGGGATCCATTCCGGAGGCCCAGCTGTATCCCGCGTTCACAACCCGAAGATTACATTACCCAAAGGTAACAAAACCCGAGGGTCCACTGTATTGTCCTCCTGCTCCTGGGAAGATTCAGGAGCAGGGGGAGGGGGTGGCTCCCACCATTCTTCCTCAGTGCAGCCCTCCTTAGCACGGTCCCTGACATCAACAAGGTGAAGGGACAGAAGAAAGGCCCACCCATTAGCCTGCAGGGCGCCATTACTTAGGTGCAACTCTTGCAACTCGGCTCATTCTTTGGGGATGCTGATGAGGGCACTTAAGTGTCCAGCTATGGTCATTGTCTTATAAGTTCAGCAACCTCCTCCTCTGCTGGATTCTAACCCTCACCGGGTACAAGACTCCAAGAACAGGAAGGGACTTAGGCATCATCTAGACCACGGGTGTCAAACTCCGGCCCTCCAGATGTTTTGGAACTACAATTCCCATCAGCCCTAGCTAACAGGACCAGTGGTCAGGGATGATGGGAATTGTAGTCTCAAAACATCTGGAGGGCCGGAGTTTGACACCCCTGATCTAGACTGACCCAACTCCCCCCCCCAAAAAAAAACCACCCCTACAACATCATGTTCTGCTGAGGTGCTTCTCCTTTTAATGCTGCTGTCTTAAACAAACCAGGCACTTTTCTGCTCAGAGGATGACGACTGCTGAAATCTAACTTGGAACTGAAATGAAGGAGAATAGCAGAAGTCCAGCTGTATTTTGGGTAGGGCTGCACAGATGGAACCTCCCGAGTTTGAAAAACAGGAAGGCCATCTTTGGGTCAGGATTGAAAGGAAGCACGAAGCGAGGGAGGGAAATTTACAGAGCACTGGATTCACAGCTGTGAATCGGGAGAAAATGAAACTCACATAAGAGCTTGGTTTTAAAAGTGTTGATATTGGCATGGGAAGCCATGAATGGCAGGGGTGGCCAAACGTTTTTCATAGAGCAGTGTTTCCCAACCAGTGTGCCTCCAGATGTTTTGGGACTACAATTCCCATCATCCCTGACCACTGTTATTGCTAGCGAGGGATGATGGGAGTTGTAGTCCCAAAACATCTGGAGGCACACTGGTTGGGAAACACTGTCATAGAGGGCCAGATTTAATGAAGTGAACATGCGTGAGGGCCGACCATGACCTTTTTATAGGATTGGAGTTGAACTTTTTTAAGGATTGCAGTTGTTGAGCTTTTGGGGGGATTTTAGCCCAGGAAATAAACTGACACAGGGGCCGGATTAAACCGACCAAAGGGCCGGATTAGGGCCAGTGAACTTCAGAAACCACCTGCTCACAAATGGATCCCCCACCTTTTCTTCCCTGATCAGTTTCAGGGGCACCAGCCTCTCTCTCTCTCTTGGTGTCAGCTAGGCATTTAAAAGAGACAGTGTCTCCTCAGTGGCAGCACCAGGATTGGAGAATTCTTCTAGATTCCCTCTCTTCTCTGGCAGATTTAGGTTGGGCATTCATTGCATCACTGAAAAAGAGGCACCATTCGCATTCAAGTTGCATTTTCCGATTTATACCGATGGAGGCAAACTTAGAAGTTGATATCAAAATTTAACTAGAAACCCAAAACACCTCACCTTAGTAGAGAAGACTGCAACCTGCATGCCATCTCATCCCAGGTGCTGGCAACTCACCTTGCTCCTTTCTGAAATGTACTTATCGGTGTGCATTTTTCTTTTAGTACCAAAGAATAAAATCTACCAAAGAATAAAATGCAATAAAACTGGGATTAAGGGGTTTTCTCAGAACGGTGGAGGTTGTGTGTGCTGTGTCCCATTGACGTAGCAGTGGTGGCACTTGCCCTTCTGATAGAAAATGCTCTGTGGTGGTGTCAAAAAAATGGGGGGGTGTCAAGGAGGGTCATTTGGCGGGGAAGTGAGAAATATCCCTCTTTTCACTGGAGGACTGATGGAGGGAATGTCAGGACCTTCTCGGTAGTGACACCCGCCCTGTGGAATGCCCCCCACCAGAGAAAAACTACCAGACTTTTAGAAGACATCTGAAGGCAGCCCTGTTTAGGGAGGCTTTTAATGTTTAATAAAAAGGTAAAGGGACCCCTGACCATTAGGTCCAGTCGTGTCCGACTCTGGGGTTGCGGCGCTCATCTCGCTTTACTGGCCAAGAGCCGGCGTACAGCTTCCAGGTTATGTGGCCAGCATGACAAAGCTGCTTCTGGCGAACCAGAGCAGCGCACAGAAACGCCGTTTACCTTCCCGCTGCAGTGGTACCTATTTATCTACTTGCACTTTGACGTGCTTTTGAACTGCTAGGTTGGCAGGAGCAGGGACCAAGCAATGGGAGCTCACCCCGTTGCGGGGATTCGAATCGCCGACCTTCTGATCGGCAAACCCTAGACTCTGTGGTTTAACCCACAGCGCCACCTGGGTCCCTTTTTTTAATGTTTAATAGATTACTGCATTTTAATGTTCTGTTGGAAGCCGCCCAGAGTGGCTGGGGAAACCCAGCCAGATGGGCGGGGTATAAATAATAAAATTATTATTATTATTATTATTATTATTATTATTATTATTATCCTTCTTCTGGGGAATGTGCAGTGCTAGAGCTTTGTTTTGAATGCAGTTCTTCTCAAGAGAACACCAAGGTCTTTGTCGTGAACCAAAAAGTTCCCAAAGTGCAGACAGCTATGATGTAGCTGCAAAGATCCTGACCATCGCTTCTGCAAACCCAACCGCCTGGCTGCTGAGCAAGGCTGAGACCTTGAGGCCTCTTCTGGTTTCTCACCCCTCTCACGCCTGAAGGCCACCACCTCTCAGCAGCCACAAGTAGGCTAGCCTCTGACCACGACGCCCACACGACAGGCTCGGCCGCCGCCTGGAGCAGCCGAACGGTGCAGATGTCTCCATCCTCCGCTCTCGGGCTGAGAAGATGGCAGGCCGTGGGGATGTCTGCGGAGAGGAGATGCGCAGTGCAATTTGACCTAAGTTCTTGCAACCGATTGCTGAACACCGAAGGCTAGCGGGGTGCTTTTTGTGATGTGTTTTCAGCTTTTATGAGAATAGAGAGCATTCCCACCCCACCCCCTTCGCTTTGAGCAGAGACGGCTGCCTTGCTTTCATTTCAGATTCAAAGCTTCCTCGTAAGAAAACCTTCCGCACTGAGCCCATGACCCTTTCCTACAAACAAAAGCAAGGTTTTCGTCTTCATGGTCCTGGATAAAACCTTGTTTTAAACAGGGAACTGTCTCCCGCCGTATCAGTCCATTGTTCTGGAGATGCCAGGCATCAAACCTGGAATCTGCTCTGTATAGTACAGGTGCCTGACCACTAAGAACATAAGATCATCTTCCTGGATCAGGCCAATGGCCCATCTAGTCCAGCATCCTGTTCTCACAATGGCAGACCCTCTGAGTGTCCACCCTTCTGAGTAATACCCCTCCCACCCTCTCACTATATATAAGGGTCTGGTGACTTCTGTTTCAGTGTATCTGAAGAAGTGTGCATGCACACGAAAGCTCATACCAAGAAAAAACTTAGTTGGTCTCTAAGGTGCTACTGGAAGGAATTTTTTTATTTTTTATTTTGTTTTGACTTTGACAGACCAACACAGCTACCTACCTGTAACTGGACCTATTTTCCAGGGTTTACTGTTCCGGATTTACAGAAACCGTCCTGGTTTCTGATTTGATCCCGGAATGTCCCACTTTTCCTTAAGGTAAAGGTAAAGGGACCCCTGACCATTAGGTCTACTCGTGACCGACTCTGGGGTTGCGGCACTCATCTCGCATTATTGGCCAAGGGAGCCGGCGTACAGCTTCCGGATCATGTGGCCAGCATGACTAAGCCACTTCTGGCGAACCAGAGCAGCGCATGGAAACACCGTTTACCTTCCCGCTGCAGCAGTTCCTATTTATCTACTTGCACTTAGACGTGCTTTTGAACTGCTAGGTGGGCAGGAGCTGGGACTGAGCAATGGGAGCTCACCCCATCACGGGGATTTGAACCGCCGACCTTCTGATCGGCAAGCCCTAGGCTCTGTGGTTTAACCCACAGCGCCACCCGCATCCCTGCACACTTTTCCTTAGGACGTCCCTATTTTCATCAGAGAAATGTTGGAGGTTTTGCAATGGCCAAGCAGATACTTCTTGGAAATGAGCAAGCAGGATGTGAGCATAAGAGCAACTCTCCCCTCCTTTGGCTTCCAGCAACTGATATTCAGAAGCATTGCTGCCTCCATCTATGGAAGCAGAGCAGAACCATCATGGCTAATAGTCCTCCTCAGCTTGCTCTAATCCTCTTTTATAGCTACCCTAGTTGATGGTCATCTCTGGAGTGCCGCAGTTTAACTGTGAGCCTCCAAAAGAGGTATTTTATTTTGTCTGCCCTGAATTGTTCAATGTTCAGATTCACTGGAGTCCCGGCACAAAAAATGTTGCTTCTATCAACAGTTCCTTATTTAGGGTAAAAGCTGCTGGCCCTGTATGTTTGTTTTTTGAAGCTATTTATGTTATGGTCATGAGTTTATGCTCATGACTTCTTGGTCAGGAACTGAGTTTCTCCCCTGCTTACAGTCAACACAAAGATGGTGATGAAGCATAGACTACAGAGAGTTTTAACAAGCCCTTATACCAGTCCTTGGTGGGGCTCACATCTTACATTCCTTATATTTTTTGGGGTGAGAGGGAATGTTCCTTTCTGCCTCCTTTTTTTTAACTGGTTACTGAGTCATATGAGGACCTGCCTTCTTATCCCACAGCTGCCGAGATTACTCAGAAATCTTTAGTAAGGGCAGTGCTTTTTTTTCTGGGGGGACGCAGGGGGACGCACACCCCTAAACATTTTGTGAATCTAAGTTTGGCCTCATTGAGGGGCAGTATTTCAATATGCGTAGGAAAATTAGAGTACCCCTAAACATTATTTTTAGAGGCAGGAAAAGCACTGAGTAAGGGACTCTATAAAAAGCCCTTTTCTTTCTTTTTGGTTTTTAATTCTGAAAATGCAAAGGGGGGGGGGTTAGAGGAAGGTATTTACATAGGGTTTTTGAATATTATGGTTGTATGCAAAATGATTTTTAATTTGTTTTTTTCTAAGCCACACAGAAAACCTCATGCTACGCCGCAACATGCAAATGCAAACAACACATTTCAAGAAAGAGGAATAAAATTTGCACTGTGACGTAATGCGCATATGTAATCTGTTCCCCCTTAACATGATTTTGGTTATTTTTGCTACGGATTTGCAAATGCCAAAAGAGGAAGTTTTCTAAACAGCACGGTGAAAATTTCTGGGACTTCATACAGAGCAGACACTTTACACAGCTGGACTGAAGGTTGTGTTTTTAGTGGCTTCAACGCTTCTCCGATTAAGTTTTTTTATTGACGTTTTGGGGAAACAGCTATAAAAAATACAAACAGAATAAACCGAGTCCTCTTAAAGGTAGCTCTCTTGACCCTTACCCACCCATAGAAGGCATGCCACTTTGAGTAACTTTGGGGGGAAAGTTCATGAAAACCGGTCAGGATTTTGGTTCCCCTTATCCTGTTGTTGTTTAGTTGTTTAGTCGTGTCCGCCTCTTCGTGACCCTATGGACCAGAGCAGGCCAGGCACTCCTGTCTTCCACTGCCTCCTGCAGTTTGGTTAAACTCATGTTAGTAGCTTAGAGAACACTGTCCAACCACCTCGTCCTCTGTCGTCCCCTTCTCCTTGTGCTCTCCATCTTTCCCAACATATGGCCTTTTCCAGGGAGTCTTCTCTTCTCATGAGGTGGCCAAAGTATTGGATCCTCGGCTTCAGGATCTGTCCTTCTAGTGAGCACGCAGGGCTGATTTCCTTAAGAATTGATAGGTTTGATCTTCTTGCAGTCCATGGGACTCTCAAGAGTCTCCTCCAGCACCACAATTCAAAAGCATCAATTCTTCCCCTTATCCTATAATGCCCATATTTCAGTGCAATATTCCCTGATATTCAAAGGATTGCAAGCGCTTTCCCTTGACTTCGTGCGTTTTCATATGTCATTTTTGCCAATAGGCTCCCTTTTGTACACACTCCCCCCCCCCTAATGCCACATTTCTTTTTTTTTTATTTTGCACAGATATTTTGGCTGGGGAACTGCATTGCAAAATTTGGAGAGGAGCAAATGACAATAATAATTCAAAATGCAAAGGCTGGTTTTGTTTCGGTTTTCGACTCATTCCAGGATGTGTGAGTTGGGTAGATAAGGGAGCTTCATGCTAAAATAGAAACCAGACTGAGATTCTTCCTTCTCTAAACTCTAGGCAGGGAATCCCCTGAAAGCAGTGCTTTTTGGGGGGGGTTGCAGGATTACGCACACCCCTAAACATTTTGTGAATCTAAGTTTGGCCTCATTGAGGGGCAGTATTTCAATATGAGTAGGAAAATGAGAGTACCCCTAAACATTTTTTTTAGAGGGGGAAGCACTGCCTACATTTAACCCACATTCCTCTCAATTTTCAATCTTTGCTAATCCTGTGACTCACATTCCTTTCCTTGGTGGTTAGTAATAAATAAATAAATAATGAAGTTTTGCGGTGTTTATGTCTGTTGGAAAATGTAAAGGTATTTCCTCCCTTTCCTGGCCACAACTTTCAGTCTGACTAAGTTACTTAAACCTGAAGCAGTTGCAAACTCTCTTAAGCAGGGCTTATCGGAAAGCAAGGCAGTAGTCGTCTATTAGTGAGGGTGGGGGCTCAGGCCTGGGAACCAGATGTGGCCCCCTAAGCTGCTCTGTCTGCCCCTTGAGACCATAGCTGTCAACCCTCCCTTTTTTGGCGGGAAACTCCCTTATTCCAATGCCGTTTCCCGCTGCTATCCCGGATTGTTGATACCCCTTAAATGTCCCGGATTTCAAAGGAAGCAGCTCCTCTCCCTCCCTGCCGGCCAGGGAGGCTCCTCAGCTGCGTTGCTCGGCTGCCAATAAGGAGTCTGAGACCGACTGGGGGCGGAGCTTGCATGCCTTGTGCAGCCAGACCCTCACGCCCAACCAGACAGACAGCCTGCCTGCCTGCCGTCTACGCGCTCGCTCTTTCACTCACCCGTTCACGTGCAGCCTCTGGAGCGCAGGGTGGTGAGGCTACTTGGTGCCATTGCACCGCCCTTGCGGCATCCCTTATTTTCAAATCCGAAAGTTTGGAAAAATCCCTTATTTTCAAATCCGAAAGTTGACAGCTATGCTTGAGACTCTCTTCACACCATGTCTCTCACTTTCCCTGCTTTGCACCCTCCTGGGAGTCTTTTTGCCAGTCTGGAAATGTGCCTTTGAACTCCGGTCCTGCCTCTTGCTCTTGTTGTAAGAATTTTAAGGTCTCAAATACAGAATAAATATTCATAAATGCACACATATCTAAATAGATGAACTATGTGTCTGAAATAGTATGGGAGAGCAACCCTGAAGTCATTTTGACTCTCCCAATGACCTCAAATATTCCTCTGCAGGAAGGGAGGCAAATGGGGGAAAGCCTTCCCACTGTCTTTTCGCTTACAAATTCTGTCTTAGGGCCATATCTGTGCATGAACAGGGTGAGCCTGTGACCTGGATTCAGGAACTGAAGTATAAACCATCACAAAAGAATGGCCAGGCTGCCCAAGTAATGCAATCAGTGACCATTATCAGGTATCCTGGCAGACAGGATTTTTGCTGTATACCTCCTCCTTCTGTGATGTATGTATGATGTTTTAGGGGAGTGGTCTTGGGCTACAGGGTAGGCAATTTCAAAAGTCTATATAAAGGCTCACACACCATTATTCTGGGTTCCTCCTCCCTCCTGCGTGGGGTGAGTGGGGTGTTGCAACAGTTCCTTGAATAAAGATCAGGCTTACTTGCCACTTTGCTTCTCCATGTACTCTGGTTGGCCTCTGTTATTTCTCCTACTGATAGGGGACCCACTTAAGGACTCTATACGGGCTCTTGGATACCCCATAAGGGAAAAGGAGCAGTTTTTCTTAGAACACTGTTGTTGTTAGGGGTCTTTCTTTGGAGGGACACCCCTCAGCAAAATAGGAGACTGAGGATGTAAACTCCCTTCAATCAAAACTGAAATTTTGAGTACTCCCAAAAAAGAAAAAAAAGTCCATCCAGAAATAAAATGGTCCATTCAGCAGCGATCACAAGATGCTGATTGACCTTTCAAGTGAATCTCAAACTTCCCTGGAGGAGTAAAAAAATCTGATTAGGAAGGGATTTTCAAGCCCACAGTAAATCTTCAAAAATATCATTAGTCTTGAGTTACCCTTATTTCTACAAACTAAAGAGGAGGAGCTTTGAGTGGAAGACAGGCCATCTTTTGTTTTAAACAAGGATGACCAAAGCTAATGTGAATTCAGTATGTTTTAACTGTTTTAATTCTGAATTTTAAAGTGTGGTAACCTGCCCTGGGGCCTGCTGGTGAAAGGTAGGTAATAAAGTTCATAATGATAATAATCAATACATTATTATTATTATTTGCATGCAGTTCTTCCTAATGTACACACTTTGGCAAAGTACCACCCTGATAGAATGCATCACAAATATATACTTATTTAGGCACAGTTTCTTCTGATATACTATTTTTCTTTCCCAGATGGGCGGGGTATAAATAATAAATTATTATTATTATTATTATTATTATTATTATTATTATTATTATTATATCGTTTGGATGGAGAACTGCAGCACAGAATTCGAGAAGGTGCCAATTTGGAAGGGCGATTCTGCTTCGCATAGTATTTCAGGAAGGGCAAATGAAACAGCTTTGCAACTCAAACGCAAGCTGATCTGAATTTCCACCCCCCTTGTGACTCCCTTCCCCCAAACAGCGATATTCATTCCATTCCCCCGCAACGTTGTAAGCAGACAGCTTGGTCAGAACGGAACCACGAAAAGACGAAACTGGAATTCGTGGGCAGTGGCGCAATGCTTTAGCGCGCGGATGTCTTAAATTTGATGGGCTTATGCAAGAAAGACTAAGACTCGTATGAACCAGATGATTGTATTAGCCTTGTTGACATGAGATGAGATTTAGCTGGGGGAAACGTCCTTATTCTCCGGTCTAAAACTCTGGTGCTCAGAGAATCAGCAGCAGCCTTGGACTCAGCGGTAAAAAATGAGCATCGCAGACTCCAGCAACTGTTTTGAAACGCTCCAGCCGGTGTGGGTGCCGTAGCCGTCCCATTCGAAGGCGGTGTAGTCTCCGCACTGCCGGGGGCTTGCTTCTGGAAAGTACCCTCCTCCACCGACACAGAACTGGGAAAAGGAAATTTGGGAGCGTCTAGCTCAGAAGTGGGAGTGGGGTGCATCAAATTCGGCGTTGCTAGTGGAACATTGCAGCTCCCAAACTTCTCCTAAACGGCCTCTGCCCAGTATACCTGAAGGAGCGTCTCCACCCCCACCGTTCAGTCCGGACACTGAGATCCAGTGCCGAGGGCCTTCTGGCGGTTCCCTCACTGCGAGAAGCAAAGCTACAGGGAACCAGGCAGAGGGCCTTCTCGGTAGTGGCGCCCGCCCTGTGGAACGCCCAAGGAAATAAGCAGCTATCCTATTTTTAAAAGACATCTGAAGGCAGCCCTGTTTAGGGAAGTTTTGAATATTTAATGCTGTATTTTTTTTAACACTCGATCGGGAGCCGCCCAGAGTGGCTGGGGAAGCTCAGCCAGATGGGAGGGGTACAAATAATACATTTTTATTATATTATTATAATTATTATTATCCTGCCTCTTTTATTATTATTTATTTATTGCACCTTTTTTTCTGCAAGGTGGAATACGTGGTTTCCTTCCCCCCTTCGTTTAATCCCCGCAATAACCTTGCGAGGTAGGTTAGTCTGAGAGGCAGCAACTACCCTCCGCCCCCGCACGCAAGGTCACACCCAGTGAGCTCCATGACTGTGCAGGGATTCGAACCCAGGTCTCCCAGGTCCTAGTCCGACACTAATCGCTACGCCACACTGGGAGTGGATCTAAACACAGGGGGAAACCCACTATAAATAAGTCAGGAATTAGATTGTTTTAAACAAGGGCGGGTGGGAATCCAAGGGGGAAATCTCGTTTTAAACCATTCCTGCTCTCTGGCACCATCTGGTGTTGCATGTTTAAAACGCATTCAGTTCGTTGTTTCTTTGCTAATGTAGCTGAGTCCCGCCAACTTACAACTCACCGTCTCTGTGTTACAGCCGGTGGCTTTGATCCCAGCACAGAGTGCCACGGCAGCTTTCTCGTGATTGAAGACCCGGAACTGGATGTAGCCAGCAACAAATTCACCTGGAAAGACAGGCAGGGGGTGGGGGGTGGGGGAGGGAGAACATAGTCTTGGTGGCTGATAGCAATTGCCAGCTTTCTCCTCCTCCGTGAATTTGTCTAATCCTCTTTGAAAGGCATGGGGGCATACCTCACATCCACAACACATATATAAAACAGGTGGTGCACATTCAACTTACCTTTAAAGCACACAGCTTCCCCCCCCCAAAGAATCCTGGGGGTTCTAACTTACCCCTCCCTGAGCTACAATTCCCTTAAACTAAAGTTCCCAGGATCCTTTGAGGAAAATCCATGTGGGTTGATGGATTCAGGCCGCAATTGACTTGCCTCTGGAATTTGGAGAATAATAGAAGGTTGTTTGCTGTGCATTTCCGGTGTCATAGACGACAGGGACGATGGGGCCATTATTAGCTGGGCAGCTGCCGAGTCCAAACTTGACTGGGTATTGCTGGAAAGAAGAAAAAATGGGAAAGAAACGAGAGGGGGGGGGAGAGAGAGACACCTCGGCCTGTTCAACTTGGAAACATTCAAGCCTGAGCATCAAATTTCTTTAAAAAGAATATAATTGCATCATCCTCCCTGTGTCCCTGCTTATTTACTTATTATTTTTATCACATTTAAGGACATAAGAAGAGCCTGCTGGATCAGACCAGTGGCCCATCTAGTCCAGTTTTCTATTCTCTCAGTGGTCAACCTGATGCCCCAATGGGAAACCCTCAAGGAGGGCCTGAGTGCAGGAGCTATTCTCCCCTCCTGTGATTTCCAACAGTTGGCATTCAGAAGCATCTACTAGCTGCTCCGGCACCCGGAGCGGTGCACATGCTGTGTACCCAGGGGTGGGGCAAGCGTACTAGGGGGGCACCACGGTGAGCATCCCAGGAGGCAAGCCACTCATACCCTGCCCATTTGTATCCCGCCCATCTGGATGGTTCTCCCCAGACACCCTGGGCGGCTTCCAGCAAATATTAAAATACATTAACATATCACAGATTAAAAACTTCCCTAAACAGGGCTGCCTTCAGGTATTTTCTAAATGTCATGTAGTTGTTTTTCTCTTTGACCTCTGCTGGGCGGGCGTTCCACAGGGCGGGCGCCACAACCAAGAAGGCCCTCTGCCTGGTTCCCCGTAGCTTCGCTTCTCACAGTGAGGCAACCACCAGAAGGCCCTCGGTGCTGGACCTCAGTGTCCGGGCAGAACGGTGGGGGTGGAGATGCTCCTTCAGGGATACAGGACTGAGGCCGTTTAGGGCTTTAAAGGTCAGCATCAACACTTTGAATTGTGCTCTTCCTTTTCATAGCTCGGGGGATCCCTAGAATGGAATCTGCCCTTTTCCATGTTTTCCCTAACAAGGTCATAACAGAGGGCAGAGTGAAGTTGTGACGGGATGGGAACCTGGACCTCTGAGATCTACATCTGAGGTCTTCAGGTATTTGGAAATCTCCTGCTCTCAAGCACACACGGCCACCTCCTTGTGAGAGGTCCGGGCTAACTGAAGCACTAAATATTGACTGTCCATTCAGCCACATCAATTACCTGATAAAGCCTGAGAAGGTTCCCTCCTTCTACGGACAAGAATCCGGTCTCGGTGTGATACCTCAAGAAGGCAGTGTCACGCCATTCCCTCATAGGGGTGTTGTTTGGGACATGCCAGATGGCCATATCCTTTGCTTGGAGGTCATAGTAGCCTGGATTCTGTAAAGTATCAAAGGAGGGTGGGGGGAAACACCTATATATTTAGTCAGGGCCTTATTCTGCAATCAGAGTGCCCCAGTGGTGGATTCATACTGGACCATCCACACACAATTCCACTTTAACAGTTGCTCTGCGATGCTTCCACAATGTTAACACACTGCTGCCATCTAGAGGGGCGACTCCATAATGCTACAAAAGTGGAATGAAAAGTTAGGCAGGAAGTTACCGTGTTTCTCCTAAAATAAGACACCGTCTTATATATATTTTTTCCTCAAAAAAAATACAGTATGGCTTATTTTCAGGGGATGTCTTATTTTAACCACTCCGCGTCGGTACGCTGCATAGCCACGCCTATCCAGGCCATCTTAAGGGAGAGGCGCCGCGTCACTATGACTTATTATCGGGGTATGGCTTATATTTCACAAATGCGTAGAAATCCTGCTACGGCTTATTTTATGGCTACGGCTTATTTTAGGAGAAACAGGGTATAGGGCAGGCATGTCCAACAGGTCGATCGAGGGGCGTTCCCAGTCGATCCTGGTCAATCACGTGATCCTTATTGAACAACAACACCCCCCCAAAAAAGCTCAACAACTTTGGTCAATCCAATAGGTAGATCATTGCCAGTTTTTTGGGGTTTTTTATAGTGGGAGCAGATGGCTGTCTCTTGGGAGCAGGACATGCCTGTTATAGGGGATGCACTGGTTGAAAAGGAAGCAGCATGTCTGCATTAAAAAAAGAAGAAGATGTTGGTTTTGACCTAAAAAGTGTTGGTTTTGACCAATACAGTTTAAATGGCTCAGGTCCACAATAATAATAATAATAATAATAATAATAATAATTTATTATTTATACCCTGCCCATCTGGCTGGGCCTCCCCAGCCACTCTGGGCGGCTTCCAACAAAACACTAAAATACAACAATCCATCAAACATTAAAAGCTTCCCTAAACAGGGCTGCCTTCAGATGTCTTCTAAAAGTCTGGTAGTTGTTGTTCTCTTTGACATCTGATGGGTGGGCGTTCCACAGGGCGGGTGCCACCACCGAGAAGGCCCTCTGCCTGGTTCCTTGTAACTTGGCTTCTCGCCGTGAAGGAACCGCCAGAAGGCCCTCAAAGCTGGACCTCAGTCTCTCCCCATATGAAGCGACCTGCATTCATCATCTGAGGCCTCATCATCTGGCTCCCCATTTGTGGAATGCTCTCCCCAGGGAAGTTTGCCTGGCACCTTCATTATACACCTTTAGGAGCCAGCTGCCAGGCGAAAACGTTTCTCATCAACCAGGCCTAGGGCTGATTAATATCCTATGACCTTTTAAAATGTGTTTGCCGGGGGGCGGGCAGTATTGTTTGTTCTTGTTTTTATTATGCAATTGGTGTTTCTATCTTGTAATTTTACACCATGAACCACCCTGAGTTCTACAGATGAAGGGTGGTATTAAAATTTTAATCATCATCATCTTCTGTGAAAGAGAGGTCAATTCTTCATACAAAAACCAGACTATGGCTGGTGCCTGCCTGCCTGTATGTGTATAGAAAGAGCACCATCTCTTATCTTGTCCTCAGGTTAAGGTAAAAGTAAAGGACCCCTGGTCAGCTAAGTCCAGTCAAAGGCGTCTATGGGGTGCTCGTCTTACTTTTCAGGCTGAGGGAGCCGGCGTTTGTCCATAGACAGCTGGGTCATGTGGCCAGCAGGACTAAACCGCTTCTGGCACAACGGGACACCGTGACAGAAACCAGAGCGCACGGAAACGCTGTTTACTTTCCCACCACAGTGGTACCTATTTATCTACTTGCACTGGCGTGCTTTCGAACTGCTAGGTGGGCAGGAGCAGGGACAGAGCAACAGGACCTCACCCGGTTGTGGGGATTCGAAACGCCAACCTTCTGATCGGCAAGTCCAAGAGGCATAGTGGTTTAGACCACAGCGCCACCCGCATCCTCAAGAAGGTCAAGAAAGGTAACAGAGCATGGGTTGGCAAACTAAGACCCATGGGCCGGATCAGTAATATAATAATAATAATAATAATAATAATAATAATAATAATAATAATAATTTATTATAAATAATAATAATAATTTATTATTTATACTTGGCTTCTCATAGTGAGGGAACCGCCAGAAGGCCCTCGGCACTGGACCTCAGTGTCCGGGCAGAATGATGGGTATACTGGACCGAAGCCATTTAGGGCTTTAAAGGTCAGCACCAACACTTTGAATTGTGCTCGGAAATGTACTGGGAGCCAATGTAGGTCTTTCAAGGCCAGTGTTATGTGGTCTCGACGGCGACTCCCAGCCACCAATCTAGCCCAATTGCCTTCTAAATCCAGCCCGCGAACGGTCCAGGGGTCGCCTCGTGCATCACCAGCACATGGATTGCCAGTGCGCATGTTCTTTCCCTCTCCCTCCTTCTCCCTCACATGACGGCGGCAGCGGCGCCTCCTCCCTCCCTCCTCCTGGCTTCTCCCCGCCCTGCCTAGAGGAGGAAGGGGGCTGGGCTTTGTTGGTGTCAGCCCCTCTCTGGAGCCCTTTCATGCACCGCTCATCGTCCCACCGCCGCCGCCGCCAGCCCCTGCTGCTCGTAAGACACAGGGGCCATGGTTGGCTGAGCGCCCCTCTTGAGCGACCACCATTTAAAGCAGCCCCTCTCCAGAGCCATTTCGCGCAGCGCTCATCATCCCTCATTCATTTTTTTCCTTCCAAAATATAGTCCGGCCTCCCACAAGGTCTGAGGGACAGTGGACTGGCCCCCTGCTGAAAAAGTTTGAGGATCCCTGTAGCGGAGCCTCACCTTATAGTCATCACTCGTTGAGCCCACAGCTGTCCCAAAGGTGCTGTTATTGGACCAGTTGCCGTCTCCACTTAGGTAATTGCCACTGTTCCCTTGCTGACTAGACCAGCGGTCTCCCAGGGTGCACTTCCCATAAATGTTGTTCTCGTGGATGCTGGCCACCAGCGTCCAGCCGCCTCCGTTGGTGGACATGTCGCAGAAGGTTTGGTAGATCTCACCATCCTCCGTGCTCAGGAAATACAACCCATCTGCCGATGAACCAAACAGGCTATCGTTATGACCCTCACTCCGTTGGCGGCATTGACTCTGATCACATTTTGTAATCAGGCATGGAGAGTCCTCCCCTCCCTTCGGTAACTCCACAGATAAGAATTAACGAGCATTTGATATGTTTATGGTCCTTTTATTGCAGCATCAAAGTCGCAAGCACATATATACAACTCTCCGCACGGAGGGTGGTTGGCTTCTCTAAATCCACCCTCCAACGTCCGCAACAATTAAGGCGCCAACGGGAAGTTCATCCCTCCCTCTGCCTCTTTTGCTCCCTGATACGTTCAGACCTCCGAGTCCACAGTGAGAGGGGGGTCCCCACACTCTCAAGTGGCGTCTCGGCTAGCTGTGCCCTCCCTTCTGGCTCCCTTGTCATTATCTCGTAACTGGGTAGCTCCTCCCTAAGCTGTTCATCTCCTGTCTCTCCCTCTGCTTCTGAACACGCTGTGGACTCTTCCCCCTACAGCTCTCCATCGGAGAGAAGCTGGTCTGCCATAGAATGCATTCCCCAGTCTTTTCAGACCATTCCCTGACACCGCAGTAAGCATAGAATCATAGAATTGTAGAGTTGGAAGGGACCTAAAGGGGCATTTCGCCCAACTCCCTTGCAATGCATACGAAGAGCCCTTGTTCTGGCACATCTCCTTCCTGGCTTACCTACCTGGGGCTCCTTCCAGAGCCGTTTTGATTTCCTTGCAGCTCCGAGGAAGGGTCTGGAGGAGGTTTGGGGCCAGGCCCTGCTGGTTCTGGAGGCAGCTGGCATCTTCCCATTTGACCATCAGCTTGAGGATGTCTCGTTTCAAGGAGGTGATGCAACCGTCCGTGTCTGTGCAGAAAGAAGAAGAAGAGTTTGGATTTGATATCCCGCTTTATCACTCCCCGAAAGAGTCTCAAAGCGGCTCACATTCTCCTTTCCCTTCCTGCCCCACAACAAACTCTCTGTGAGGTGAGTGGGGCTGAAAGACTTCAGAGAAGTGGGACTAGCCCAAGGTCACCCAGCAGCTGCATGTGGAGGAGCAGGGAAGCGAACCCGGTTCACCAGATTACGAGTCTACCACTCTTAACCACTACACCACACTGGCTCCTTATTAGACTCCTTATTAGACTCAGGAGAGGAAAGGTGGAGTGCTTTTATTGGGGAAAGGGGTGGGAAAGTGTCTTGTGGACCTCTCAATGTAAAGTCTTCTGGGCGGTCTTATTTCATGCCACCACCTTGATAAATTCTCATAATCCTGCCCCACATTCCCACCCAACTGCCAAACACAGCCTCAGTTTAGGATGTCTGATGAAGAGGAGGATCAGAAACTGGGACCTCTATGCCTAAAGAACCACTTCCCCCCCCCCTTAAAAACCATCTGAGGTTCTTCTTTGTGCCCCACCTCCAAGGGAGGTCCAGGGGTTGGTGGCAAGAGAACAGGGCCTTCCCTGAAGTAAGGTAAAGGGACCCCTGACCGTTAGGTCTAGTCGCGAATGACTCTGGGGTTGCAACGCTCATCTCGCTTTACTCACCGAGGGAGTCGGTGTACAGCTTCCGGGTCTTGTGGCCAGCATGACTAAGCCGCTTCTGGCGAACCAGAGCAGCTCACGGAAACGCCGTTTACCTTTCCGCCGGAGCGGTACCTATTTATCTACTTGCACTTTGACATGCTTTCGAACTGCTAGGTTGGCAGGAGCTGGGACCGAGCAATGGGAGCTCACCCCGTCGCGGGGATTTGAACCGCCGACCTTCTGATCGGCAAGCCCTAGGCTCTGTGGTTTAGACCACAGCGCCACCCGCGTCTCTGTAATAGCCATGCTGTTAAGGGTATGTTTTCCCAGGTAAGTTTGACTGGCGCCAATTTCATCATATCAATACCAGGCAAAAACATTTTTATTTTTTCCCCCTAGGCAGTTGGGTAGCATCAATGACATTATGTGACATTCTTAAATCTCCTTTCTATTTATTTTATTATTTTATTTCTTACCTTGATTGTAAATCGATTTAAGGCTTTTTAAATCTCCCTATATAGAGCCATACGACTGGAAAATCCCGGATATTGCTGGGCGGAAATTTCCATAAAACAATGAACAGGAGGATGGTGATACAATGGCTACTGCAATTGACACAAGGAATAGATTTTCTTCCAAAAGAAAAGAAATGAGCACTGAACCACTGTTACATTGTTGTTGTTGTTGTTCAGTCGTTCAGTCATGTCCGACTCTTCGTGACCCCATGGACCAGAGCACTGTTACATTACAAGTGAATTACAAGCAATTGCTTAAGATAAAACCTATTTGGAAGAGAAACTACTTTTGCCACTTTTATGGACGTTTATTGTTTGTTTACAGAGAGTTGCTTTGGTGATATTATCTTGTGGCGAGGGCGGAGATGTCGGCAGCCTTTTGAAATGTCTGGGAAAACTTGGGGAACTGAGGCGGAGAAGGAAATATGTTTTTGTCCTTTTGGAGGGCAGCTGTCTGTGAGAGAGTGGTCTTGAAACATAAGGTAGCGTGGCCCTTTTGTTGATTCAGAAGCGGAGAAGGAAAGGAGAAGTCAGTGTGGCTTTAGGGAGGAAAACTGAGGCAAGAAAAGCTTTACAAAACATTCCGTAGCTAGTTCTCCCCTCTTCCCCTGTAAACATACATAGACTTACCACACTCCAAACCTTTTGGGAAGACTATCACACAAAGCAGAATGGCCACAAGCGCCTTCATTCTTCTGAGTGCGAGAGATCAACAGTTTATTTCGTGAGAATCTCTCTTCACCACCTACACACACAAAAAAGTCTCTCAGGCAGAAATCCACATGAACCTGACCTTTGGAGAGTTTGTAAGTAAACTATTTTTAACTTACCGAATGTGCGGTCTTTTTCTATGCTGGGGGAAGAGGGGAACTTTGGAACTCACTTTAAAGGGCACCTTTTAAGGGTCCAGCAGCCTTTATTTCTACACTTGACTTTGCTGAATATTTTGTGACTATAAATATCCGCTGAGGTTCTCTCACCAAAGAGTACTTGCCCCCAAATGTGACTTTGGCATAGTTCAGTTCAGTTCAGTTCTTTATTCGACCGTCAGTCAGAAAAGATACATTTCCATACAAAATTAAAACATCTAAAAGGACTTTGGAGTAAAACATAGCCAACAATAAAATGAAGCTATACAGATAAACCCATGTCGATGCTGTGACTTTGGCATATATATATATATATATGCACCCTAACAAAAACTGCAATGTCAACAATTCCAATTTCCTGATTCAGTCCGCATTCCAAGGCAAACATACCGTACCATATTTACACTTTGTGAAACAATATGTGAACCGAAGCACGGTCACCCTTTGAAATTGGCACTGAATTTTACAATGAAGTCCTCCAGCCAACAAGTGTATATACAAATAGGTTGCATATGGGCAAAAGGTAAAGGACCCCTGGACAGTTAAGTCCAGTCACCCTGGAACCTTAGGGTGAAGGGTAGGTAAGAAATCCAATTAATGATAATGAATTAATGAAGAGCTCACCCTTTCAGCAGCTCAGCTTGTTTGGAGTTTCTAAACTGCAGGTTTCAATGGCGGCCGTGGAAATGGAAGAAGAGGCTCTGGCATTCTGCGCACTGTCCTCTGCTTTAGACAAATGGACCTTAGTCGAGGATGAGGAAATCTAAGCAGGTGACCAGCAATGACCTGGGCTTGTTGGCACACGCAAGGCAGGAGGGCAGTGGATCGACTGCAGAAGGAATCTTTCTGTCTTTTCTTTCTTTCTTTCTTTCTTTCTTTCTTTCTTTCTTTCTTTCTTTCTTTCTTTCTTTCTTTCTTTCTTTCTTTTGTATTTTTCCTTGGAGCTTACCATCTGCAAATTCTGCTACCAATCTTTCTAACCCAGTGGTCCCCAAAGAGAATGGTACAGCCTCCTGGGGGGAAATGAGATTACCTGGTGGTGCTGAGAGCTAAGTGTTAGGAAATAGCCCGCCTGGGGCAGTTTGTCAGACTGCCCCAATGCCAGAGCAAAACCGTGTGCGCACATCCCCGGCTACAGAGAGTCCGGTGGCGCAGTCATATGTGATTGTTCCCAGCATGAAGAACAACACACACAAGCCATTATTAAAGCTAAACTATTTATTGTAGGAATAGTGCAGAGAGAATCTCTGCTGCCAGCTCAATAACAGAGCTGCAATAAAGCCGTCTGTCCGGCATCGTAGCAAGCCAGAAGAGAAAGCACAAAGGCTAGGATTACAATAGTACAGTAAAACATAAACATTCCATATAGGGAAAGATAAGACAGCTTTCTCACGGTTTAGTGAGACAGGCAATAGTCAGACCGGCCTCACTGCAGCTGTTGCTGCTCGGCTTGGACAAAAATCATAACAGGGGGCAGGGGGGCACTATCAGACATTGAAAACCTCGTATCTTGTTGAACTGATTAAACTAAGTAGTTTTAATTGGAATTTGAATAAACATGCAATTAATTGTTACTGTTTTGAATTTTATTGCTTTGCTTCTACTGGTAGTGGGTACTACCATGAACAGTGAAGCCACTATTCTAAATAACGCTTCTTATAGGATATTATCATTATCATTTTATTTATTAAATTTGTATACCACATGTATACCCTTAGATCTCAGGGTGGTTCACAACATAGGGTAGGGGGCACTGGGGATGAGTTTATGGACCCAGGGGTGCAGGGGACCAAAAATGGTTAGGGAGCCACTGAACTAATGTGTACATAAGGTCTTTGTCCACACAAGAGCTCATGCAAGGAGAGCTGGAGGCTGGTGGGAAATTTGTTGTTTAGTTGTTTAGTCATGTCCGACTCCTCGTGACCCCATGGACCAGAGCACACCAGGCACTCCTGTCTTCCACTGCCTCCTGCAGTTTGGTCAGATTCATGTTGGTAGCTTCAAGAACACTGTCCCACCATCTCGTCCTCTGTCGTCCCCCTTCTCCTTGTGCCCTCCATCTTTCCCAACATCAGGGTCTTTTCCAGGGAGTCTTCTCTTCTCATGAGGTAGCCAAATTCTTGGAGCCTCAGCTTCAGGATCTGTCCTTCCAGTGAGCACTCCGGGCTGATTTCCTTCAGAATGGATAGGTTTGATCTTCTTGCAGTCCGTGGGACTCTCAAGAGTCTCCTCCAGCACCAGAATTCAAAAGCATCAATTCTTCGGGTGGGAAAATATTTCCATTCAAATACGTAGGTGTTGGGCCAGTAATATGGAGGGTGGGTGGGTGGATGGATGGTAAGATAAAGGACCCCTGGACAGTTAAGTCCAGTTAAAGGCGACTATGGGGTTACGACGCTCATCTCGCTTTCAGGCTGAGGGAGACGGTGTTTGTTCACAGACAGCTTTCCGGGTCATGTGGCCAGCAGGACTAAACTGCTTCTGGCGCAACGGGACACCATGACGGAAACCAGAGTGCACGTGCTGTGTACTAAGCTTGGATCCTAGAACAATAGGCAAGTGGGATCCTAGAATGCAACAACTGATTGGCTTGCAGGAGAAGACCAATCGGGCTCCAGGAGGGAAGCAGAATCAGCCAATCAGACGGGACTCATTGTGTAAATAATGTATATAAAAGCCTGAGGTTTGGGGGGCAATTCAATCACTGTTTTACAAGCTGCAATAAAGAGCATGAAATCACTGCAGGACTCCGAGTTTATTTCAGCACGGAAACACCATTTACCTTCCTGCCACCTATTTTGCATTGGTGTGCTTTTGAACTGCTAGGTAGGCAGGAGCTGGGACAGAGCTACAGGAGCTCACAGGAGGCGTATTCAAACCGCCAACCTTCTGATCAGCAAGCCCAAGAGGCTCAGTGGTTGAGACCACAGCACCATCCATATTGATATAGCTATTGCTGATTATTGTAGTTTCTAAGCGTTGCACAAGAGTGATTTGGCATAGAGTCAGTGAACATGAACCATGAATTTTGTGTGACCGTGATAGCATTTTGTTTATGCGGCTATTTGGCACAGAGTTTGTGTCGTTTGCAGTTTAATTCAATTTCCTGCCCAGATCGTCTGTCGTTCTGGCTGCCAATTTTTCACTACACGCCTCCAAGCAGTTACCGGTAATTAACTTCGGCACGCCCTCTTGTGGGTCGTTGGTTTAAAACACTTTATAGAGTGACCCACTGCAGCAGCAGAGTGGACTTCTGTAGCTTTAGAATCACAGAATCATAGAATTGCGGGGTTGGGAGGGACCCTGAGCATCATCTAGTCCAACCCCCTGCGATGCAGGAATCTCAGCCAGATGATCCATCCAAACTCTGCTTAAAAGCCTCCAAGGAAGGAGAGCCCACTGTCTCTCTTGGGAGTCTGTTCCACTGTCGAAGAGCTAAGTAAATGGCAGAGGTCTCATAAGGACCACAGTTGAGGCCAGAGCACCTGCTTTGTGTGCAGAAGGTCCCAGGTTCAATCCCCAGTGGCTGTGTGTGTGATTGTGTGGTGTGTGTGTGTGTGTGTTGTGTGTGCTGTTCCAGAGCATCTGGTTGGACACGGTGTGAAGAGGGTGTGCTAGACTACATGGGGGTCCAATTTTTGCCTGATGCAGCCGCAGGGATATTCTGATGCTTTTATATGGCCCTTCACCATCTGCAACCTTTAATTGATATAAATGGAGTGTGAAACGTTCTTTTAAAAGGTCTTGATGAAATCAAAGCAAGTTGACCTAAATATTGATCAGAATCTAAGCAAAATTATCAGTGGTTAGCAGAGAGAGAGAGAGAGAGAGAGAGAGAGAGAGAGAGAGAGAGAGAGAGTTTTCACGAAGGAGGAAAAGTCATTGATAGGACCAAAAACGATTCTAATAATAATAATTTTATTCTTTGTATGATGCCCATCTGACTTGGTTGCCCCAGCCATTCTGTGAAGGTATTAAAGATTCAAGAGGTGGTCTGCTGTTTTACATCCTTACCCTCCATGGACAACTCCTGCTCATTTTTTTCTTTTGAGGCATGCACAGATTAACACCTTGGTTAATCTGTGCATGCTATTTAATAATAATAATAATAATAATAATAATAATAATAATAATAATTTATTATTTATACCCCACCCCATAGCTGTCAACTTTCGGATTTCAAAATAAGGGATTTTTCCAAACTTTCAGATTTGAAAATAAGGAATGCCGCGAGGGCGGTGCAATGGCACCAAGTAGCCTCGCCACCCTGCGCTCCAGAGGCTGCGCGCGAACGGGTGAGCGAAAGAGCGAGTGCGTAGATGGCAGGCAGGCTGTGTGTCTGGTTGGGCCTGAGGGTCTGGCTGCACAAGGCATACAAGCTCCGCCCCCAGTCGGTCTCAGACTCCTTATTGGCAGCCGAGCAACGCAGCTGAGGAGCCTCCCTGGCCGGCAGGGAGGGAGAAGAGCTGCTTCCTTTGAAATCCGGGAAATTTAAGGGATATCAACAATCCGGGATAGCAGCGGGAAACAGCATTGGAATAAGGGAGTTTCCCGCAAAAAAAAGGGAGCGTTGACAGCTATGCCCTACCCATCTGGCTGGGTTTCCAGGAGAGGGACCTGGACTTGCCTGTTTTCACCGGCCCTGTTTGTCAGAAACACAACCGTAGAGAGAGATTGCATTGCATTTGGTGAATGGAGAGGAAATGAAAATACCCATGAACTGGTATACTGAAAGTTAGGAGGAGTGTCTGAATTGGATATACAGGGATCCCCTGTTTGTATGCATTTCATTTTTCCAACGGAAGAGGGGAGACACCCCCCCCCCTCCGCCCTCTTTAAGGCGAGTTATTTTTAGCTTCACCTGTTGCAAGCCGGGTGCTTAAAGGCGCGACAGATGACAGGAAATGAAGGCTTCAAAAATAGATGTATTTTTAATGCCAAACACTTGAGGATTAACGGAGGCCATGCGGAGGCAGTTCAGAAGCGAACGCTGTCAATGCTGGAGAGAGCAGAATATGGGAAGGTGTCTCATACCCATTCATTGTGAAGTGACGCGGCTTGAAGGAATCAAAATCTAGAACGTCACCACACACACACACACACACACACACACACACACACACACACACACTCATTCTTCTCCCCCCTTGAAACTGTAGTTTCCGGGTCATTCCACGCCAAATCACCTGATTTTAATACTCGGCTGTGCTCTTCTCACAACTCAGATTTTCTTAAAAAAAAAAAAATCATACCTATGAGATAACCTCAAATTAATTTTTTTTAAAGATTTTTTTTGGTCCAAAATTGGGTGCAGGAGAATTTTTTGAAAATTTCGATCTTCGCGCGATTCAGGCTAATGCAATTTCTGTGTCAGTTTAGAAAAAAAAACCTCCTGTTTCGCTTATTTTTCAACTGATTGGGCCTATTTTGGTATCAAAATAAAGCTAATAGTGGTCTCTTTCAAAATAAGGTATAAAAATGGTATTAAGTGCCACAAAAAAAGGGTCACCAACCATTCAAAGTGAATTTTTGTCACTTTATTCCCGGTAGGTTCGATAAGTCATAGCACACAAACCACAACTAGCACATGTTTCATACTTTTTTTGTAGAATGGACTAACCATGTACTTGTTATGTTTTAAAAATAAGGAGGGTGTTTTTTGTGGTTATAAAATAAATTGATTTTGAAGAGAGAGAAAATTACCAAAAATATATATATTATTTGTACAGGTTTAAGGTCTCTTTGGGCCTGAAATAACTCACACATCCGTGAGACTAGTTAAAATTGTACCCTCTTATGTTGCAAGGTCATCTAATATAGTTTAAAAATTAAGATTTATTGATAAAAACAAAATATGTCTCAGAGCCCTTGTTCATTTTATTGTGTAAAACACTTCTGCAATGGTATGGTCAAAGCTGTTTTGTTTCCAATACATGTGATATGGACAATGATGGACCAAAAAAATCTTTAAAAATTATCTCATAGGTATCTACACATTAAAAAAAAATTGAAGAGAATCTGAGTCGTGAGAGCACATGTCCACCAGGTGATTTGTGTGGAATGACCCATCAATGCACCATCAATAACTGATACCAATGACACCATCAGCAGATCACATTCACAGTCTCCATAGACAAATGCAACCTCTCTTAAAGTCTTCAGCTTTAATATATTAATCATTCCCCCCTTTCTTATTTATATTCCTTAATAATTTCCCAAAGTCATAGAATCATAGAATCGTAGAGTTGGAAGAGACCACAAGGGCCATCCAGTCCAACCCCCTGCCAAGCAGGAAACACCATCAAAGCATTCCTGACAGGTGGCTGTCAAGCCTCTGCTTAAAGACCTCCAAAGAAGGAGACTCCACCACACTCCTTGGCAGCAAATTCCACTGTCAAACAGCTCTTACTGTCAGGAAGTTCTTCCTAATGTTTAGGTGGAATCTTCTTTCTTATAGTTTGAATCCATTGCTCCGTGTCCGCTTCTCTGGAGCAGCAGAAAACAACCTTTCTCCCTCCTCTATATGACATCCTTTTATATATTTGAACATGGCTATCATATCACCCCTTAACCTTCTCTTCTCCAGGCTAAACATACCCAGCTCCCTAAGCCGTTCCTCATATGGCATCGTTTCCAGGCCTTTGACCATTTTGGTTGCCCTCCTCTGGACATGTTCCATCTTGTCAGTATCCTTCTTGAACTGTGGTGCCCAGAACTGGACACAGTATTCCAGGTGAGGTCTGACCAGAGCGAAATACAGTGGTACTATTACTTCCCTTGATCTAGATGCTATACTCCTATTGATGAAGTCTTTCCCCAAGTACAGTGGTACCTCTGGTTAAGTACTTAATTCATTCCGGAGGTCCGTTCTTAACCTGAAGCACCACTTTAGCTAACGGGGCCTCCCGCTGCAGCTGCGCCGCCACTGCCCGATTTCTGTTCTCATCCTGAAGCAAAGTTCTTAACCCGAGGTAATATTTCTGGGTTAGCAGAGTCTGTAACCTGAAGAGTCTGTAACCTGAAGCGTATGTAACCCGAGGTACCACTGTAAAGGTAAAGGTAAAGGTAAAGGGACCCCGACCATTAGGTCCAGTCACGGATGACTCTGGGGTTGCGGCGCTCATCTTGCTTTATTGGCCAAGGGAGCAGGCGTACAGCTTCCGGGTCATGTGGCCAGCATGACTAAGCCGCTTCTGGCAAACCAGAGCAGCGCACGAAAACGCTGTTTACCTTCCTGCCGGAGTGGTACCTATTTATCTACTTGCACTTCGACGTGCTTTCGAACTGCTAGGTTGGCAGGAGCAGGGACCGAGCATTGGGAGCTCACCCCATCGCGGGGATTCGAACCGCCGACCTTCTGATCAGCAAGCCCTAGGCTCTGTGGTTTAACCCACAGCGCCACCCGCATCCCTAGTATTAGAGTAGTCTCCCTCATATCAGTATTAGAGCAGTCTCCCTCATATCAGTAGGATTGTCCTGGAGTCAACAGGCCACGGTGTCAGGGCTCATTCCAGAGAGGGATGTTCTCCTGGGCATGCTACATTGTGATTTGTTGATTCAGGGCTGCCCAAGCCAATTTGCTGCCTGAGGTGGAGGAGAATCATAGCATTGTAGAGTTGGAAGGCATCCAAAGGGTTGTCTAGTCCAATCCCCTACACACACACACACAAAACCCAATATGGTGTCCCCCTTCTGGTTTATGTAGAGAAGGCTGTTGGATTGGCAGTTGACTCTTACTTCAATGCTAGTGATGGCGCAATGTCCTTCACTGTACCTGAGACGAGCAGACGAGCTTAACAGGGTGTCAGGCAGAACATGGGGCACACACAGTAAGAGTGTAAGCAGACATAATTCTCTGTTCCGCCCTATATTCACCACTTGCATCACCATTTCCTAAAACGATACGCCAACTGAAGCACAGATGTCATTTGAAATCCATACTTCTCCAAATTTTGCGACGCAGCTGTCTAACAAAGAAAAAGTGAATAAATACGCATCTGCTAGGGTAAAAAGTGTGCATACTTTGGTAAAAATAGTGTACAAGAACGCATTTCTATTAATTGCTTGCAAAAAAAATATGTGCATATTAGGAGAAATTCTCACCAAAACGCTGACGAATTTTCATGAGGATTTGTTAAATAAATAAAAAATGATGTGGAAGTGCGACATGCTGATCTTAAGATTTGAGAAATGAGGAGCGGAGAGGTCAAAATCAACAGATTTGTCCATTTCCACTCTGAGCTTTTCCTCTCCCTAATAAAGCTCGGAAGGGCAGGGTGCCCTGCTTCTAAACATAATCTCCATCCATCCCAGATTCTTTACAGTTTGCCCTGTCCCATGTTTGCTGGCAGCCATGCTTCCGGAGGAGCCAAACCCGTCCGCTATCCTCTCAAACTAGCACCATACAACTTTCCACCAGTCCCCAGAAACCTTCAGAAGTGTAGCTGCGACGCTGAAAGGACCAACGTGATGGCGAGGAGGAAGGCCGAGCCCCCGGACAAGCAAGCTGCATCGCTTTGGAAGAGGTGGTGCTTCTTGGCGTCCGGGTGGAAGACTTTGGCGTCCTCCAGGGCAGCGTGTGCAGCCAGCGTGAAGTTGACGTCTCCCGATGTCACCACGTCGAAGACGCACGACTGGAAGTAGACGTCCTCCACCGGCAGCTTCTCCTTGCACAAGAGCTGGGCCTTCTGCGCAGGGATGGCTCCGTTGCTGCAGCAGCACTCAGTCTGGGAGATGCGCTGGCTGGGCGGACAGCCTCCCACGCACAGCTGGAGGTCCTGCTCCTCCGTGAAGGAGCGCACCACGTCCTCGGCCGCCCGGATGGAGAAAGAGAGCTGCCTCCCTGCCTGGCGCACGGCAATGGTGGTGCCGATGTACGTGGCGAGGATCTCCACGTGCTGCCCGGGCGTGCGCTCGTGGATGCTCAAGCTTTTCCCTCCGGGCTTCTCGCCCCCGTTCGTGGATCCGTCCTCGAAAGCCGCCGGCAGGTTGTCGATCTCCGCCTGGTAGACTTTCTGGTCTATGCACTCCTTCATGTTCTTGAATATGATGGTGAGCTGAAAAGAAAGAGGTAAAAGGTCAAGGTCAAGGACCTCTGGACCATAAAGAAGGCTGGTCGCCAAAGAATTTATGCTTTTGAATTGTGGTGCTGGAGGAGACTCTTGAGAGTCCCATGGACTGCAAGAAGATCAAACCTCTCCATTCTGAAGGAAATGAGCCCTGAGTGCTCACTGGAAGGACAGATCCTGAAGCTGAGGCTCCAAGACTTTGGCCACCTCATGAGAAGAGAAGACTCCCTGGAAAAGACCCTGATGTTGGGAAAGATGGAGGGCACAAGGAGAAGGGGACGACAGAGGATGAGATGGTTGGACAGTGTTCTCGAAGCTACCAACATGAGTCTGATCAAACTGCGGGAGGCAGTGGAAGACAGGAGTGCCTGGCGTGCTCTGGTCCATGGGGTCATGAGGAGTCGGACACGACTAAATGACTAAACAACAACAACAAAGGACCTCTGGAAGGTTAAGTCCAGTCAAAAGCGACTATGGGGTTGCAGGGCTCATCTCGCTTTCAGGCCGAGGGAACTGGCGTTTGTCCACAGACAGCTTTCCAGGTCATGTGGCCAGCAGGACTAAACCACTACTGGCGCAAAGGAACACCGTGACAGAAACCAGAGCGCACGGAAATGCTGTTTACCTTCCCGCTGCAGTGGTGCCTATTTATCTACTTGCACTGGCGTGCTTCTGAACTGCTAGGTTGGCAGGAGCTGGGACCGAGCAACAGGAGCTCACCCTGTTGCAGGGATTCGAACTGCTAACCTTCTGATCTGCAAGCCCAAGAAACTCAGTTGTTTAGACCACAGCACCATTTCAGGCTCTCCATGTGTGCCCAAGCCACTTAATCTCCCTGGAAGTGTGACAGCTGTGAGTTGACCCATTTTTTATTTTCCAAAAATGTGTACAGGCAAGAAAAATGCACACTGAAATCCTGACAGATTTTCAGCAGGACTTTTGTATGTTTGTGGGTAGTGGGTATGTGTATCTGTGTGTATATATACATATGCATATACATACATACATATATATATATATATATACACACACACACACACACACACACACACACACACAGGGGACGCTGGTGGTGCTGTGGTCTAATGAGTGTAAATGAGTGTGCCTTATCACATCTTCGATCCACCCAGCCCAGTGGCATCTACACTCACCGGCAGCCATTCCATAGCTGTCAACTTTCGGATTTGAAAATAAGGGATTTTTTCAAACTTTTGATGCCACGAGGGTGGTGCAATGGCACCAAGTAGCCTCGCCACCCTGCGCTCCAGAGGCTGCGCACAAACGGGTGAGCGAAAGAGCGAGCGCGTAGATGGCAGGCAGGCTATCTATCTGGTTGGGCGTGAGGGTCTGGCTGCACAAGGCATGCAAGCTCTGCCCCCAGTCGGTCTCAGACTCCTTATTGGCAGCCGAGCAACGCAGCTGAGGAGCCTCCCTGGCCAGCAGGGAGGGAGAGGAGCTGCTTCCTTTGAAATCCGGGAAATTTAAGGGATATCAACAATCCGGGATAGCAGCGGGAAACGGCATTGGAATAAGGGAGTTTCCCGCAAAAAAGGGGAGGGTTGACAGCTATGGTGTAAATGAGTGTGCCTTATATCATCTTTGATCCACCCAGCCCAGTGGCATCTACACTCACCGGCAGTCATTCTCCAAATCTGAATGTCAGAATAGTGACTTGCTGCCCGAGACCCTTTGACTGAAGATATGGACATGTGAACTTGGCGTCTTCCCAGTGCAAAGCGGACTGCCGATAGATCTTAGATACAATTTGCTAGAAATGGCCATAGTAATTATGAGGTTCTCTCCTTGGTCTCACCACCAATGACACAAGCCATGGGAAATTTTGATGGGACACCTGCAGAGAGGTAATTGTTTCTTACCTTGCTAGTAGCTGTCGCGTTTGATCCTTTCAAGACGGGGTAGCTCGTCGCTTGAGCGAACAAGTAGTTGTTGTCCAGGAGCGGCCAGGAACCTTCCACTCTGCACGTGTGGAACTCGTCACTGAAGGTCCGTACGTGGGGGTCCCCGAACGTGGCACAGTGCTGGTACGTGGGGGGTCTGTTGTGCTTCCGGGAAAAGCTCTTCTCGTAATCGCAGATCTCTGGGGGTTCCAAACCCTGGTGGCCAGGGGATAGCGCGGGGGGCCGGCGCGGCGAAGTGGGCCCCTCCTTGGAGCACTTGTTCTGGATCATGAGGTCCTCGATGCCGTGGACGGCAGAGTGGTAGGCAAGGTCCCCGCGGCAGGTGCGGGCCGTCCTGCGCGTGCAGCGGGAGTAGGAGCGCAGGGTGTTGCAGTAGCTGGCGTGCTTGTTGGGGCCACGCAAGTTGAGCGTGGAGGCCACGTACTCGGAGTTGCAGCGCAAGATCTTGCAGTGGGAATAAGCTACAGGGTAGAACCCAAATAGCAATGGTGGTAATGATAGGAAGAGAAAGAAGAAAACAGCCATGAAGATCAGAGTCAAGTAAAAGTTTCTGATTTACATTTCAAAATATTCATTTAAACAACCTTAAATCAATGACTTCCCTTCTTCTCTTTCCATGGTTCATTTTGCATACCATACATCCCAGCATATTTTACATGAACTAAGCCATGGATAGGCAAACTAAGGCCCGGGGGCCGGATCCGGACCAATCGCCTTCTAAATCCAGCCCACGGACGGTCCGGGAATCAGCGTGTTTTTACATGAGTAGAATGTGTGCTTTTATTTAAAACTAGTAGACATGAAGCCCGTTAAATTAACAGGCGCTAGAACATCATGGAAAGCGGGGACTGCGAGAACTTGCTGAAGTGCTCAATGTACTATGGCGCCCCGGCCAGCGCCGAATGGCCCTTCAGCAGGCAGCGCAGGAGGCACATCGCGGCGGCAGCACTGGCACCAGCCAGGCCCCAGCAGGCCAACTCAGCCGCCACTTGTAACGGCCGCTGCCGCTTAGAAGTAAGTCCACGCGAGCGCGCACCCGCCGCTTCAACAGCCCGGCTGGCCGAAGTCTCTGCGCTCCAATCCCTGTGCCCGTGGGGCACATGCGCAGTTTCGCCCGGCCGCCCGAAGTCTCTGCACTCCAATCCCTGTGTCCGTGGGGCACATGTGCAGTAGGACACAGGGACGGACACAGGGACTGGACGCAGAGACACTTGCACTTTATTATATAGGATGCATCTCTGGGTTATTTGTGGGGCCTGCCTGGTGATTTTACCTGAGTAGAATGTGTCCCTTTATTTAAAATGCATCTCTGGGTTATTTTTGGGACCTGCCTGGTGTTTTTTACATGAGGAGAATGTGTGTTTTTATTTAAAATGCATCTCTGGGTTATTTGTGGGGCACAGGAATTCATTCATTCCCCCCCAATATAGTCCCCCCCCCAAGATCTGAGGGTCTGTGGACCGGCCCCCTGCTGAAAAAGTTTGCTGACCGCTGAACTAAACCATTCAGTAATCCATTATTACTTCCATCAAAACTTAGTTTCACTGCTGAATTTATCTTAATGCTACCAGAGTTTTTAAATGAACACAATTTCCATCCATCTATTCAGTAAGCATTTTCCAGTCTTCTTTAAACCTACATTCTTCTTGTTATCTTATTCTATATGTTAAGTCCGCAAGCTGCGCGTATTCCATCAGTTTAAGTTGCCACTCTTCTTCGGTTGGGACCTCACTCGTTTTCCATTTTGGGGCTAACAAAACATGGGCCGCAGTAGTGGCATACATAAATAGTCTTTTTTGACACCTGGGAATTTCCCTCTGAATTATCCCCAACGAAAAGGACTCTGCTTTTTTTTTTTAAGGTACTTTAAAAGGTAATAAATTATAAATTCTTCCAACATATAAAACAGTTCAGTGTTCGTTACAGTGCCATGCTGGCAGGGATCCACTGGATCACGTGGGGCAGCTGAGTGGGGGGTGGGGACACTTTGTTCCACCCTCCCTCCTTGCAAAGATAACTGGAGAATTCAGCAACACACTCGTACAATCACTGAGCTGCAGTCCTTGCCCGAAAAATAATAGTAATTTCCCAGTCCTTGTGGTTCTGAATAAAGGGCTGGTTTCAACAGGTATAGCAGAAGAGTCTGCTGGATCCAGCCAATGGCCTGTCAAGTCCTTACCATGTCTACAAAGCAGGAGAAGGAAGAGCACTTTAATGATGAAACCAGCATTCGTCAAGCGTCCCGGTCTCATGGAGCAGGCGAGCCTCCCCATTCCAATCCATCCAGAGTTTATGAACGTTGCTTACCCAGATTGTTCCTCTCCCTCCGTTCTTTCTTTCAGTGGTTGTCTGGAAGAAAAGCCAAAGAATAATGGTAATAATAATAATTATTTATTTATTCAAATCTATCAATTCTGAAGGAAATCAGCCCTGAGTGCTCACTGGGTTTGCAAAGTGGGAAGTTGCGGAGTGCTGAGTTGCAGCCCTGAGTGCTCACTGGGTTTGCAAAGTGGGAAGTTGCCTATAATCATAGATGTGCAACCCCAGAATTTAAGGGGCCTGCTTCCCAGGGTAAGTGGGCGAAAAAATATGATCTGAAGCTCAACATCAAAAACACTAAGATCATGGCCACTGTTCCCATCACCTCCTGGCAAATAGAAGGGGAAGAAATGGAGTCAATGAGATATTTTTCTTTCTTGGGTTCCATGATCACTTCAGATGGCGACAGCAGTCATGAAATTAGAAGACACCGGCTTCTTGGGAGAAAAGCAATGACAAACCTAGACAGCATCTTAAAAAGCAGAGACATCACCTTGCCGACAAAGGTCCGTATAGTTAAAACTATGGTTTTCCCAGTAGTAATGTACGGAAGTGAGAGCTGGACCATAAAGAAGGCTGATCGCCGAAGAATTGATGCTTTTGAATTATGGTGCTGGAGGAGACTCTTGAGAGTCCCATGGACTGCAAGAAGATCAAACCTATCCATTCTGAAGGAAATCAGCCCTGAGTGCTCACTGGAAGGACAGATCCTGAAGCTGAGGCTCCAAGACTTTGGCCACCTCATGAGAAGAGAAGACTCCCTGGAAAAGACCCTGATGTTGGGAAAGATGGAGGGCACAAGGAGAAGGGGGCGACAGAGGACGAGATGGTGGGACAGTGTTCTCAAAGCTACCAACATGAGTCTGACCAAACTGCAGGAGGCAGTGGAAGACAGGAGTGCCTGGCGTGCTCTGGTCCATGGGGTCACGAAGAGTCGGACACGACTAAACGACTAAACAACAACAATTTACACCGCCACCACCGAGAAGGCCCTCTGCCTGGTTCCCCGTAACCTCACTTCTCGCAGGGAGGGAACCGCCAGAAGGCCCTCGGAGCTGGACCTCCATGTCTGGGCTGAGCGATGGGGGTGGAGACGCTCCTTCAGGTATACTGGGCTGAGGCCGTTTAGGGCTTTAAAGGTCAGCACCAACACTTTGAATTGTGCTCAGAAACGTAGAAAAATACAGAAAATAAAAGACAGGTTCTATACCAAATATACATCTGCAAGATTGATTGCTTTGCAATTCATTTATATACCACTTGATTATTATTTTTTAAAGGAACTTCATGGCAGTTCATAAAAAAAAAGAATAAAGTTTAAAACAACCGTTTAAAATATTCAAAATGTAATTAAAATCAAGGATACACTAAATCCAAGTTAACTAACACATGTCAACATTCTGCTTGTTCAAATAGGCTTTCCCAAAATGACAATGTTTTTAGCAGGAGCTCGAAAGAATCCAGCGAAGAAGGCATCTGCCTGAAGTCAATGGGCAGGGAGTTCCTCAGATCTACAGGGCACAAAGCCGGGTGGCGGATAGTATGCAACCCCCCAGATGCAGGGACATGACTCTGATTGCGAGTCTTGCCCCCACCCCTTTTCCTTTCAAAATAAAAACAATACCAGTTTCTGGCATGATCTTTGATTTGCACATTTGGTGAAATTTGGGTAGGTGGCAATTTTTAGAGAACTTGCTGTTTTTAAAGATTGCACCAGGTTTGACTAGTAATAAGCCCTCCCCTCAAATGCTTGGTGGGGAAAACACTTCCTTCAACTGGTTGGGCTGTGTCTGTCCTGAAAATATGGGTACCGGTATTCCTTATTCAGATGGTTGAAAACGGAGATGGAAGATCCTTTCAAGAAGGCAGGTCAATTTTGTTTGTCTTTTTGCACAACTATTATTATTATTATCATTATTATTATTATTATTATTATTATTATTTATTTTAAAAACCCTGCTTCACCATTCCACATATAGCTCAAATATTCCCCCTTTGTCCCCACATGCGGATATAGTATATTTCTTGACCCCTTTCTGCTTATCCAGTGAATTATGCATTCATTGTTTTCCACGCTGCTGCTTTATTTTACATTCAGATGTCTTCATTACGCTTTCCTAAGTCATTAATCACATTCTACATCCAGTTTCTTATGTAGGTAGCCTTGTGTTAAGTGGATAGCAGTGCTTGATTTATAACATAGAGCACAGCTACTTTATAACACGATCATGGGACAGTTCCCAAAATATAGTTTTAAATGAGCCTCTTGCAGAAGTGCTTTATGTATACAAGCTGAGTCAGAGGATGTGAGCTTGCTTTTGCCGGACAATTTCATTTATATTAGGTCTAATTTGAGACAAACAGACTCTCATCTCCTCATCAACACAAATACAAGCCCTTCTCTTCTCTGCATCTTGCATTTTTGTCAGAGCTTATAATCCCTGTTCACAACAATATGTTCATATAAAAGAACAGTCATTGCCCTTGAAGAGAGGCGTGAATACTGTTATTTCTGGTTGTATATCTATATATCTATATACAGTATATCGATAGATAGATAGATGGATAGATAGATAGATGATAGATATAGATAGATGATAGATAGATGATAGATATAGATAGATAGATAGATATAGATAGATTAGATAGATGATAGATGATTAGATAGATAGATATAGAGATAGATAGATAGATAGATAGATAGATAGATAGATAGATAGATAGATGATTAGATAGATAGATAGATAGATAGATAGATAGATAGATAGATAGATAGATAGACAGACACACACAGTCGTACCTCCGCTTACGTAACCCTCTGGATATGTAAACTTTGGGATGTGAACGCAGCAAACCCAGAAGTATTTTTCCGGGTTTCGCCATGCGCACATGCACAGAAGCGCTAAACCGTGCCGCGCGCATGCGCAGAAGCAGTCCTCCTTTTCCGAATTACTTGGGATTTGGCCGGACCTCCAGAACGGATCCTGTTTGCAACCGGAGGTACCACTGTACACACACACACATGCTATACTAAGCTACCCTACACTGAAATGTTAGAATGTTTGGGGTTTTTTAATTGCCCTTGAATCTTCCTGCCACACTTGCCATCCCCTCCTGCCACACACCCTGGCATAGGGTTCCGGGCACCGTTCTCTCCCAGCCCCACCTGGAGATGCCCGTGGGGATTCAAACCTGGGACCTTCTGCTTGCGAAGCAGGTGCTCTGCCGACAGAGCAGTAGCCCTTCTTGGCGATAAAATTGCAGCATTTCACCACCACCCTGAAGGTAGATGGCGCGGTGCCCCTTTGGCCGTTTGTCAAGAAAAGTGGATACGTTCAGGAGCAGAACAGCAAGCCAAAACTGGGGTTGAGGCATCTTCCCTCTGAGCTGCACCAACTGACATAAATGCTTTGCCTCGTGGAGAACGGAGGTGAGTTGATATCTTCGAAAGCCACCAAAGAATCAGCACCAAGGCCTGGAAGCACCATTAACCGTATTCAGTTGCGCGCTCTCTCTCTCTCCCCCCCCCTCTCTCTCTCATTCCGTTTTCTTCTCCCCTCCATCTAGTTTCTGTTTCGAAAAGGAACTGGAAGAATCAAGGAGCAGGAGTTTTGGATTTTTTTTTTTAATGAAACACCTCTCCATAAGCCTTGGCAACCCTTGTCTCATCTTTTGGCCAGTCCCCTTCTTTAAAGAAACAGATACGAAGCAATGCACGGAGATGCCTTTGAGCATGTGCAGAGTGCCCCTCTTTCCCCCACAAGAAAGGAGCCGGCAGCCTCCCCTCCGAGGATACATACTTAAAACGGTAGATATCTCAAAACTAAGCGGTATGTACCTCTTTCTGTGTGTGCATGTATGAAATGAAATGTAGAAAGAATAAACCAAAATGCTTACCTCGATGTGAACTAGAATGCTGCTTGGTCAAACTCCCCCTGCGGGGAAACTGCCAGCTTTCCTCCATAAACTCCCCCAAAGGCCCCCAGCTCCTGCCTTCTCGTGATAATCGAGGGGGAAAAGACATCAATTGCTCGTGGCCAGCAGCCTAAAGACAGCTGAGCCTCTGCAACCTGATCTGTCCCCCAAAAGGCAAAGGTCTATAGCAGATGCTTTAAAAATAGGTTGTAGTATTTTGGATCCCAAAAGCAGAATTCGGGGGCGGGCAGAAGGCCACATCCCGGAGGCGGCTGGTTTTATTTTAGTAACTGACACCTTGTACACACACACACACACACACACACACACACACACACACACACACACTATTCCTCCGAATATTAATCGCGGGTCATCACAAATGGGGATCTGCTGCTGTTTGCTGGGCCTCTGATTGGCCGCTTTGAGAACAGGAGGGTGGACTAGGTGAGCTCTCTTTGGCCTGATCCAGCACGGTGGAAGCTTAGAAATACATTTTGCAGACCCAGAATGGGAATAGGGGAGGGGAAGGACCTGGGCCAAATGGGAGAGATCTGCAGAAATGGGGTGTTCAGCCCTCAAAGAGAGAAATGTAGTGATACCCGCCCTCCTGAGTCGTCACTCACAACTGAGAAGAACGTGGATTAATTCACACCCGCCAAAGCCACACTTTCTGAAACAAATACACAAATAATATTTTTTTAAAAAGTTGCTCCCTCCTTCAGAATTTGCAATTCTCTGAATTTGGCACCGCAGTTCTCCAGCCAAGCCACGTGCTCATAAAATGCATATACTAAAGCATGCATCCGTTGGTGAAAAGAAAACACACAAAAAATGCCTTAACTCAGGGGAGCTTGTTTTGCAAAAATGTACACTGTAGGGGGAAATTACCTACAAACGTGTCTTATTTCAGGAGACATCCTCACTAAAATGCTGGTGAATTTTCATGATGACTTTTTCCCCTCCCCGCAAAAAAACCAAAAGAGAAATCACAAACGGATGTGTCAACGAGGAGAACAGTGTTACATGGGGGTGGCCGGGGGGGGGGAGAGTGAGGCCCTGATGGAAATCCAAATTGACATAGTTCCCCTGTCTTTATTCTTAGCCTCAAATACATTTCTGTAGGCCTCTTAACCACATTTGCTCCATCTTTCCCCTTCTGTCCAAGTCTGCTGCATAGTCAGCCTATGGATTGTATCCTCCTCGGGGCAAGGGACTGTATTTGTTGTTTGAGCTACAAAGTTCACACATTCATGACTCGGCATTTGCAACAAAGACCTCATCATGATAACGTGAACCTCAAACTCCCAGATTCTAGATGCACAAAATTTTGCGTGAAAAATGTTCAGCATAGACACATTTTAATGTGATTTTGCCTAATAATTATTTTACACATTTTTGCAAGGCAGTTTCCCCTCGTACATTATGTTATTTTCCTGCACACTTTCTGCTAATATACACATTTCTATACAATTTTGAAGTGTTGCAAAATTCAGAGAAGTGCAAATTTCAAAGGATAGCTTCGTTTCACTTTGCATAGGGTTGTCAAATTTCAAAAAGTAAAAACCAGGACACCCCAAACATTTTTAGGAAGACCCTTTTTTACCCCCCCCCCCAAAAAAAGGATCCAGGACAAAGTGCTGCCTTTTGGAAATTCCACCTTTGAAATCCTGGTAATGTCCAGATGTATGGCAGCCCTAACTTTGCATGTTGTTTTGAGAAGCATTACAGTATTTCCTAAAAGGGACGCGGGTGGCGCTGTGGGTTAAACCACAGAGCCTAGGGCTTGCTGATCAGAAGGTCGGCGATTCGAATCCCCGCGACGGGATGAGCTCCCGTTGCTCAGTCCCTGCTCCTGCCAACCTAGCAGTTCGAAAGCACGTCAAAGTGCAAGTAGATAAATAGGTATCGCTCCGGCGGGAAGGTAAACGGCGTTTCCGTGCGCTGCTCTGGTTCGCCAGAAGCGGCTTAGTCATGCTGGCCACATAACCTGGAAGCTGTACGCCAGCTCCCTCGGCCAATAATGTGAGATGAGCGCCGCAACCCCAGAGTCGGTCACGACTGCACCTAATGGTCAGGGGTCCCTTTACCTTTACAGTATTTCCTGGTGGGGGGAAGGCCTGTCACCAATCTGCTGTGCTTGTAGAAGGGGCTGGGTTCAACCCCTGGCATCTCTGGGTAAGGTTTAGGTCTTGGAGAGACCCCTGCTTGAAACCCTGGAGAGCTACTTCCAATCCGTGTAGTCAGCTAGATGCACCAATGGCCTGACTCTGTACAAGAGAGCTGCTTATGCCCTTAGTTAAATTGGTTCTTTATTCGGAACCATGACACAGGGAATAGTTCAGTGTGGTGTAGTGGTTAAGAGCGGTGGACTCATAATCTGGTGAACCGGGTTTGCGTCTCCGCTCCTCCACATGCAGCTGCTGGGTGACCTTGGGCTAGTCACACTTCTTTGAAGTCTCTCAGCCTCACTCACCTCACAGAGTGTTTGTTGTGGGGGAGGAAGGGAAAGGAGAATGTTAGCCGCTTTGAGACTCCTTCGGGTAGTGATAAAGCGGGATATCAAATCCAAACTCTTCTTCTTCTCAGTGGCAGAGGAAATTCGTGCCACACCGAATTTTTTTACTGATAAGAAATACTTTGGAAAACAAAAAGAAATGAGCGGGGGGGACAACTCCTAGCAGTGCTTGATTTATAATGTAGAACACCAACTACTTCATACCTGAAGGAGCGTCTCCACCCCCATCATTCAGCCCGGACACTGAGGTCCAGTGCTGAGGGCCTTCTCGGTAGTGGCTCCCGCCCTGTGGAACGCCCACCCATCAGATGTCAAAGAGAACAACAACTATCAGACCTTTAGAAGACATCTGAAGGCAGCCCTGTTTAGGGAGGCTTTTAATGTTTAATAGATTATTGTATTTTAATGTTCTTTTGGAAGCCGCCCAGAGTGGCTGGGGAGACCCAGCCAGATGGGCGGGGTATAAATAATAAATTATTGTTATTATTATTATTAATATTATTATTATTATCATGGGACGTCCAGAAAGTATAAAACAAGGCAACTACATAAGAACATGAATCATTCCCAAGGTACAATACTGATTGTCCATCGATCTTCCTGCCACATTTACCACCCTCTCCCGCCACAGCATTGTGGTATGCCACACTCTTTGAGAACCACTGGTCTAGACAATACTGAACAAGGTCAAATAGCAAACTGAACCAAATCGTCCCACCCCTGTGCTATTGCAGCTAGGAGCAGCTCACAGAACCCAAAAAGGGCAAGGCTGAAAATTATGGGTCGAGCGGATAGAATTTGTGGGTTGAATGGACAGAATTTGTTGCAGCTGTGCATGGGGAATGCAGGCAAAGTTGTTGTGTGTGCCAGGTGTTGAGGGAACAAAGGTGGCAGTCCCTACCATCTGTTGTTGCAGATTTTTCCCAACGTGTCTTGTCAGTATGACTTGGGGAAAGGAAGGGAGAACACTCAGCCCTGCAAACCTCTTGTAGGAATTTTGTATTTAAAAAAATAATAATGAGTGAATGGCTGAGATAAGAAGCTAAAGGGGAACTGCGTCTTTCCACCAAACTCTCTGTGGATACAGGAGTTGCAACCTAGCTGATGCCAAGACCTCTTCCGCCATCAGTTGAGTTGCACCTTCCCACAACTGCAGCTTAAATATATTTCCATCTGCCTTTCCCATCTCCACTTTTCCCCCTTTCCAATTGCTCTCTGAAAGTATCTTATAGAAGAAACGGCTACCCATTAATAATATTATTATTATTATTATTATTTATTTATTTATTTATTTATTTATTTATACCCCGGCCTTCCCGGCAGGGCCAGCACATCCATTAAGGCGAACTAGGCAGTTGCCTAGGGCGCCAAAATGGAGGGGGCGCTGGGAGTTTCACCCATATGTGGTGGCGCTGCAAGGAGGTCAAGAAGTTTTGGAATCAAATATTGGAAGAGATAAAAAAAAATACTAAAATATAATATAAAGAAAAATCCGGAATTATTTTTGCTAGGGATAATGGATGATGAAATTGAGAAGAAAGATGAGAAATTTTTTCTGTACGCCATTGCGGCGGCAAGGATATTAATTGCATCCTATTGGAAGAAGAAAGAGATCCCGGAAATTAAGGAGTGGCAGGAAAAATTGTATGGTTATATGGATATGGCAATACTGACAGATAAAATTAGAGGTAAAAGTAAACAAAAATGTTTAAAAGATTGGGTAAAATTTGGAGAGTATTTAAGGAAGCAGTGCCCCACGGTAAAAATTTGGACTCATTTCTAAATTACTTTGTATTGAGCCTTAAGGAAATTTGAAGAAGTTGGATGGAAAGTTAAATCTGGAACTATGAGGAGAAGAAAGTAGTGATTAAGAGGAAGGTATAAGAACCTGGGAATAAGGCAAGGGGAAGTCAAAGGGGAGGGGAGGGGAGGGGGGACAGAAGGATAAGATAATGAATAACGGGAAAGACAGGAAGGAGGGGAACATCTATTGAAAGAGATAAGAAAAGGAGGAATGATATATATTGAAGAACTTGTTATTGGAAGGTTAATTTTTAAATTTTGGAACCATTGTTGTTCTGTATTTTTTTTGTATGTCTGTTTTAAAATTGTATGTTTAAAATACTTAATAAAGTTAATAAAAAAAATGGAGGGGGCGCTGGCCAGCCTGCCCCCCGCCACCCCCCGCCGCCCGGTGCCACCCCAACCAGCGGCGGAGCAAGCAGCGTGGGGCGAAAACCGTGGCAGCAGGGGCGCCAAAATGGAGGGGGCGCTGGCCAGCCTGCCCCTCACTGCCCGCCGCCTGGTGCTGCCCCAACCAGCGGCGAAAAGTGCGGCGGCGCGAGGCGCCCGGGTGGGCAGGGGGCGGGGCACCGTACGTCATGCGCAATGACGTCACGTGCCCCGCCCCCTTGCCTAGGGCGCCAAAATGCCTAGCACCGGTCCTGCTTCCCGGTCCAAAAACTGTGCTCAGGGTGGCTAACAACAAATACAAAACAATGATTAAAAACAACTTTAAAAACAGCATAAAAAACAAACATCAGTGGGATCACCAGGGCTAACTGGCCAAGTTAGTCTTGCTAGGCCAGTAGGGAGACCAGGGAAGAATTTTAATGTGGGGACCCAGAAGGGTAACCCTTTCAGAAAAAAGGGAAGGGGGAAAAGGAATAGGAGATCAGGCTAGATTGAAGGCCAGGCTGAATAACTCTGTCTTACAGGCCCTGCGGAAGGAGGTCAGGTCCTGCAGGGCCCTAGTCTCATGGGACAGAGCATTCCACCAGGTCGGAGCCAACACTGAAAAAGCCCTGGCCCTGGTGGAGGATAGTCTGGCTTCTTTGGGGCCCGGGACCTTTAAACTATTGTTATTCGTGGACCTTAAGGTCCTCTGTGGGGCATACCAGGAGAGGCGGTCCCGTAAGTACGAGGGTCCTAAGCCGCATTTAAAAAATGCCCAGCTTCATGAAACAGGCAAGACCAATGTTGCCCTATCTGAAAACAGTGCCTTTTCTGAGTCCTCTTACCCATTGGCAAAACTCAAGTTTTGTTTAACACCAAGCTGGCTGCACAGATTTTAGAGAATCTCTCCCAAACCTGGGCATCACCACTCACTTCCTTGATCGTTGGAGAGACATTCTGGAAGGCGTTGGCAGTGGTGTTCTTCCTAAGAGCCCAGAGCTCCATGCTGGGAATTAGGAAGGGGCAGGGGAGACTCCCAAGACTTCTGCCATTTCCCTTCCCCTTTGGAAGGTATGAGATCCGGGAAGAGATGATGGAACTGGGTCACAGCACCGGGCAAAGGAAAAGACAAGTGCGGTGGGGGGGTGGAAAATGCCATCATTAGACCCATCTGACACACCCCCTCTAGACACGCAGATACAGTACTGTCACCCCCTCTTGGCGAATCTTTGCCGAGGAGCCGGGGGGCACCAGAGATAAATCAAGGGACAGAAGCACCTGTTCCAAAAACTGGCATCTGTAAATGGGAGCTTGAGCCAGGGTGGGAGTGTGTGTGTTTAAAACAGGAACCAGTCCGGGAAGGGACCGGGGGGGGCGTTTCTAAAAAAAGATCAGAGCAGATGGAGCAACAGCAAGATTCCATCACATGGGTAAAGATCCAGCGAGGACGGCAGACCCGCCATTCGAGACTAGTGGCGTGCAGGCATTTGGCCCAGCCTCTGCAGCCCCTCTCCTCACCCGGGGTGGGGAAAGAATTCAATTTTGTTCTCGTTTGAAGGTGAACAGACCTTTCCGAAGCAAAACGCAGCCGTCCTTCGGGATTCACCCTTCTCTGAATTTTGCAATGCAGTTCTCTGGCCAAACCATGTTTGCAAAAATAATCTATATATATATAAATGTTCCCATTGCGCGTTTGTCCGAAACACCCTTGCTGTGTAACTGCTGGACCAAATCGCATCAAATTAGGACACAGTGTTCCATTACCATGGCATACTAATTTGGCATAATAAAAATTCATAAAAACCACATCTGACATACCTAAAATAAAGAAAAAGCGGAAAAAAATTGGCGCGCACATATGACATCACCATCAAAACAGCGCCCTCTAGCAACGGCAGGCCTGTCTCCATTTTCACTCCCAAACTGACAAACTGTTTCTCTGCAAGAAAGGAGGGGGTTATTGTCTCAGTGGCTTCCTGATACCTGAGTGCCAGACAAAAGGGTGTGATTAACTTGGCTGGGAAACAGGGAAATGTAAATATCTCTTTTGTCAAAGGCATGCTGGGAAATGGAGGCTGCCGCCTCTCGCAGTTAACTAGGCCGGACCAGCAAGGCACGCTGGGAAATGGAGTCAAGGCGCCCTGTGGGTGAACTAAGCTCTTTCGCCCAAACCGCAAGGCATGCTGGGAAACGGTGGGCTTATTATCCCAACCAACCGCGCGCTCAAGGCACTCTGGGAAATGGAATCAAATCCTCTCTGTAGAGGGTTACTAGCACTTTTCCCCTTGAAAAGGCCACAAGCAAGGCACGCCGGGAAATGGCCACCGTGATAGTCCCTCAGTGATCTCCTGATGTGTGTTTTTTATCTGTGCGTTTCCATAGTGCTTTTCCCTCAGACGGCGTCAGAGGCCTCCTTCCTCAGCTTTTTTTGCCACAGGCCATGAGAGGGCACCTGAGCGCGTGCAGAGTACACATGACGCCGGTGGGGGTAGGTGGGGGTTTATTTTGGCTGCGGCTGCTACTGATGGTAATAAGCATAAAATCAGCCACAGCAAGGCGTGGCCGGGTCAGCTAGTAATAATAATAAAAATAAAAATGCGTAGATTATGGGAAACGGTGCAGATTTGGGGTGCAACTTCGTGAGGAGCAATTGAGGGAGTCGGGCATGCTTAGCCTGGAAAAGAGAAGACTCAGAGTTGATAGGATAGCCACCTTCAGATGCCCACAAGGGCTGCCATGTGGAAGATGGAGCAAGCTTGTTTTCTGCTGCTCCAGAGAGTAGGACCCAAACCAATGGGTTCGAATTGCAAGAAAGGAGATTCTGACTAAACATTGGGAAGAACTTTCTAAGAGCTGTTTGACAGTGGAAAGGTCTCCCACTCGAGGTGGTGGACTCTCCTTCCTTGGAGGTTTCTAAACAGAGGTTGGATGGTCATCTGCCAGGGATTCTTTAGCTGCGATTCCTGCATTGCAGGGGGTTGGACTAGATGACCCTTGGGTATCCCCCTTCAGCTCTACAGTTCTATAATTCTAAGCATAAATCCTTGCACCTAATGCAAAAGCTTTGTTGGATCCTGTACTTGTTACACCTGTATGTTCAGCATTTCTGTTTTTATTTTAAAGCTCTTCTGCTGAAGGAACTTGGGAGCGATGGGACAAACATCTCTATAAATTATAGGCTTGATTCTTAACTTCAGACCAAACATGTCAGGAATGTTGTTGTTGTTTATTTGCTTGGACGTTTGTTTGTTTCTTTGTTTTATTCCGTTTATGAATCACTTCCCATAAAATATCTCAGAGCAGTTCCACAGGCGGGAAAACATCAACAACAGAAGCAATCGAAAACAATTCCATATGTAGAAGCATTTTACAACAACAACAACAACAACAACAACAACAACAACAACAACAACAATTTATTATTTATACCCCACCCATCTGGCTGGGTTTCCCCAGCCACTCTGGGCGGCTTCCAACAGGAGATTAAAAATACATTAAAACATCAGTCATTAAAAAACTTCCCTAAACAGGGCTGCCTTCAGATGTCTTCTAAACGTCAGATAGTTGTTTATTCGTTTGACATCTGATGGGAGGGCATTCCACAGGGCAGGTGCCACTACTGAGAAGGCCCTCTGCCTGGTTCCCTGTAACTTGGATTCTCGCAGTGAGGGAACCGCCAGAAGACCCTCGGCGCTGGATCTCAGTGTCCAGGCAGAACGATGGGGGTGGAGACACACCTTCGGGTACACTGGGTCGAGGCCATTTAGGGCTTTAAAGGTCAGCACCAACACTTTGAATTGTGCTCGGAAACGTACTGGGAGCCAATGTAGGTCTTTCAGGACCGGTGTTATGTGGTCTCGGCGGCCACTCCCAGTCCCCAGTCTGGCTGCCACATTCTGGATTAACTGCAGTTTCCGAGTCACCTTCAAAGGTAGAGCGCATTGCAGCAGTCCAAGTGAGAGATAACCAGAACATGCACCACTCTGGCGAGACAGTCTGTGGGCAGGTAGGGTCTCAGCCTGCGTACCAGGTGGAGCTGGTAGACAGCTGCCCTGGACACAGAGTTAACCTGCGCCTCCATGGACAGCTGTGAGTCCAAATGACGCCCAGGCTGCACACCTGCTCCTTCAGAGGCACAGTTACCCCATTCAGGACCAGGGAGTACACACACACGCACACACCCTGTCCCCCCAAAACAGTACTTCTGTCTTGTCAGGATTCAACCTCAATCTGTCAGCCGCCATCCATCCTCCAACCGCCTCCAGGCACTCCATATATGCAAACAGTTCTGTGCATGCAAACAAATAAAAACGATTCTATACATAAAAACAGTTTCGAAATCCAGCGCCATACAGACTGGGATCAAAAGACTCATTGGAAAAGGTCTTGAAAGTCCAGGGAAATGACAGAGACCTGGAATGCCGATCTGATGTGCAATGAGTTAAGGAGTTTTAAAATGTTGCATTCATGCCCCAACAACTGGAAGTTCAAAAGCAGTTTGAGGGAGGCTTCCCAGCAGATGGCGCTGTCTCCATGCCGTTGGAAGCGCTGGAAATTGCCAGCCGCCTACAGACTTCTGGTGACACGCAGGACCAACTACTGGTATGCCAGCCAACTAAAGTTGCCATTTTCTGGGCGCAGGGAAGATTCACTGGCGGAGTTTATGTCTGACCTCAAATCTGGAAAACAGTTCAGAGAGCAACTTAGGTAATGTGAGTTCTGACACCAGCAGAGGTCAGCAACTTGTAAGCAAAATTAGCTTTGAGGACAGTCTAGAACAGGGTTCCCCAAACTTGGTTGTCCACCTTTTTTTGGACTACAATTCCATCATCCCTGACCATTGGTCCTGTTAGCGAGGGATGATGGGAGCTGTAGTCCAAAAACAGCCGGAGACCCAAGTTTGCAAAACCCTGGCCCTAGAAGAAGGACCTCGTGGTTCTATCTGTTATTTCTTTGGGGTTTGTGGAAGGTACTGAGAAGTCATAGAATCATAGAATCCTAGAGTTGGAAGAGACCGCAAGGGCCATCCAGTCCAACCCCCTGCCAAGCAGGAAACACCATCAAAGCATTCCTGACAGGTGGCTGTCAAGCCTCTGCTTAAAGACCTCCAAAGAAGGAGACTCCACCACACTCCTTGGCAGCAAATTCCACTGCCGAACAGCTCTTACTGTCAGGAAATTCTTCCTAATGTTTAGGTGGAATCTTCTTTCTTGTAGTTTGAATCCATTGCTCCGTGTCCGCTTCTCTGGAGCAGCAGAAAACAACCTTTCTCCCTTCTCTATATGACATCCTTTTATATATTTGAACATGGCTATCATATCACCCCTTAACCTTCTCTTCTCCAGGCTAAACATACCCATCTCCCTAAGCCGTTCCTCATATGGCATCATTTCCAGGCCTTTGACCATTTTGGTTGCCCTCCTCTGGACACGTTCCAGCTTGTCAGTATCCTTCTTGAACTGTGGGGCCCAGAACTGGACACAGTATTCCAGGTGGGGTCTGACCAGAGCGGAATACAGTGGTACTATTACTTCCCTTGATCTAGATGCTATACTCCTATTGATGCAGCCCAGAATTGCATTGGCTTTTTTAGCTGCTGCATCACACTGTTGACTCATGTCAAGTTTGTGGTCTACCAAGACTCCTAGATCCTTTTCACATGTACTGCTCTCAAGCCAGGTGTCCCCCATCCTGTATTTGTGCCTTTCATTTTTTTTGCCCAAGTGTAGTACTTTACATTTCTCCCTGTTAAAATTCATCTTGTTTGCCTTGGCCCAGTTCTCTAATCTGTTAAGGTCATTTTGAAGTGTGATCCTGTCCTCTGGGGTATTAGCCACCCCTCCCAATTTGGTGTCATCTGCAAACTTGATCAGGATGCCCTCAAGCCCATCATCCAAGTCATTGATAAAGATGTTGAATAAGACTGGGCCCAAACAAGTCCTTGTTTGTTTGTTTGTTTGTTTGTTTGTTTGTTTGTTTGTTTGTTTGTTTATATCCCACCTTTTCCTCCAAGGACCTCAAGGTGGTAGACTCAGTTCGCCCCCGCCCCCCTCATTTCATCCATACAGCAACCCTGTGAGGTAGGTTAGGCTAAGGGGCAGTGACTGGCCCAAGGTCACCCAGTGAGATTCATGGCTGAGAAGGAGGATTTGATTCCCTGGATTCCCCAGTCCATCACTCTAACAGTCTCTAGTCCACCTCAGCAGTGTGCCCATATTGGAATTTGAAATACTCCGGGGTCATGTCTAATTTAGAACGAAGAGGAGGAGAATTCAGAGTGAAAAGTTAACCATGACTTAGGTCCCACTAAAATAAATGGGACTTAACTAAGGGGGGGGGGGAGAAACTTGATTCCGTTTTCATTTAAAGCCAAACCCATCAACTCTGCATTTTCTGAAACAATGTGTGAACCAAACCAAAACACAACCGTCCTTTGAAATTTGCAGCTATCCAAATTTTATGATGCAGTTCCCCAAACAATGTTTCCAAAAGCAGATATACGAGAGAGAAACCTGCGTAAAAAATGACTATATTAGTGAAAACAAAAAACAAAAGCCATTTGCACATAACAAAATATGTATGTTATCAAAGTAATTGTTGAAAAGTCCATGCATAATACAAAGTCCATGCAGAATGTAGGCACCCAATATATAAAAAGGAGCAAACCAGTGATATTTTAGGGAGCAGGCAGGGTCCATTGCTTACATCATAGGAGCCTACACAACACAAAACACAGTTGCTGTATGTAGGTTTTATTTTATTTGTTTTTTATCTTATGTTCTGGAAATGTACATCCAGTTGTTGTTTTTCCTTTATTTTGGGGGGGGCACCCAAGAGAGTGGGGCCCTAAGCTACAGCTTGTTTAGCTTATACGTAAATCCGGCACTGGATGGAACGCACAGCTGTCCTAGGGCAACATCTTCCCTTTAAGAGCTCAGAATGAATGAACCCCCCTCGCTGGGAGCGCATGTGAAGTGTCAAGGTGAGCACTAGGTGGCGCCATAGCATGCTGGACAGCACACTTTGGCAATCCCCCCCCCCCGCTCCGGAGACAAGATGAACTCAATGCTTGATTTATTTGATCTGATATCTTACGGACCATTCACCACGAGGTGCCGTGGAAGGGGGCGGTAGCTCCATGGTAGATACTCTTGTAAGACAATAAAATGCAGTGGTACCTTGGTTCTCGAACTTAATCCGTTCCGGAAGTCCGTTCCAAAACCAAAACATTCCAAAACCAAGGCGCGCTTTCCCATAGAATGTAATGCAAAACAGATTAATTTGTTCCAGGCTGTTGAAAAACTACCCCGAAAACGCTTCTCCCCACCGCCCCAATCAGCGCGATGTCTCTAAAAACGGAAGCGCAATACTAAAAACGGATGCTCAGGATACGTCCGACTTCCCAAAAAAAATCGAGAACCGGAACGCTCACTTCCGGGTTTGCGACGTTCAGGTTCTAAGTTGTTCATGAACTAGGCTGTTCTAGAACCAAGGTACCACTGTACAAGATAAGAAATAAAGGAAGCAATGCAAATACTGCCCCAAAAAAAAATCCATGTGGATATTTAACCCGGTGGGTGGTGTACATCTCCCGTCTTCAGCCAAAATGCTGCAGACACACTGCGGACCCCCTGAATTAAGCTTGGGGTCCACCATTTGGGCACCCCTGACCTTCCTTGAGTGTTGGCCAACCCAGGGGCATAGCAACGGGAGGCGGGGGCGGGCCGCCCCGGGTTCCACCCCAGAGGGGGTGACACTTTTTTTAAAAGGGGGGGTGACAGTTTTTAATTCGTACCCTTTTGATATTTCTACTTACCGGTAGTTATCTGAAGGACGTTATCTCAGTGACAGTTTTTAATTTTTTTTAAAAAAAATTAAATTAAAGTGGGGGGGTGACAAAAAAATTCCGCCCCGGGTACCACCTGGGCTTGCTACGCCTCTGGGCCAACCATAACCTCCTTAGAAGGTTCCAAAAGACCCTTCTGTGGATTAAGGGTCTACAGATCTATCAGTTTTGATTTCCCTTTTGATATTTCTACTTACCGGTAGTTATCTGAAGGACGTTATCTCAGAAAATGATCGAGAAATAGTAATCCATTTTATAACCGTTGCAAAAATAGCTAAGATTTGCAGGGGTGAAGAGGTAACATCTCCTACTGTATGTGAATGGTTTGGGGGGGGGCTCTAGTAACTACGATTAAGTTAACTTATTATAAAATAATACATATAAATCAACCTAACAGGTTTTTTGGGGGGGGAGGAGTAGTATTTTTGGTAGTGTTTTGGAAAAGTAAATTTAATGATAGTGTTCAACTTTTCAGCCTGTTGGAATGGTACGAATATTTCTTAATTGGTATTTTGGTTTACGTTATTTAACCTAAATATATTTTTGAAAAAAGAAACACAAAATTTTCACCCCGAAAACTAGGGGAGGTTTGTTGGGAAGTCGTAGCCCCAACCAAAGTCTTATTGAGTGCTTTGTGCCCATCGTGTGGGGCCAAAATGGCTATTTATCCTTCTGTTAATAATATCTCAGGAATGCCAAAGGGGAGAGAGGCTCTCAGGCTTTTGCACAATTTCGGCTGAGTTCTCTGGACCCGAGATACCCTATATTATTTACTATCATTTATTCATTTTTAAGAGGCTTTTCAACTCTTGAACTCTCCCATGACAACAACCGGACCAACTTTCTCTGCTTGCGAACACAGAGAGAATGAACAGTAATTAGTTTGGGGTGTTTTTTTTCCAAAACAAAACAAAACCGGGCTATCCTTAAACACAACACAGCTTTTTTCGGGGGATGCCCAGAAAAGGACACGGAGTCGGGTTTTGCGACGACACCGAAATGAAATATTTTGGTTTATGGAGCCCATCAGGATGTGGGATATGACCCCCCTGGGGAACCAAGAATGCTCTAAATCACCAGCCTCTCCGAGATGGAAGACGGCAAAGTCGTTTCCATTGTGTTTTCACAGTGACACTGCTCTGGCGACATGTTTTCCTTCCCGAGTTCAGCAGCGTAGGGAGGATTCTGACCCTGGGAACTTGCAGTAAAATGGGGGGGGAAATGGCTGTCGGGCCATCACCTGGTTAACCAAACAAAGCTCAGACCCTCCAGCAGACCCTCTTTGCAAGGGAGTGTCCCAGCTCCCATTGCCTTGTGGGGGAGATTTGGGGACAACTTTTTAAAAACGCCTCAACCATCGGGTTCGATCTAGCTCAGTATTGTCTACACCAGGGGTCAGAAACCTTTTTCAGCCGTGGGCCGGTCCACCGTACCTCAGACCTTGTGGCGGACCGGACTATATTTTTTGGGGGGGGATGAACGAATTCCTATGCCCCACAAGTAACCCAGAGATGCATTTTAAATAAAACCCCACATTCTACTCATGTAAAAACACCAGGCAGGCCCCACAAATAACGCAGAGATGCATTTTAAATAAAAGGACACATTCTACTCATGTAAAAGCACGCTGATTCCTGGACTGTCCGTGGGCCGGATTGAGGCAGCAATTGGGCCACATCCGGCCCACGGGCCTTAGGTTGCCTACCCCTGGTCTACACAGCTTAGAATCATAGAATTGAGTTGGAAGGGATCACGAGGGTCATCCAACCTCCCTGCAATGCAGGAATCTTTTGCCCAACATGGGGATTGAACCCATGACCCTGAGATTAAGAGCTTCATGATCTACCGACTGAGCCAGTAACAGCTCTCCAGAGTTCCAGGCTGGGTTCTCTCCCAAACCTATCTGGAGAGGCCATGGAACGAACCTGGGACCTTCTGCATGGCAAATAGCTTACTTTACCACTGAGCTACAGCCCTTCCTTCTTCATAAGGTTATCCAAGATGTGGTACTCCTCCTTCCATCCATCAATGATTTCCTTCCACTCTTCTTCCATTCTCTCCTTTCCCCGTTCTTTATAGAGTTGGCCAAGATGTGGGATTCCTTCTTCCATTCTTAGAATCCTAGAGTTGGAAGAGACCACAAGGGCCATCCAGTCCAACCCCCTGCCAAGCAGGAAACACCATCAAAGCATTCCTGACAGGTGGCTGTCAAGTCTCTGCTTAAAGACCTCCAAAGAAGGAGACTCCACCACACTCCTTGGCAGCAAATTCCACTGAACAGCTCTTACTGTCAGGAAGTTCTTCCTAATGTTTAGGTGGAATCTTCTTTCTTATAGTTTGAATCCATTGCTCCGTGTCCGCTTCTCTGGAGCAGCAGAAAACAACCTTTCTCCCTCCTCTATATGACATCCTTTTATATATTTGAACATGGCTATCACCCCTTAACCTTCTCTTCTCCAGGCTAAACATACCCAGCTCCCTAAGCCGTTCCTCATAAGGCATCGTTTCCAGGCCTTTGACCATTTTGGTTGCCCTCCTCTGGACACGATCCAGCTTGTCAGTATCCTTCCATTCCCTCTTTCTTCGGTTTTTCATTGAGATTCTTCTGTGCTCTCTGTATTCCATCCTTATTCTTATTCATTTATTTACTCTGGGCAGCATCCAACAAATTAAAACCCCAAAATCCTTGAACATTAAAAAACCTCCCTGCACAGGGCTGCCTTCCGATGTCTTCTAAAAGCCAGAGAGTTGTTTGTTTCACAGGGCGGGCGCCACTACCAAGAAGGCCCTCTGCCTGGTTCCCTGCAACCTCACTTCTTGCAGGGAGGGAACCGCCAGAAGGCCCTCGGAGCTGGACCTCTGTGTCCAGACTGAACAATGGGGGTGGAGATGCTCCTTCAGGTATACAGGGTCAAAGCTGTTGAGAGTTTTAAAGGTCAGCACCAACACTTTGAGTTGCGCTCAGAAATGTACTCTTCTTCGTAGAGTTCCCCAAGACGTGTGACTCCTTGCCCCAGGAGAGACACTCAACCCCTCCGTTTTTTTACACTGCTTCAATGCCATCTCAAAATTCTCTCCTTCTAGATGGCCTTTGGCCTAAATCACAGATGGGGAACATCTGTGGCCTTCCAGATGTTATTGGATGTTCATCTCCCAGAAGTCAACATAGCCCAATGGGATGAATGGAGATACAGGCATGGGTGTTCCCCATTCTTGTTTTGCTGTCTAAATCAAGGATAAGGACACCCCTCCAGAAGCCATTGGGACCCTAACACCCAGCTGGCAGCAAGGCCCAGTGGTCAGAGATGATGATGAAAATATCCAAGCAAGATCTCAAACCCTCAAGTCTCCCTATTTTCCAGGGACAGTCCTGAATTTACAGATACCATCCTGGTTTCTAATTTTATCCAGGAATGCCCCACTTTTCCTTATGATGTCCCTATTTTCATCAGAGAAATGTTGGAGGGTATGGAGTTACCCAAGGGGACTCAGGTGGCGCTGTGGGTTAAACCACAGAGCCTAGGGCTTGCTGATCAGAAGGTCGGCGGTTCAAATCCTCGCGGCGGGGTGAGCTCCCGTTGCTCGGTCCCTGCTCCTGCCAACCTAGCAGTTTGAAAGCACTCCAGTGCAAGTAGATAAATAGGTACCACTCCAGTGGGAAGGTAAACAGCATTTCCGTGCGCTGCTCTGGTTCGCCAGAAGCGGCTTTGTCATGCTGGCCACATGACCTGGAAGCTGTACGCCAGCTCCCTCGGCCAATAATGCGAGATGAGCGCCGCAACCCCAGAGTCGGACACGACTGGACCTAATGGTCAGGGGTCCTTTTACCTTTACCTTTATGAAGTTACCCAACCCCAGAGCTTTCTGAAAGCAGCCATGTAAAAGCAAGTTTTTTAATGTTTAGTGTTTTATTATTATTATTTTATATGTTGGAAGCCTCCCAGATGGGAGAACCCAGTCAGATGGGCAGGGTAATAATAATAATAATAATAATAATAATAATAATAATAATAATAATAATAATATTGGAGGGGTTTTAGATCTGGAGAGCTGCAAATGTTCCCTATCCACAGCCCAGGTGTATGACGGTTATTTTATCCTCCAATATGCCTTTATCCACAATGTGCTACTGTTTCTTTCAACATTTGTCATTTTAATATTTTGCTCTTTTTTAACCGTTAACAATTTATGACTTGAAAAAAGAAGTCTCGCAGTCCTCGAGCACTTTAGGAACGAGTCTCTTAATAAAGACACGCTTCACCTCCTCTACAACCGGCGAGGTGCGTTAATGCTCAATTAACATATCATCGGATCATTATGGTTTGCTAATATATCTTCAGCTAAAAGAACAAAGGGCCTCTCTGCTCTTAAAATAGCATGAGGCAGCCTATAGCTGTGGCATCTACAGGAGACATCAGCCCAGGAGATGGAGAAGACACGCACACACACACACACACACACACACACCACCAGGTCAAACTGCACACTGTCCATCACACAGTTCAAAAGATGTGCTTGCAATTATAATGGCAGCCACAAAACCCCACGCCCCACCTGGATTCAGTTGTCATAAGAACATCAGAAGATCCTGGCTGCTGGATCAGGCCCAAAGGAGGCCCATCTAGTCCAGCATCCTGTTCTCAGAGTGGCCAAACAAATGCCTGTGAGAAAGCAGCAAGCAGTATCTAAGCATAAGATAAGAAACTGGAATTCAGAAGCTTTGCTGTCTCTGACTCTGGAGGCAGATGGCCAGTAGCCTTCTCCATGAAGTTGTCCAGTCCTCCTTTAAAGCCATCGAGGTTGGTGGCCCTCAGTGCCTCCTGCGGGAGCGAGTTCCATAGTTTAACCGTGTGTTGCGTGAAGATGTCCTTCCTTTGATATGTCCTGAATCTTCCAACATCCAGCTTCGTCCAGGGCTTTGTGCTGCAAGGTAAAGGGTAAAGCGTGCACACTTTCACAAAAACACTTGTACCTGTGTTAACATAAACGTGTGAACTAGCCTCAGATGAGAGAAGGTGTAGGAGGGGCAAATCTCCATGTTTTTATAAAGAATTTTACTTATTAATTTATTTACTCGGTTTATATTCCGCCCTTTATCCAAAGATCCCAAGGTGGTGTACAGGTGAAACTCGAAAAATTTGACTATCGTGGAAAGGTTCATTTCTTTCAGTAATTTAACTTAAAAGGTGAAACGAATATATGAGATAGACTCATGACATGCCAAGCGAGATATGTCAAGCCTTTATTTGTTATAATTGTGATGATTATGGCGTACAGCTGATGAGAACCCCAAAGTAACAATTTCAACTTTGGGGTTCTCATCAGCTGCACGCCATAATCATCACAATTATAACAAATAAAGGCTTCACATATCTCGCTTGGCATGTCATGAGTCTATCTCATATAGTAAACTCCAGTAGCTAATGAAAACAATTGCTTACATAAATGGACTTTTCCACAATATTCTAATTTTTCGAGTTTCACCTGTAATTGTTATTAATATTATTTATAATAATATGCTATCACTGCCCCCCCCAAAATGGTGGGAGGGATAAAGCCTGATGGGGCAGCTACCACAGCCAAAGAAAAAGGTTAAAATTTTGAACCAATGTTCAAGATAAAGGAGTGAGTGACTCAACATGTTCTTGGGGTGGGGGTTACCCCAGGATAAGGTAAAGGTAAAGGGCCCCTGACAATTAGGTCCAGTTGCGAACGACTCTGGGGTTGTGGCACTCATCTCACTTTATTGGCCGAGGGAGCCGGCGTACAGCTTCCAGGTCATGTGGCCAGCATGACTAAGCCGCTTCTGGCGAACCAGAGCAGCGCATGGAAACGCCGTTTACCTTCCCGCTGGTGTGGTACCTATTTATCTACTTGCACTTTGATGTGTTTTCGAACTGCTAGGTTGGCAGGAGCAGGGACCGAGCAACGGGAGCTCACCCAGTCACGGGGATTCGAACCGCCGACCTTCCGATCGGCAAGCCCTAGGCTCTGTGGTTTAACCCACAGTGCTGCGAGAGAGGGAGGCATAATTTTATAAACTTTTTATCATGTCACCGTGTGTTGTTGTTGCTGCTTTTTAAAGATACCTCTCCAAACCATTTATCCTGCTTTCCAGACTTTGCAGACGGCCTCACAAGAAGGGACTTAGTTAAAAACAAAAAAAAAACTGAAAACAAAGCCTGCGGTAAATTGATGGATTCAGCAAAAGGAGTGTATTCAAGCAGATTAGGGACCAATTGGTTTCTTTCCCCCTTAGTTCCTTTCCCTCTCTCTCTCTTCTTTCCCTTCACAATGCCACTCACAGGGCTACCAAACTCTTCGGCCCATCTCCGAAGCAACCCAGCCGTCTTTGGGAAACTCAGGCTGAGATCATGCAAGGAGACCACGGGGAATCAACTGGGTAAGCCATTTGTGGCAAACGGGGTGGAGGGGGGGGGCGTTGGTAGTTTGCTAGATTTTCTACAAAGATACATTGCTGGTGTGATTCCCCCTTCCTTCTTGGCTCTGAATCTTCAGTCCCTTTCACGTAGTGAAACATAGATCCTGAATTCTGTTGCAAAGTGTGTTCTGTCTTGGATGCTGAAAGTAGTGTATGTGTGTGTGTGTGATTTTGTTTCCTTCAAATATTTCCTTGTTTTGATTATTTAAACCTACGCTTCTGGGTAATTTTGTACCTAAGCTATTTGATCAAATGTACGCCTACCGTTTTGCTCTGGGGACCATCAATGCCTGAACTAAGCCATTCAGCTGAGTTTCGTAACGGCAGCTGGGAATGTGGAGACCTGGCCATTTCCTCAGAGGAAAATGTGGGGTTGAATTGCGGGTTTGTGAGATGAATAATCACAACAGGCAGCTCCAGGCAGGAAAAATTGTTGGTGTGCATTTCTGTGCAGGATATTGTAGAGAGCAGCTTTCATCCAAAACGCTGGCTGGCTGGCACTGGCGTGATTGTGATAATACAAAGTTTGAGTCTCTCACTGTGGAATCTCTGTGCCTTCGTCCCACCCACCCACTCAACTTTTCGATGCATTGTTGGAGGAAATCCTAGGTTGTAATCTCTTTGTAATCCCGTTTTGTGGTCATTGGGAAAGACTCCCATCGAAACCCCTGGAGGGCCAGCGTTGATCAGTGCCGATAGACATCCCAATGGTCTGATTCAGAAAGAGGCACCTTTCTGTCTTGCCCAGTTTGTCTCAGTTCTCTGAATGCACCCTGAGAAACCAAATTCCTGCAGCTGTGTGTGGAGAGATCTTGGTGTGGACCTGAGCAGCTTCTTCTGTCCTGGAGCTCACCCACGAATCCGCCCCATTCTGCTTTGTGCGGGTCTTCATTTTGGAAGGATGCACAAAAATGTCTGCATTTTAAATCTTATGCATCTTGCAAGCCTCTTGTATCGACTCTCCTAATAAGATATGCACTCTTAAAACCTAAACACTTTTCAACAGAAAATATACACTTTCCAGTTCATTTTAAAAAAAAAAGTTTGTGCAATTTTTTTACATATAATATGTATTTTTGTGCACACTTTCCGTGAAACTGGACTGGAGAGTCTGGAGGCGAAAATCTGGGAGTTGTTTTCTGATTGACAAGCAAACTGGAGAGTATCAGATTAGGTCAGCCCACCGCAAAAAGCGAAATCCTCCCCCTTCTCTAGAAAGAACCAAGAAATGTGTCCAAGATTCATTTTGCTTTCCTGTTATCTACAGGCCTTCAAATATTTGTATTCATTCGTTTTGGTCTTTGGGCAAAACAAAAGGTTATTCTGATGGGGTAGAAATGCCTTCATCCAGGGGGGGAAACTAGACACGCATCTATTGTGTGACTATATTACAGCTAGCCCAGGACTATTAGGCAAAGTTGCAAATGACACCATCCATATCGCACGGCCACTCAAGTTATCATGGTACCTGAGGCCGTGAAAATCCCACAAGTGCCTGTCCTCCTCTCCTTCGCAGTGAAAATGCAGCAATAACGGGTGATGTGACTAATTTTCTGCCTACCCATGGCACCCAAAACCAGCCGCCTGAGGCAGCCGCCTCACTCTGCCCAACGTCAGAGCCGGCCCTTATGAATATTCACCTCCTACTAGGGATGTGAGAGAATTCCGATGAAAACAGAAAAGAGAGAGGAAATTGTTGGTGTCTGCTTATTCACCCCGTTTCCAGAACAGAAAGCGATGCAGCAAACACGATCGGTATTCGTTGTTGTCGTCCTTCAGTCCAGAAATGTTACAAAATTTGCTGGGCGTCTCCCCCTCCTGATTTGCATCAAGTTTCCTTTGCATTAGAATTGAATGGGGTGCGATAAAGCGAGTTCTCAAAGAGAGCTGAGGTTGCGGTGGGGCAAAAAGCCACCTCCCTGTGGGTTTGGCTAGCTGGCCACAGCCAGCTTGACCGGAACACGTTGCTGGGCAGAAGCACATGTATCCATTTTGATTGACAGCCCAGCGTCCCTTAAAAAGAGTCTGCACGTGGTGCGACTTTCTGAGAATTTCAGATCCCCGCCCTCCCTCCCTGGTATAGGCGTGCGTTGACCTTGCTATGCCTGTTGGGGTCGTCTGCCGTTGAGGTGGGGGCCTAGTAGGAATTTTGTCCATTTGGCTGATTGGCCGTGCCATCTGGTTTTTGCCTACTATATAGCAATTAGTCACAACTTGTAAGGTTGGCGGTTAGGCATTGGTTGTGTTGGTTAATGGAGCGCAGTGGCCCTCCATGAGTGAACATGGTGCGTGGGGAATTCCATAAAGGAATCCAGCGGCTCAAAATATGCTTGTCCGAACCCGGTCGGGTTGCAGGGCCGTGCATGAGTCCCTGGGACCTCTGGGGAAGGGGAAGGCGACCGCAGCCCAGCCTCCATTCAACCTTCCCCAGAGCGGGTTTCCCCCCCGCTGACGTGGAAGTCAGCTCTGTCCGGTCGGACCACTAGTCTTTCGCTGACTAGTGGTCAGCTCTGTCCTGAGGACAGATGAGCCAATGCCTACGCAACCACTCACGTGTTTTGTATTTGAATAAAGTTGTGGCCAAAAACATGCCAAAAACCCAAACAAAAATTATGTCTCATGTGTGAATTTATTAGGGGGGTGGCTTGGTGACCTCCACACGCAATGTAATGACAGTGTAAATTATGTAATTTCACCACAGCAGACAGAAGGACAAGTGATGTTGTTTTTTGGCCGTAGGCAAACTGAAGCTGGGACGTTGCATGTTGCAAATACGGGGCAGAACAGGGGGGGGACGTTCCTTTGTGCATCCCTCTCTCCTGTCCCGGTAACATTCCGTGACTTTCTTCTCGGTGCTGCTTCCCTTAACCCTGAATTAGTCAGGCGGGTGGCCCCAGCCAATCAGGGACCGAGCAGGACAAACTCACCATGCAATATCTGACCCAATGAGATCGCCAGAGGTCAGTACATAACGCAGCCACATGGGCCTGCCTTTCTCCCTAAGTGATTCGAGGTCGCTGAGGGTGAACAAGACTAATGTTGATGCAGAAGTTGCTGGTTTGGGCACCGCTGAAAATGTCCCCCCCCCCCAAAAAAAGTGGGGAGCAATTTAACCACTTCTTTGTATAGCCGTACCGAAAGCAGGGACAGAGTTGGCGATTCCCTGCTTGGCAAACGAGGAGATGGACCAGCAAGCACAACCGCCATTCTTGGCCTACATCTGACACAAATTTCTGGGCAGAATGTTAGGAGAGCTGGATGTGCAAATCTGATGTGCAGAATGCCAAGCATACCACTCTGACGATGTCAGGCCTCATTATCGTGAATTCTGAGCACTTGTGTTACTCTCTTTTTTCTCTTTTTTTTAAAGGCCTGGAAGCGTTATATTACGTGCATGTAATGTATGGTTCGGGATGTGGGTGGCGCTGTGGGTTAAACCACAGAGCCTAGGGCTTGCTGATCAGAAGGTCGGCAGTTCGAATCCTCGCGACAGGGTGAGCTCCCGTTGCTCGGCCCCTGCTCCTGCCAACCTAGCAGTTCGAAAGCATGTCAAAGTGCAAAGTAGATAAATAGGTACCGCTCCGGCGGGAAGGTAAACGGCGTTTCCATGCGCTGCTCTGGTTCGCCAGAAGCGGCTTTGTCATGCTGGCCACATGACCCGGAAGCTGTACGCCGGCTCTCGGCCAATAAAGCGAGATGAGCGCCGCAACCCCAGAATCGGTCACGACTGGACCTAATGGTCAGGGGTCCCTTTACCTTTTTTAATGTATGGTTCAGACCATGATCACTTTCAGAACCGTTCTGTCCAGTCTTTACACAGACGGTTTCATAGGCATCGTACTGAGTTTCCCCTCTATTGTGTTTGTAACGTAAGAAACTTAGAACATACCCTATATACTGCCACTTGACTGCCTCGATCGATGGAACTAGTAATGTCGTAGGTACTACATTATACGCCACATAATACCCATTTGAAGGAACTTTATGTTTTAGTGTGGCAGCACCTATACTTTGGAACTCCCTGCCTGTTGATATCAGGCGGGGGTCTTCATTGTACTCCTTTTGGTGCCTGCTAAAAAAATATACCCAGACCTACCCAGACGTTTAGAAAGTTCAAACAAGTTTTAATCCGTTTCTAGCCTAGTTTTAATCCATTTCTAGCCTAAACTAGAAAAGTCAGACATGACTAAACGACTAAACAACAACAGCCTATTGTTAATTTTGGGAAGTCTTTAATTATTGTTAATTTTTCTGAGCGATATTTTTTATTTTAAATTTTTTTTGCAAAATGCTTTGAGGGTTTTCTGTTTGTTTGTTTGTTTGTTTCGCATTCTACTGGTGTATAAATTTTATGAAATACAGGGGAATCCCCGCTTACGCTGGCGTTCCGCCCCGTTCCGCCCCGCTCTGCTCCCACCCCGTTCCCTTTCGGCACCAAAAACGGTATACGTGCCACTGGTTGCGCTATTGGGGAAGAGCCTGTAATGATAAGAGCCTTCTGGATCAGGCCAAAGACCCATCACACTCCAGCATCCCGCCCTCACAGTGGAAAACCAGATAGCCCATAAGTAGGACCGGAACACAGCAGAGCTTTCCTTGCTTGTAATTCCAAGCAATTGGTACTCAGAGGAATACATGGGGGCAGAGCACAGCCATCGTCCCATTAGCCATTGATAGCGTAATCCTCCATGAATTCCTGTAATGCTCTTATAAAGCCATCCAAGTTGGTAGCCATTGTGGCCTCTTGTGGGAGGGAGTTCCAGAGTTTAACTATGCTCTGCGTGGAGAAGGGCTTTCTTTTTATCTGCCCCGAATCTCCCAACATCCAACTTCACTGGAAGCCCCTGAGCAGTGCTGGATTTGCGTATAAGCTAAACAAGCTATAGCTTAGGGCCCCACTCTCTTGGGGGCCCCAAAAAAATGTTAAAGGGGAAAAAATATAAGATTAAAAAATTAAAATAAAATAAAACCTACATACAGCAAGAGTGTTTTGTGTTGTGTAGGCTCCTATGATGTAAGTCACGGGCCCCGCCTGCTAGCCTGCTCCCTAAAATATCACTGGTTTGCTCACGGCGCTGTGGGTTAAACCACAGAGCCTAGGGCTTGCTGATCAGAGGGTCGGCAGTTCGAATCCCTGCGACGGGGTAAGCTCCCATTGCTCGGTCCCAGCTCCTGCCCACCTAGCAGTTCGAAAGCATGTCAAAGTGCAAGTAGATAAATAGGAACCGCTCCGGCGGGAAGGTAAACGGCGTTTCCGTGCGCTGCTCTGGTTCGCCAGAAGCGGCTTTGTCATGCTGGCCACATGACCCGGAAGCTGTACGCCGGCTCTCGGCCAATAAAGCGAGATGAGCGCCGCAACCCCAGAGTCGGACACGACTGGACCTAATGGTCAGGGGTCCCTTTACCTTTACCTATATATAGGGTGCCTACATTCTGCATGGACTGTTTGCATGGCCACATGTGCTAATGGCTTTAGATACCTATTAGGTCCATAAATTATCATATAGCATATATTCAACACAAAAAATAGCAACAATTTGTTGTTGACAGCTGGACATATAAAGGGCCCCATCACCTCCAGTAGCTTAGGGCCTCATCAAACCTAAATCCAGCCCTGCCCCTGAGTTCTAATCTTCCGAGAGAGGAAGGAAAACATTTCTCCATCCGCTTTTTCTGTATTCGCACCACGAAGAATCAAATTCACCTCCACCTCATCTCCTCTGGCTCCCCTTTTCTCTAAATTACAAAGCCCCCAACGCAACAATTCCATCAGTGAAAGCGGATCTTTTGGACGGGAGGAAACCGCTGCCAGATTAAGGGAGCAGAAGATTGATTTGGGGCAGTTCTGAGTTCAGGCTTAGAGGCAGGTAGCAGAGAGGGCAGGTGGAGTTTCCGGAGGTTCGTTCCTCCACCCGCAATGGGCGCTTCCCGTAATAAACTTAAAGCGTTGCGTGGCAGGTTTGTGACGCGCAAGGCAGGCAAGGAGAGCTGAGGATCCCAGACCCTTTGGCGATCCTCTTGCGTTTCTGGGTCAGCTGCTCCGTAATGGCCACCAAGCCACAGGACAGCTTCCTCTGCTAGTTGCCTGGATTTCATTGGGAAGGATGAATCCCACACTTTGCAACATAGATTGTAGATAAGATCAAGGATCAAGGATTAAAAGCTAATGCATGATGCATTTCTTCCCTGGTGGCCTTCTCAGATCGAGGTGTAGTAAACATCTTGTACCCTGTTTCACCCAGAAGAAATTAGAACTGTTTTGTTTATTCATTTCTTCTTCTTTGGCGATCCCTCATAGCCGAGTAAGATTGTCTTCCATAAACAGAGTTTTGACAATGAGTCTGTAAGTGACTGTGGAGGTCAATTCTGGATCCACACATCCTTCCACAGTGGGGACATTGGTTTCCGGGCAGGAGTTGATCACGGTGTGGATTTGCCAAGCGTGCCTTCCTCTTAGCATGTGTCTCCCTTGTGTCCTGAGTTCGAGTGTCTTCAAAGCCCATGACACCTTTGGTCAAGGCTGTTCTCCAGTTGGAGCGCTCGCAGGCCAGTGTTTCCCAATTGTTGGTGTTTATACATTTTTTAAACATTTTGCCTTGAGACAGTCTTTAAACCTCTTTTATTGACCACCAGCATTGCGCTTTCCTTTTTTTAATTGCATTTATATCCGACTTTTTCAGGGGTCAGCAAACTTTTTCAGCGGGGGGGCGGTCCACTGTTCCTCAAACCTTGTGGGGGCCGGACTATATTTTGGGGGGGGGGGGAATGAACAAATTCCTATGCCCCACAAATAACCCAGAGATGCATTTTAAATAAAAGGACACATTCTACTCATGTAAAAATACACTGATTCCCGGACCATCCGCAGGCCGGATTTAGAAGGCGATTGGACCGCATCCGGCCCCCGGACCTTAGTTTGGGGACCCCTGCACTTTTTCCTCGAAGGAGCCCAAGGTCTGGCATGCAGAGCTCACAACAACCCTGTGAGGTAGGTTAGTCTGAGAGGCAGTGACTGGCCCCCAAGGTCACACCCAGCGAGTTTCACGCCTGAGTGGGGATGTGAACCCACTGCCTGCTGAGGGCCTGAAGGGCCCTACCCTTGCCTTTCTCCACCTGGCTTGGGGCTGTGATCGTCAGGCTTCATAAGGACTGCAGCTGCTGCTCAGCAGAGAGAGCTCCTCTTTTAAATTGTTTTTAACTTTTATCTAGTGGGACGCGGGTGGCGCTGTGGTCTAAACCACTGAGCCTCTTGGGCTTGTCGATCAGAAGGTTGGGGGTTCGAATCCCCGCGACTGAGTGAGCTCCTGTTGCTCAGTCCCTGCTCCTGCCAACCTAGCAGTTCGAAAGCACACCAAAAAGTGCAGGTAGATAAATAGGTACCGCTCCGGCAGGAAGGTAAACAGCGTTTCCGTGCACTGCTCTGGTTTCACCTGAAAAAACTGTCTGCGGACAAACGCCGCTTCCATCGGCCTGTAAAGCTAGATGAGCACCACAACCCCAGAGTCGTCTGCAACTGGACTTAACTATCAGGGGTCCTTTACCTTTACCTTTTTTTAATTTTTATCTGTGTTGTTTTAAATGAGACCATCTTGGCTACAGGTAGGTAGCCGTGTTGGTCTGCCGTATTCGAAACAAAATAAAATAAAAAATCCTTCCAGTAGCACCTTAGAGACCAATTAAGTTTGTATTGGTATGAGCTTTCATGTGTTTTCTGTTTCAGTGTATCTGAAGAAGTCTGCATGCACACGAAAGCTCATACCAATAACAAACTTAGTTGGTCTCTAAGGCGCTACTGGAAGGAATTTTTTTATTTTTTATTTTTGTTTCGACCATCTTGGCTGTGAGCCCTGGAAGACCCGCACCCTGCCTTGCTGGCCCTTTGGGAGAGTGGAGTGCGGACTGACTCCAGCTACAAAACTGAGGCTGTTGAACAGAATCTTGGGCTGGAGTATTGTTTATGGGGGTTGAGAGAGCTTGTTGCTGTTATCGATATTATTTTTGTACCTTTAGTTTTAGATCTTACGATTTACATGGGAATTGTTTCCATTCGGTTGTGTACATTTTGATGTGTTTTATTTGTTGTTTATGACTTCTGCTATGTTTGTAATTATGTAAATCTCATCATGTTGTAAGCCGCCTTGAGCATAGTTTCAACTATGGAAAGGCAGCATACAAATAATAATAATAATAATAATAATAATAATAATAATAATAATAATAATAATTTATTATTTATACCCCGCCCATCTGGGCGGCTTTCAACCGAATATTAAAAACAATGCAGCATCAAACATTTAAAACTTCCCTAAACAGGGCCGCCTTCAGTTGTCTTTAAAAAATTTAAATGATGATGATGAACTCTGGTCTCCCAGGTCTTGGTCCCACACTCAAACCACCACACTACAAAAGCTGGATTTGGGGGAGGTTCTGCATCAGGCGAAAAAGAACCCTGGGGAATTTTGAGGGAAGCTGTAACATTTTGGAAAGATAGGGCCAAATGTTATTTTTACAGGGGAACTGCTAGTCTCACATCACTCTAGGGAACAAGAGCATCACTTTAGAAAATTTGCATGTGGGACCAGTGATGCTTCTGACTTTGTACCTTTTATTCTAGAGTCTCCCTATTTTATTTATTTTTCATCATTTCATGAGAGTTGCATCCCATTGCAGATCATTTTGACTTCAAATCGGAAGGGGGTGCAAATGATTCGTCCCCCATCCAACAGCGGGGAATCTGGGGGGAGCCGTTTCAGTGGGATTTCGGTGTGGGTGGGCCCCCAATTTGTCCTGCAAAACAAATCAGGGGAGGGAAGAAGATCAAATTAAAATATCTTTATTACGGTCAAAGAGCAGAGAACAGATAATGACAATCCATAACCAGATATAGTATTGGAGATTGAGTTATATTACAGAATTAGAAGAAGATCTAAAATTATGGGAGGGAGGGCATTTAATATTCTTGGTCCGTCCGTCCCCCCGGAACATGTTCTTTTTTTTTTTCCTGGGAAGCAAGAATGGCACAAATACATCATCCCCACCAACAAATCCTTCGGAACTTCTATTAATTATCAGAGCTTTCCCCCCCCCAAAAAAAAACCCACCGGCCCCCAAAACTGGGCAGATTCCTGAAGCGAAATGAAATTCGTTGATACGCAGCAGAAGAATTCTGCTGACAAATGGAGGGGGCTCCATAAATGACCTTTCCCCTCCCGACCCCACAACACATAAATGCTTTAACTCGGCGATAACAATAAAGCCATGAATTCGTCACTTTAGGGTTTGTATGTCGTTCCCAATCTATATATGTGATCCGTAACTATAAAGTCCTTAACATGAGGAGGCAGCGGTGCTGTTATTGAGATAGATCACAAACCAGGCAACTTCTAAACCCTAGAAGTGGGTCAGGTGGATGGACGATGGCACAAAATCCATTTCACGGGGTTGTTGCCAGCTAAGCCCTACTCAGAGTAGACCCACTGAAATTAATGGACCGGTGCCCATTAATTACAGTGTGTCTCCTCTGTCATGGGATAGGTACCCACAAACTGGAGAACTCTGGTGAGAATTTACCACTGACTGTGTCCCTACTCTTCTCTTTCGAGTCTGTTTCAGCTCCAAAATGGTCTTGGGTTCCTACGGTCCTTGATTACTGCATGTATCTGGAGAATGAATGAATGAATGTTACTTTGTAAGGTCCTTCTACTGGCCAGAGACACCTCTCTCTGTAGGATTAAATGCTTTTTCTTGAAAGGACAGTGGAGATCACACTATGAGCGTCTCTTCAGGAAAATGGGATTAAGAAGTGGAGAGATGGCTTCCCTTTCAAACAAATAAAAAACCAAACAAAATAGAGGCCAATAATGAATGCTCAAGGGTCTTATCTAATTGAAATAAGTCACTCTCAGGGGCAGAGGGTTTTGTCCAACTACTCAAGAGTAGATTCAGTGAAATTCATGTGCCTAAGTGAGCCGTTTCTATTGTTTTCAGTGAATTTATTTTGAGCAGGACAAAGGCTTGACCCAACCCAGAATTCCAACAAGAATTGTTAATGGTTGAAATAATTTGGGCTGCAATGCTAACCCCGCTTACCTGGGAGCAAGCATGACTGAATTCGGTAGGACTTACTTCTGAGTAGACACGGTTAGGATTGTGCTGCTAGTCTATTTTAAAAAATACATTTATTCCCATCCTCTTTATTTCTCTATCTGCTGTGATTTTTTTTAAATCATGAATGCAGACATATTTTGTCCATCTATAGTTTGATCTTAACGTTTCAAAGTTCTATAGTAGGGAGAAAGTTTTGTATATGTGTACTGACTATCCGAATTTTTGTGAACATTCTTGTGTGATCTCTCCACACACACCCCAAGTAATTCCAGATTAATTTAAACAATACTGAATCATAAAATTTCTGTAAGGTTGGTTTTGCATATGAATAAGTAACAGTGGTCACATAGGAAAGAAGGAGAATTTAATACAGATGTTGAAAGAGTAAATGGAGGCAGGAGTCCCCGAATATCACCACATCACAGATTTGGAATGTGCAGGCAACCCACAATTATGTAGGCAACCCACAATGGAGGGAAAATTTGGCTTGGTTTGTCTCTGAATGCAAAACTGCCCAAGTCTTGCTTCCAGAAACAACATTTGAATTGAAACACAGCTGTTCTTTGAAAATTTCACTTTGAATTTTGCAAAACAATTCTCCAACAAACAAACGAAACCACTTGCAACCCAAACAACTTTTATAAACGATTGCAAAAAATTGTGTGCGTGATGGAAAGTGTGCATGAAATACAAAAATGCATTAAATTAGCAAAAAGCTCTTGCAAAAATATGTGTGTTAGGCAAATTTTGTACTAAAGCTGAGATTTTAAATGGAAACAGTATTTTTTTTGTTTTGTTTTATGGAACTTATACTTGTGTACATTATTTTACATGGTGAGCTTCTGATAAAGAACCAAATAACTAAACTGCCTATTAATGGTCATTAGGACTTCTGAACACACACACACACACACACACACACACACACACACACACACAAGGTAAAGTGGAAATTGAACTGAACATGGCAAAAACGAGATGCGCAGCGAACCCAAAATTGAGAGAACCGTCCATCCCTGTACAATAATGCAAGCAGTTTCTGGCCATCCATCTAGGGTGTTGTCATCATCACAAAGTTCGTGAAGGAACAGAAAAAAACAGGTTGATGAAAAATAGCGAAAGATAGAGGGAGACGGCAAAGAAAGAAAATCGTTTCACAAGAGTAGACCTCCCCCCGTTCCTTTACCGCCCACCGTTGATGCCGATCAAACAGGTTTTAGAAGCGATACCGAAAACCTGCCCAGCCTTTTAGCCACAGGTGGGGAGAAGGATTGGTTCACATGCCCCCGGCGGTGATCTCTCTTTCAAAGCACCTTCAACTCTTTGAAACAATTATTCTCTTTCCTGCAGCTCATTGTTGCTCTTTGTACCTTAGTAAAAAGGCGAGAGAGAGGAGGGGGGGTTAAACTTCGTCAGCTAGTGTTATAATAGCAACAAGAGAACTTTGCAGCTACATAATTTTTTTTAGCAGAAAAGAGTAGATTCTTCTGTCCATCTGGGGCAGGAGGACAGCAGAGTTTGAGAAATCTCCCCCCCCCCCCCGGTTCTCCATCGATGGCGCCGATCTCCCAGTCGAAACAGGGAGGAAGAAGATGGCTTAATCGAGATGTTTTGGCCCGGAAAGTGACAGGGCAGTGTGTAACTATTCCACGTCCAAGCCTTTCCGCTAATCCTTCTGCTTCATTTAAAATCGAGCCGAGTAATCCCAGGAGAAGAGGGCTTATCGCTACCCAAAGAACAAGGCGAGAGGCGATAATCCGGTCTCGTTTGCTTATATTATGATTACCCCTAAATCCTACTTAATGGTTTTCACTTTTTAAAAAAACAGCAACAACTGCATCCCCTCCCACATCCAGGCACCCCTACGTTCAGCAGTACTTAAAAAAAGAGAGAGAGATTTTGGTGCGCCGTCCTGCTCACTTAAACACCATTGAACTTGACGGAGCGCCTCCTTGCAATTAGTTTGAGATTAAGACTTGCAACCCCATGTACACGCACGCTAGGCATCAGCTCTGGCTAAACACAGCGGGGTTTTACTCCAGAGTAAATATATACAGGACTGGCAGGTGTATGGCACATGCTTTCCTTATATTTATTTCACCTCTATTTGTGAGAACGCACCGTTCCTCTCCGAAAGTGCCAATCTGTTAACGTAGCATAAAATGTCGGAAATAGGAAACACGTAAAAACAGCACCCCGAATTAGTCCTTGTCTCTGCAGAAACTTGCAATTGCTTCTTTTTTTAAAAGGAAGGACTTGACCTTTGCAAGTAAAGAACTAGAATTATTGATTCGTCGGAGGCGATTAGCAGTAAACTGTGGTGAGAAGAACATTGTTAAAAAAAAGGCTGCTTTTTTAAAAAGCTAGTTATGCACTCTTAAGTCTCAAAAAAAAATTCTCCGGGGTTGGCTTGGGACTTCTGACTAATTTTGAAAAGAAAAACTAACAAAAGTCAAGGTGCAAATTGATAGACACATAAAAATGTTGCCTTTCTCGGTCATTAATAACTTGAAACTTGGTTTGAGTTCTTGTTGGCTCGGAGATTATTGTCATGAAGGGAATTAAGAAATATGTTATGTTAAACTCGGATGCACCGGCATGTTTTCATAACAGTCGCCAGACTAGTGCAGTTCTTATGAGAGGCAGAATTGTAAAAAAAAGAGCTCTAAATCTCTGCGACTATCACCTTGTCGCTTAAATTGGTAATATTTCTTTTCCAGCCAAAACCCGCCTTTTTCTGGTCTTACTGTAGGACATAGAGGATGAAAGGGAATCAAGGAGCTAAAGAGAACGTTAAGAAAGAAAATAAATAATAGGAAAGGAATAAACAGTACAGAGAGACACATTTTGATAATTTGGGTTACTAATGAATAATTAGTAGTGAGTCTAGAATGAGGACTTGGTTGTGTGTTTCTCAAAACCTCCGAAGGGGAGGAACAGCCCTGAAACCGAAATGAAATGTGTTTGCAGAAAACTGCAGATCTTGTCAGTCCTACAGCTGTTTGTGGGCAAATACTCGGGATTTTGGTAGCATTCCTCAGGAGTTGAACACAGAGCCCTGTCTTCCCAGAGCATGATAAAAAATTTGATATGCCAAATGTTTTAATCAGGCAACCATAATTATTGAAACCAAAGATGGGGGCACTGGGCAACGACCAAAGTTTTTAGATATGTAAAATGCTATCAAAAGCAGAAAACAAAATTTAGGGTGCAGGGGAACCAGTAAAAAACATTACTAGAAAACCGATTTTATTTTATATTACACATTTATTGTATTAATCAAGTCAACCAGAGATTTTAACATGTAAGCTTTGCAATTTGATCTTTATTGCAAGTGTTCCCAGTGGAAAATGCTTCATCATCATCATTTTTAATTTGTATACCGTCTTTCTATCTGAAGAATCATCTTATAACAATCTAATGCAATACAAAAATGTGATAATAAAACAAAACTTTAAAATATGCAACCTACATCAAAAAAGTAACATTCAACAATTATTAGAACAGTATAAAATAATATCAACATATACAAGTTAAACAGAAATCTACTCAACAGTTGCAATAAATAATTTCTAAACTATAATCAATAAAACGACGGTAAGCCACAGTACATAGAATAATACAATACAAATTCAGAATATCAGAGGTGCTGCAGTCAATCTCTGGATAACTCTGAGTTTTGGATAAAGGGCTGTAGATTCTTTGCTTTCTATCATCTAAGTAAACCACTTTCTCTCCAATGCATCCGAATTGCCCCTGTGTTATCCGATTACTTCTGTTAAGAGCAAGACCACTCCTCTGATTTTATTTCCATTTATTTTTCCTTTAAGAAAGAACGAAAGTTTTAAAAAAGGTTTGTCTGCCCAAGCCCAAACTGAAATTCGGCACTTGAAAATTAACATTTAAATAACCATCGCTGGAAGGTTTTGAGTCCGAATTGTCAGTTTGGGGATTGAATTTCACTTTAGTGGGGAGAAGAATCTGAGTCCATAGCAAACGCGTTGTTGCTCTCGGGAGTCCTACTGAAATCAATAGGGTTAAGTGAGGCATACTTAACTTGCCCCGTTGATTCCAATGGGAAGCATTGAAACTAACCACCTCTGCTGTGTGTGTGCGGTCGAAGATATTATTAAGAGAAGGGCCACACAGCTTGCTGTTAGAGCACCTGCTTTTTGTGCAGAACGTCCCCAATTCGATCCCCGGCATCTGCAGACAGGGCTGAGGATGTCCCAACTGAAACCCCAGAGAGATGCTACCAGTTGGTGTGTATAATACTGAGCTAGTTGGGCCACTGGGAATAAGGCAGCTCCCCGGGTTTATATTTAAACCAGTGCTTTATTCAGAACCACGAAGAGCAGAATCCGGCTTCATTTTTAGGAGAAAGGCCGTAGCACACAGTGGGTGAGCATCTCTGCCTTACATGCCCCGGAGAGATGCTGCCAGCCCGTGTAGGCAGCACTGAGCCGGAAGGGCCAGGGGTCTGGTCCAGTAAAATGCAGCTTCCTTTGTTCCCATGCAGCAACGTCAGCCCTCTTTTACTCGGTGCCGTCCAGACGTTTTGGATTCCAACTCCTGTAAGTTGGGAGACAGGCAGGGTGTAAATCAGGGGTCAGCAAACTTTTTCAGCAGGGGTCCGGTCCCCTGCCCTCAGACCTTGTGGGGGGCCGGACTATATTTTGATGGGAAAAAATGAACGAATTCCTATGCCCCACAAATAACCCAGAGATGCATTTTAAATAAAAGCACACATTCTACTCGTGTAAAAACACGCTGATTCCCAGACCGTCTGCGGGCCGGACTTAAAAGGCGATTGGGCCAGATCCAGCCCCCAGGCCTTAGTTTGTCTACCCATGGTGTAAATGAATAAATAACAGGATGTGCTAATCATCATCATCGCTGGCTGTTGGCTAACTTGGCCAGGGCTGAGGGGAGCTGTCATCCAGCACTTATTCTGCAGGGTATACCAGGTTGAGGAAGACGGGAGAACATCAATTACTGAAACTGACCTCTCCGTTTCCAGATTGGTGGACTCAGCGAGGAATTCGGCATTGAGCTATGATGAAACGTCGTGTCAGCGGGAGAATTTCCGCTTGCCATTCAAAATGGCCCCTCCCTCCTCTCCCCATACACTGTTCCAGGGGGGCTCCCCCAGAGCCAATTTTCTTTCTTCTTCTTTTTTTTAAAAAACCTTTATTATACAACATTTACACATGGGTAGGCAAACTAAGGCCTGCGGGCCGGATCCGACCCAATCGCCTTCTAAATCCGGCCCACGGACGGTCCGGGAATCAGCGTGTTTTTACATGAGTAGAATGTGTCCTTTTATTTAAAATGCATCTCTGGGTTATCTGTGGGGCATAGGAATTCGTTCATTTTGTTTTTCAAAATATAGTCCAGCCCCCCACAAGGTCTGAGGGACAGTGGACCGGCCCCTTGCTGAAAAAGTTTGCTGACCCCTGAATTTACATATTACATCGACGACACATAACATAAACAACATGGACACTAACTAACAATATAATATACACACTTTTAACTTCTGATCCATCTCATTGTGCTTTTTTACAGTTTGTAGATCTATACACACTTTATTATTATTTTACTTTCCCTTTATTTATCAACACAAATTTTATTTTATAATTTCTTTATATTTCAGGATTCAGTCTAGGTCTGCCGGGAGGTTTGCACTATCATAATAATTTTTGAGATGTTCTCTAAATATTATCCAATCTTTATTAACTTTCTGATTTAATCTTCCTCTTATTCTCCCAGTCATTTTCGCGAGTTGTAAGTACTCGTATCATTTTTGCTTGCCAGTCTATTTTTGTGGGGATAGTATCGCCTTTCCAATTCTTTTGCTATTAAAATCCTGGCCGCTGTGGTTGCATACATAAAAAGGGTTCTGTGGGGTTTTGTTTTTAATTTCCATGGACATAATACCTAACAGAAAGGCTTCAGGGTTGTTGTTTTTTAAAATGAGGGTTTAAATATATTTTTAAGTTCATTATATATAAAGGTAAAGGGACCCCTGACAATTAAGTCCAGTCACAAATGACTCTGGGGTTGTGGCGCTCATCTCGCTTTAAAGGTCGAGGGAGCCAGAGTTTGTCCACAGACAGCTTTCCGGGTCATGTGGCCAGCATGACTAAACCACTTCTGGCAAAACCAGAGCAGCGCATGGAAACACCACTTACCTTTCCTCCGGAGCGGTACCTATTTATCTACTTGCGCTGTGTGCTTTCGAACTGCTAGGTTGGCAGGAGCTGGGACCGAGCAACAGAAGCTCACCCTGTCGCGGGGATTCAAACCGCCGACCTTTCGATCGGCAAGCCCAAGCGGCACAGTGGTTTAACCCACAGCGCCACCTGCATCCCAACTACCCCAGGATCATACATCCCAAATTACCCGTCATGTTTCCTTCCTATAGCTGCCCAAGTACGACTGATATGGATGCTTAATTCTCACACAGTGATTGTCAGCTCCATTCCACGTTGAGAAACCGTGTTGCTTCGTGAGAGGGATTGTGAGCATTTACCGCAGAATCATAGGGTGGTAGGTTGGGAAGGGACCCCGAGGGTCATCTAGGCCCTCAAGAATCCCCAAAAGATGGCCATCCAAGCTCTGCTTTGAAACCTCCCAGGAAGGAGAGTCCCGTCCCCCACCGTCCAAGGGAGTCCGTTCCACTGTCAAACAGCTCTCGCCCTCAGAAAGTTCCTCCTGGCGTTTCGCTGGAATCTCCTTTCCTGTCATTTAAATCCCTTGGTTCAGGTCCTGCCATCTGGAGCAGCAGAAAACAAGCTCGCTCCATGGCCTTTCAGGTGGCGCTGTGGGTTAAACCACAGGCTTGCTGATCAGAAGGTCGGCGGTTCGAATCCCCACGACGGGGTGAGCTCCCGTTGTTCGGTCCCAGCTCCTGCCCACCTAGCAGTTCGAAAGCACATTAAAGTGCAAGTAGATAAATAGGGACCGCTCCAGCGGGAAGGTAAACGGCGTTTCCGTGTGCTGCTCTGGTTCGCCAGAAGCAGCTTTGTCATGCTGGCCACATGACCCGGAGGCTGTCTTCGGACAAAAGCCGGCTCCCTCGGCCTATAGAGCGAGATGAGCATGCAACCCCAGAGTCGGACACGACTGGACCTGATGGTCAGGGGTCCCTTTACCCTTTACCTTTACCTATCATATAATACCAGATCAGAGAAAGACGGCTGGGGATTTGGGGGGAAAGAGAGAGAGAGAGGGGGGGGGGAGGGAGAGAGGGAGAGAGAGAGGGGGAGGGAGAGAGGGAGAGAGAGAGAGCATTAGCTTTAAGAGACAAGTTCATCCACTGTAGTTTTTGTTCATTTTCACGCACAGAGGATCTGTTTCCTGCAAACGGGTCAATCGAATCCGACTGTGGAAACAACAATTTATTGAACGCTGGGAGGCACAGGTCTAAATGCCTAAGGAGGTACTTTCCCCGGCAACCCACCCACCTTTGCATTATTATTATATTTTTAACACTATTTTTCCTCCAAGGTGGTCAGAGCAGCTTTTGTGGTAAGGTTTTTGGGTGTCCCCATCATCTGCCCCTGTGAGGTGGGATTAGGCTAAGGTAAAGGACCCCTGGACAGTTAAGTCCAGTCAAAGGTGACTATGGTCCTGAGAGATCTACATTGGACCTTTAAAGCCCTAAACGGCCTCGGTCCTGTATACCTGAAGGAGCATCTCCACCCCCACCGTTCAGCCCGGACACTGAGGTCCAGTGCCGAGGGCCTTCTGGCGGTTCCCTCACTGCGAGATGGGAACCAGGCAGAGGGCCTTCTCGGTAGTGGCGCCCGCCCTGTGGGATGCCCTCCCATCAGAGGTCAAAGTGATCAACAACTACATAACATTTAGAAAACACCTGAAGGCAGCCCTGTTTAGGGAAGTTTTTAATCTGTAACATGTTAATGTATTTTAATATTTGCTGGAAGCCGCCCAGAGTGGCTGGGGAGTGGCGGGGTACAAATAAATTATTATTATTATTATTATTATTATTATTATTATTATTATTGGGTTGCGGCGCTCATCTCGCTTTGAGGCCAAGGGAGCCGGCGTTTGTCCACAGACAGCTTTCCGGGTCATGTGGCCAGCAGGACGAAACCGCTACTGGCGCACGGAGGATCGTGACAAGTGCCAGAGCGCACGGAAACGCCATTTACCTTCCCATCACAGCGGTACCTACTTATCTACTTGCGCTGGTGTGCTTTTGAACTGCTAGGTTGGCAGGAGCTGGGACAGAGCAACGGGAGCTCACTCCGTCACGGGGATTCGAACCGCCGACTTTCCAATCAGCAAGCCCAAGAGGCTCAGTGGTTTAAGCTAAGTCATAATGTCTCGCCCAGGTTCTCCCACTCTGCTTTATGGGGAGATTTTGAACCCAGTTCTGACATGCTGCCCCGGGAGGCAGTGGAAGACAGGAGTGCCTGGCGTGCTCTGGTCCATGGGGTCACGAAGAGTCGGACACAACTAAACGACTAAACAACAACTACTCTACACAGTCTCTGCTTCACTCATGCAATTGTTATATTTCCATCCTAACTTTCCTCCAAGAAGCTCAGGCATGGGGTGTGCATTGTTCTCTGCCGTCACCTCTTTCATCTTCACAACAACCCTGTGAGGCCAGGTTAGGATGGAAGACTGCGCCCAGCTCCCAAGGTCACGCAGAGAGCATCACCCTAGGGTGAGGATTCGAACTCGGGATCTCCTAGGCCCTAGATCGGCACTCCAACCACTAGGCAACACAGCCTTTTTTCTGTTTGCACATTTTGGGCACTGGTACACACATTGCAATGGGCATGTGTGCTTTCAGCGCATGACCTAAAAGCAGAATCTTTAGAATCCGTCGCTTGGCAAGGAGTGTGAAGCCGGGGGGGGGGGAGGAAATAGGACATCTTCCACCACAACAACTCAGAATGTAGTTATTTGTAAAAAAAAAAAAACACACACACACACATTTTTATGCCATGTTTCGGTGCGTCAGCCGCTCCCAGTATTGTGCAGCAACTACATGAAATGCAGGTGCTTCGTCCAGCCGTTGCCTTACTCCGAGTAGATCCATGGGAAACCATGGACACTCAATGCATCTACCATACCCTCCAACGTTTCTCCAGTGAAAATAGGGACGTCCCATTCCATTTCGATAATGTTATTATTTATACCCCACACGTCTTACTGGGTTGCCCCAGCCACTCTGGGCAGCTTCCAACATATATAAAAACATAATAAAACATTAAACATTTTTTTAAAAGGAAAAAAAAAACCTTCCCTGTACAGGATTGCCTTCAGACGGCTCAGGCGTCGGATAACTCCATACCCTCCAACATTTTTCCAGTGAAAATAGGGACATACCCTCCAATATTTCTCCAATGGAAATAGGGGCATTCTAAGGAAAAGTAGGAAATTCTGGGATCAAATCGGGACAGCTTCTCTAAATCAGGGACGTCCCTGGAAAATAGGGACACTTGGAGGGTCTGTGTTTATTTTGAGTATAACCTCACTGGTTATTTTTAACTAATGGCTTGAAAACACAGACCCATAATAGCATGGGATAACTTGAGTGTTAGTGGAGATTCCATAGCCTGCAGAGATAGAGATAGAGATAGAGATAGATAGATAGATAGATAGATAGATAGATAGATAGATAGATAGATAGATGATAGGAGAGAATTTGCAGGGAAATGAGAAGAGGGATAGGAAGAGGGAGGAGAAGGAGGAGATTTTAAAGCAATCATCTCCACTAGGGCTCTGGTGGTCGAAACAGTGGGGTGGGTGTGTTTATATATGAGTTCCCCATTAATGTCCATTGCACAAGAATTTCTACAGTAATTTGCTTATTCCTCCCTCCCTCCCGCCCCCCTCCACCGCCACCACCTATTTTATGTCCCACTCCCATTCTCCCCCTTCAATTGCTTTTAAGCCATCAATTCACTAGCGGGGAGGGGGGGATCTGGGGTGGGGGGTTTTTTCCCACCCCCCAGAAGAGAAGAAAAGCAAAACACACATACACACACAAAAAGAGAGAGAGAGAAAAAAAATAATGAAACCACCAAACAGGCCCTCCTCCTCCTCCTCCTCTTTTTCTGCTTCGCTGTGTGAATCAACTAACTTTGTTTTCCACCAAAGGCTTTATCCTTAATAGCCTCGCCCCTCCCCCTCTCGTTTGAGCAGAAGTGAGGCATGAGGGAGCCTTTGGAATAATGAGGTGTAATTAGCCCTGGCAGCTTTTATCTTCAAAACTCCCTGTTCAATTAGATTGAAATAAAACGAAAGAGGGGGCATTAAAAAGAGAGGGAGGGAGGGAGAGAGTATGTGTGTGTTTCGGGTAAGTGGCAATGGGGTAAGGAGTACAGGGGGAAGGAATTTGGTTTCTTTTTTCATTTGCTCTGTCAATTATGGTTTCTCTCTTTCTCTCTCCCCCCCCCCAAATCCCCAGATCTTCGGTTTGCTCCATTATCACAACAGTTTGCAGGGGGGGGGGGTTGCAAAAGAAATCCACGCAAAGATTTGCAGTTTTCCCCTGATCTTTGTACGCAGTTTTGCCCCTGTACGTGTTTTTAACATTATATGGATCATATATGCTGGGTTTTTAAAAATTGCATTCTGCAACTCCGCATTATCTGCCCCCCCCCCCGCCTGTTACCTGCTTTTTTCTGTGTCGACACGTTTTTGTATGCAACTGTAAAATTCAATAAAAGGGTTTTTTAATTTTATATATATTAAATTTATATATATATATATATATATATATATATATATATATATATATATATATATGCGCAGTTGTGTTATAAGATGCAATTGCTCAGTATGTGGCATGTGGCTCTGGTTAGATTGTGAAGTCACTTTGAGATGCTTTATAGGAAGTGATTCAAGAAGGAGAAGGAGAAGAAGAAGAAGAAGAAGAAGAAGAAGAAGAAGAAGAAGAAGAAGAAGAAGAAGAAGAAGAATTAGCCAGCAATTTCCCCCATAAAACTGCTGTTTCGAAAGTTATTTTCACCAATGTTCCCATTTTCCATACAAATTATTGGGTTGGGGAACTTCATTGAAAAGTCCACAGAAGTAGGGTTTGCAATGCTTTGTTTAAATCTAGAGAACCTTAGATGCTCCATGTATTGAAATCCAGAGGACTGGAGAATCACAAGGAAACAAATTTCATCCAGAGAGAAAATCCAGAGTGCTGGGATTGGAATCCAAAGGAAAATGCAGAGGATAACCTAGAGTTTGAAAAATCTGGAATTTTTTGCACTCCTTATATTGACATCCAGAGAACTGAAAATCAACAGAACTAAAGAACCCCAAAGAAACAAATTTCACCCAGAGAAAAATCCAGAAGGGGGAATTGTCCAGAGTTTTGAAAACAGAGAGTTTTGAAAATCCAGAGCATTGGAGCGTTTCTGACACTCTTTGCGTTGGTTTTAGACGTGTGCGGTTTGTCGCTTTTCATTAAAATGCAACCCAAACTAATTCATCCCTCATTCCTAGATGGGAGGTGGTTGTTGCAGCAGCAGCTGGGTAGATGATGCTTCTCTTCAGCACATATCTGTTTGGGCATTTGAGCTCTGGCAGCGAATGTTCATCTCTAGAGAATTTAAAAAGCTGGGTTGTGATGGTTGTGGAGAAGGGGCACCCAAAGTCTATCTTGTTCAACACGTGGATCCCACAGCCCCATGGAAAGGTCAGAGCTGGTCTTAGCATGATGCAAAGTGCTGCAGGTTCTTCGGGTGGCGGGTGGCAGTTTGACTGACGTATTTTATATACATCCGTGTGGCATTTTTCCAGACCAGGGAAGATACCTGTATCACCTCAAAAGGCGGTGGCTTCTCCTTCGTTGCAGCTTTTTAAACAGAGGTTAGATTTACAGGTAGGTAGCCATGTTGGTCTGCCATAGTCAAAACAAAATAAAATAAAAAAAATCCCTTCCAGTAGCACCTTAGAGACCAACTAAGTTTGTTCTTGCTATGAGCTTTCGTGTGCATGCACACTTCCTCAGATGCACTGAAACAGAAGTCACCAGACCCTTATATATAGTGAGAGGGTGGGGAGGGGTATTACTCAGAAGGGTGGTGGGAATGGGTGATAGGCTGATAGCTGTGGTAAACCTGTTGACGGCTGTTAACGACTGCAATTGGTCTTACAGGAAAAAGCAAGGGGTGAGAAGGTTAAAAATAGCTTTGCCATGTATAATGAGATAAGAATCCAATGTCTTTGTTCAGACCAGGTCTCTCCATGGTTTTAAGCAACTTCTCTTTCCAGTCTATTTCTGAAATTCCTTTGCAATAAGACAGCTACTTTGAGATCTTGTGTAGAGTGTCCTGGGAGATTCTTTGGTTGTGGTTCCTGCATTGCAGCAGATTGGACTAGATCAGGCCTCCCCAAACACGGCCCTCCAGATGTTTTGGGACTACAGTTCCCATCATCCCTGACCACTGGTCCTGTTAGCTAGGGATGATGGGAGTTGTAGTCCCAAAACATCTGGAGGGCCGAGTTTGGGGGTGCCTGGACTAGATGAACCTTGGGGTCCCGTCCAACTTTACAATTCCATGAATTAGTTAGTTAGTTATCAGGATTTTATTGATTGTATTTTATTGTCAGCTGTAAGGTAAACCTGCCCATCCCCATTTCCCCCCCGTGGAATATAAATATGCATATAACTAAACTAAACTAAACTAAACTAAACTAAACTAAACTAAACTAAATCCCTAAGGGCCATAATTGACATCAGAGGGTGACTAAGATATTTTGGTGCCTGGGACAAATTAAAAAACAAACCAAATCGCTTAAATCTTCTGCACGATCCCCGTTGACACAAATCATTAGATGGGGGGGTGGGGGTGCTGTTTAAAGAAATTGGCACACTTTTAACCACTGCTATTTTAAAAGCTCTGTTGCAGTCAGCCCCTTGAAGCCTGTAGTAGTCAAGCACACACACACCCCCAACATTAATTTCCTTAATTTCCAACTTCTGCCTCTGCAAAGGAATATTATCCCCCGCCCCCTGACCCCCATCTCAGCCCGACCTCTCTTGCGTATTCCCCGCCGCCCTCCGATCTCTTTTTATTCATGACCCTGATCTTGAGGGATGGCAACTTGATGGATGGCGCGAAGGCCAACGGTGTACAACATCCTTCAATATTAAGGCAGCAGAGGAGGGCAGGACCCTGTGGCGGAGAGAAGCAAGAGGTCAGGGGGCTGAAAGGGGGCGGGGTGGGTGGGTGGAGAGACCTGGCGGGTTTGCAAAGCAGGGCGGCAGAATAGGGCGAGGGATTTGTCAGCCTTTTGTTGGGAAGGGTGAGCCGGGCGGGCGCTGAGCACATACGGAATGATTTATGCTGGGTTGCTACAATCAAATTGACCTTTGCTGACGATAACCAACAAGACCTACTAGTGTGTCCATTTGTGTCTGTGTGTGTGTGTGTGAGGAGGGGGGTGACTTTTCTGCAATAGCAAGCAACTACGACATACTTGCTCACCTCTTCAGAGTCCGAGCAGCGAAGAGGTACTTAGCTTAGAGGCTGTAATCCTGTGCACCACCAAAATCAAGCCTACTGCAAATGGAAAGGAGATCTCAGGTCCTACTTACAGGCTTCCTATCAGGACATCAGATGGCCGCTGTGAGAAGAGGATGCTTAACTAAATGGGTCCCCTTTGGTCTGATCCAGCTGCAGGACTCCCTCTTGTGTTTTTGGAGGCAGGAAAAGTCTCTGAATAATACCAGCTGCTGGGAATCACAATGTGATAGCCTGGGATTCAGACTCAGATGCTGAACCTGAGGGATCCCAGCCTGCACAGGATTCCCTGCCTCCAGAACCAGCAGAGCCGGGGCTAGGGCCTGAGTCGGAAGGTGCCTCACCTGTGCTGGATCCTCAGGTGCAGGCATCGGCTGAGTCTGCTCTGGCTCCTGCTGGGATGGAGGACCCATTGCCTGCAGGTGCCCCACTCCCAGCCCTGTCAGGGGAAGCTGAGGTTGCCTCTGGGTCCGGTAACCCTCCAGCCTCTCCTGAGCTGCAGAGGCTCAGGGCACAGAGGCGAAGGGAACTGAGTTCCCGCAGGAGGAGTGCTCGCCTCCAAGCCAGGAGAGGTGAGTCACCAGAGGATCGGGGCCGCCCTCTGCCTCGGGGCAGATAAAAGCCAGCCAGCCCCAGCCCAAGTTGCAGGAGCAACATTGTTGGGTACCAGTTCCTGCCAGTGTTCCTGCTTTCCTGCCTGAGCTCCTGACCTGCCCTGGTTCCCTGCTTGCCTACCTGTTCCTGACTTTGCCTGACCCCCTGCCCTGCACCCAGCTTCAGTGACTACAGACTGCCTTTTCATTGTACCTCTGACCGGACTTGGACCTCGCCTTTCAGGTAACCCACGGGACCAGCACACACAAGTGGGAATGGTGCTGCTGTGACGCTCAAGTCCTGCTTGTGGGATTCCCGTTAGGGCATCTGGTTGGCTACTTTGAGAGCAGGACGCTGTCCAGGGAAGCTGTCTACCAGCTCCCTCTGCTACACCAGCTGAGTCCCTACCTGCCCACGGACTGTCTCGCCAGAGTGGTGCATGCTCTAATTATCTCCTGCTTGGACTACTGCAATGCGCTCTACATGGGGCTACCTTTGAAGGTGACCAGGAAACTACAACTAATCCAGTATGCGGCAGCTAGACTGGTGACTGGGAGGGGCCACCGAGACCATATAACACCGGTCCTGAAAGACCTACATTGGCTCCCAGTACGTTTCCAAGCACAATTCAAAGTGTTGGTGCTGACCTTGAAAGCCCTAAACGGCCTAGGTCCTGTATACCTGAAGGAGCGTCTCCACCCCCACCGTTCAGCCTGGACACTGAGATCCAGTGCCAAGGGCCTTCTGGCGGTTCCCTTCCTGCGAGAAGTGAGGTTACAGGGAACCAGGCAGAGAGCCTTCTCGGTGGTGGCGCCCGCCCTGTGGAATGCCCTCCCATCAGATGTCAAGGAAATAAACAACTATCTGAATTTTAGAAGACATCTGAAGTTTAGGGAAGTTTTTAATGTTTGATGTTTTAATGCATTTTTAATCTATGGTTGGCAACTGCCCAGAGTGGCTGGGGAAACCAGCAGGGTAGAAATAATAAAAATTATTATTATTATTATTATTATTATTATTTATTATCCAGTTGCGGGGCTGTTCCTAAGGAACAGCGTCCAAAAATTTAGGTGCAAATGAAAGTGGGGTGTGAAATATTTGCCCTCCTCCTTGTTGACATGTGATGCAAGCTCCTCGTGTTTCTAAGATCACCATTTGTGTGCTTCATCACACGCCAGACACAAAAATACCTCTGGCAGCCAATGAGCAAGACTCCTGGAAGTCAAGAGACCATGGAGTGACATTGGGACACTGAGTAAGTTCGACCTCTTAAGTTGGAGAAGCTTCTGTTTGGAGTAGGAATGGGTGGATCTGTCCATTTGGGCTTCTTCAATACTCCTTCTTTCCCCATCTCCATATTTCCGCATCAGTTTGAATTTTTCCCCCCCTCACGAAAATTCATCAATCTCTCCTAATATGCAAAATTTTAATGCGATTTTGCCAAGCGCACATTTTTGCAAAGCCGTTTCTCCCCAGTCTAATGCATCTTATTTTCACTAATATATGCACACCTTACCTTAGCATGTGCATTTTGGTAATCATTACTTCATCGGGAAACTGCCTTGCAAAATTCAGAGAAGTGTGAATTTGGAAAGAAGACATTTGAAAGAATTGGTGTGTTTCAGTTTTTGCGTTGTTTCAGAAAGTACAAATTAGGTTTATTCTCCTTTAAAGATGAACGGAATCGACATCCTCCCCCCGTTCCTAGCTTGGTGCCAACGATTTGAGCAACCGAATTATTATTATTATTATTAATTATTATTATATTATTATTATATAATAATAATAATAATAATAATACACCTCTATGTGCCCGTAAGCATGTGTGAAACACGTGTAGAATTGTGTGCCTGCTGTTTAAAGAAAACATTTCCCCTGCATCCTGTTTCACCTTCTGCGTCTAAATACAGCAGAGAGTTTGGTGGAAACTTCAGCTGACAAGTCATCATGCCTCATCAATACATTCGATCCATTGGTTAGGGTCTGCAAAAGGTGGACTCTAAACCTCTGCATGTGCTAGAGAGAGATGGTGGTGAGCTTTTAGTTTAAATGGAGGGTCTTTGCATGAAGGGCAGTATACATATTTTCATCATCATCACCATTGATGGAAGCCAGTGTGGTGTAGTGGTTAAGAGCGGTGGACTCGTAATCTGGTGAACCGGGTTCGCGTCTCCACGAATTTTTTCAATGACTCCGGGGACACTTTTCAGCTTCAATGGAATTTGTCAGGGGACTGATTTGTAAATCTGGGGACTGTCCCCGGGAAATGGGGACGTCTGGTAACCTTACACTACCTGCAACTGATAATCAACATGGTTGAACACTTGGGGATGCCCTGATGTACAGTTTTCGGTAAGAAAACGGCTGCAGATATTATCATGAATCTATATTGTGCCATCTATGCACATCAAACCTTACAACATATCAGAGAACTTGTCCTTAATCTGTCGGGTTTATAATCCAGAAATGATCACATGGAAGACAATAGAGCAGGGGTGAGGGACTCTTTCACCCTGCAGATGTTGCATGATTACAGCTCTGATCATCGTTGGCCATGCTACTTGGTGCCAATGGGAGTTTGAATACAGCAATATCTGGAGCGTCCAAGATTCCTCACCACTGCAATAGAGAAAGGAAAGAGAAACAGAGCTAGGGACAAATAGAAGAATGTGTATCCCCCCCACCAGCTTCATTCACTAGAAGCTTATTCCATGTTCTCAACATTCATCACACCCAGTGTGGTGTAGTGGTTAATAGTGGTAGACTCGTAATCTGGGGAACCAGGTTCGCGTCTCCGCTCCTCCACATGCAGCTGCTGGGTGACCTTGGGCTAGTCCCACTTCTCTGAAGTCTCTCAGCCCCACTCACCTCACAGAGTGTTTGTTGGGAATGTTGGGAAAGGAGAATGTGAGCCGCTTTGAGACTCCTTCGGGTAGTGATAAAGCGGGATATCAAATCCAAACTCTTCATCATCATCATCATCATAGTTGTCCTTCATCAATGGGAATCTTCTGTTTCAGAAGAAATGTTAAAGACATTTGCTGTTGGCATCCATCTATCTCAAGAGACAATGAAAGTGTGTGCCATTGGGGATAAAGGCAACATCCTGGATTATAAAATATTTCTATTCCGGGGGTGGGGGAGATGTTGCGCTGTGGACACTGCCAGCAGCTCTCCATGACTCCAGCCAGCAATGCAGAACGAATAAATTACAACTTTTAAAAGAGATCGCAACTATAGGAGTTTTCATTTTGGCTAGGATAGGCAGGTTAAGAAGAGCCTGCTTGTTCCGGCCAAAGGGGACCCATCTGGTCCAGCATCCTGTTCTCACAGTGGCCAGCCAGAAACCTGTGGGGAACCCACAACCCACAACCCAAACCTGAACACAAGAGCAGACCTCTCCCCTTGTGTGGTTTCCAGCAACTCATGTTCAGAAGCATCTCTGCCTCCTACTGTGGAGTCAGAGCATAGCCATCGTGGCTAGTAGCCATCAGCTTCAAGCTTTTCAATGAAAAAATGGGGATGCTGGTTTAAATAATGCCATCAACAATATATTCTAAGAGAAAGGGGTAGTGTGTGTGTGTGTGTGTGTGTGTGTGTGTGTGTGTGCGTTCACAAAGGAAGAAAAGATGTTAAAAGGAACCCTTTTTCTCCCAGGCATCTGATACACACATCAATATCCCCATCCCAAGTGAGGACGCAATTCACACGGGCAAAATGTATTAGCCGCTATGGCTAAGAGCTGGTCAAGTCTGACGAGGAGAAAGCCTGCGCTGCGCCTTTACAGTAACACAAACTGTAGAGCTAGTGTGTCGGCCGTGACCCCGGGGGTTAAAGGTGAAGGGTTTCCCAGGAGTGTCTTTGATGGAGCCATCTCAGATGAGAAAGGACCCTCTATACAGATGTCCCATCATTACCATTAGAATGTGTTTCAAAACGCAGCCCCCGAAAGCAAGATTTAATGGAATGTAATTAAAACTGCACTGTTTAGATTTCTCTCTCCGCGACACCCCCCTCCCCTCGTTTGCACACACCCTGCATCTCCAAGACCCCCCCTCTCTCTCCCACCCCACCCGTCCTGTTTAGACCCTTAACCCTCCACATTGCATCGCTCCGTGACTAGCGTTACGGAGAAGTATCCCCCTCCCCTTCCCCAATTCTCTGTCCCCATATTGAATTCCCCTTTTTTAAAAAAGAGAGAGAGAGAGAGAGAGAAAGGAAGGAAGGGGGAAGAAGAGAGAATATTGTGCGAGCACCTTTGCTTTTCAGAACCAACAAGATCTGGGGTATAGGAGGGCGGGGAACCCCTCTTCTCTTTCTGAAATGTACTCCACGCCAATGAATAAGGTGCTGAAGTATAGACTCTTTAGGAAAAGGTTGCAAACTTTGGGTGTGTTGTGTTGTTGTTGTTTTAGTTTCGAGAAAAGATGAGTAAGAGGCGGCCTGATAGAAGTTTATATAATTATGCGTCACATGGAGAAAGCGAACACATAAAAGTTTCATTTTCTTTCTCGTAATGTGAGAACTTGCAGGCCTGCCATGAAGCTGAAGATTCAGGACAACTAAGGAAATTTAAATTGCCCCAGGAAGTGTTGATCCATTTTTACAGAGGCATCGTTGAAACTGTTCTCTGTAATTCCATTACTGCTTGGTATGGCACAGCCTCCAAGATGGACAAGAAAAGGCTCCAACGAGCAGTAAGAATTGCAGACAGGGTAATTGGTGCTAGCTTGCCTTCAATAGAGACACTTTATGCCAGCGTTCTTCAACCTTGGGTCCCCAGATGTTGGTGGACTACAACTCCCATCATCCCTGACCATTGGCTAAGATGACTGGGGATTATGGGTATTGGAGTCCAACAACATCCGGGGACCCAAGGTTGAAGAGCACTGCTCTATGCTACCCGAGTTAGGAAGAGAGCAGAGGGAATTGTCGCAGATCCTTTGCATCCCAGTCATCATCTGTTTGACTTACTTCCATCTGGACGTCGCTACAGGACTTTATACACAAAAACGGCCAGGCACAGGAACAGTTTTTTCCCTTGTGCCATTAAATTGTTAAATTCGTAGTTGTGTAGCGGAAGGGGAGGCCAGTTATGGGTGGGGTTTCTTTGCTGTGTCATTGTGTTGTGAGTGGAACAGTGTTTGTATAAGGTATGCTCACATTGCAATGTAGCAGAAGCAAAATCCCAAGTATGTTGGAAAATGTACTTGGCCAATAAATTATTCCTATTCCTATTCCTATAAAAGAGACTGGTTCTTTGCGCAGTGCATGGTTATATACTATGAAACCCGAGGGAGGCAGGGATGGCCACCAACCTAAATGGCTTTAAAAGAGGATAAGAGAAATTCGCAGCAGGTAATAATAATAATAATAATAATAATAATAATAAATTTTATTTATACTCCGCCCTTCCCAGCCGAAACTGGACTCAGGGCGGCTAACACCAATAAAAATTACAATAAAATATAAAAGAAAGAAAAACCTTTAATTAAAATGCAGGTTAAAATACAATTTAAAATTTAAATGCAGCTTCATTTATCGCCCATAATCAAAATCATAAGGGGAGGAAACATCAGACCGAGTCCAACCCGAAGGCCAGGCGGAACAGCTCTGTCTTGCAGGCCCTGCGGGAAGATGTCAAATCCTGCAGGGCTCTGGTCTCTTGTGACAGAGCGTTCCACCAAGTTGGGGCCAGTACTGAAAAGGCCCTGGCCCTAGTTGAAACCAGTCTAACAACCTTGTGGCTCGGGACCTCCAAAATGTTATTTGTGGACCTTAAGGTCCTCTGCGGGGCATACCAGGAGAGGCGGTCCCGTAGGTACGAGGGTCCTAGGCCGCCAATGGCTACTAGCCACAATGGCTATGCTCTGCCTTCACAGTTGGAGACCCCAATGCTTCTGAATACCAATTACTGGAAGTCCGAGGATGGGAGACTGCTCTTATGCTTAAATCCTGCTTCCCACAGGCTTCTGGTTGGCCACTGTAAGAACAGGGTGCTGGGCTAGATAGCCCATCGGCCTAATCCAGCAGGCTCTTCTTATGTTCTAATGTTCTTAGGGTGTGGTCCAGGCAAGCGGCTTCAGAATTGTCTACTCAACTCCCATTGTGATGTATGATGGTGAAGTCATCAGTATGGGTTTGAAGGTGAGGGTGCCACCCCACTGAGCCCATAAGGAAAAATCCCAACTGCCCAGCTATAGGCAAGGGAGAAGATGCCATCACCCCGAGAAAAAATCTAAGTCCTGGTCAGCCAACTTTTTGGTCTTGAAGAGAGGAGGGAAGGCAAAGCAGACGGACAGAGAGAGAGAGGCCAGCAAAACTCTCATGGGATCATCTATCCCCTCCCATTTCTTGGTCAACCTCAACCAAAAAGGAGCCTGACATAAACAACCATGCCTAAGCAGAATGCCCTGGCCATAGGGATTGACCTCGGCACAACCTACTCCTGTGTGGCTGTCTGCCAGCACGACAAAGTGGAGATTATCGCCAACGACCAAGGGAACCGCACAACGCCCAGCTATGTGGCCTTCACCAACAGCGAGCACCTGGTTGGGGACCCAGCGAAGAGCCAGGCCTCTCTCAACCCCCAGAACACAGTGTTCGACGCCAAGCGGTTGATTGGCAGGAAATATGAGGACGCCACAGTCCAGGAGGACATCAAGCACTGGCCTTTCACCGTGGTCAACCACGAGGGCAAGCTCAAGGTCCAGGTGTCCCACAAGGGGAAGCAGCGGACCTTCTACCCTGAGGAGATCTCGGCCATGGTGTTGGTCAAGATGAAGCAGACAGCCGAGGCCTACCTAGGTTGTTCCATCTCCCAAGCCATTGTCACAGTGCCGGCCTACTTCAACGACGCCCAGCGCCAGGCCACCATCGACGCCGGGGCCATCGCCGGCCTCCAGATCCTGAAGATTATCAATGAGCCAACGGCCGCCGCTATCGCCTATGGCCTCGATGTGAGGAACCAGGAGGCAGGTTGCCGGAACATCCTCATTTTCGACCTGGGCGGGGGCACCTTTGACATCTCCATCCTCTCTGCTGAGGACGGCATCTTTGAGGTGAAAGCCACGTCGGGGGACACTCACTTGGGCGGCGAGGACTTCGACAAGAGGTTGGTGGGCTACCTTGCGGAGGAGTTCCGGAAGAAGTACAAGAAGGACGTCCGCCAGGACAAGAAGGCCATGCAGAGGTTGAAGATTGCGGCCGAGCGCGCCAAGTGCACGCTGAGCTCCTGCAGCAACGCCAGCGTCTCCATCGACTCCCTCTACCAAGGGATCGACTTCCACACGGCCATCACAAGGGCACGTTTCGATGACCTGTGCTCTGACCTCTTCCGGGCCACCCTGAAACCTTTGGAGAGGGCTCTGAAAGACGCCAAGATGAGCAAGGGTGACATCAAGGACATCGTGTTGGTTGGGGGCTCCACCCGCATCCCCAAGATCCAGAAGATGCTGAAGGACTTCTTCAACGGGAAGGAGCTATGCAAGGGCATCAACCCCGATGAAGCAGTGGCTTACGGAGCAGCCATCCAGGCCGCTGTCTTAACAGGCAACCGGACCCCGAAGATGCAGAATGTGTTCCTCCTGGATGTCACCCCTTTGTCTCTGGGGATCAACACCCAAGGCGGGGTCATGGCGACGATCATCAAGCGCAACTCGCCTGTCCCCACGAAGGAGACGATGGAGTTTACCACCACAGAGGATGACCAAGACACCATCTTCTTCATGGTGTATGAAGGGGAGAGGGCCCTGACCAAGCACAACCACCTCCTGGGCACGTTCACCTTGAAAGGCATCCCTCCGGCCCCCTGCGGGGTCCCTGTCATTGTCGTCACCTTCTCCATCGATGAGAACAACATCCTGACCGTCTCCGCCAAGGACGTGGAGACGGGGAACACCAGCCACCTCACCATCTCGGACACTCAGGGCCGCCTTGGCAAAGAGGAGATAGAGAAGATCATCCAGACGGCGGAAGAGTTCCGGGTGAGCGACGTTTCCCAGAAGGAGAAGATTGAGGCCATGAACTCCTTAGAGTCCTGCACCCTCGAACTGAAGAGGGTGGCGGAGGAGCAGGTGCTGGATGTGAAGGCCAAGAGGAGGATGTTGGAGATGTGCAACAGCGCCACCTCCTGGCTGGAGGGCAACCCTTTGGCCGAGAAGGTGGAGTGTGAGCAGCGTCAGAAGGACCTGGAAGAAGCGTGGGATTCGATCTGCACCTCCCTCACCCAGAGCGAGAGGGCGGGAGGGACGTCTGGGGAAGACCAGAGCGTGGCAGTGGAGAAGAATAACGAGGACCCCAGTGACGGGATGGAATGAAATCGCCGATACAAAGCCAGAGGGCATTGTTCCACCTACAGGGCACATTAAAAAAGAAAATAAGGGTTGAAAGGAAAGGAAGGAAAGTCTTCCTCTTTGATGCATGCATCCAGGGTTTGCTTTATTTTTGTATCCCACTTTGCTTATTTAAAAAAAGGGAAAAAGTACAGTGGAACTTTGGTTCTCGAACGGCCTAGCTGACAAACAAAACGTCGAAAACCCGGAAGTAAGTGTTCCAGCTTTCAAACGTTTTTCGGAAGCCAAACGTCCAATGTGGTTGTCGGCTATTGTTTCCAGGGCGCCTGCACCAATCGGAAGCTGCTCCTTAGTTTTCAAATGTTTCGGGAGTCGAACGGTCTTCCGTAACAGATTTTAGTTTGAGAACCAAGGTTCCACTGTATCCAAAGCAGCATATGAACAAAAGATGGGGGGGAGGTCCGTAGTTCAGTTGCTAGAGCACCTGTATTGCACAAAGTAGGTCCCCAAGTGGCGTCTGCTGGAAGTGCTCTGAACATCTCCAGCTTGAAACCCTAAAGAGCTGCTGCCAGTCAGTGTAGGCAGCTCTGAGCCAGATAGATATAAGAAGTAGTCTTATACTAAGGTCAGATCTATACTCAGAACCATAAGGTGTGGGGAGGGGTGAGTGCTCTTGTGCTTGGGTCCTGCTTGTGGGTTCCCCAGCATCCAGTTGGCCATCTGGGTCAGGCCAGTGCTCCATCTAGTCAGGCATCCTGGTCTCACAAGGCTCTTGTTGTGTTCTTAAGCTTCCAGAACATTAGCAGGGAACTACCGGTATCTCAATCAGATTGCCCCAAGAGAGGGAGTTCTAGAGTCTCTGGTGCTTACAACCAACCGTGTACTTACCAAAGCGATGCCAGACATTGGTGGGCTGTGTCTCCCTGTCTCCCCGAAGATCTCAATGGGCGGGACGCTGAAACTCAGGTTAAGTATGAAGAGGAGATCTGCTGAGGCCCTGAGGCAGAGCTAGTCCCCACAGGGCCTATTGTGACATATGCCGTGATGGGCAGACCACCTCTTTGGAGAAAATATCAAGGACAGAGACAGAGGGAATACCTCCCGCAGGAGCCAAGAGCTCTCGCCCCCCACCCGGCTTCCCCAGGGTTGCCAATTTTCCATCTTTGGCAGAAGGGCTGGGGGCCTGGGGGAAAGGTCCACCAATGGGAGCAGACCTCAGCCATGAGAAAGCTCAAGACAGCAGCAGCAGCAGCAGCAGCAATGCCTCCCCGCCACAGTCTACCCCCAGGGTTAAAACAGCAGCGTCCAGAACACGCCCCAGGGGCCCAGCCGTGGGCATAGACCTGGGCACCACCTACTCCTGCGTGGCAGTCTGCCAGAAGGGAAAGGTGGACATCCTCGCCAACGACCACAGCAACCACACCACGCCCAGCTGCGTGGCTTTCACCGAAAAGGAACGCCTGGTGGGGGAGCCGGCCGAGTTGCTGCGGGGCCTTAACCCAGAGAACACCGTCTTTGGTGCAAAGCGGCTCATCGGCCGCAGGTACGAAGACCCGTCGGTGCAGTCGGACCTGAGCCACTGGCCTTTCCGGGTAGCTGCCGGCGGCGGCGGCGAAGCCAAAGTCCACGTGTCGCACAGAGGGCTGGAGAAGTCCTTCTACCCAGAGGAAATCTCGGCAATGGTGCTGTCCAAGCTGAAGCAGGTGGCAGAGGCCCACCTGGGCCGCCCAGTCACGCAGGCCGTCATCACCGTCCCGGCATACTTCAACGACGCCCAGCGCCAGGCAACGATTGACGCGGGCGCGATTGCTGGGCTCAAGGTGCTGAGGCTGATCAACGAACCCACAGCGGCCGCCATCGCTTATGGCCTGAATGAAAGCAGGCAGTGGAAGGAGAAGAGGAACATCCTCGTATTCGACCTGGGCGGGGGGACCTTTGACGTCTCCGTCCTCACTGCCCACGACGGCGTCTTCGAGGTGGTGGCCACGGCTGGGGACACCCATTTGGGTGGGGAGGATTTTGACTGGCGGCTGGTGGACCATCTCACCCAGGAGTTTAAGAAGAAACACAAGGAGGACCTCAGCCAGTGCAATAAGGCAAAGCAGAGGCTGAAGGCAGCCTGCGAGAAGGCCAAGCGAGTCCTGAGCTCTAATATCACGGCCATCGTCTCCATCGACTCCCTCTACAAGGGGGTGGATTTCCACACAACCATCACCAGGGCCAGCTTTGAGAACCTGTGCTCTGACCTCTTCCAGTCCACCATGCTCTATGTGGAGAGGGCACTGGAGGAGGCTGGCATCAAGAAGACCCAGATTGACGATGTTGTCCTCGTCGGGGGTTCCACCCGCATCCCCATGATCCAGAGGCTCCTCTCGCAGTTTTTCGATGGGCAAGACTTGTGCAGGGTCATCAACCCAGATGAGGCGGTGGCCCACGGAGCGGCCATCCAAGCTGCCATCTTGACCGGCCACCGGTACCAAAGCTTGCAGAACCTGCTCTTGTTGGACGTGACTCCCGTCTCCTTGGGGCTGGAGACGGTGGGAGGCGTGATGGACGTCGTGGTCAAGCGCAACTCTCCGATCCCCACCAAGGAAACCAGGAACTTCTCCACCACCGAGGACAACCAAAGCAGCCTATTCTTGCAAGTCTACGAAGGGGAGCGGACGTTGACCAAACACAACCGGCTCCTCGGAACGGTCACGCTGGGCGGGCTTCAACCCGCCCCGCGGTGCGTGCCGGTAATCGTGGTCACCTTCCACATCGACCACAACAACATTCTCACCGTGACCGCTACGGAGAGGTGCACCGGCAACCAAAACCAGCTGACGGTCACGGACACCCGTGGCCGGTTGGACAGAGAGGAGATGGAGCGAATCATCCGTGAGGAGGAAGAGTACTGGGCTCAGGAGAAGGCCGAGCAGGAGAAGAACGAAGCCCTGAACTCTTTGGAGGCCAGCACTCTGCAGCTGAAGAGGGTGGCTGTCGAGGAGAAGGCTCTGGATGACCGGGCAAAGAGGAGGGTCCTGGAGATGTGCGAGGAGACCGCCACGTGGATGGAGGGCAACCGGAAAGCCCCGAAGAAGGAGTATGAGGAACGGAAGAGGGAACTGGAGGACGTCTGCTATTCCATCATCACGCACTTCAGCTCCGATGGAGAGGATCTGTCGCAGGCGAAGGGAAGAGGAAAATGCTAGCTCTGGGCCTAGATCGGGTTAGATGGTGAGGCACATTAAAAGGAGAAGAAAGTGGATGCGTGGGTGGAGATGCTTCTGCTTCTTGGGAGTGTAAAGAGTGTAAAGCATAGCTGTCAACCCTCCCTTTTTTTGTGGGAAACTCCCTTATTCCAATGCCGTTTCCCGCTGCTATCCCGGATTGTTGATATCCCTTAAATTTCCCGGATTTCAAAGGAAGCAGCTCCTCTCCCTCCCTGCCGGCCAGGGAGGCTCCTCAGCTGCGTTGCTCGGCTGCCAATAAGGAGTCTGAGACCGACTGGGGGCGGAGCTTGCATGCCTTGTGCAGTCAGACCCTCACGCCCAACCAGACAGACAGCCTGCCTGCCGTCTACGTGCTCGTTCTTTCGCTCACCCGTTCGCCCGCAGCCTCTGGAGCGCAGGGTGGCGAGGCTACTTGGTGCCATTGCACCGCCCTCGCGGCATCCCTTATTTTCAAATCCGAAAGTTTGGGGAAAATCCCTTATTTTCAAATCCGAAAGTTGACAGCTATAGTGTAAAGTGTTGCAGCATATACATCACCCTCCGCCCCGCCCCAAACATTCCGGGTCATAAGTTCTGCTGAGGAATCCTTGGAATGTAAGGAGCCTGCTGGATCAGGCCAGTGGCCCATCTAGTCCAGCATCCTGTTCTCAAAAGTGGTCAACCAGTTGCCTGTGGGAAACCTGCAAGCAGGATCTGAGCGCAAGACCCCTCTCCTTCTTCCCTGCGGTTTCCAGCAACTAGCAACTGGTATTCAGAAGCATCGCTGCTGCCTCCTCTTCCTCCTCCTCCTCCTCCTCCTCCTCCTCCTCCTCCTTCTTTTTGCTTTTTTAAAAGGGGTGCTGTAGAATTGCTTCCAGAAACCCTTCAACTCTCCCGTTTCTTTTTTTCCTTTTTTAAAAACAATTTTATTTATTTCAAATTCACACAAAACAGGGAAAAAGGACAAAACCATACCATCATTATATCACATTTCCCCACCTTATTTCCCTCCCCCTCCCCTCCCTCCCCACTCCCCCTCTCCCATGCGTGATCTCATTACTTCTCTGTTTTATTTTATTTCGCTATGTTGCTTATTACAATATTATAATCCTGCTTTATATATTTCATCTTACTTACTTACCCCCACCCATTTCATTCCATATCTATCAAAATATCAAATCCGGAACATTGCAATATCATATAATCCTTCCCTCCTTGCCATTCCTTTATGACTTCTTGGTTTGAACGTCCTCTAATGTTTGCCGTTAATTTTGCCAATTCTATCAATTCACACAATCAAACTCTCCCCCGTTTCCTAGTGCAGCTTCATTTTCCTTTAATTCTTTTGAGGTGCGTGTCGAAGTTTCTGGTCTCATTCGCTAGCCTTCTCTTCAGGCTCTCCATGACATTCAGAATGTGTGGCCAGGTAGGCAGAGGCGTAGCAAGCCCAGGTGGTACCCGGGGCGGAATTTTTTTTGTCACCCCCCCGCCACCACCACTTTGCCAGAGCACTGGCAGAGCTGCACCCAGTGGCATAGCAACTCACCCCCATCCCAAAAAATGATGGTGCCACTTTGCGAGGTGTGTGGGGGGGGTTGTGTGTGTGTGTCTATTATCTCTTTTTTTTCTCAATAAAGTTAAAATTTAATTTTTTAAAAAATAAAATAAAAAATTAAAAAAAAATTAAAAAAGTGTCACCCCCCTCTGATGGTGCCACTTTGTGAGGTGTGGGGGTTTTTGTGTGTGTGTGTGTGTGTGTGTCTATTATCTCTCTTTTTTCAATAAAGTTAACTTTTTATTTAAAAAAATAAAAAATAATAAAAAATATAAAATATATAAAATAAAATAAAATTAAAAAGTGTCACCCCCCTCTATGGACTCTGATGGTGCCACTTTGTGAGGTGTGGGGGGGGTTGTGTGTGTGTGTGTCTATTATCTCTCTTTTTTCAATAAAGTTAAATTATTATTTTTTAATAAAATAAAATAAAAAATAATAAAAATTTAAAAAAATATAAAATAAAATAAAATAAAATAAAAAAGTGTCACCCCCCTCTGATGGTGCCACTTTGTGAGGTGTGGGGGGTTTTTGTGTGTGTGTCTATTATCTCTTTTTTTCCCCAATAAAGTTAAAATTAAAAAATTTTTTTTAAAAGTGTCTCCCCCCCCTCTGATGGTGCCACTTTGTGATGTGTGGGGGGTTTTGTGTGTGTGTCTATTATCTCTTTTTTTCCAAAAGTTAAAAAAAAATAAAAAAATTATTATTATTATTTTAAAATTTATATATATAAAAAAGTGTCACCCCCCTCTGGGGTGGAACCCGGGGCGGCCCGCCCCCATCACGCCCCCCTTGCTATGCCCCTGCAGGTAGGGCTACTCAACAGGCTTGCAGGCTAGAAACCTTGACTCCTTTGGGTTGGTTGGGCTGTGGCAGGAGACGAGAGAGACAGGGAAAGGCTTCCCCTCCCTCTTTTGCTCCCAAGCTGGCTGTTTTGCCAAGGGGGAAATCGCCCCAACCACGGCCACCGCGATCTAATGATATTTAGCAAAGTGATAGTAATGGGCTAATTGCTCGGAAAATGTGAATTAGCCAGGCTGCTGTGGATTCCGTATCAAACGTTATCTTTCAGTGTTTCTCCTTCCAGGCTGCTCTGAAACACATTCTGGGGGCGTAATTTGGGATAAGGGTCCTAGCTCATTGGCAGAGCATCTGTTTTGCATGCAGAAGGTCTCTGGTTCAATCCCCGACGGCGTCTCCAGGGAGCGTTTGGAGAGATTCCTTTGTCTGAAACCCTGGACAGCCGCAGTCAGCCAATGTCAGCACTACTGAGAGATATGGACTCGGCATGCTGCTAGTTAAATCAGCCCTTTGTTGAGAACAATGAGGACTAGAAAATTCAGCTAGGGCAGAATTCAGCCACCAGGTTGCTCACCAGGGCAAGACGGTTTGAGCATCTTACACTGATCCTGGCCTGACCGCACTGGCTGACAATTAGTTTCTGGGTCCAATTCAAAGTGCTGGCTTTGACTTAGAAAGCCTTAAATAGCTCAGGACCACAATACCTTAAGGACCACCCAATACCTTAAAATGAGCCAACCCAGACCCTGAGATCCTTCTTCATATGCCCTCCTCCACAAGAGGTCCGGAGGGTGGCAATACGAGAACGGGGCCTTCTCTGCAGTGGCTCCCCATTTGTGGAATGCTCTCCACAGGGATGCTCGCCTGGCGCCTTCATTATAAACCTTTAGACGCCAGGCAAAAACGTTCCTTTTCAACCAGACCTTGGGCTGAATCACATTCAATGCCCTTTTAAAATGTTTGGGGGGGGGCTTATTGTTTGGCTCTGTTCGTGTTTTTATTATGCATTGGGTGTTTATAATATTGTATTTTTATGCTATGAACCGTCCTGAGATCTACGGGTATAGAGACAAAAATAATAAATAATAATAAAATTATTATTATTATTAATAATAATAATAATAATAATCTCCAGGTAGGTGTCGCTTGCCAGCAAAGGAATGCACAACGCAGATAGTTAAGTATTTATTGTCAGAGGTAACAGCAGACCCTCCAAGTGTCCCTGTTTTCCAGGGACATCCCTGATTTTGGGAAGCCATTCCGGTTTCTGATTTGATCCCAGAATGTCCCACTTTCCCTTAAGATGTCCCTATTTTCACTGGGAAAATGTTGGAGAGTATGGTAGGATGTCCTTATTTTCACTGGAGAAATGTTGGAGGGTATGGAGTTATCTGAGCCCCAAGCTGTCTGAAGGCAATCTTGTATAGGGAAGGGTTTTTTTTAATGTTTAATGTTTTATTATGTTTTCATATACAGTATGTTGGGAGCTGCCCAGAATGGGCAGTAAAATTAACGTTAATGAATGGGACGTCCCTATTTTCATCAGATAAATGTTGGAGGGTATGCAACACTTAACAGTTGCTTTCGCAGCTCTGGACATGTGCACACATCAATCTAGCGCCTGGGCAGCTATTTCCAGGTCCGTACTCTGTGGAGCAGTTGCAGCAACAGGGGGTCACACTCCCCCCCCCACTCGTATATGTAGCTTCTCCTAATGGGCTGCATGCACACAGTCGGAGACTACACCTGTGTGACAACTTCCTCTGCTGCTCTTTTTACAATTCCCTCCTGGATCTTGGAGACAGTGGTTCAGGAGAGGGTGGCACCCGGACCCTCACTTGCATGACCTTCCTATTTCTCCTCCTCTTCGGTGCTGTGGTCTAAACCACTGAGCCTCTTGGGCTTGCCAATCGGAAGGTCAGCGGTTCGAATCCCCGCGACGGGGTGAGCTCCCATTGCTCGGTCCCAGCTCCTGCCAACCTAGCAGTTCAAAAGCATGCCAGTGCAAGCAGATAAATAGGTACCACTGTGGCGGGAAGGTAAGCGGCGTTTCCGTGCGCTCTGGTTTCTGTCACGGTGTTCCATTGCGCCAGAAGCGGCTTAGTCATGCTGGCCACATGACCCGGAAAGCTCTCAGTGGACAAACGCCAGCTCCCTCGGCCTGAAAACAAGATGAGCGCCGCAACCCCATAGTCACCTTTGACTGGACTTAACTGTCCAGGGGTCCTTTACCTTTATCTTCTGACCCATCCTGGGTTCCACCCTCTAGATCTAAAGCAGGGGTAGGCAACCTAAGGCCCGTGGGCCGGATGCAGCCCATTCGCCTTCTCAATCCGGCCCGCAGATGGTCCGGGAATCAGCCTGTTTTTACCTGAGTAGAATGTGTCCTTTCATTTAAAATGCATCTCTGGGTTATTTGTGGGGCCTGCCTGGTGTTTTTACCTGAGTAGAATGTGTGCTTTTCTTTAAAATGCATCTCTGGGTTATTTGTGGGGCATGGGAATTCGTTCATTCCCGCCCCCGCCCCCCCCAAAAAATTGCTGACCCCCTGATCTAAATCTGCCCCTGCCTCCTGGCTGCTACGGGTTCCTGCAAACCACTGCTCCTCTGTCCCGAGTCAGAATCCAGCCTCTTCCCCCCCCCCCCCCATGCTCACTCGCCAGGATCCTGCCCTGCTTCTGAAATGCTTGACAGCTGCTGCCGGTCAATCTCCCTGCGCTCTGACTCGGGATAAGACAGCAGCCTACATTTCAGTCTCCTTGCTTTTGGGGCTGCTAGGGGACTCGAGCGTTACCACCTCTTCTTCTTGCATGGTCAGCTCGGAGGGGGCGCAGATGCCCAGGGCTGGCCCCGATCCCTGGCACACGCAGGGCAGCTCAGCGAGGAGGAGGAGGGAGCTCGGAGGAGCCAGGGAAGGAGCGGAACGAGCTGGCAACCTCGGCCGCCGTTTCCTATAAGCCGCAAATTATCATGCGTGCCGTTCGCTCCCCGCTGGTAATAGGCTTTAATCACTGCAAAGTCATTTGATTTCCCTGTACCACAATTCGGCTTTAATTAATGGTCACTTACGGGAATGGGAAAGAGGGGGGAGGCTGTGTGCTTAGGGTGGGATCTCCTTTCCTTCCTCCCCCCACCCCCCCACCCCCGCCTCCCTTTCCCCTTCCTCTCCTTTTTTGACGTCGAGAAGATGAATTAACGCTTGGAGTGAGCTCAGGCGCAGACTGCCAGAAATATGGCTGGTTGGAATCCCTCCAGGGGGGGCGGAAGCAGCCTGTCCTAATAGCAGGCTTGGCGCATTTTGGGGTGAGGGGGCATAGGATTCATGGGCTGCCAGCAGAGCTCTGGTACATCTGCCTCAGGCACCGGGTGCAAGGTAGAGAGAGGAGAGCGCAGAACATGGTCCCCGATTCAGGATTTAGCATCCGATGGGTTTAAAAGTCCACTTTTGTAGCCCTCACCGCTGCTGTGTGTTCTTTTTTCTTTTAACTATGGCTCTGTCTCTGTTTTAAAAAAAACAAATTTCTAGTCCTCAAAGCTGAGTTCCCTTTTGGAGGGAAAAAAATGGCATGCTTTTGGTCCAAATACTTGTGTTTTGTTTTTAAGTTTTTCATTCTCATAGTGAAGTTCCTTTTTTAAAAAAAAATAAAAAATGGCCCATCTAGTCCAGCATCCTGTTCCTCCAACCAGATGCCTGGAGGAAACTGGCAAGTAGGACCCCAGCACAAGAAACCGGTTTCCAGAAACTGCTATTCAGAAGCTGGAGGCAGAACACAGCCGTCATGGCTTGTTGTTGTTCAGTCGTTCAGTCGTGTCCGACTCTTCGTGACCCCATGGGCCAGAGCACGCCAGGCACGCCTATCCTTCACTGCCTCTCGCAGTTTGGTCAAACTCATGTTAGTAGCTTCGAGAACGCTGTCCAACTATCTCATCCTCTGTCGTCCCCTTCTCCTTGTGCCCTCAACCTTTCCCATCAGGGTCTTTTCCAGGGAGTCTTCTCTTCTCATGAGGTGGCCAAAGTACTGGAGCCTCAACTTCAGGATCTGTCCTTCTAGTGAGCACTCAGGGCTGATTTCTTTAAGAATGGATAGGTTTGATGTTCTTGCAGTCCATGGGATTCTCAAGAGTCTCCTCCAGCACCATAATTCAAAAGCATCAATTCTTCGGCGATCAGCCTTCTTTATGGTCCAGCTCTCACTTGCGTACATTACTACTGGGAAAACCATAGCTTTAACTATACGGACCTTTGTCGGCAAGGTGGTGCCTCTACTTTTTAAGATGCTGTCTAGGTTTGTCATTGCTTTTCTTCCAAGAAGCAGGCGTCTTCTAATTTCGTGACTGCTGTCACCATCTGCAGTGATCATGGAACCCGTCATGGCTAGTAGCCACCAATAGCCCCTCCTCCATGAATTTGCCGAATCCTCTTTCAAAGGTATGGCCCAGAGTGGCTGGAGCAATCCAGCCAGATGGGGGGGGGTAGAAAATAATAAAATACACAAAAATAAAACGGAACCACCCAAGTTGGTGACCGTCACTGCCTCCTGCAGCAGGCAGTTCCAGAGTTCTAAGTATACTGTGGTAAAAGACCGTCTTTTATCTATCCAGAGTCTTCCAGCATTCCACTTCTTTGGCTATCTGCTGTTTCTGGTGGTACCAGAGAGGGAGAAAACCTTTCCTGTATCCACTTTCTCTACGCCAGGCATGCTTTTATAAACTTCCATTGTTGACTTCGCCAAGCTGAAAAGGCCCAAGCGCTGCTGCAGCCTTTCTTCATAGGGGCTCACCCAGATGGTTGGGCCTCCCAGGACAGGATGTTTATGGAGGCCAAAGGGAAGGAGAGGGCCTGATTGGGAGTTACTGGGGCGTGCTGTTGAGTCAACAAGAGGTTAGGTTTATTAAATTCCCCCAGAGGACTGTAACTGGGGACACGGGAGACATAGATGGATTGGGGGGAATTGAAGAGTTCCTCATTTTGAGCTCCGTGGATACTTTTTTTAAATGTGCGCATTCATAGTTCTTTCCCCAGGAACGTCTGAAGAGCCTGGCTGCGGGATCATAGAATCAGAGAATTGTGGAGTTGGAAGGGACCCTAACGGTCATCTAGCCCAACCCCCTGCAATTTAGGAATCTCAACTAAAGCATCCATGACAGATGGCCACCCAACCTCTGCTTAATAGCTCCAAGGAAGGAGAGTTTACAGCCGCCGAAGGGAGACCGTTCCACTGTCGAACGGCTCTTACCGCCAGAAAGCTCTTCCTGGTGTATAATCAGAATCTCCTTTCTTGTAAGGAGGAGAGAGGAGAAGAAGAAGAGTTTGGATTTGATATCCCGCTTTATCACTACCCTAAGGGACACTGGTGGCGCTGTGGTCTAAACCACCAAGTCTCTTGGGCTTGCCGATCAGAAGGTTGGCGGTTCGAATCCCCGCGACGGGGTGAGCTCCCGTTGCTCGGTCCCAGCTCCTGCCAACCTAGCAGTTCGAAAGCACGTCAAAGTGCAAGCAGATAAATAGGTACCGCTCCGGCGGGAAGGTAAACGGCGTTTCCGTGCGCTGCTCTGGTTTCACCAGAAGCGGCTTAGTCATGCTGGCCACATGACCTGGAAAAACTGTCTGCGGACAAACGCCGGCTCCCTTGGCCTGTAAAGCGAGATGAGCGTTGCAACCCCAGAGTTGTCCACGACTGGACTTAACTGTCAGGGGTCCTTTACCTTTAAGGAGTCTCAAAGCGGCTCACATTCTCCTTTCCCTTCCTTCCCCACAACAAACACTCTGTGAGGTGAGTGAGGCTGAGAGACTTCAAAGAAGTGTGACTAGCCCAAGGTCACCCAGCAGCTGCATGTGGAGGAGCGGGGAAGCGAACCCGGTTCACCAGATTGCGAGTCTACCGCTCTTAACCACTACACCACACTGGCTCTCAGAGAGGAAAGATCAGGACATAGGCGGTGACAATCACTTTTTCGTTTTAAACTGGCCCGCCTACTTCATACCTCCCCAAGGTGCACCCCATCCATCGACCAAACATCGCAACCTGCCTGGGTGGGTGTGACAAATGAGGGGTTTGCCATCCCAGCATGGCAGCAGAGCTCCATCATTTTTGCATGCCTGGGGCGGGGGGGGGGAATGCAGGAGCTCTTTGCACAACTGTGTCAGCTCACGAGTTTTAAAAGTGGGTGGCGCCCCCAAGTAAGCAGTTAACTGGTCTCAATGCAGCCATTTCCTCTCTTTTTAGCTAGTCGGACTGTTCTCTATTTGCGTGAATGCTGAGATCGGATGGGGAAGGGGCTGCTCAGTCGAGATATTAGGGTTTTCCACGCCTCCCTCCCTCTGCCCCCCCCCCCGACCCAAGCTGTGAGGTCGACTGCGGAGCCTCGGGAGGGGAGGTGTTAATGATCATCTTGAGGTTGTCAGGCTGCCTTAACTCTCCTTCCTCTGTGATTCGAAGCGATGGGCTAGACCACTGACCTCGCCTTCACCTCCCCTTTGCACAAAAAGACACCACCGGGAAGAGCCAAAATCTTGCTTTACAGGGGTGTGTGGATTCAGTCATCAGGCCTAGAAGCTTAATTTTTAAAAAAACAAAACCAACAGAATGCAGCCATGAGGACTAGAACTTTGTTGCTGTTGTTTTAAAGGAATTCAGCCACAAAGCCTAGAAGCTTACTTTTCCAAAAAAAGAAAAGAAAGAAAGAGGAATTCAGCCATGAATTGCTTTTCAAAAACAGAATGAGGGCAAGAACCTGTTTATTTTTATTTTAAGGAATGTGTTCATATGGACTAGGTAAAGGTAAAGGGACCCCTGACCATTAGGTCCAGTTGTGACCGACTCTGGGGTTGCGGTGCTCATCTCGCACTATTGGCCGAGGGAGCCGGTGTACAGCATCCAGGTCATGTGGCCAGCATGACTAAGCCGCTTCTGGCGAACCAGAGCAGCGCACGGAAACGCCGTTTACCTTCCCGCCGGAGTGGTACCTATTTATCTACTTGCACTTTGACATGCTTTCGAACTGCTAGGTTGGCAGGAGCAGGGACCGAGGAATGGGAGCTCATCCCATCACGGGGATTCGAACCACTGACCTTCTGATCGGCAAGCCCTAGGCTCAGTGGTTTCTTTTTTTTCTTTATCATTTTTATTATATTTTCAACATAAAGTTTTTTTGCAATAACAATAACACATCATTCCACTTCTTAAACATTTTTAAGTTTCAGTGGTTTCACCCACAGCACCACCTGCATCCCATTCACATGGACTAGAAACTCGCTTAAAATGAAATATCATAGTCGCAAGGGCTAGCACCTTACCGTGAGTATGGAACACAACATTGAATGTTAGAAATTTGTTGTTTTTTTAGAAAATATATGCAGCCATTAGCACTAGAAACTGGCTTAAAAGGGGGGGGGAGATGGCCACAACATCTAGAACCTTGGTCCTCACACTTCAAAATACACACAGCCATGAGGACTAGGAACATGCTTTTAATCGAAAAGGAACGTGGATATGAGACCTAGAAGCATTTTCTGGTAGGGATCCTCCAACCTTTGGAGCAGCAGAAATTCAACAGGTGCAGCTTTGCCGTTTGGGTAAAATGCATGGAAGTAAGTTGGTGGGCGGGCATTGCCTCGATGCCCTCCTGCCTGCTCTGAAGGGATTGCAGGCTGTTAAAAGGGGGAGGCATCACTATTTACCATTTGGAAAATAAGATCAAAAACAAGCAGCATGTTCTCAAAAGCAGGCTTGCTTGCTCCTCCAGGGTGTCACGGGGCAGAAATCTCACCATTCCTGCATGCAGCAAAAACACGGCTTCTTCTGTGTACTTCTAAATCATCACCCACACTAGAAGGACCCAGAGAGAGAGCGAAAGAGAGCTCACTGAGGAACTCACATTGCATTGACTACAAATTAGCAACCGATTTTTGTGAAGAGGGGAAACAGTGGCAGGGGAGAGATTTTTTTATTTTATTTTTTAAAGAAGCCATTCTTCTCTGACTTAATTGCATAGTAGGTATTTCCATTCAGGCAGCAAGCACGCCTCCGTGAAAATACGAAGACACTGGTATTTTTATTTAAAAATGGGGAGGGGGGGAGGAAAGGAACTTAACTGAATAAAGGCTGGGTGCCGAACATTCGTAGAACGAGAGAGAAAAAGGAGCACCTGGAATCTTCCGAGCAGGAAAGACCCCCCCCCCCACGCCCAAGAGGGACGGGACACAATCCTACCATTTTTGTGGCAGGTGAATTATGAGAAGGCTATGCTGCTGGAGAGCAGGGGAAAGAAAGCTGTCCTTTATTTTGGTGCGTTGCATTTATGCCCCGCCTTCTTCTTCCCAAGGAGCTTAAGGCGGCGTACAGAGTTCTCCTCCCCTTTTTATCCCCACAGCAACAACAACCCTGCGAGGAAGGATAGGTGGAGAGGCAGTGAGCCTCGTGGCCAAGTGGGAGGATTTGAACTCTGGTCTCTACCGTGTCCTAGTCTGACAACCTCACCACTAGACCACACTGGAAGAAGAAGAAGAAGAAGAAGAAGAAGAAGAAGAAGAAGAAGAAGAAGAAGAAGAAGTGTTAATCATCATCCAGCTAACACCAGGGGCGGAGCAACGGGAAGCGTTGGGGGCGGGTCGCCCCAGGTGCCACCCTGGAGGGGGGGTGACACTCGGCGCCACCCCCCGCGACTCCCAAGCCGAACCCCGCCACCCAGCACCCCATCCGTGCAGCGGTAGCTCGTAAGGTTGCCGCTCGCGCCCAGCAGCCCGGACGGACTGTGCATGTGCGGGATGTCACATATGTGCAGTCTGTGCAGGATGCCGCACTTGCACAGTCCTTCCGGGCTGCCGGGCATGAGCGGCACCCCGTCCATGCTCAGCCGGCAACTCGCAAGGCTGCCACGCGCAAAAAGCAGCACGGACGGGGCTGCCTTACACGCGCTGTTTGCACAGTTGCCGTGGGAGCAGCAGCGCCAGCATGGATGGACTGTGCATGTGTGGCATCCCGCACATGCGCCGTTTGTCCTGACGCGTGTGTTGTGACATAACGACGCATGCGCGCTGTGGAGCGACACCCCGCCCCCCGGGGGGGTGCCTCCGCATTTGCCATCCCGGGCAGCCAAGCGGCTCCGTTCACCACTGGCTAACATTTCACACCAGCCAAGGATTTCACTTTGCACAGCAGCTGATCCCTGAAGCTGGATCAGGCCAATAGGCTTCATCCAGTCCAGCCTCCTGTTCTCACAGTGGCCAGCCGGATGCCCTAGTAGGGAGCACACAAGCAGGACCTGAGCAGAAGACCAGCAAAGCTCTCCCAACTTTTGATTCCCAGCAAATGGCATTCATAGACAGACACCACCCAACAATGGCGGCAGAGCATAGCCATCCTAGCTAGTAGCCACTGAAAGCCTCTGTGAATTTGTCTCACCCTCCTTCAATGCTGTCAAAGAGATGAGTCCTGCTAGATGAAGCCAAAGGGGACTCAGCCTCCGGGTCTCTCAGTGTCCAAATGCCCCAAAGAAACTGGGAAACCAGATAGGCTCCCTCCAAGGATGGAGGTTTCACAAGAACATCAGAAGAGCCCTACAGCTGGGTCAGGCCAAAGTGGGAGCCTGTCTAGTCCAGCATCCTGTTCTCGCAGTGGCCAACCAGATGAAAATCAGGAAGAGCTTTCAGACAGTAAGAGCCGTTCGACAGTGGAACGGTCTCCTTCCGAAGGTGGTGGACTCTCCTTCCTTGGAGGTTTTTTAGGAAGAGGTTGGATGGCCATCTGTCATGGATGCTTTAGCTGAGATTCCTGCATTGCAGGGGGTTGGACTGGATGACCCTCGGGGTCCCTTTGAGCTCTACCATTCTGTGATTCTAAGCCAGAGCTTTCCAAACTGTGTCGCGACACATTTGTGTGTCGGCTGCAGTGTGTAGGTGTGTCGCGCGAACACTCCGGGGTTGGAAAGGGGTCAGTTTAACCTCCAGTTTGCTAGTAAAGCTGAGTAATTGTGTCGCGAAATGATGCACGTCTAAAAAGCGGGTCACTGACATGAAAAGTCCCATAAGCGGGACATGGGTGGCGCTGTGGTCTAAACCACTGAGCCTCTTGGGCTTGCCGATCAGAAGGTCGGCGGTTCGAATCCCTGCGAAGGGGTGAGCTCCCGTTTCTCCGTCCCAGCTCCTGCCCACCTAGCAGTTTAAAAGCACACCAGTGCAAGTAGATAAATAGGTACCGCTGTAGCGGGAAGGTAAACGGCGTTTCCGTGCGCTGCTCTGGTTCACCAGAAGCGGCTTTGTCATGCTGGCCACATGACCCGGAAGCTGTCTGCGGACAAACGCCGGCTCCCTCGGCCTGTAGAGCAAGATGAGCACCGCAACCCCAGAGTCGTCCGCGACTGGGCCTAATGGTCAGGGGTCCTTCACCTTAACCTTTAAGCCCATAAACAGGGCCTGAGAGCGAGAGCAGCAAATTCTCCCCACTTGTGATTCCCAGTAACTGCCATCATTCAGAGGCACTCTGGACCTGACAGCCCTCTCATCTGGGCGAGAAAGCCTTTCAAACAGAGGGCACCTTTGGTGAGAGGACCAACCCTCGCTAAGTTGGACACTCTTACACCACCACAATGTGGATGGGCCCCCCCGCATTTGAGCCGACCCCACTTTAGAAATCAGCCAGCGCCCTCACCGATCTGTCTCTCTCCCTTGAAATCGGAGGTTCGCCCATCAATTCTCCCGGAGCAGTTTTGGCACCAGCCCTTTCGGCGTGGCTCCCCGCCGCCCCGCCGGGTGGCGTGAGTGAAGCCGGCCGCTGTCAAAGGTCCGTTCTGCGGAGCATCCATCATGGCTAATACCCTTTTCATCTTCCCGTCCGAGGAGGGAGCCGTGCGTCAGAGGGGAGGGGGGGATCCATATCGCAAGGCCGTAATTCAAAGGAGAAGAGAAGGTTATATCGCTATTAAATCTATTAAATAAATAAATTGGAGGAAGCAGCCAGTTTAGACGACTCGGGGAGCCAGATCCATGGCTTGGGAGGTCTGCTTGCTGCTGCTCATCTGGTCTCCCAACATATATTTTTTATTTAATGGTTTTATTTATTTACTGCATTTCTATTCCACCTAGGAGCTGAAGGTGCGACACATGGTCCACACACACACTCACCCATTTAATCCCCACAACAACCCTGTGAGGTAGGTTAGGCTGAGAGGCGGTGACTGGCCCAAGGTCATTCCTAGTGACCTTCGTGCCCAAGGGGGAGGATTTGAACCCTGGTCTCTCCCAGGCCCTCGTCCAGCACTCTAACCCCTGGGGGTCAGCAAACTTTTTCAGCAGGGGGCCGGTCCACTGTCCTTCAGACTTGTGGGGGGCCGGACTATATTTTGAAGGGGTGGGGAGAGAACAAATTCTTATGCCCCACAAATAACCCAGAGATGCATCTATATATATAAAATCGTTCAATTTGGATGTTTGTTAACAATTGCCTTTCTCCGTAACCCCTTGATCGATTCCGTTCAAATTTGGACACAACGTTCCATGCCCATATGGAAGCGATCATATGTACTTACATTGCACAAATACCACACCTTTCCCAGGTAAAAATGTGATTTTGTGCAAAAAAATAGCGCCCTCCAGTGGACGTTAAACAGCATGGCACAACACACCTGTTTATGACCCCTCCGCCTCCTTTCCTGAAGTCACTACCACCATCCAATCGACAGACAGACCAGGCGCAAACACTACTGCTGGCTCCGCCGGCGGGTATAGAGCCACGCCGGGAGGAATCGCCATTTTTGCGGTTTGCGACGCTACCTCGACCGGCTGTAGAGAGAGGCCGGATGGCAACGCCGCTACTCACATTTCGGGCCAGATACCACACCTTCCACAGATACAAATGTGCTCCTATAAAAACAAACATACAGCCCACCACTACACGTCGACAACATCGAAGAAGGCCATTGACAAAATCAGGACAAAGAACCTCATAGACTAAAATAGTAGTAATAAACAGTTGTAGAAACGAAGACAAAAACGGGAGGGGCAAATGGAGAACACATAGACTGAACTTCAACGAGATAAGGTGTAAGTAAACATACGCTTTCTCTTTCATACTGTATCTTACTTTTGCATTTCACCAAATCAGCCACAGCAAGGCGTGGCCGGGTCAGCTAGTTTTAAATAAAAGCACACATTCTACTCATGTAAAAACACGCTGGTTCCCGGATCATCCGCGGGCCAGATTTAGAAGGCAATTGAGCCGGATCCTGCCCCCGGGCCTTAGTTTGCCTACCCATGGTCTAACCACTATGCCACACTGGCTCTTCCCCAAGGCATTTTCCTTTTGCCTCTGGCCCTGCCCACCTCTGACGTGCGATCCCCACTCTAGAACATAAGATATCACTGCTGCTTCTGGGACCTGAGCTGAACAGCAACTCTTCCCCACCTATGGTTTCCAGCAACTGGGACTCAGAAGCATCGTTGCCTCTGAAAGTTGAGCCATTGATAACCCTTTCCTCCTCCATCAATTTGTCTGATCCTCTTTTAAAGCCATCCGAGTCGGTGGCCGTCACTGCCTCCTGTGGCAGGGAGTTCCGCAGTTTAACCATGCGCTGCATCTTCCATCTTCCCTGAACCTTCCAACGTTCAGCTTCACTGAATGCCCAAGAGCTGCAACGAGAAGAGGGAAACATTTCTCTACCTCCACACTCTCCCTGCCTCCTCAAAATGCGGTTAGTGAAACTGGGAGACGAATCACATCTGTGAATATTTGGAACATAGTCCGGGGATAGGTGCCCCGGGGCCGTGTTGCTCTCGCTTCAAACGTTTGAGGGTGTCGCGTTAGCATTTTTAAAGAGGTTCTGGGGCGGTCTGCGTTATCGACTCCGATGAAACCCAGATCCGTCCCCGCAAAAACAAAGCCCACTCTGCAACTGCGATTGTTTCATCCGAAGGACGCTGAGCGAGCCTGTCAGTAGCGTCTGATGGGCTTCTTGCACGGGGGTCAGCCGCCTGCGTCGCTAGGCAACCCCAATGACAACGCTTTCTGCTGCCCACCCACCCACCACAATCCCCCCCCAACAAGTCCGCCCACTCATTTTGCAGAACCCGACGGGCGTTCCTTAACTGGCTTGTCTCTGTTGACATCCCTGTTGTTCAACGTGAACCCAATTAAAATCGGGGTTACGCGGGCAGCTACCGCCTGTCTCCCCACCCCCACCCCAGACCCGTTTTATTAACAGCCTGCTCTGGTAAGAAGGCCCAGCAGAGACTTTATTTCCTCAGACTTTTGAAGAAGAACAATCTGAGTGAGAGACTGCTGGTGTCCTTCTATCGAGGCAGCATAGAGAGCATTCTTACATACTGTATCTGCGCTTGGTTTGCCAGTTGCACAGTCACCGACAGGAAAATGCTCCAGAAGGTCATAACCACAGCCCAAAAGATTATCGGTCATCCTCTCCCATCTTTGGATGAACTATACAGCTCCTGTTGTCTCAAAAAAGCAAACAACATTTTACAGGGTCCATCTCATCCTGGATATAGTCTGTTTGCACGGTTGCCTTCGGGCAAGAGATACAGAACAATTAAATCAAGAACAAATAGACTAAAAAACAGTTTTTATCCAAGAGCTATAACTATTTTAAATGCTGTAACCAAATGATATGATCTTGGGGAGTCGTGATGGATGGTATGTATGTGTATGTGTGGTTGTAAATGTATAAATGCGTATAGGTAAAGGGACCCCATTAGGTCCAGTTGTGACTGGCTCTGGGGTTGCGGCGCTCATCTCGCATTATTGACCGAGGGAGCCGGCGTACAGCTTCCAGGTCATATGGCCAGCATGACTAAGCCGCTTCTGGCAAACCAGAGCAGCGCAAGGAAACGCCAATTACCTTCCCGCCGGAGCGGTACCTATTTATCTACTTGCACTCTGATGTGCTTTCGAATTGCTAGGTTGGCAGGAGCAGGGACCGAGCAACGGGAGCTCACCCGTAGCGGGGATTCAAACCGCCGACCTTCTGATCAGCAAGCCCTAGGGTCTGTGGTTTAACCCACAGCGCCACCCGCGTCCCACATAAATGCGTATATTTGAAAATGAGAGAGAGAGAGAGAGAGAGAGAGAGAGAGAGAGAGAGGAGAGAGAGAGAGAGAGAGAGATACTTTATTGTCATTGTACGTAGTACAACGAAATTGAATGCCATACCACATTTACAGCCACATAAATGCATATCTGTGGTTGTAAATGTGGGGTGGCATTCAATTTCGTTGTACTACGTACAATGACAATAAAGTATCTATATCTATCTATCTATCTATCTATCTATCTATCTATCTATCTATCTATCATCTATTTATCTATCATCTATCTTCCTTCAAATCCTCCTCCTCCTCTTCTCCCTTTCCCTTCCCTCCTTCTCTGCCCACCTCTGCTGGAGGCTGTGTTCGTTCACCTCTCCTGGGCGATAAAATCCGAGTCCCCATTTTGGAAATGTTTCGTCCGGTCCTCCTTTTGCAAATGCCAGGATTGCAAATTAGCTCGCCGAGAAGCGGGTCACCTTAGATGACCCCCATGTCAGGGGAAGATCTGTCTTTTGTAACAACCCGAAAGATTCCTCCTCCCGCCGTCCCACCTTTCCAGTGAATTATTAGTTTATTGTTATTATTTATTAGCAATGAGATGTGAGGCAATCATTTTAATTGTGCTCCTTGGATTTTGCATCGGTCGTTGATAGATGCCATTAAAAGTCAAGATAGAAATGAGGACGACGGTGTCATTTAACACACAGGCTTAATTTTGCCTCATCCCGTTCAGCCAGTTTTCCTTTCATTCACTTCTCAGTTGCGACAGCAATGTGAAACAAGGTATTGCCACAGAAGAGGGAGGTGGCTTATGCCTGGGAGCTGAACTCTGAAGTGTGGAACTAGGCCAAGCCCAGTGGGATGAGAAATGCACTTTTCACATGCTCATGGGTGCTCTTATCTTTCGTTCTCTCAACATAGATTTTTACCCAGTTTTTCTACTATATAAATATTCTAAGTGACTAACAAAAAACTGATGTAAACTATTTCAATTATTAAACTAATTATCACATACACACACACACACACACACACACACATATATACATTATATATATACTGTATTTTTCTGTGTATAAGACAAGGTTTTTTTTTACTATTTGCGTCTACGGTGAGGCGTGCGATTGCAGTGATGGTCAGGCGGGGTGAGCGATTGTGAGCCGCCACCCCCCAAAAAAGCTTAACAACTCTGGGCAATCTCCCCCCATTTCCTTAATTTTGAGTCCCCCAAAATAAGGGTCATCTTATACACAGGGGCGTGCTATACATGGAAAACTACGGTATATCCCTATATTTATAAAGGTAAAGAGACCCCTGACCATTAGGTCCATTTGCGGACGACTCTGGGGTTGCGGCTCTCATCTCGCTTTATTGGCAAGGGAGCCGGCGTACAGCTTCCGGGTCATGTGGCCAGCATGACTAAGCCGCTTCTGGCAAACCAGAGCAGCGCATGGAAACGCCGTTTACCTTCCCACCGGAGCGGTACCTATTTATCTACTTGCACTTTGACGTGCTTTTGAACGCTAGGTGGGCAGGAGCTGGGACCGAGCAACGGGAGCTCACCCTGTCGCAGGGATTCGAACCGCCAATCTTCCGATCGGCAAGCCCTAGGCTCAGTGGTTTAGACCACAGCGCCACTCGCGTCCCATATATTCATACACACACATATATGTATATATACGTATATATATAGAAAGCAAGCAGAGAGCAGCGCCAGCAGATTTTTAAAAACTGTGTACTACCGGTATATGTAGCTGTTAATCGAAGAAGAAATTGCTGCAGAAAGGGAATGATGTTTGAGTCATTGATGGGTGATGTGGGAATCTCCCCCTGAATGAATGTCCTATCATCTAGACCAGGGGTCAGCAACCTTTTTCAGCCGTGGGCCGGTCTACCATCCATCAGACCATTTGGTGGGCCAGACTATATTTTTTTGGGGGGGTGAAATGAACAAATTCCTATGCCTACAAATAACCCATTTGAATGCATTTGATGCATTTGAAATCAAAGCACAAATTCTACTCATGTTAAAATGCCATGCAGGCCCCACAAATAACCCAGAGATGCATTTTAAATAAAAGTACACTTCTGCTCATGTAAAAACATGATTCCCAGACCGTCCGTGGGCCGGATTGAGAAGGCGATTTAACCATGCAGAAAACCTAGCAGACCTGAGGATCACGTCTCTGCATCCTCACTCTGTGTCTCAGAATCCTCTTCAGCACTGATTTATACGGCCCAATAAAATCCCGATAGAGCACCGCGTATGCCCTTGCCACATGGGAATCATAGAAGATCTCACACACTACTTGTTGTATTGTCCCATGTACTCGGCCTTCAGAGATGTGATTGAAAAATTTATACCTAACTCAATAGTCAACCCGGAGGATCGAGTAAGGTTTCTGCTGGTGGACGCAGACCCACGGATTTCCCACGCGGGTAGCGGTTTTTGTGGCGAGGGCCATGAAAACCAGGGAGAGGTTCTTAGAAGACGCTGTGAAGGCCCCTCCATTACTCTCCTGATCTGCTGTTGTATCTTCTTTCCTGCATTGCGGGCTGGTCTTTCCTGCTCTCGTTTTGTTTGCTCTGCGGGGCTAGCGTGAAACGTGTTTTAACCCAGTTTAACAATTATATTGATATTCTTTTAATAATGTTGGATGGTTTTGTGTAAAGGCATGGCCCTCACAAGTCTAATAAATTTGTTTGTTTGTTTGTACGGCCCAATACTTGACTTTGGGAGCGGTGAGCTCTTGCTCAATGCGGCCCCCGAAGAGTTAAGTGGAATAACCCTTTCCGCATAGCATGTGGCTACTGACCGCAAACTTACCCCCAAATTATCGATCCCTCTCTCCGGCACCCCACTTAGAGCACTGCGGCCAACTCATTAGGAAAGAGAATCCCCTGTTCCTCCACCCCCCGGCGTGTGTTTTCTCCCAAACAGGAACCTTCGCGCAGATCTCATTAAGAGCTGGGTTGTCTTGATATCTGCGGAAAGCAAAAAAAAAGCAGGGTTTGACGCTGCAAGGCCGGGAGCGGAGAGGTGGAATCAGACTGTTCGCGAGCAGGGTTTAACTTTTTCTGCAGTTCATGTAGGACCGGGGAATTTGGTAATCAGTTGCCAAAGCCAGATCGGAGGAGGGTATAAGGACATGAGAAGAGCCTGCTGGATCAGGCCAATGAGCCGCCTAATCCAGCATCCTGTTCTCACCGTTGTCAGCCTGTGGGAAGTCCACAAGCAGGATTCAACCACTAGAGACCTCCTACATCGTTCTGCCCGGACACTGAGGTCCAGCTCCGAGGGCCTTCTGGCGGTTCCCTCGCTGCGAGAAGCCAAGTTACAGGGAACCAGGCAGAGGGCCTTCTAGGTAGTGGCACTTGCCCTGTGGAACGCCCTCCCACCAAATGTCAAAGAGAACAATAACTACCAGACTTTTAGAAGACATCTGAAGGCAGCCCTATTTAGGGAAGCTTTTAATGTTTAATAGACTATTGCATTTTAATATTCTGTTGGAATATTATGTTGGCTGGGGAAACCCGGCCAGATGGGCGGGGTATAAATAACAAATTATTATTATTATTATTATTATTATTATTATTATTATTATTATTACTACTACTACTACTACTACTACTACTACAGTTTTCAGAAACTGGTATATTTGAAGAGCATCGCTATCCATCCAGCTATCATCAGTTTGGATCTGGGCATTTTCTGAATCAGGATAACGTGGCCTCTGTGGTCCATGCTTTGGTAACCTCGAAAGTGGATTGCTGCAAGGCACTTTATGTGGGGCTGTCTTCAGGCCTGGTCTCGGAGCTCCAGCTGGTGCAGAATGCAGCAGGCAGACTGCTGGTGGGAGACAGAGGAACAGTGTGCGACAGCTCTGCTGAAACTTCTGCAATGGTTGCCCCTAGGCTACGGGGCCAGCTTCAAGGGTCTCGGGGTGACCTACGAAGCCCTGGTCAACTTGGGTCGAAGACCCACTAAGAACCGGATTTGCACTTCCTGAAACAATTCGCAAATTGAAAAGTGGCTCTCCAAGTGAAATTTGCACTTGGAGATTCTCCAGTGTCCAATGCAAATTCTCCCATCCTTCCCCCACCCCACCCCCCAAAAAGTACAGAAATGTGCCTTTAAAATCCATATTTCAGTGAAAACTAACAGGTAAAGAATATTATAACATGTTAGCATAGGGAAGGTTGCTTGCAAAAAATGCCTGTTTGGCAAAATAGCATATGAAGATGCGTACAGTGGTACCTCGGTTTATGAACTTAATCCGTTCCTGAAGTCCATTCTTAAACCGAATCCATTCTTAATCTGAGGTGTGCTTTCCCTTAATGAGGCCTCCAACCGCCGGTGCCCTTCCACCGTTTGGCTTACGTTCGTAGATCAAGGTAAAGTTTGCAAACTGGGACACTACTTCCGGTTTTGCAGAGTTCGTAAACCGAATAGTTCGTTAACAGGGCTGTTCGTAAACCGAGGTACCACTGTATATGAACATAACAGTGCATATAGTCATACCCAGGCTCCCGAACGTCTTGGGAGTCAAACATTCCGGCTCCTGAACGATCAAAAACCAGAAGTGAGCATTCCGGTTTTCGAACGTTCTTTTGGAAGCCGAACATCTGGCGGGGCTTCTGTGGCTTCCGATTGGCTGTAGGAGCAGCCAATCAGAAGCCGCGCTTTGGAAGCCGAACGGACTTCCGGAACAGATTCCGTTCGACTTCCGAGGTACGACTGCATTTTATTTTAGTGAAAATAACTTGTAAAAATTCATAGGGATGGATTCACTTGCAGAGCGCTCCCAGAAGAAGCCTTTTGCAAGGACTTCCAGTTGTGAGACAGGGATTTCCCACTCTCCTCGTTCCGCAGGCCCCCATCCTGTCCAAAATTGGTCAAGAGAACCCCCATAACAGCCTGCAGGGGGAGGAGCGGGGAACCGTTCCATCTGGCAAACTGAAATGCTTTTGCAGGCAGAGCGTTTCATCATAGCACAACGTTGAATTCCTCCCGTTATATTGCGGGAAATAGCTTTCGAAAGCCGACTATATTAAGCAAAACAAAATAAAAAATAAAAAAATTCCTTCCAGTAGCACCTTAGAGACCAACTAAGTTTGTTCTTGGTATGAGCTTTCATGTGTATCTGAAGAAGTGTGCATGCACACGAAAGCTCATACCAAGAACAAACTTAGTTGGTCTCTAAGGCGCTACTGGAAGGAATTTTTTTATTTTTTATTTTGTTTTGACCATGACAGACCAACACGGCTACCTACCTGTATATTAAGCAAGTTCACATACAAAAAAAAAATGTCCATAATTGAAGAAGGATGCATGGAAGTGTTGATTAATTTTCATGAGAACGTCTTTTAAAGTTTTTTAATTTAAAAAATCATATCACAAACTGATGCGGAAACGCGATGAACCAGATTTCCGATTGGAGAAATGGTAAACTGAAACAGAGATTTGCCCATCGCCAGCACTTTGGTGATGGCAACTGGGGAAATAGCAGCTGGTGGGCTCCTGTTGTACTGGAAAGAAGAAGAAGAAGAAGAAGAAGAAGAAGAAGAAGAAGAAGAAGAAGAAGAAGAAGAAGAAGAGTTTGGACTTGATATCCCGCTTTATCACTACCCAAAGGAGTCTCAAAGCGGCTCACATTCTCCTTTCCCTTCCTCCCCCACAACAAACACTCTGTGAGCTGAGTGGGGCTGAGAGACTTCAGAGAAGTGTGACTAGCCCAAGGTCACCCAGCAGCTGCATGTGGAGGAGCGGAGACTACGAACACGGTTCACCAGATTACGAGTCTACCGCTCTTAACCACTACACCACACTGGTTCAATGTGTGAAGCCCATGCCTGTTGCAATCTTGGATGCATTTCACATGGGAACAGAGGAAGTGGCCTGATCCGGAGTCTATCCACAGCCCTCCCCTTACAGATAAAGCATACCCTCCAATATGATGAAAATATGGAAGTCCTATTCAATAATAATAATTTTTTATACCCTGCCCATCTGACTGAGTTGCCCCAGTCACTCTGGCCGGCTTTCAACCTGTATAAAAACATAGTAAAACATTAAACTTTTTTTAAAAAAAAAAAAACCTTCCCTATACAGGATTGATTTCAGATGTCTTCTAAAGGTTGTATAGTTACTTATCTCCTTGGCTCTGGGATCATGTAACTCCATACCCTCCAACATTTCTCCAGTGAAAATAGGGACATTCCAGGATCAAATCAGAAACTGGGACGGCTTCTGTAAATCCGGGGCTGTCCTTAGAAAATAGGGACACTTGGAGGGTCTGATAAAGTAAGATTCCAGTCCACATTGTTCTGAATAAAGGATTGATTTGGACAGGGACATGGCAAACTGATCTTCTACTCAGCATGTCCATTGGTCAGCCTCGCTCAGTATTGCCCACATGGGTTGGCAGTGGCTATCCAGGGCTTCAGGCAGGGACCTTTCTCCAGTCCTACCTGGAGGTGCCGGGAATTGAACCCGGACCCTTTGCTTGAAAAGCATGTGCTCACCCCTGAACGGCAACCCTTCCCCTCAGAGTTGGGCACCGCGGGAAGCAGGGTAGGAAATAGGTAGGTGGAAGGGCATGGCCTGAAGGCCACAGATCCTTAAAAAATATAAGCTGCCGCACTGAAATGAATGGGAGCTGCGTGAGAGGACTGGGCAGATTCATGGAGGGAAGGGCAATCGGTGGCTCCTAGCCATGGTGGCTGTGCTCTGCGATGCCTCTGAATCCCAGTCCCTGAAAACCACGGGAGGGCTCCTGTGTTCGAATCCTGCTTGCAGGTTTCTCATGGGCAACTGGCTGGCCACTGTGAGAACAGGGTGCTGGACGGTGCAGATGGGCCCCATTCGGCCAGCTCCAGACTCTTCTTGTGTTCTTATGGGAGCATCTTTAAAAGGTGGCGCTGTGGTCTAAACCACAGAGCCTAGGGCTTGCCGATCAGAAGGTCGGCGGTTTGAATCCCCACGACGGGGTGAGCTCCCGTTGCTCTGTCCCTGCTTCTGCCCACCTAGCAGTTCGGAAACACATCAAAGTGCAAGTAGATAAATAGGTACCGCTCTGGCGGGAAGGTAAACGGCGTTTCCGTGCGCTGCTCTGGTTCGCCAGAAGCGGCTTAGTCATGCTGGCCACATGACCCGGAAGCTGTACGCCGGCTCCCTTGGCCTATAGAGCAATCCCAGAGTCGTCCGCGACTGGACCTAACGGTCAGGGGTCCCTTTACCTTTAACCTTTCTCCCACACCAGACAAAGAAGGGTCATCGTTCGTCAGCAGAACGCATACTTTGTCCGCCGGTTCAATCTCCAGGTACACAGCCTCGGCATATGGAGGCTCAGTTTAGCTTCGAGCCTCACGACAGGAGGTTGCAGAAATGGAAAGGCTCTCAGCACACTGAATTTTCCTTTGGATTCGATTTCCGAAGGATGGATAGCGTTAAACATTTTCTCTCCCCCCCCCCCCCAATTCTCGGTCTCTCTTTCACCCCTCACTCTTTCTTTCTTTCTTTCTTTCTTTCTTTCTTTCTTTCTTTCTCTCTCTCTCTCTCTCTCTCCATGCTAGGCTGGGTGGTTGGCCCCCCCCTTTCGCTTTTGGATTTTTCTCACAGATGGTGCCTCTAATTATCTGCCCGTAACACCCCCACCCCCACCCGCTTTCCCAGAATAAAACCAAATGGGTAATGTTTGAAAAGAGTTGAGAAGGGGAAGGAGAAGAGTGGGGTGGGGGGGGGGGGGAATAAGGGGGGGGAAACCAGCCTGCCCTTCCGCAAGGTGCTATACGGAGCCCACAACTACCATCTCCACTGATTTTAATTTTATTTTACGTGGAGGCACTGCGGATCGGGAAAAGGAATGGCGGCAGAGCCTCAGAGCGGGCCGCAAAAAACATATTAACCCCCCCCCCAAAAAAATAACCGAGGTGCCCGGCTGGGTCACTCTCTCCGAGCCGTCCCACCCAGTCGATTTCGCATGCAAAACACCTCCCACATATGGTGTTGACACTCTAAGTGTCATTGCCAAAGGCTTTCTTTTAAATTCCCCCCCCCCTTCAAGTAGGTTTGATACCAACAAAGGAAGGATGAGAGCAGAACGAGTTGCTTTAAGGCCCCCTTCTTTTCTTACTTTTTTTTTTTAAGTAAAAATAAACTCTCACAAATATTTATTTTTAACTGACTTTTACTGACAGGCGATGTTTCACTTAGATATATATTTATTTATAAATGCTTGAATGTTCACAGACATGCCAGCAGGTTCTGATTGACAGGAGAGGGCTAGAGGGAGAGAGAAACCATGCGTGTTGACGAGATATGGACAAATCCAAAGGCTCGGGCTTCTCCCTTGTTCCTCCTTTCCCCAGATTTCAGCTGCCTTTCCCCTGGTGTGTGGACTCTAAGGCTCATATGCCGCTTTTGCCACAGGCAAACCGTTTTCTCTAGTGCAACGCAAGCCTTGCCCGTCAATTTTCATCCGTGTACACTTTTTGTTTGCAGGTGCCAAAATTCAGAGAAGGCAGTGATGCTTCCGAGTCCCAGTTTCTAGAAGCCACAGGAGGGGAGAGTTGTGATTGGGACCTGTTCGCCAGCTTTCCATAGCTCTCAACCCTCCCTTTTTTGGCGGGAAACTCCCTTATTCCAATGCCGTTTCCCGCTGCTATCCCGGATTGTTGATATCCCTTAAATTTCCCGGATTTCAAAGGAAGCAGCTCCTCTCCCTCCCTGCCTGCCAGGGAGGCTCCTCAGCTGCGTTGCTCGGCTGCCAATAAGGAGTCTGAGACCAACTGGGGGCGGAGCTTGCATGCCTTGTGCAGCCAGACCCTCACATCCAACGAGACAGACACCCTGCCTGCCATCTACGCGCTCGCTCTTTCGCTCACCCGTTCGCCCGCAGCCTCTGGAGCGCAGGGTGGCGAGGCTACTTGGTGCCATTGCACCGCCCTCGCGGCATCCCTTATTTTCAAATCCGAAAGTTAACAGCTATGCAGCTTTCCCCCTGGGGCATCTGATTGGCCGCTGTCAGAGCAGGAGGCTGGACTAGATGGACCCCTTTGGCCTCCTTCCACCTGCCTTGCCCCACCCTCCAGTCTCTGCTTCTCAATTTGTATTGTATTAAAATTCCTTCCAGTAGCACCTTGTTGTTGTTTAGTCATGTCCGACTCTTCGTGACCCCCTGGACCAGAGCACGCCAGGTACTCCTGTCTTCCACTGCCTCCCGCAGTTTGGTCAGACTCATGTTGGTAGCTTCGAGAACACTGTCCAACCATCTCGTCCTCTGTCGTCCCCTTCTCCTTGTGCCCTCCATCTTTCCCAACATCAGGGTCTTTTCTAGGGAGTCTTCTCTTCTCATGAGGTGGCCAAAGTACTGGAGCCTTAACCTCAGGATCTGTCCTTCCAGTGAGCAAGCAGGGCTGATTTCCTTCAGAATGGAGAGGTTTGATCTTCTTGCAGTCCATGGGACTTTCAAGAGTCTCCTCCAGCACCAGGATTCAAGTAGCACCTTAGAGACCAACTAAGTTTGTTCTTGGTATGAGCTTTCGTGTGCATGCACACTTCTTCAGATACACACGAAAGCTCATACCAAGAACAAACTTAGTTGGTCTCTAAGGTGCTACCGGAAGGAATTTTTTTTATTTTGTTTCGACTATGGCAGACCAACACGGCTACCTACCTGTAACTGTATTGTATTATTTTATGCACTGTGGCTTGCCGTTGTTTTATTGATCGTAGTTTCGAAATTATTTATTGTAATTGTTAAGAGTGGGTTTCTGTTTGATTTTTATATGCTGATATTTTTATTCTATACTATTCCAATGATTGCTGAATGTTACTTTATTGGATGTAGATTGCTTATTTTAAAGCTATGTTTTATTCTCACATTTTTGTATTGCATTAGATTGCTATAAGGTGTACATTCTTTGTTTCTTCAGCTTGTAAACCGCCTTGAGTATTGTAAGATAGAAAAGCAGTATACAAATTAAAAGTGATTAAGATGATGATTGCGACCCAGCAGCCAAGCTCTTCCTTATGGAACCTCCAGCTCCAGAGGCAGTCTATCTAGATCCCATGGTCCTTTGGCATATTTGGCCACTGTGAGAACAAGATGCTGGACTAGATGGGCCATTGATCCAATCCAGCAACCTCTTCCTATGTTCTTATAGAGAAGTGAAGATGTTTTGGTGTCAGATGAGGCGCAGCTGGAAGGAACCTTCTCCTTCACCTGGCTTCCAATTGTCCTGGAGCAGAAGGCACTGCAGAGATGCCTCTACCCGTCACCAGTCAGGAGACTTAGGCCCATGGTTATCCTTCACACACAACCAAGAATGAACATCGTAGCAAGGAGGACACCAACTTGCCCCCATCCATTGGCCAATGAGAGAGCCGTTCCGCCAATGGTTGCTTTCCTCTTCCCTCCACATTCCTTTTTCCTTTTGTGTCATGCCTGTTAAAGTTGTGAGAAGGATCCTGAGCCAAGGAAGTCCTGTATCCTGCTCTCACAACCAACCAACCAACCAGATGCCCCAATGGGAAGCCCAGAAGCAGAACCTGAGCACAATGACAACAGAAAAATAGCCACCGTGGCTAGCAGCCACAGAGAGCCTTGTCCTCCATTAGCTTCTCCAGTCCCCTTTCAAAGCCGCCCAAGTTGACATCTGGTGGAAGTGAGTTCCATAGTTCAATTACGGACCGTGCGAAGAAGCCCTCCCTTTCCTCCGTCAGAATCTCCCAGCATTCAGCTTTGCTGGATGCGACCTCATTGGGTTCACGGATTATCAAGCTGGAGATTCAGAGCAGGCAGAAAAGGAAGGGCTTCTTCACACAGCGCATAGTTAGAACTGTGGGACTCACTGCGGCATGATATAATAAACAAGGCCATCTTGAAAGGCTTTTTAACATATGTCTGGCACTTAGAGAAATGTTGGACACTATGAGTTCATTGTTATTGTTGTTACACACTTGTTGTATTATAGTAATTGTTCTTAGGAATTATAGGCAACTCACAACTTACGTGCATTTAACTGGAGTGCATTCAGCTTTAGAGATTTGGCAAATAGATAGATAGATAGATAGATAGATAGATAGATAGATAGATAGATAGATAGATAGATATAGATACAGATACACACACACACACACAGTGGTACCTCTGGTTGCGAACAGGGTCCGTTCCGGAGGCCCGTTTGCAACATGAAAAGAGCGCAACCTGAAGCGCCGTATCTGCGCATGTGCACTGCGCGATTCGGCGCTTCTGCGCACACGCAAAGAGCAATTTAGCGCTTCTGCGCATGCACACGCGCCAAAACCCAGAAGTAACCCATTCCGGTACTTCCGGGTTCGGCGTGTTCATAACCCGCAGTGAACGCAACCAGAGGTATGACTGTATATATGTTTTAAAGGGGCAGCAGGCTTCTGGGGAAAAAGACTTTCACAATCCCACCCATCCTTGAACCTAATGTGTTTTGACTATACACAATTTTGGCTTGACGCGCGATCCCCAGAACATAACCCCCACGTAAGTTGAGAGTCTCCTATAGAAACACGAGGAAGAACTTTCTGAAGGGAAGAGATGTCCAACAGTGGAATGGATGACCTCAGAAAGTGGTAGAATCTCCTTCATTGGAGCTTTTTAAATGGAAGTTGGGTGGTCATCTGCCAGCGATTTTCTAGCTGTGATTCCTGTGTTGGACTAGTCGCCCCGTTGCAGTCCCATCCAACAGTATACCATTCAATTATTCTGTTTCGTTTTTCAATCCTGCAAAATGGCAACAACCGGTGCACAATTTGGGGGGCACACACGCGTGCACACACAGGCAGCCAATCAGTCCTTATCGTTTCTTGCAAGGGGGGAGGAAATAAATGCCTCCATTTTACTAAAAGCCCCACGCAGACGCAGACACACACACACACACACACACACACACACACACACACAAACACACACATCTCCCTGAAGACTTCACATTCCGCCTGTCCACTGGGAATAGGGTGGGATTTTAAAGTGACGCTTTTATCCGATAAATGACTCTTTCGCAATATTCCTGGTGGCGGGGTTTGAGACTGCATTCCATCCATTAGCACTTTAAAAAAAAAAAAACCACAGGAAAAAAACATGCTTCTTGTTCTTTCATATCATTCTTCCCCCCCCAACCCTACCTTAAAAAAGGTAATTGCTGAAGAAACACCTCTTTAAACCCAGACATTTGACAATTGAGGTGTGCCATTTTAGGAAACAACCTTATTTCTGTGATTGTAAGTTTCTTAAACCCTGTTATATGTGTACTAGCTGACCCGGCCACGCCTTGCTGTGGCTGATTTGGTGAAATGCAAAAGTAAGATACAGTATGAAAGAGAAAGCGCATGTTTACTTACACCTTATCTCGTTGAGGTTCAGTCTATGTGTTCTCCGTTTGCCCCTCCCATTTTTGTCTTAGTTTCTACAACTGTTTATTACTACTACTTTAGTCTATGAGGTTCTTTGTCCTGATTTTGTCAATGGCCTTCTTCGATGTTGTTGACGTGTAGTGGTGGGCTGTATGTTTGTTTTTATAGGAACGCGTTTGTATCTGTGGAAGGTGTGGTATCTGGCCCGAAATGTGAGTAGCGGCGTTGCCGTCCGGCCTCTCTCTACAGCCGGTCGAGGTAGCGTTGCAAACCGCGAAAATGTGGAGAACTGAACTTAAGATTTTTGGAGGGAGGGGTGACAAAATGAAATAGATGGATTTGCTCACTCTTAGTTCTGTCACCTCGTTCCATGTATGGGAAGACCCTGTGTGAGTCCTGGTTCTAGACAAGTAAGACATGCAAATCCCTGAGCTGTGGCAACATGAATCAGATTAAAATTATTATTTTGTTTATTTATTTCTTATATCCCACCTTTTCCTCCAAGGAGCTCAAGGGGGCCTTTACATGGATCTGCCCCTTCTCATTTCATCCACACAACCCTTGTTGGATTTTGCAATGCGCTCTACGTGGGGCTACCTTTGAAGGTGACCCGGAAACTACAACTAATCCAGAATGCGGCAGCCAGACTGGTGACTGGGAGCGGCCGCCGGGACCACATAACACCGGTCTTGAAAGACCTACACTGGCTCCCAGTACGTTTCCGAGCACAATTCAAAGTGTTGGTGCTGACCTTTAAAGCCCTAAACGGCATCGGCCCAGTAGACCTGAAGGAGCGTCTCCACCCCCATCGTTCAGCCTGGACACTGAGGTCCAGGTCCAAGGGCCTTCTGGCAGTTCCCTCACTACGAGAAGCCAAGTTACAGGGAACCAGGCAGAGGGCCTTCTCGGTAGTGGCACCCGCCCTGTGGAACGCCCTCCCACCAGATGTCAAGGAAATAAACAACTATCTGACTTTTAGAAGACATCTGAAGGCAGCCCTGTTTAGGGAGGCTTTTAATGTTTAATAGATTATTGTATTTTAATGTTCTGTTGGAAGCTGCCCAGAGTGGCTGGGGAAACCCAGCCAGCTGGGCGGGGTATAAATAAATTTATTATTATTATTATTATTATTATTATTATTATTATTATTATTATAACCCTCCGAGGGAGCTTAAACTGGGAGAAGACAGTGGCTGGCCCAATGTCACCCAAAAAACCTCTGGGCCAAGTGGGGATTCGAACCCGAGTCTGACACTCTAACCACTACACCACGCTGGCTCTTGAATTAAAGTTAAATTAAGTCTCGGGGCTTTGGAAGCCAGGGAATTGGGAGATAGTTCTCCCCTTCCCCCCCCAAAAAAATATTCACCAAGCTCTTATTCTTCTTTCTGACAATGCAAATGATATTGTGCCCCACACGACGGACAAATTTGGGGACTGGATACTTCTTAAATGCCTCCTCCCCCCCCCAAAAAAAATCCTCTTTTCCTTTGGCAGACACCGAGGGCTGAGTCCTTCCTTCTCCCCCCCCCAATTCTTTCCACGCCTAAGAATGTGCAGAAATTTTGATGCAAGGCATCGCGGCATCTCCAAAATTACGCCTGCTTCCTTAGTCTTTTTTTATAAAGAAAAAAAGAAAAAAATCTTGCCAATGTGTTAATTAGCCTCTCAAGCAAGCCTGTTCTCATTTGACAGCGCGAGCCAGCGCACTTCAGGAATATTATGGGTTGCCCAAAAGCTTGTGACAGGGGACATGTGCGCACCTGCGATGGTGTTAGCCAGCCCCATGCTGAGCTCGGACTCTCTTGCGGCATAGGGCGGGCGAGGATCTGGAGAGCCCTGCAGGATCGGGGCCACGTGACGGTCTAGGTCGGTGCTGCATCTGCGGCCAGCCAAATGCCCCCAGGGGCAAATGACCCACACACTGTGTGAAGAAGCCCTTCCTTTTGTGCAAAGGCTTTGTCCTTGAGGAGAGACAATGGGGCAATTTCTAGCTGTGGGATGTGATCCATGAGCAGGGCCGCCTTAAGTATATCCAGCACCGTGGTGCAAAGATCCCTCTGGCGCCCCCCGTTTCCCAGAGTTGCCGGCCTTTCTACGGCGCTGCCGGCAGCTTTGCGGGGCTGGAGGTGGCGGGCAGCGGCTGGAGGGCGGCTCCTCTGGTGGGGAAGAGGCTCGACGCGGAGCTGCTTCAGCGAGGCGGGTGAGGGCGGCGAGCTGATGCTGGGAGGCGCCGCGCCCAGCCGCCGCCTCTTCCCTGGCGCCCTCCAGAACTTGGCGCCCTGGTGCCCCACGCCACTTGTCTCTATGGGCAAGACGCCCCTGTCCATGAGAGGCAGTCAAATACAACATTCCTTGTTTTCCTAGAGTGGACATGTTTGGTCCAGGCAGTACACATGTACACAACTCAGACTCCATCTTAAGCTAGACTTTGAATTAACTGAATTAATTCTTTAAGCAGGTCTTTAAGCAGAGGCTTGACAGCCGCCTGTCAGGAATGCTTTGATGGTGTTTCCTGCTTGGCAGGGGGTTGGACTGGATGGCCCTTGTGGTCTCTTCCAACTATGATTCTATGATTCTAATTACCATTTTAAGCCTGCCTGAACCAAGCTGCTATGTCTGTTACTCTTCAGCAAGTATTCTGAGTGAGTAAATGTTATTTTTACATTTTACAGGATTGTTTGTGTGGTTTTTGTTTTAAGCGGGGGGGGGGGGGGGGGAGAGGGAAATACCAGGAGAATCCAGTCTGCCTTAAAACATCCTGGATTACTTAAACTAAAAGGGCTAAAACTAGCCTACCTAAGCTTCCCTTTTAAGCTCCAAAGTGATGCATTCTGCTGAACACAAAAATGCGAGAAAGGGAGGGTAATATCTAATAAATATATCCTCTCCTAGCATCTATGCACATCCCTACAGGTTAGATGGCTGTGCACCACCTCCCATATTGGAAAATAGGAAGGTGCCTCACATCAACTCAGACCATTGGCTTCATCTAGCTAGGTATGTCTACACTGACTGGCAGCAGCTCTCCAGGGTTTCAGGCAGCAGCCTCTGCCAACCCAACCTGGAGATACCCGGGGATTGACCCTGGGACTTTCTGCATGCAAAACAAGTGTTCTAGCAGTGAGCTGCAGGGCTCTCTGCCAAAATCTCTTTTTTTAACACCAAGTTCTTTGGAACAGGCTCTCTAGATTTCCCTGGTGATGACCCAAGTCGCGGAAATTTTATTCTGGTATCTGCAGAGTGTGCAGGCAGCCTGCAAAATGCAGCGTACTTCCAAACCAGCAGTAGAGAAGTAGATAACAGCGGCCACCTTTACCGCTGTGAAGACAAGCAACTTTCATGTGAAAACCAGCTGGCAACTTCTTCATACACCGCCCCCCCCCCAAAGATTGTCCTTGATGGAAATTGTCCTGGGCGCCCCCACCCCAATCCTCAGAGATCTTCTTCTGGTGTATAATTCAAAGCCAGTCCTGGACATAATTTAAAAGATTCTCCTCCACTTTGGAAGATATTTATAGCCGGGTCAAATGCAAACTTGCCCCGTCCCTTCACTGGGAAAAGGCCATTTTTGACGGCTCTCTAATGGGCTTTTGCAAAAAGAGTCGTAAACCAAACTTCCCCCCCTCCCCGTCGCAACAGCACGGCAAGCGAGAGAACTCTCAAAGCATGGAAGTGCTCTCAAGAGTAGTGTTCTGTCCTGTATTCTCAGCACGCAGCACCGTTTCCATTCTGCTGCAGCCCACCTTCTGCAGAAAAACTACATTGTTTATCTCCCTGTCCTGTACAAAGAAAGGTCGCATTGTTTGGGACTTACGCGCCTTTCCTCTAAACCAGGGGTAGGCAACCTAAGGCCCGTGGGCCAGATGCGGCCCAATCGCCTTCTCAATCCGGCCCACGGACGGTCCAGGAATCAGAGTGTTTTTACATGAGTAGAATGTGTGCTTTTATTTAAAATGCATCTCTGGGCTATTTGTGGGGCATAGGAATTCGTTCATTCTCCCCCCCCCCAAAAAAGAAAAAATAGTCTGGCCCACCACATGGTCTGAGGGACAGTGGACCAGCCCACGGCTGAAAAAGGCTGCTGACCCCTGCTCTAAACGGAAGAGGTGGCACGAATCCAGCATGCCGTGAAGGAAGTGGGTAGAAAAAAGCTTTTCCCAGCTCTCTCGTAACACTGGAACTTGTGGACAATGAAGCTGAACATTCAAGAGAGATGGAAGAAAACCCTTCTTCACAGCGCACATAGTTAAACTATGGAACTCACTGCCACAGGGGGCAGTGACAGCCGCCAACCTGGATGGCTATTGTCAGGGATCTGCCAGCCCCTGCCAGTCCAGCTCTGAGTGTTTATAGAGAGCCGCAACCTGTGTTAACAACAGATTCATCTTCGAGTGAATCTGGCAGTCCCGTCTCGGGGGAAGAGCAGTTAGTGACTGGGAGCCAGGGAGTGCCAGGTGTCCAGAGCATTAGTGGGAGACCTGGCACCACCCAGCAGACTCGCTCGGAGGGGGAAGCGTCAGTTCCGGCGCATATCTCACGTAGGAGGAGAAGGCGGCAATTCAGAGTGCCGAGGCTGTGGTGTTGGCGCCAAAACAGGAGGGAGGCACTTCCGGATTCTGCTAGTGACTGAGCAGACGTGATAAGGCTGAGCTCTGCACTGTAAATAGCTTGGCACTGAATAAAAGGACTTAAAGACAAATGGTTTTGGCATTTCTATTGAACAACCGATAAGAGAACCTGACAGCTATAAAAGGGGATTGGGGAAATTCATGGAGGAGAAGGCTACTAGCTCTGCCCACCACAACGTCTGGGATACCTGCTGATGGAAACCACAGGAGGAAGAGAGTGCTCCTGGATTGGGGCCCTGCAGCTTGAGCATCTGGCCGGCTACTGTGAGAACAGGATGCTGGGCTAGATGAGCCATTGGGCCCGATCCAGCAGCGAGCCTCTTATGTTCTGGAAAAGCCACCCGAGCTCTAACAGTCACCGCACGGCCCGCCTCCGTCGACCAGCTTTCTGACGTGAGCATCACTCCATATGGTGGCGACTGAACACGTTCCGAGCCCATTTGTATGTCGAGGAGGGAATAAACAGCAAAAATGCACAAGCAACACCTCTCCCCCCCCCCTTTTCCTCACGCCTGCCTGCCGTTTCCAAACCGCTCCCCCACCCCCCTTTGATGGAAAACATTTAACAGCTACGTTGAGGTTCCATTTCCTAAAACTGCACACACACAAGTGCACATTACCCCCCGCAAACCATCTTCCTCCTACTTGGCCAAACCATCTGTCCTAATCATCCTGGGCAAATGCTTCCTGAGAGAAAGAGGGGGGGGGAGCTCATCTTCCCCAAACCCACAGATTCTGGGGCATCGTAGATAGGGAAAAGGTGGAGAAGGGGAGGGAAGTGAAATTTTTTTAAAATAAAAATAAAAATCTGGAAGGAGTTCAGCAATCGTCAATTTTAATTATAATGCCAGCTCCATCGTTTATTTATTTATTTATTTAAATTAAATCTACTTGATGGATGCTGCATTTTCCCTTGTTCTTTTTCGTCGTCTCCCCTCATCCTCCCCCCCATGCAAGAAAGGGACCCACAATCCATCAGATGAGATCTTCCGCCACTGCGCTTACAAAGAAACCGTCAGAAATTATGGGTGTTGAAATGTATGTAAGTCCATTTAGCTGGGCAACGGGAGTAGGATATAATCTGAGTTTATTTTATTTTATAAATAGCATGTTTTCCCCTCCAGGTAAGAGACATCCCAAATCATTTTGCCCCTCCTTTAGATTAAAAAAAGAAGAAGTCTCGCCCCTGTCCACCTCCTCTTTTTTGCACATGAATGGAATCAGCTGCCCCTGGCTCCAATTCTGGGTTTGTTCATTTTTTTTCTGTATCTCTTCCGCTTCAGTTCACGTATGATATCCACCATCACTCCCAAACATCATAGATTGTAGACAATTCCCTAGGCTGTAAAGGCCCATGAGGAAGGAGTTTTGGAAGATTTGCGGGCTTTTTGCAGTATTGTAAAGGACACTTTCACACATATGGGCCTGAAGAAGAAAGTCCTTGTTTTTAAAAAAAAGATAAGAAAAGCAGCCTGAGGAGGCAAGTCTTTTCTTTTTGATCGGTCTGAAGAGGCAAGTCTTTTTTTCCCAATTGCCCCAGCCCTTTTCTCCCTCTTTACACATTTATGCACAAACGCAAAAGGGAAGGTGAAAGATTGTTTGAGGTGCCATTGCACGGTTGAGGCTCAGCAAGCCACACGTGTTTTTGCGCATCACCAAGTTTGCATCGCAATCTACCGCAAACCTTCTCCTAGGCAGGCCGTTCACCTTGGCCTCTAGTTCGCCAACACGCTATCAACAAAACATTCACCGGTTGAGAACGTGGGCCCAAGGAAGACCCACCAACGAAGCTATAGAAATCTCTTAGAATTGGGACAGTGAAAGATCTCAGGTTCTCAATCCGTAATGCCCTTGTCCCAGTATAATTCCTTGAGGGGCAAGGACATTCTTGTAGACAATTTTTAAAAATAATCATCCAAGGATCAAGCTCATTTTAAGAAAACGGCTGCTGTTTTGTTTTGTCTGCGATATAAATATGGAAGGGCATGGATTGCTTTTCCAAAGTCGCTCCCACCCCCCTTGGGATTAGAAGAAACTGGGAAATCGCCCTCATTCTCCACCTCGTTGATGTCATTTCCTGGTTGTCTCGAGGGCGGCCATTTTGGAGGGAGCACAGGTGAGGCGCTCTGGCTCCCTGAGGGACAGCCCACCGCTGTCTGCACACCAACAAGGCCCCCATCGCCCAGTTTGGGGGCAAAGGCAACAACAAGGCTGCAGTCACGGCCTCCGACCCCAGGCTCCTTTCACTGCATGGAGATGTAGGGCCAGTTGAAGCTGGACCCCGAAAGGAGCATGTCTCGAATCAGCGTCTCAATGGGGGTCTTGCCTACCAAGCGCACAAAGAAGAGCTGCTCGATCACAGGGGCGGAGACGATGCGCAGCGAGGGGAGGCGGAGGAGGAGGCGCCCAAAGCGGCTGGGCTGGTTGGGGTACTGGTTCCGGACGTACTCTTCCAAGGCACACTGGGACTTCTCCTGGACGTTCTCCACATGGCACAAGTCCGTCAGCCCCACCGCATCTGCAAGGGGGAGAAGGGAAGAACGTTCAGCACGGGAGACCAACTAGATCACAAGATCCCATCTAGGTTGAATCCTGACAAGACAGAAGTACTGTTTTGAGGGGACAGGGGGCGGGTGGGTGTGGGGGACTCCCTGGTCCTGAATGGGGTAACTGTGCCCCTGAAGGACCAGGTGCGCAGCCTGGGAGTCATTTTGGACTCACAGCTGTCCATGGAGGCGCAGGTTAACTCTGTGTCCAGGGTGGCTGTCTACCAGCACCATCTGGTACGCAGGATGAGACCCTCCCTGCCCGCAAACTGTCTTGCCAGAGTGATGCATGCTCTAGTTATCTCCCGCTTGGACTACTGCAATGCGCTCTACGTAGGGCTACCTTTGAAGGTAACCCGGAAACTGCAATTAATCCAGAATGCAGCAGCTAGACTGGTGACTGGGAGTGGCCGCCGGGACCACATAACACCGGTCCTGAGAGATCTACATTGGCTCCCAGTACGTTTCCGAGCACAATTCAAAGTGTTGGTGCTGACCTTGAAAGCCCTAAACGGCCTCGGTCCTGTATACCTGAAGGAGCGTCTCCACCCCCATCGTTCAGTCCGGACATTGAGATCCAGCGCCGAGGGCCTTCTGGCGGTTCCCTCACTGCAAGAAGCAAGGCTACAGGGAACCAGGCAGAGGGCCTTCTTGGTAGTGGTACCCGCCCTGTGGAACACCCTCCCAGCAGAGGTCAAAGGGATCAACAACTGCATAACATTTAGGAAATACCTGAAGGCAGCCCTGTTTAGGGAAGTTTTTAATCTGTAACATGTTAATGTATTTTAATATTTGCTGGAAGCCGCCCAGAGTGGCTGGGGAGACCCAGCCAGATGGGCGGGGTACAAATAATAAATTATTATTATTATTATTATTGTTATTATTAGGGCAGCATCCTAGTCTCACAGGGGCCAACCAGATGCCCAAGGGGAAGCCCACACCATGGTCACAGCACAACCGAAACTCCAGCTCCTCCAACCCTGGATGACCCTGGATTTACAGAAGCCACCCCGGTTTCTGATCTGATCCCAGAACATCCCGCTTTTCCTTATTTTCACTGGAGAAATGTTGGAGGAGGGTATGGAGTTATGCGACACACACACACACATACCAGAGCCAGGGAGAAAAGTACCGTATTGGCCCGAATATAAGTCAACTTAACTCAACTCATTTTATTTCGGCTTTAAGCCCATAGACATAACAACCAAAAACAGAAACAGCACAGTCTGGTTTACAAATGCTAACAGTAAAATAGATTAAAAGGGTTAAATAAAAAGGGTTGAATAAAATATGATAAAATATGATAAAAATTAAATTAAAATTTCAAGCTGTATATAACAATCCATTGCGTTTCTTAAGTGTCAGAACTGATGTCAGAAACTTTGCCATATGTTGGGTTACAATCGAGTCTGAATCTTGCAACAGAAGAGCAAGGTAAGACTCTTCCAAATACCCCAGTAATTTTTGAGTTAATGGAAGTAATAGAGTCTTTGCCCCGAATATAAGCTGCACCTTTAAAATTCGGGGGGAGGAGAAAAAAGTCAATGCCCAAATATAAGCCGCTCCCTTAAAATTTCGCAGGCACTCACTCCCGTTCTGTTTTACCGTATGTCTGTTTCAGCAGCGATATCGTAAAAGCCAGTTTTTGTAAGGTTGCGAATTTAAGCCGCACTTTAACTTTTCACGGTCTGCATTTGGGGGTGGGGGGAGTGTGGCTTATATTCGGGCCAATACGGTAACTTTCCAACCTTCAGAAGAAGGTTTTGTTTTTTTTAACGTTTCATGTTTTATTATGTTTTTATATATGTTGGAAGCTGCCCAGAGTGGCTGGGGCAACCCAGTCAGATGGGCAGGGTATAAATAGTAAAATAACAACAGCAACAGCAATAATAAGGGAATAGAGCAGTGATGGCTAACCTTGACACCCCAGATGTTTTGGAACTACAACTCCCATCATCCCTAGCTAACAGGATCAGTGGTCAGGGATGATGGGAGTTGTAGTCCCAAAACATCTGGGATGCCAAGGTTAGCCATCACTGGAATAGAGCACCTCTATTTTCATAGGAGAAATGTTGGAGGGTTTGCAGCTCTCCCCACCTGTGATTCCTAGCACCTGGTATTAAGAGACATACAGTCATGCCTTGATACTAGTACGTTTTGGCTCCCGAACGCCAAAAACCTGGAAGTAAGTGTTCCGGTTTCCGAATGTTTTTCGGAAGCCCAATGTCTGATGCGGCCTCCGCTTAAGCTCCTGCAGCAAATCAGAAGCCGCGCCTTGGTTTTTGAATGGTTTCAGGTGTCGAAAGGACTCCCGGAACAGATTAAGTTCAAGAAGCAAGGTTCCACTGAACTACCTCTAACAATGAACATATCCGTCATGGTTAGTTAGCAGCCATCGAAAACCCTAGTACACGCCATGAATTATAAAAACCACCCAAGCTGGGGACCACCACTGCTGGAGTCTGGCTACGCACTGTGCGATGGTATCCTTCCATTTCTGCCACCCTGAGTCATTTCAGCATTCAGGACAGACAAAAGGAAGCCCTTCCTGGAGAGCATAGTTAAACTATGAAACTCCCTCCCACAGGAGGCAGGGATGGACAACAGCTTGGATGGGTTTAAAAGAGGATTGGACATATTCACAGAGGAAAAGGGGGCCATTGATGGCTAGTAGCTCTGCCTCCACGGTCAGATTCAGGTAAGTAGCCGTGTTGGTCTGCCGTAGTCGAAACAAAATAAAAAAATTCCTTCCAGTAGCACCTTAAAAGGTAAAGGGACCCCTGACCATTAGGTCCAGTCGTGTCCGACTCTGGGGTTGCGGCGCTCATCTCGCTTTACTGGCCAAGGGAGCCGGCGTACAGCTTCCGGGTCATGTGGCCAGCATGACAAAGCCACTTCTGGCGAACCAGAGCAGCACACGGAAACGCCGTTTACCTTCCCGCCAGAGCGGTACCTATTTATCTACTTGCACTTTGACGTACTTTCGAACTGCTAGGTGGGCAGGAGCAGGGACCGAGCAACGGGAGCTCACCCAATCGCGGGGATTCGAACCACCGACTTTCTAGCTCATACCAAGAACAAACTTAGTTGGTCTCTAAGGTGCTACTGGAAGGATTTTTTTTAATTTTGTTTCATCCATGGTCAGAGGCTGCAATGCTTCTAAATTCCAGTTCTCGGAAACCACAGAAGAGGAGAGAGTTGTTTTGTGTTCAGGTCCTGCTTGTGAGCTTCCCATTGAGGTATCTGGTTGGCCTCAGTGAGAACAGGATGCTAGACTGAGAGTCTTCTTACTTACTTTATTATTATTTGCTGAATTCAGTCATTTCACATCACCTTCCCCCACCCCCCCAAAAAATTCTCAAGAGCATAATTCCGGGATTCAATTAAGAGAATATACATTGGAGGGTGGTTGTTTTTCCCCCTGTGGCTGTTGAGAAGCATCCGCCCCACCCCAAAGCACTCCAGTGAAATACGAGGGTTGTCGTTCCCCAGCTTGAACGAAACCCTCACGCTGGGTCGATCCCTCTCCCCCCGTTGCGGGAGCCACAAACAGCTCCATTCAGAGCCCCTCAAACAAGCGCCGTGGCTATTCAGGCCACGAACGTCGCCGCTATTGACGGAGGCCCCCAAAAGGGACCTCACCGCGAATCTATTCACAGCCGCCGCTTTTTCTAACGCGGCATGGATAACGCACAGGCATTGAGCTGCGTGGGGGAGAATCGGCCGCCCGTCGCCGGCGTCAATAGCCGGGACTTGAAAACGCTTACTCTGGGGATGCTCTGTCGCGGGCCACCAAAGGGATGAAAGGAGTACCCGGGTGTGGGGAGAGAAAGGGGGGCAGCTAGATTTGGTTAATTAAAAAACAACAACAGATAAAGAGAGGCGAGCTGTTTATCTGCCAGTCGTGGCACATTACTCCAGACATCAGAGCAAAAAGTTTTTCCTCCACCTTTGTGAACTCCCCCCCCCCAGCAAATGGTAGATAACCAGAGCAGACATGGGGATGTGAGATGCAGCTTCTGTTCCAACCTATTCTTGCTGTGGTCTAAACCACAGAGTCTAGGGCAGGGGTAGGCAACCTAAGGTCCGTGGGCCGGATGTGGCCCAATCGCCTTCTCAATCCGGCCCATGGACGGTCCGGGAATCAGTGTGTTTTTACATGAGTAGAATGTCTCCTTTTATTTAAAATGCATCTCTGGGTTGTTTATGGGGCATTGGAATGTGTTCATTCTTTTTTTCAAAATATAGTCCGGCCCCCCACATGGTCTGAGGGACGGTGGACCAGCCCACGGCTGAAAAAGGTTGCTGACCTCTAGGGCTTGCCGATCAGGAGGTTGGCAGTTCGAATCCCCGCGACGGGGTGAGCTCCCATTGCTCGGTCCCTGCTCCTAGCAGTTCAAAAGCACGTCAAAGTGCAAGTAGATAAATAGGTACCGCTCCGGTGGGAAGGTAAACGGCATTTCTGTGAGCTGCTCTGGTTCGCCAGAAGCAGCTTAGTCATGCTGGCCACATGACCCGGAAGCTGTCTGCGGACAAACGCTGGCTCCATCGGCCTATAGAGCGAGATGAGCGCGCAACCGCAGAGTCGTCCGCGACTGAACCTAATGGTCAGGGGTACCTTTACCTTTATTCTTGCTAAAGTTGCAAGCTCGTAAGGTTAAAGGTACAGTCTGGGGGTGCAGAGGTCCCTCACTCTCTCTAAAAAGGTAGAGGGACCCCTGACCGTTAGGTCCAGTCACGGACGACTCCTGGGTTGCGGCGCTGATCTCGCCTTACTGGCTGAGGGAGCCCGCGTTTGTCTGCAGACAGCTTCCGGGTCATGTGGCCAGCATGACTAAGCCGCTTCTGGCAAAACCAGAGCAGCGCACGGAAACGCCGTTTACCTTCCCGCCAGACCGGTACCTATTTATCTACTTGCACTTTGACATGCTTTTGAAGTGCTAGGTTGGCAGGAACAGGGACCAAGCAACGGGAGCTCACCCCGTCACGGGGATTCAAACCGTTGACCTTCTGATTGGCAAGCCCTAGGCTCTGTGGTTTAACCCACAGCGCCACCCGCGTCACTCTCTCTTAGCTCTGTGCAAAGGCTTCTTCTGCAAGGAGAGCTGTGCGCCCAAACCTCCGACAGTTTCCATCTTGCGATAGTAAAGGCAAACTGGCCTGGGGGTGATTTCAGAAACCGACGTACATTTTGGCAAGGGGAGCTCCCTTAACACGCAAGCAAACCCTGCACCTGCCCTGCCATCGCAAGCTCAGCTACCTGACGCATTCAAGAAAATAGCTGGCACCTATCTGAACGCTCAATAGCTGGGCAGAATCGAGGTTGCCATTGAGAGTCAACAAGTTTATAGACCACTTCATAAGACAATGGTGTGAAAGCCATCTACTGTACATGGTTGAAACAGTTATAGGTAGATAGCCGTGTTGGTCTGTCATAGTCAAAACAAAATAAACAAATTCCTTCCAGTAGCACCTTTGAGACCAACTAAGTTTGTTCTTGGTATGAGCTTTCGTGTGCATGCACACGAAAGCTCATACCAAGAACAAACTTACCGTCTTTCCCCCTTTTTAAGACACCGTCTTATAATTTTTTTTCCTCAAAAAAACAAAGGGTGGCTTATTTTCGGGGGATGTCTTATTTTTATTACGTCAGTATGGTATGGTACAGTCTCCCCCTGCGCGCTGAGCAGGCGGGGCAGAACTCCGCAAGAGGCGCATTTCCCCCCGTGCCTCTTGCTGGTTCGCTGGCTCCCTGCGCACGCAGGAGGGGCTGAGGAGGCAACGGGAACAATGGCGGCACCATGGCTTACTTTTGGGGTACGTCTTACTTCTCACAAAGGTAAAAAAACCCTGCCATGGCTTACTTTATGACTACGTATTAAAAAAGGGGAAACAGGGTAGTTGGTCTCTAAGGTGCTACTGGAAGGAATTTTTTTATTTTGTTATGGTTGAAACAGAACGGGAAATACTGGCGTTAATGAATATATGTTAAAAAATTAGGAGGATAGGGGTGGGAAAATTAGCTAAAAATTTTGAGACCGGAGGGAGGAAAGGGTCTAAAAACAGGAAATTTTGGAGTTCAAAATTAGGTTGGAGTGAGGAAATTGTTAAGGGTTTAGGAAAGTATCAGAAGTAGTTAGGAGCGAGGTGTAGAACTAGGATTGTTAAGTAAGTAAAATGTTTTTGGTATTTTATGATTTTGTGAATAATTTGGGAAACCGATAAAGAGGATAGCTAATGAATTCAACAGGGGGGACTTGAGGAAGTCAACCGAAAAATGAAATTGAGGAAAAAATATCTGGCCTACAGAAATAGGACAGACTCAAGCAATGATAAGAAGTATGTTAATTACGTTAAATGTGAAATGCTTATTGTCTTTCCCGGTGAGAGAGGGGAATGGAAATTTGCTTCCCCCAGGGAGAGGGGGGGAAGGATGAAAATTTAACGGTAATGTAAAGTGCTTAAAATTGTTAAAATCAATAAAAATTTAAAAGGAAAAAAAGAAACAGAACGGGAAAACCACATGCTCTGAGGACAAATAAAAACATAAGGAGGACTTGCTGGGTCCATCTAGCCCAGCCTCCTATTCTCACAGCGGCCACCCAGATGCCCCAATGGGAAACTCACAAGCAGGATTTGAGCACAAATCTCCTCTCCTGTGGTTTCCAGAAACTGGTCTTCAGAAGCATTCCTGCCTCCGACTGTGGAAGCAGAGCATAGACAACATGGCTAGTAGCCCTCGATAGCCCTCTCCCGCTCCGTGAATTTGTGTCATTGTCTTTTAAAGCCACCTAGGCTTTTCCCCGAGGGACGCGGGTGGCGCTGTGGTCTAAGCCACAGAGCCTAGGGCTTGCTGATCAGAAGGTCGGCGGTTTGAATCGCCACGACGGGGTGAGCTCCTGTTGCTCGGTCCCTGGTCCTGCCCACCTAGCAGTTCGAAAGCACGAAGTGCAAGTAGGTGAATGGGTACCGCTCCGGCGGGAAGGTAAACGGCGTTTCTGTGCGCTGCTCTGGTTCGCCAGAAGCGGCTTAGTCATGCTGGCCACATGACCTGGAAGCTGTACGCCGGCTCCCTCGGCCAATAAAGCGAGATGAGCGCCACAACTCCAGAGTCAGACACGACTGGACCTAGCGGTCAGGGGTCCCTTTACCCTTTACCTTAGGCTTTTGCCCAGCACTGCTTCCTGCAGGAGGGAGTTCCATAGCTTAGCTATGTCTCCACACCCACCGTTCAGCCTGGACACTGAGATCTAGCGCCGAGGGCCTTCTGGCGGTTCCCTCACTGCGAGAAGCAAAGCTACAGGGAACCAGGCAGAGGGCCTTCTCGGTAGTGGCACCCACCCTGTGGAACGCCCTCCCATCAGAGGTCAAAGAGATAAACAACTACATGACATTTAGAAAATACCTGAAGGCAGCCCTGTTTAGGGAAGTTTGTAATCTGTGATATTTTAATGTATTTTGATATTGTTGGAAGCCACCCAGAGTGTCTAGGGAGACCCGGCCAGATGGGCGGGGTACAAATAATAAATTATTATTATTATTATAGCTATGTGCATTGCAAAGAAGTGCTTTCTTTTCTCTCTCCCAAACCTTCCAACATTCAGCTTCGTCGCACAGCTTCTAGAACTATGGGAGAGGGAGAAAAACTCTTCTCCTTCCCCTTTCTCTTTGACATGCATCCAGTTTATTAAGCTCTGTTTCTGCAGAGGCCAGCTCTGGGTAGCGGTGCCAGGAGAAAGATGAAGGGGAGGGTCACAGCTCACCGGCACAGCACCTGCTTGGCATGCAGAAGGTCTCAGGCTAACACACACACGCCCAGCAGCATCTCTAGGGAAGCTCCTGGCCTGAACTCACGGAGAGCGGCTACCAGTCAGTGTGGGCAACACTGGGTTTGACGGAATAATAATAATAATAATAATAATAATAATAATAATAATAAATTATTATTCATGCCCCGCCCATGCGGCTGGGTTTCCCCAGCCACTCTGGGCGGCTTCCAACAGAATATTAAAATACAATAATTTATTAAACATTTAAAGCTTCCCTAAACAGGGCTGCCTTCAGATGTCTTCTAAAAGTCAGGTACTTGTTTATTTCCTTGAAATCTGCTGGGAGGGCGTTCCACAGGGCGGGCGCCACCACCGAGAAGGCCCTTTGCCTGGTTCCCTGTAACCTCACTTCTTGCAGGGAGGGAACCGCCAGAAGGCCCTCGGCGCTGGACCTCAGTGTCCGGGCTGAACGATGGGGGTGGAGACGCTCCTTCAGGTATGCAGGACCGAGGCCATTTAGGGCTTTAAAGGTCAGCACCAACACTTTGAATTGTGCTCGGAAGCATACTGGGAGCCAATGTAGGTCTTTGAAGACCGGTGTTATGTGGTCTCGGCGGCCAGTCTCAGACCCCGGTCTAGCTGCCGCGTTCTGTCCCAGGATAATCAATTAGAAAGTCCATACTGGGGCGCTGTCTTCTTCCGTCTGTTGCTTGATTTTCCCTCTAATGAAGGAATCCGTGCCCCAAGAAGGTACAGAGGTTGGAGAAATGCATGGAGGAAGCTTCTCAAGAGATTCAAGCAAGGAGCCAGAACAAGTTACCAGCCAAGATAGGCTGGCTATCCTGGTATCGGTGGGCCAATTCCTGGCCCACTGGATGGAGGGAGCATAAATGGGCCCCTTTTGCTAGCAAGCAGAGTTTGGGGTGGCCACCAGCCCACATCTGTGTTGGAGGGAGGTCAGAGAAGATGACCCCTGGGACACTAATGAATACCTGCATGGCCAAAAAAAACCCCAGCATGGCCTGGAATGATTCTGTGTTATGCCAGCAGAGGGCACAGGAGTGACCCCCTCTCGCCTCCTGCTGGAGGGAAACAGAAGCAACTTGCCGCTTTGGGAAGAATAAGAGAACAGGATCCATTTCTGAACTAAAGGACCAGCCTCCCACAACCACCAGTCCGCTGCTGTAAACCAGGCCAAAAGGCCTATCAGACCTGGCGGATCATTCCCCCCAGAAACTACCATTAATCCAGAACACGGAAGCTAGACTGGTGACTGGGAGCGGCCGCTGAGACCATATAACACCAGTCCTGAAAGACCTACATTGGCTCCCAGTACAGTGGTACCTCTGGTTACGTACTTAATTCGTTCCGGAGGTCCGTTCTTAACCTGAAAACATTCTTAACCTGAGGTACCACTTTAGCTAATGGGGCCTCCCGCTGCCGCTGTGCCGCCACTGCCCGATTTCTGTTCTCATCCTGAAGCAAAGTTCTTAACCCAAGGTAATATTTCTGGGTTAGCAGAGTCTGTAACCTGAAGCGTCTGTAACCTGAAGCGTCTGTAACCGGAAGCGTATGTAACCGGAAGCATATGTAACCCGAGGTACTACTGTACATTTCCGAGCACAATTCAAAGTGTTGGTGCTGACCTTTAAAGCCCGAAACAGCCTCAGCCCAGTAGACCTGAAGGAGCATCTTCACCCCCATTGTCCAGCCCAGACACTGAGATCCAGCGCCGAGGGCCTTCTGGCGGTTCCCTCACTGCAAGAAGCCAAGTTACAGGGAACCAGGCAGAGGGCCTTCTTGGTAGTGGCGCCCGCCCTGCAGAACGCCCTCCCATCAGATGTCAAGGAGATAAACAACTATCCGACTTTTAGAAGATCTTTGAAGGCAGCCCTATTCAGGGAAGTTTTTAATGTTTGATGTTTTATTGTGTTTTTAATATTCTATTGGGAGCCGCCCAGAATAGCTGGGAAAACCCAGCCAGATGGGCGGGGTAGAAATAATAAATTACAATAATAACAATAAATCTGTGGTACAAAACAGAGATCTTGGGGCTGAGGGCACTTTTTAAAAAATCCTGCATAAAACAGCTTGCCCATAAGCTTCCGCCCGATCTCAACTCCTATGCATCTGGGTGCAAAACACGCACAGGCTTATTTCCCCCTGATCTCGCTTAAGAATCGCTCGCCAGGAAAGGAACGTGTTCCTGAAGCCGTTCAGAATTGCAGCAGCCTTCGAATAAATTGTGCAATCAGATCCAGCATGATCAGAAGCAGGGACGTCTTAGCCATAGAGGCTAGTGGCGTGGTGAACCACGGCGCGCAGCGATCAGCCTCCATCCCTCCCTCCCTCCTTCTGTCCCTCTCCGTCTGGTGAGTGCGCCCCACCCGGGAGGCGGGCGCAATCCCCGGCACCCGCCCCTCCTCTCGGCACCGCAATTGGTCGCTGGAGCGCTTCTCCAGCCTGCCACTGCGCAGGACTGGAGGAGGGCGCGGGGCGGCCGGGAAGGCAGGAGGAGACGATTGGTGGCGGTGAGCCGGGCGCGCAGGGATCAGCCTCCATCCCTCCCTCCGCCCGTCCCTCTCCGGCTAGTGTGCGCACCCTGCCCAGGAGGCGGGCGCGATCCCCAGCGGCCGCCCCTCCTCTCGGTCGCAGCTGCCCGCCCGGAGGGAAAGGTGGGCGTGGGGGGCGCCGGAGGGATCCTTGCACCAAGGCGCCAGATAGGCTTAAGGCAGCCCTGATCAGAAGAAACCAGCATCCTGTTCTCACCATGGCCAGCAGAGTGCCCCCACCCCATGGCAAACCCACAGGCAGGATCCGGGCACAAGAGCCCACTCCCCCGTTGTGGCTTCCAGCAACTGGGTATTCGAAAGCATGGCTTCCTCTTGACTGTGGAGGCAGCGCACAGCCATTAACCAACGATAGCATTCTGTTCAAGCCATCCAAGATGGCAGCCATCGCTGCCTCCTGTGGCAGTGAGTTCCATAGTTTAACAAAGAGAACAGATGTCAGATGTCAAAGAGAACAACAACTACCAGACCTTTAAAAGACATCTGAAGGCAGCCCTGTTTAGGGAGGCTTTTATTGTTTAATAGATTGTTGTATTTTAATGTTCTGTTGAAAGCCGCCCAGAGTGGCTGGGGAAGCCCAGCCAGATGGGCGGGGTATAAATAATAAATTATTATTATTATTATTATTATTATTATTATTATTAACAACGCCCTGCGTGAAGGAGGAGTTTCTTTGGCCTGCCCCGAATGATGAAACAGCGTGGCAGAGCACGGCCGTTGTGGCCACCGATAGCCCTCCTCCTCTGATCCTGCAGCGCGCGAGGCTCACCTGGGGTGAAGAGGACGATGGCCTTCAGGCAGGAGTACTCGGCCGAGTCGACGTGCAGAGCCTTCAGCTTCTCCACCTGCTCCTGGAAGACGCGGATGTGGTCCATGAAGGCCACCACGCGGTCGGCGGACATGGGCGAGGCGTGGAGGCCGGCGGCGGCCAGGAGGGGAGCCACGTGGAGCGGCATGGAACACTGGGCGGCGTTGAGGACGAAGAGCTCGCTCCAGGTCATGCGCAGAAGGCAGACCTGGTCAGCCAGCTGGAAGTCCGGGAAGAAGGGGATGTTCTTGGCCCACTCAATGGCGCTGAAGAGGAGTCGGGCGGCCAGCTCGCAGATGTTCTCGATGCCCATGATGTTGTTGGGCTGCAGGCACTGGGCCCCATAGCGGGAAGTGGGGTAGGGCTCTGCCCGGAGGAGGAGGGAGATGAAGCCCGTCAGGTAGGAGTGGCAATTGTAGGGGTCCCCGTTGGCGAAGGGATACTGGCCAGGGCTGGGCTGCGCGGGAGCCATGCGGCCTCGTTGCACGGCTGAATGGAGACATGAAGGGAGGGAGGGAGAAAATGATGTAGAGATGTTATCTAACTCCGGTGAAACTAGCAAAAATGTACAAAAATAGAGAAAACTAGCGTTGGAAAGGTAAAACAAGAGAAGGTACATTTTTCATACGTGGTGGGATTGCAAAATTGTTAAGGATTATTGGGAAATGATTTATAATGAAATGAAGAAGTTGTTTAAAATAACCTTTGCCAAAAAAAACCCAGAAGCTTTCCTATTAGGTATTACCAGAATGGATTTACCAAGATCACAAAATAATTTGTTTATGGACGCAACCACAGCTGCACAAACAGCACAACATTGGGAAGAAGAAAGTGTCCCGGCTAAAGACGATTGGCAAGTTAAATTGACGGAATATGCTGAAATGGCAAAGTTGACAATGAAATTAAGAGGAAGCGGCGATATAAGGAAGAATGGAAGGACTTTATTGCATATACTCAGAAGCAATGTACACAGGTTAATACATTGGCAGGGTTTTGAGAATACTTGTAATTTTATTATGAATGGACAGGAAGTAATTCAAATGGTGAAAACTTTATAATGGACATGTAGTACATTGATATACAATGGAACCATGGAAGGGAACAAGGGGAAGTCAATTTGTTTGTTTTGTTCTTATTGTTGTTTGTTTAGTTTCTGTTATTGTTGGAAAATCAATAAAATGTTATGGGGGGGAGAAGGGAAGGAGGGAGAAAGCACACGATTCTCATCTCAGCATTTATTTTGTGAAACCAATATGCTGTTATGTCATCCCGGGGAGGGGGGGATTTTATTTCCTGGGCTTCTGACTTAGATTTTCAGTACTCACCATCCAAGCCAGCTCAGGAAACAAGGATGCATGCATTTCTATTTCATTTCCTTATTACAGTCCTTATTACAGGGAAGCGGGTGGCGCTGCGGGTTAAACCACAGAGCCTAGAACTTGCCAATCAGAAGGTCGGTGGTTCGAATCGCCGCAACAGGGTGAGATGATGATGATGATGATGATTATTATTATTATTATTATTTGCACCCAACTCATCTGACTGGGTTGCCCCAGCCACTCTGGGCAAGACTTCTTCACGCTGCACATATTTAAACTATGGAACTCACTCCTGCAGGAGGCAGTGATGATGGCTTTAAAAGAGGATTAGACAAATTGATGGCGGAGGGAAGAGGGCTATCGATGGCTACTATCCATGACAGATGCTATGCTCTGGCTCCGCAGTCGGAAGCAGCCATGCTTCCGAATGCCAGAATGCCCAGTTCTTCTTAATTACTTTGATAGGTTTTTTTAAAATAATAATAATAATAATAAAGAAAATTAGGAATATATACATATTTTATAAATAAATAAATAAAACATTTAAAGATGATTAGGATTAACAATAAACGAAGATGATTAAATCATATCAGCACCTACTATTGTGGTGGGGTTGCCTAAATGAATAATAGTAATGTTAAAGGTAAAGGGACCCCTGACCATTAGGTCCAGTCGCGGACGACTCTTGGGTTGCGGCGCTCATCTCACATTATTGGCCGAGGGAGCCGGCGTACAGCTTCCGGGTCATGTGGCCAGCATGACTAAGCCGCTTCTGGCGAACCAGAGCAGCACACAGAAACGCCGTTTACCTTCCCGCCGGAGCGGTACCTATTTATCTACTTGCACATTGACGTGCTTTCGAACTGCTAGGTTGGCAGGAGCAGGGACCGAGCAACGGGAGCTCACCCCGTCACGGGGATTCGAACCGCCGACCTTCTGATCCGCAAGCCCTAGGCTCTGTGGTTTAACCCACAGCGCCACCCACGTCCCTAATAGTAATGTTAAGCAGATGCTGAACATCTGCTTAATATCAATAGGCAGGGAGTTCCAAAGCTGTAGATTGCCACCACACTTCTTACAGGCGTGGAATGAACATTCCGTGGCACATAGATGGAACAAGGCTTGTTGAGCATATAGAAACATTTAAGCGGGCCTTTGGGAGGAAGGTGACTCCACAAGAAAACTGGTCCCAAGTTTTGGTGACATGGGTACTGGTAGGAATATTTCCGGGTGGGGCAGAGGGGTGGTAACAAGGCAATACACTGAAAGCAAGGTGCAGGTAAGGTTCTCATGCACAGAAAATAATAATAATACAAGTTACAGGTAGGTAGCCGTGTCGGTCTGCCATAGTCCAAGAAGAAGAGTTTGGATTTGATATCTCACTTTATCACTAACTGAAGGAGTCTCAAAGCGGCTCACATTCTCCTTTCCCTTCCTCTGTGAGGTGAGTGGGGCTGAGAGACTTCAGAGAAGTGTGACTAGCCCAAGGTCACCCAGCAGCTGCATGTGGAGAAGTGGAGACGCGAACCCGGTTCACCAGATTATGAGTCTACCGCTCTTAACCACTACACCACACTAGCTCTCAAAAATAAAAATAAAAATAAAACAACAAAATAAAAAATAAAAAAATTCCTTCCAGCAGCACCTTAGAGACCAACTAAGTTTGTTCTTGGTATGAGCTCTCGTGTGTATCTGAAGAAGTGTGCATGCACACGAAAGCTCATACCAAGAACAAACTTAGTTGGTCTCTAAGGTGCTACTGGAAGGAATAATAATACAGTAATAATAATGAGGAGGAGGAGGAAATACAGAGCCTGTACATTTCCCACCCTCTCTCAAGTCCTACAAATACTAAAAACTCCCTCTTTGTTTTAAAATGAAAGCTGGGAATCTGGGGATCAAGTCGTGTCTAGGCAAGGACAACCTGCCCCGCTTCCTCCCCACCTTTCTGCATAATTGGCAGGGCCGGCAGATCGGAGGGCTGTCAGCTCTGGCCCCACAAAGAAGCCTGCTGGATCAGGCCAATGGCCCATCTTGTCGGAAACCCGCAAGCAGGACCTGGGCACAGAAGGCCCTCTCCTCTCCTGCAGTTTCCGGCAACTGGGATTCGGAAGCGTTGCTGCCTCTGACCGCGGAGGCAGAGCACAGCCACCGTCGCTAGTAGCCATCGATAGCCCTCTCCATGAATCAGCCCAATCCATTTTTTTAAAGCCACCCAAGTTGGTGGCCGTCCCTGCCTCCAGTGGCAGGGAGTTCCACAGCTTGTGCTGCGTGAGCGAGCTCCGAAAACGCTGTCTCAAATCTTCCAGCATTCTCTCTCCTTCAAGGAATCCTTTGCCCCACTATTTTTTATTTTATCACTGAGCCATGATTATTTGTGCTCTACCTGCTACTGGGGCGGTCAGACACCATGCTGCTTTCAACACTGCTGGGGGCCTGCAAATATTTTGGGGCAGCTGCACTGGTTCCATTCTAATCTGTGTACTTCTCAAAACCTTTCCCAGAAATCCTGTAGCTTTTCATCCTGCAAATGTCCCCGCAATGGCCAAGCAGATGCCCACAAGCCAGACTCAAGTGGCATGGCACTCTCCCTCCCTGTGGTTTCCTGGAACTGCTATTATTCAGCGGCTACTGCCTCTGACGGGATGCGGGTGGTGCTGTGGGTTAAACCACAGAGCCTAAGGCTTGCCGATCAGAAGGTCGGCGGTTCGAATCCCCGCGACGGGGTGAGCTCCCATTGCTCGGTCCCAGCTCCTGCCCACCTAGCAGTTCGAAAGCACGTCAAAGTGCAAGCAGATAAATAGGTACCACTCCGGCGGGAAGGTAAACGGTGTTTATGTGCGCTGCTCTGATTCGCCAGAAGTGGCTTAGTCATGCTGGCCACATGACCCGGAAGCTGTCTGCGGACAAACACCGGCTCCCTCGGCCAGTAAAGCGAAATGAGCGCTGCAACCCCAGAGTCGTCTGCGACTGGACCTAATGGTCAGGGGTCCCTTTACCTTTACCTCCCAGGTCTTGGTTCATCACTCTAACCATTACACCACATTGTTCTGTCTGTTTGTCTATCCATTTGTCTATCTGTCACTTTTATATTCCACCTTTTTCTCTCCAAGGGACGCGGGTGGCGCTGTGGGTTAAACCACAGAGCCTAGGGCTTGCCGATCAGAAGGTCGACGGTTCGAATCACCGCGACGGGGTGAGCTCCCGTTGCTCAGTCCCTGCTCCTGCTCACCTAGCAGTTCGAAAGCTCGTCAAAGTGCAAGTAGATAAATAGGTACCGCTCTGGCAGGAAGGTAAACGGCGTTTCCGTGCGCTGCTCTGGTCCGCCAGAAGCGGCTTAGTCATGCTGGCCACATGACCGGGAAGCTGTACGCCGGCTCCCTCGGCCAATATTGCGAGATGAGCGCCGCAACCCCAGAGTCGGTCACAACTGGACCTAATGGTGAGGGGTCCCTTTACCTTACTGCCTCTGAAACTGGAGGCAGAACATAGCCATTGCATCTAACAGATGTTGGTAGCCTTATCAGCCATTAATGTGCCCAATCCTCTTGCAAAGGAGCCCCTCTGCTTAAATGCGGAGGGGAAGAAATGGGATCTTACGAGGCGCATGCTAAAAAAAATAAAGAGAAGAAGAAAACGCAGGGGGAGGACAGAGAGAAGGAAAGGGGAAAGGTAAATAACTTTGAAGGGGAAAGATGGAAAGAAGGGGATGCTGGCCTACTCTGGGAGGTTCTTGGGAAGACAAAGACAGCATGAATCAAGGGGAAGGAGGGAAGAAATTGCAGCAGCAGAGAAGAGGATGAGTGAGCAATGGGCACGGCTAGATAATCAAGATCTGCCTTTGTAAAAGGGTTGCAGAGGAAGAGGAAGGCAAAGAAAGGGAGAAAAGGAGGAGAGAAAGCAGAGAGTAGGGAGGAAGGGAGGAGGAGAAGGCGTGGAGGGAATTGTGGGGAAATGAAGAAAAGGGGAACCGGCAGAAAGCAGGATAGAAAAGGGAGAGAGTCACAAAGGAAAACAGGAGAGGGGAAAAACAAAAGAGGGATGGAAGGAAGATGAAGAATTAGGGTCCCCACATAGGCACTTTTTATAGCGCTCTCGTAAGAATGCAATAAGAGCCTGCTGGATCAGGCCAAAGGGGTCCAGTCTAGTCCAGCATCCTCTCCTCACCAAGGCCAAATACCTGTAATACCGGTATCTGAAGAAGTGTGCATGCACACGAAAGCTCATACCAGTAACAAACTTAGTTGGTCTCTAAGGTGCTACTGGAAGGAATTTTTTTATTTTGTTTCGACTATGGCAGATCAACACGGCTACCTAAAGGTAAAGGTAAAGGGACCCCTGACCATTAGGTCCAGTCGTGACCAACTCTGGGGTTGCGGCGCTCATCTCACATTATTGGCCGAGGGATCCGGCGTACAGCTTCCGGGTCATGTGGCCAGCATGACTAAGCCACTTCTGGCGAACCAGAGCAGCGCACGGAAACGCCGTTTACCTTCCCGCCGGAGCGGTACCTATTTATCTACTTGCACTTTGACGTGCTTTCGAACTGCTAGGTTGGCAGGAGCTGGGACCGAGCAACGGGAGCTCACCCCGTCGCGGGGATTTGAACCACCGACCTTCTGATCGGCAAGCCCTAGGCTCTGTGGTTTAACCCACAGCGCCATCTGCGTCCCTTCACGGCTACCTACCTGTAACTAAATACCTGTAAGAAACTAGGAACATAAATAGACTTCCTCCGGACCATAAGGACCTCAGAAGAGATCAGTGACTGGGTCAGGTCAAGTGGGGGCCTTGTCATCTTGCCTCCTCTTTTCACAGTGACCATCCACATGCCTCTTTGGGAGGGCCTGAGTGCAACAGCAGTGCTCTCCTCACTTGCGATTTCCAGCAACTGGCTTTCAGAAGCTTTGCTGCCTCTGGAAGTGGAGGCAGAGCCACCAAGAGCGGCTAGTGCTAGTGGCTAATAGCCCTCCCCTCCATCAATTTGCCCGATCCGCTTTTCAAGCCTTGGTGGCTGCCTCTGCCCTCATGTGGCAGGGAGTTCCAGAGTCTAGCTATGTGTTGTGTGAAAAAGCTCTTTCTTTTATCTGTCCCGAAGCTTCCCAGCATTCAGCTTCAGGGCAGCTCTAGGTGCGATTTCCCTTTCAACAGAGTTTGCCGCTGCAAAGGTTTCGGAGCAAAAACTCTGCTTTGTTCCCAGTCGGTGCAAGTCCCAGAACTCCCTGCTGAAATCCTCCTAACTTTTAATGCCGCAAATAAATTGAACTTAAACCAGGTTCCCCTGGAGAGCAGAAATAAATAAAATCAGGAAGTAGCCAGTGGGCAAATTTCAGTTTATCATTTTCTCAGCCTTTAACTCAAATGGCTTGATTTGTTTTATTTGTCCTGCTTTTCATAGAATTGCAGAGTTGAAAGGTACCCCCAAGGGTCATCTAGTCCAACCCCCTACAATGTAAGAATCGCAGTTTGCCCCTCTGGGTGGCAATAATACACAGACATTGAGGAAGCAATGCAGAACGCAGCTAATAAAGCAGAATGATGTGTGGGTGGTTCAGGAAAAGGCCATAGCTCAGTGGCAGAGCAAGGACCTTGCATGCCCAAGGTCCCGAGTTCGATCTCTGACATCCCCGGGTACCGCTTGGAGAGACCCCTTGCCTGAAATCTTGGAGAGCTGCTGCCAGCCAGTGTAGACAACACAAAGCTAGATAGATCCAAGGGGCTGACTTGGTAAAAGGCAGCTCCCAATTAAAACCAACCCTCTATTCAGAACCATGAGGACTAGCTTCTTATTTTTGAATGGAATGACAGTAGCTCAGGAGTAGAGCAATGGCTTTGCATGCCGAAGATCCCACATTTAATCCCTGCTTGAAACCCCAGAGAGCCTCTTACTGTCAGCGGAGACAATACTAAGCTAAATGGATCAGTGGTTGGACTCCGTATAAGACAGATTATTCTGCTCCTATGCACAAATCTATCTGCCATTGACGCACCATTTGCCATGAAGGCACCAGTACCTTTTAAAAAAGCACCTTTCCCAGTGTCAAGCATTTCAGACCAGCAGCGGAGGCCTTGGTAGTAGGGGTGCCACCACTGGAGGCTGCCCAGTTGGCGTCGACAGGGCCTCCTTGGTGGTAGTTCCCCATTTGTGAAATGCCCTCCTGAGTGAGTTGCGCCTGCCTCCCTAGTAATCGACTTTCAGGAGTGATTTTAAAAGCATCCCTCTTTACCCAGGTTGCCATTTGGTGGCTGAAAGATAACTGTTTCCGGCAACCCTCAGATCCCTGGACAGAGAAAAGGGAACACTTTTTCCACACAGCGCATCGTTAAACTGCGGAACTCCCTCCTGCAGGAGCCACAGGAGCCAACTCAGTTGGATGGCTTTGAAAGAGAAGTAGACCAATTTGTGGAGGTGAGGGCTATCTGTATCTACTAGCCATGATGCCTATACTCTGCCACTACAGTCAGAGGCAGCAATGCTGCTGGGTACCAGTTGCTGCAAACCACAGGAGGAGAGAGTGTGCCCCTGAAGGAGCAGGTGCGCAGCCTGGGAGTCATTTTGGACTCACAGCTGTCCATGGAGACGCAGGTTAATTCTGTGCCCAGGGCGGCTGTCTACCAGCTTCATCTGGTACGCAGGGTGAGACCCTCCCTGCCCGCAGACTGTCTCGCCAGAGTGGTGCATGCTCTAGTTATCTCCCGCTTGAACTACTGCAATGCGCTCTACGTGGGGCTACCTTTGAAGGTGACCCAGAAACTTCAATTAATCCAGAATGCGGCAGCTAGACTGGTGAATGGGAGTGGCCGCCGGGACCACATAACACCAGTCCTGAAAGATCTACATTGGCTCCCAGCACGTTTCCGAGCACAATTCAAAGTGTTGGTGCTGACCTTTAAAGCCCTAAACGGCCTCGGTCCTGTGTACCTGAAGGAGCGTCTCCACCCCCATCGTTCAGCCCAGACACTGAGATCCAGCACCGAGGGCCTTCTGGCGGTTCCCTCATTGCAAGAGGTGAGGTTACAGGGAACCAGAGAGAGGGCCTTCTCGGTGGTGGCGCCCACCCTGTGGAACACCCTTCCATCAGATGTCAAGGAAATAAGCAGCTATCCTATTTTTAAGAGACATCTGAAGGCAGCCCTGTTTAGGGACGTTTTTAATATTTAATGCTGTATTGTTTTAACATCCGTTTGGGAGCCGCCCAGAGTGGCTGGGGAAACTCAGCCAGATGGGCGGGGTACAAATAATAAATTATTATTATTATTATTATTATTATTATTATTATTATTATTATTATTATGCTTGCAGGTTTTCCATTGAGGCATCTGGTCGGCCACTGTGAGAACAGGGTGCTGGACTACATGAGCCATTGGCCTGATCCAGCAGGCTCTGCTTGTGTTCTTTCTCTTTTCAAATGCTTTTCTACATGATTGATAGGTTTCCCACCCTGGGCTCCTTCGAGAGGAAGCGTGGGATATAAACTGAATGAAGTGCTTTCGACACTCACGTTATCTTTGCGATTGTTCGCTGTTTAAAACTGTGTTTTAGTTGGTGGAACCTGCCCTGGGACCTTAGGGTGAAGGGCAGGTAACAAATACATACATAAAGAATATGAATCGATGACATGTTGCAGAATACATCCGCAGAAAAAGGGGGACGACAGGAAACTCAGGACTTTCTGCACTGACTGGCAGTCGCTCTCCGGGGTTTCGGGCAAGAGAGCCTCTGCCAGCGGGGATGGAACCTGGGACCTTCTGTATGCCAATCAGGTGCTCTGACCACTGAGCGACGCTCCTTCCCCTTGCTCTCCGGAGGAGCCCTAAGGCAGCAGGGAGGAGGAGAGCAAGAAAAGGGGTGTCACAACTTCCAGGAAAGGAAAGAGCAGGAGAGATTGGACTATATGGAACTTGCCGAGCTGACAGCGAGACTCCGCGACCAGAGGGAAGAAGCGGTGGAAAAGGAATGGAAGAAGTTTAAGGAATATATTAAAAACTATTGCAAGATTTAGAGATAGGGAAATGCTGGAAGAACGGTAGTTTACAGAATAGAAGTAGGATTACATAAGTGAATATATGATGTATGATAAGATAAGTTAAGACAAAATATGAAAAGGAAGTTATAAGATATAGTGATTGACTAGGATAATAAAGATAGAATAAGAATAAAGTGATATAAGAGATAGATTGATAAAAGAAATAATAAGAGTAAGAGTAAAATATTAGATGATGAGAGGAAATTGCTAAAGAAGATGTACAATGAAACGCAGTAGGAAGGACAGGAGGAAGTCAAACTATAATGTTAAGGAAAGAAGAAAGGGAAATTATGATTACTGTGTTTTGTTTATTGTATTTTTTTAGAATGTTATATGTTAAGTTGTTGTTAGTTATATGTGTGGAAAACCTAATAAAAAAAATATTTTTTTTTAAAGGAAAGAGCAGGAGAGATCAGAACAGGGAAAACAGGGAAATGGAAGGCTGGCCTCTGGAGAGCGAAGGGAGGAGTGGGAGATTGCAAGAAAGGAGAGAGAAAGAGAGAGGAGGATGAGATCCGTGGGACACCCCCCCCCCTCCTCGAGCAACCCACCTTCACGGCGCATGCCGACCTTGAGGCACTTGGTGAGACGGCAGTGCTGGCACTGGTTGCGGTGGTGCTGGTCAACGGGACACTGGCGGCTGGCACGGCAGGTGTAGCTGAGGTTGCGGCGCACGGAGCGCTTGAAAAAGCTCTTGCAGCCCTCGCAGGTGAACTGCCCGTAGTGCTTCCCGCTGGCCTTGTCCCCACACACCAGACAGTCCACAGCCGATGCCGACGCCTTGCCCTCCCCGCTGCTCCCCCCGCTGGGCTCCTGGGGGGCTGGGGCTGGCAGCTGCGGGGGGACCCCGGGGGGACCCCCAGGAAGCTCCTCCTGCCAGGGGGTCACCACCAGAGCCATCCTGGGAGAGGGGTCGTAAGGAAGGGGCAGGAAAGGAGGGGAGCAGGAGGGGAGAAAGGGGGTGAGGGTGTCAGGGGGCTAGAGAGAGATCTAGCAGAGGTGGGGGGGTTGGAGGAGGTATGGGGCTGGCTGCAGAGGCTGGGAGGTCAAGTTTAAAGAAGGAGCAGCAGTGGCTAGGAAGAGAAGGAAAGGGTGAGATGAGCAGAGAGGAAGAAGGGAAGGCTGGGGAACGGGTGGACTGGAAGCGGGCAAGAGGAGGAGAAACGAGGGAGAGAAGGAAGGAAAGGGGGAGGAGGAGGGAAGAGGAATGGAGGAGGGCAGGGGGGAGCAGCTGAGGTTTGGGAAGAAGGAGAGGGTGGAAGGTAGCAGCCGTGGAGGGAGAGAAGGAGGAAGCAGGTAGAGAGGAGGAAGAGGGAAATGAGGATGAAACGGATCCCAAAGAAAGCGGGGTTATAAATCTACTTTCTAGCAGAAGAGCAAACAACTGCATGCTTTGCGGGGGGGGGGGGGTAGGGGGAAGAATAAGGAATGAAAGGAGGGGGGTCTTTGGCAGCTTCTCCCCCCCCCTCCTTGCCCCACAAGACCGAGCAGGCAACTGTAAACGAAGGTTTTCTTCCGTTCTTCCAAAAGCGGCAGAGGGAATCCCAAAATCCCCACTAGTAATAATCAGTGCCGGGAGGGGAAATTGCAGGAGCCCCCCTCCATTTTCCTCCGGTGGGTCTGCCTTCTTTGCTGGAGAAAGAAGAACGGCGATCACAATGCCTGGATTTGGCAGGAGCCCAGCGGAGAGAAGGGAAGGGATCTCGGGTCTTCAATCGCCAGAGGATGGAAAGCACACAGGGAGCAGGACTCCGAAAAAGGTGCCCATAATCAGAGAGATAAAACTTCTTCCAGTGAGGCTGCAGCTGCTAGCAGGCATTCAAATCCTGACAGATCTGTGCAGGGATTTTATTTTTAAGGAGAGGAAGGACAGGGAGAGAAAAGGTGCAAGAGGTTAGTTGTTGTTTTTTAAGAAGAGAGCCCGGCAAACATTGTGCAAGAAAGGGGAAGAAAAACCAGAAGCCACACACACTCCAGTCCCTGTTGTCTAAAGTTCACATTCCCGTCGAGTGTAAAATATACGACATCTTAAGATAGCCTTTTGGGTGCTGTTAATCTGCCTTGTGTCCCAAAAGGAGCAGAAAATGCAACAAACAAGTCTTTGAGAGATAGTTCAAAGTCAGTTCCCTGGTACCCAAAATAAATATTATTTTAAAAAATGGTGGTGGCTCCAAAGAAACGATCCATCGGATTTTGATGAGCTTCCGAAAGAGAGAGGCAGAGGGAGAGCCTTCATCCTAAGCTGTCTCTGGGATGGATGCTTGATCACCAGAAATGCCCGTCTCTGGGGTTTTAGGGTGCTTCTGCCTTTGGGGTGTGGGCAAATTGAATCCATCTAAGCAGGGGCAAAGACCCCCCAATCCAGCCTCTGTTTTCCTCCCTATTCTGTCCTTTCTTTGGTCAAAATCAACAGGCATTCGGATTTCAATTTTCACGGAGGGAGAGTTTCTCTGGCAACAGAGAAAGTGGCTTGCATGACTGAAACAGATCTATTCCGGACTATTTTAAGGTTCAGGGAGCATGTGGGTTTAACTCTGAACCCATGCATATATCTTTATTCTCCTATTGACCCCTGATCAAGGTATTAATACAGCTGATGAAGATCATCTATTGATTAATGAGGGATTGGGGGGAGAGAGAGTTTGTCTTTTTCCAAGCTGTAATATAAATGTAGCAAAAATTAAAATGATATTCATTGTACCAACCCTCTGAAGAATTTATTATCTCCAACCTCCTCCTAATGATATATTTATTAATAAATGTCATTTCCCCCTATAGCAATGAATGTCCATTGAATAATAAATAATCTTTCTTAAAAGCTTTGCGCAGGAAGAAATGACATCTAATTGTATTGATATTGCTACCTGCAAAATTTGTAATATCGTAATGCAGTGCTGTTAAAAGCAATACTGTACATTATTACTGGTGTATTATTAGCAATATATTCCTATTAATGTGTTGCTATTTTTACAAGTAATGGTAATTGATACATTATGATCAACAGCATTAGATTGCTGTTAATAAAATTACTAGTGATTACTGTTGATAACACTATTGTTGCTAATATTATTAGATCCTATTTTCTTCTCTAGACATTAACGGTCATTAGTAACAGTCATTATTTAATAAATATCCATGCCACTGTCTATACACAATTGTGTTAAGCTTTCACCCTATTACAATTACAGCAACTGTTTTAGCATTAGCAATATTTTTCTCAGATGTCAAATCCTGCTACAGAAATCACATATAATTATTTCTTTAATTATAACAGAATATTTAGTACCATTAAACTCTTTTTGAATTACCATAATTTCATCCCACAGAAATAATAATTAATAATCCTAGCAAGTGATGCCAGTACAGATGACTGGACACGTTTTTGTTTTTCAGCTGAACACCAAAAGCCATCCTTAAACATCATTGTTGCAAACAACTAACATCAAATCTATACTGTTTAAATCGTGTGGGGGTTTTTAAGAGAGCAAAAATCAATTTGCGAAGTTTCTGCCTGTTTTGCAAACTCTCATATATATTTTCCCCCAACGAAAGTCTTTTCTTTTTAATTTTTCTTTTTCGGGAGTCATCATTATCCGGTGTTGCTTTTGGGGGAGAGAGTGGGGATAAATCGCTCCTGACACGGCACAAACCTTCACCCGTTTACTCAGGAGTAAGCGCGCCCACCCTCCAGCAGTCAGCGGGAGATCTCACTACTTTAGGAGGGAGTAAAGCTCACAGGTAGGTGTGCCTATAGCACGATGTTGCCTCGTGTCATTCTCTACCTGAAAAGGGTAAAGTACCCCAGAAATAAGGAAACGCTCTCCTTCTCCAGGAAGACAAAAAAAAAGCAGGCAGCGCTCCTTTGACTTACCACTGAGCCCCCTAATAAACTAAAAAATAAATTCATATCTGTCAGAGTGGGCAGCAATGACTTAACCACAAGCAAAACCACAAAAATAAAACATGGTTTAATTATGATAATAATAATAATAATACCCCAAAGTGGAAAACATCTCCTTTATCGGAAAGGAAGAGGGAAAAGGAGGTTGTGCCCAGACCTGCTCGAATCTCGCTTTTAATTCTCCTTCGGAATCCTGGAGAAGAAATTGATGCTAAATCTTTTTTTCTTTTCTTTTCTTTGAAGCAAATTCCGCCTGGGGGTGTCGAGGCTGCTCCTTTGCGCTTCTCCCTCCAGCTCAGAGATGTGCAAAAGCAGCAGCTTCTTCTTTTGCGCGCAGCGCGGCGGCCCCGATCCTGAAGTTGCGCCCGCGCGCAGCTCCCGCTCGCGCAAGCCGCCGGACAACTCTGCTTCGGAATTTTATTTTTATTTTTCCTTCCCCGCTTCCCTGAAAACTGGCTTTTCTTTTTAAAAAAAAAATCCTAGGGACAAGGAGAGGCGGAGCGGGCGAGGAACTTTTCTTTTCCGCCTCCTTCCCCGGGCGAGAGATGCGTCTCTCCTCCGTCTCCGCTTGTCAAATTTCGCTTCTTCGCCGCCGCCGCCGCTGCTGCTGCTCCTGCTGCCTCGGGTCACGTGCTCCTCTCCCCGCGGGGGGGGAGGGGGTGTGGAGAGATAGAGACCCATTGACAACGTGGCCATGGCGACGAGGCTGCGCCTTATAAGGCGAGGCGCTCCATATAAGGGAAGCGAATGTAGCGCTCCGGTGAAGGGGTCGCCGCTGCTATTGGCTGGGGCGGGGAAGGAGGGGCGTGGCTCCAGCCCAGGCTGGATTTTAAAAGGGAGAGCGTGGTCCAGGGGGTTCCGTGCCCTTTGCCTCAGTTTCCTCTCCGTCTTACTTACTTACTTATTTATTTATTTATCATCATTCTTTTATTCGACCGTCAGTCAGAAGAATACCTTTGTACAGAATTAAAAGCATCTGAGACTGAACTTTGAAAAGAGGAAACATAATCCACAATAGAATGGAACTAAACAAATAGCCCCATATCGATACATTCAATTAAAATCTTGCGAAGCTTAGAAGCTAAAAAAAAGAAATTTAGCCACCAGGGAGGCTGTATTTCTAGCAATATTATTCAGTAAATATAAAACCTGTCTTTCTCTGGGTAGAAAGCTAGATTGATGTAAAAGTGGAGTTATAAGATTTTGCCTAAGTTCTACATTTTTTTCTACTATTATTGTTATTATTATTGTTATTAATTACTCAAAGAATTACAAAGCATCGCGGGGGCTGTACGAGATGACCCCCCAGCAGGATCCTTTCTAACTCCGCAGTTCTATGAGCTTATTAAAAAAAAAAAGTAAGGTGCGTTCTAAAAAAAAAATTGTTCCATTTACATCTCACCTTTTCGTGATCCAGGTGGCAGACACGGCTGGATGGTAGGACTCGAACCTAGGGCTCCCAGATCCTGGTATAGCAACGCTAACCACTACACCACACTGTCTCTTTCCTTAGTTCCGCCTCGCTTTCCTGCTCTTTCTTCCTCCCTGCTCTGACTGACGGTCGAATAAACTGCATTGTACTAATTCTTCCTCCCTGCCTCATTTCCCCCGTTTCTTCCCCCTTTACTCTCTTGGCACTCGAGGGGCGCATTTATGGACCCTCCTAAGTGTAAGTTAAGGGACCCAGGTGGCGCTGTGATCTAAACCACACAGCCTAGGGCTTGCCAATCAGAAGGTCGGCGGTTCGAATCCCCGCGACAGGGTGAGCTCCCGTTGCTCGGTCCCAGCTCCTGCCAACCTAGCAGTTCAAAAGCATGTCAAAGTGCAAGTAGAAAAATAGGTACCTCTCCGGTGGGAAGGTAAACAGCGTTTCCGTGCGCTGCTCTGGTTCGCCAGAAGCGGCTTAGTCATGCTGGCCACATGACCCGGAAGCTGTACGCCGGCTCCCTCGGCCAATAAAGCGAGATGAGCGCTGCAACCCCAGAGTCATCCGCAACTGGACCTAATAGTCAGAGGTCCCTTTACCTTTACCTTAAGTGTAAGTTGCTCGTTTTTAATATTGTGGTTTAATTGCTGCAATCCACCTGAGGATCTTTAGGGTGAAGGGCAGGCATAAGATATTTCGGCACCTTGAGGCAAACGGTAAAAAAATAACGCCTCCCCCACCAGGGAAGAAGCAGGAAGTGGACATCTACATCGGGAACAAGCAGGGGGGGATATAAAGATCTACATACGATGCGTTCCTTGCAGGCCAAATCTGCTGCCCCTGTGCGTCTTGCCACCCAAGGCCGGCCCTGAGAGTGGGCAATACATTATGATAAATTTTTATTATAAGATTTTCTCTTTCTGTTTTTTTACCCAACCTGTTCTTTTTTCTTCTTTTTTCTTTTCTTCATTTCCATTTCTCTTTTCTTCATTTCATTGTTCTTCTCCGCCCTGCCTCAGTTTCCCCTCCATCCCCCTGCCTCCGTTTCCTTCCATGCCCGCCTTATTCCTTTTCGGTCCCTCCTCCCGCCTCAGCACCCCCCACCCCACTTTTCTTTTGCGCTACCTCCCCCCTCCCCATTCAGCTGTCATCTGCCTTCAGATCAGCGATTCACTCAGACACAGACAAAGCGAGATCCTCGATTTGATCTACCTTCTTGTTGTCGCCACTAGATTTGCGGGTTTTTTGTTTTTTAAAAGCAAGCTGGTGATTGTTGCGTTCTTCCCTTTTTTAATTTGTAGGCATTCCAGGTGGCCATAGAATGATCCGATTTACAATACAATACAATAAAAGCAACATGTGATAATATTCACTGATCCGATTGAATAAGGAGTCCTAGGCAGTGATCCAATTATGTAATAATGTTCAGCGATAACATCCTATATAATAAAGTGGCTGTGTCCCTGCGTCCGTTCCGTGTGTCACGGAATTGCGCTACTGCGCATGTCCGTGTCCCACACGGACGCAGGGATTGGAGCCGGCGGAGAGGGGGGCGTGTCCGCGAGGCAGCGGCGGCGCACGCGCGTTCTCAGTTGCGCCAGAGCCGCTGCCTCGCACGGACGCAGAGGGCCGCCCCATCCTCGCCGCCGCTACCGCCGCCGCTACAGCCGCCCCCGGGGAAAACGAAGAAGGGGGAGGGAGCCCCTCTCCACCCCCCAGCGGCCGCTGTTCTGCCTCCTCCTCATCTAGCGCCCGTTATTGAATGGGCTAACTTCAACTAGTCATGTAATAATATTCCGTGAGCCCAAGCTGAGGCCGTGATTATACCCCAAGGTCACACCCAGTGAGCTTCATGGCCAAGTGGGAAGATTCGAACCCTGTTCTCTCGCAGATCCTAGTCCGACACTCTTGCCACTACACCACAGTGGCTGTAACATTTATTATTATTTCAGTTAATTCATTAATCGCCTTCTAAACCACCGTCTCAAGGCATTTTACCCGCAAGATAATTAAAAACAGCCTAGATCACAAAAGCGAGGAATGCATTTAAGACTCGCTCACTCATGGAGAAGGCCTATTATTGCTGGAAGCTGCTGAGAGATGTTTTGTATTAGGCCTCGGATGCATCAAAATAAAGAAAAGGATCGATAATAGTAAGTGTCCTTTTCAAACTAAGATTTGTGGGGGCTGGAATCCCCAGGCTTGCAAAACACAGTTGCAGCAGGGTTTTGCAGGCTGGTAATAACATGGTAAAGTTGGGAAGGAGAAGGAGCGGAAAAACAATTAAGCATGATTCCTGGCATGGATCTATAGCTCAAGGTAAGGGGCTGCTTTGTTTAAAGAGAGACGCCCCATTGTTAAGGCAAAGGGAATAAATCTGTGCGAAGGCTTGTCAAAAGATGTGACAATCTGAATTGTAAAAGGGGGGGAATGGGGGGAGAGAATGATTGAGAGGAGCTAATTGTGAAAAAAGGATGTGTCACGTCAAGTAGGAAGCAGCGGCTCTAAGAAGATACAGAAAAAAACACTTGATTAAGGATTGAGGCGTAACCGTGAGCCAACCGTGTGATGCAGCAGCAAGAAAAGCTGATGCTATTCTAGGCTGCATTGACAAGAAGTCTAGGGTCCAGAAGTCTAGGGCATAGCTGTCAACCCTCCCTTTTTTTGCGGGAAACTCCCTTATTCCAATGCCGTTTCCCGCTGCTATCCCGGATTGTTGATATCCCTTAAATTTCCCGGATTTCAAAGGAAGCAGCTCCTCTCCCTCCCTGCCGGCCAGGGAGGCTCCTCAGCTGCGTTGCTCGGCTGCCAATAAGGAGTCTGAGACAGACTGAGGGCGGAGCTTGCATGCCATGTGCAGCCAGACCCTCACGCCCAACCAGACAGACAGCCTGCCGGCTGTCTACGCGCTCGCTCTTTCGCTCACCCGTTCGCGCAGGGTGGCGAGGCTACTTGGTGCCATTGCACTGCCCTCGCGGCATCCCTTATTTTCAAATCCGAAAGTTTGGAAAAATCCCTTATTTTCAAATCCGAAAGTTGACAGCTATGCTCAGTATCACAGTTTAAGAAGCATTTTAACCACAGTTCAAGACAGCAATGCTTCCGGATGCCGGTTACTGGAAACTGCAGGAGGGGAGATTTGCTCTTGTGCTCAAATCCTGCTTGCTGGTTTCCCACTGGGGAGAACTGGGTGGCGATGCCGGACTAGATGGGCCCCCTGTGGCCTGATCCAGCAGACACTTATTTCGTCCTTATGACAAGCTGGAAGGGGTGCAGAGGAGGGTGACCGGAATGATCAAGGGTCTGGAAACCAAGCCTTATGAGGAACGGTTGAAGGAGCTGGGCATGTCTAGCCTGGAGAAGAGGAGACTGAGATCTTCACGTATCTCAAGGGCTGTCCCATGGAAACTGGATCAGGCTTGCTTTCTGCTGCTCCGCAGGGTAGGACCCAAACCAATGGATTCCAAATGACAAGAAAGGGGATGGTTAGGAATAATTTTCCAACGTTAAGAGCTGTTCGACAGTGGAACGGGCTCCCCTGGGAGGTTGTAGACTCTCCTTCCTTGGAGGTCATAATAATAATAATAATAATAATAATAATAATAATAATAATAATTAATAACAATTTGTTATTTATACCCTGCCCATCTGGCTGAGTTTCCCCAGCCACTCTGGGCGGCTGCCAATCAAGTGTTAAAAACAATACAGCATTAAATATTAAAAACGTCCCTAAACAGGGCTGCCTTCGGATGTCTTCTAAAAGTCTGGTACCGGTAGTTGTTCTCTTTGACATCTGGTGGGAGGGCGTTCCACAGGGTGGGCTCCACTACCGAGAAGGACCTCTGTCTGGTTCCCTGTAACCTCACTTCTCGCAATGAGGGAACCGCCAGAAGGCCCTCGGCGCTGGATCTCAGTGTCCGGGCTGAACGATGGGGGTGGAGACGCTCCTGCAGGTATACTGGACTGAGGCCGTTTAGGGCTTTCAAGGTCAGCACCAACACTTTGAATTGTGCTCGGAAACGTACTGGGAGCTAATGTAGATCTCTCAGGACCGGTGTTATGTGGTCCCAGCGGCCGCTCCCAGTCACCAGTCTAGCTGCCGCATTCTGGATTAATTGCAGTTTCCGGGTCACCTTCAAAGGTAGCCCCACGTTCTGTCAGGGCAGAATGGAAATCACAAAAGGTGGAGAGGAGTACCCCAAACCAGAGGAGACCCTCCTCCCAAATGGCAGTGAGCTAACCTACTGGGGTCTTTGATTACTTTACAATCTGCCTCCGTCCCGGCCCAGCTATGAATAGAATCCCCTTGCCCTGGACCTCTGTGGATGCCTTGCTTTATGAAGATCTGGAAGACGCCCCTTGCAGACAGGGCCGGCGTGTCCATTAAGGCGAATTAGGCAGTTGCCTAGGGCGCCAAAATGGAGGGGGCGCTGGCCAGCCTGCCCCCCGTCGCCGCCGCCTGCTGCCGCCCCAACCAGCGGCGGAGCAAGCAGCTTGGGGCGAAAACCGCGGCGGCGGGGACACTGGCCAGCCTGCCCCTCGCCCCCCGCCGCCGCCCGGTGCCACCCCAACCAGCGGCAAAAACCGCAGCGCCGTGGGGAGCCCGGCCGGGCAGAGGGCGGGGCACCGTACGTCATGCGTAATGACATCACGTGGTCCGCCCCCTCGCCTAGGGCGCCAAAATCCCTAGCACCGGTCCTGCTTGCAGAGGGGGCACCCGGCGGAGCACTGTCTGTCCCCCTGCCCTTTTCAGTCACCCTTTCCGCAGGGCCAAAAGCAACACAAAGGCCTCGCAGGGAAGGGTCTTGGCTCGCAACCCAGGTGAGGATGGATGGACAGCCAGCCGTTTTGGGCCTGACACAGAGACATTAAAAAAAGAGAGCGGGATGGGGGAACGACAAGCGGCGTGTCAAGATCAGGTCAGGCTCCAACAGGAGAAGGGGAATTGGAAGTAATTTACGGCCCGACCTGAGGCTGACACTTGGCTTTCGGAGACCTGAGGAAGACGGGATTCTTTAAATAAAGGGGATGGGAGGAGAGAAGCTGGAGAACGTCAGAAGAGCTGCTGGATCAAGCCAGAGGGGGCCCAACTAATCCAGCATCCTGTTCCCACAGTGGTCAACCAGTGGCCCCAAGGTAGGTAAAGGTAAAGGGACCCCTGACCGTTAGGTCCAGTCGTGGACGACTCTGGGGTTGTGGCGCTCATCTCGCTTTATTGGCCAAGGGAGCCAGCGTACAGCTTCCGGGTCATGTGGCCAGCAGGACTAAGCCACTTCTGGCGAACCAGAGCAGCGCACGGAAACGCCGTTTACCTTCCTGCTGCAGTGGTACCTATTTATCTACTTGCACTTTGACGTGCTTTCGAACTGCTAGGTTGGCAGGAGCAGGGACCGAGCAACGGGAGCTCACCCCGTCGCGGGGATTCGAACCGCCGACCTTCTGATCAGCAAGCCCTAGGCTCTGTGGTTTAACCCACAGCGCCACCCGCATCCCGATTGGCCCCAAGGGGAAGCCCAATTTGAGCAGAAAAACCCTGCGGCCTCCAGCAACTGGTATTCAAAAGCATTGCTGCCCCTAACTATGTAGGGCAAGGCACAGCCAATAGCCCTCTCCTCCTCCTCCATGAACTTGCCCAACCCTCTTTTAAAGCCACTTGGGTTAGCGGCCATCGCTGCCTCCTGTGGCAGGGAGTTCCACAGTTTAACAATGCGCCGCATGACGAAGGAGTTTCTTTTCTCTGGTCCTGAATCTCCCAGCATTCAGCTTCATTGGAGTTCTGGAGTTAGGAGAGAGAGGAAGATGCCCCGCATCGTTTTATGTTGTGTCGCCTTTTCTCTAACCCAGGTGTAGGCAACCTAAGGGCCCGTGGGCAGGATGTGGCCCAATCGACGGTCTGGGAATCAACGTGTTTTTACATGAGTAGAATGTGTGCTTTTATTTAAAATGCATCTCTGGGTTATTTGTGGGGCATAGGAATTTGTTCATTTTTTTTTCCTCTTCAAAATATAGTCCGTCCCCCCACAAGGTCTGAGGGACAGTGGACCAGCCCCCTGCTGAAAAAGGTTGCTGACCCCTGCTCTAACCTAAAAATCTCCAGCTGCTGCAACCTTTCCTCATAGCAGACTCGCAGCGATGGAGCAGACGGGAAGGTCCCTCAGTTTTGTGCCTGGAACCCCTGGAAGAAGGTTAAGGAAGAAACACAGAGACAAAAATCCCAGGAGCAAGGTAGCAAGCCTGAGATTCTTAACGGTGATTCCTGCATTGCAGGGAGCTGGACTAGATTCTGGTTCTAAGATTCTCTGGCCTTGGAAGATGAACTCTCTGCCATTGCAGTTTTTAAAGCAGGGGCTGTGTGGCCATCTGCCAGGACTTATCAATCAATCAAATCTTTATTACGGTCCAGAGACCCAACAATTCATTACAAAACAATACACAATTTCGACAGCCCGCCTTCAGGTTACACAAGCATTTTGTTCGGACTTAGGAATAGGGATCATTGGTTCTTGCAACCACCGATAGAAACTTCATAGAATCATAGAATCATAGAGTTGGAAGAGACCACAAGGGCCATCCAGTCCAACCCCCTGCCAAGCAGGAAACACCATCAGAGCATTCCTGACAGGTGGCTGTCAAGCCTCTGCTTAAAGACCTCCAAAGAAGGAGACTCCACCACACTCCTTGGCAGCAAATTCCACTGTCGAACAGCTCTTACTGTCAGGAAGTACTTCCTAATGTTTAGGTGGAATCTTCTTTCTTGTAGTTTGAATCCATTGCTCCGTGTCCGCTTCTCTGGAGCAGCAGAAAACAACCTTTCTCCCTCCTCTATATGACATCCTTTTATATATTTGAACATGGCTATCATATCCCCCCTTAACCTTCTCTTCTCCAGGCTAAACATACCCAGCTCCCTAAGCCGTTCCTCATAAGGCATCGTTTCCAGGCCTTTGACCATTTTGGTTGCCCTCCTCTGGACACGTTCCAGCTTGTCAGTATCCTTCTTGAACTGTGGTGCCCAGAACTGGACACAGTATTCCAGGTGAGGTCTGACCAGAGCGGAATACAGTGGTACTATTACTTCCCTTGATCTAGATGCTATACTCCTATTGATGCAGCCCAGAATTGCATTGGCTTTTTTAGCTGCTGCATCACACTGTTGACTCATGTCAAGTTTGTGGTCGCCACAAACTTTGCCACTGCTAATGTTCTGTCATTTGTCCGGTCTTCCAGTAGGAATCTGACATAGTAAGCCTCTGATTTTCCCGGGAAAGGTACTAGCAAGGGTAATATCAGTTCAGCCCTGGCTTGCTCGAATTTCACACAGTGCAGCAAAATATGTTTTATAGAGTCAATGTCTTGGGCACATGCGCATAGGCCAGGACTTATTTAGTTTGTGATTCCTGCATTGCAGCTGGGGGTTGAACTAGATGCCCTTTGGGGACCCTACCCTACCAATTCCACGATTCCCGTGTCCCAGATGGAGTCGGAGCAGGGGGGCCACCACCTGTGGCCTGGGAATCCAGGAAGCGAAGGCGAGAAAGTGGCTCCGTCCAGCCGCGGCCACGTCCGCGCGAAAGCCGGGCCCGGGTGACACGCGACCCTCCCGTTTCCTCGTCCGGGAAGGAGTTAATTATCCGCGTAAAATTATGGCCAGTCCTGGCGTCACGCAGGCAGATTAATAAGTTCCTGCGTTGACCTTGTGTTCTTGTTTTTTCGAGTCTGGAGGCCCAAGAAGAGTCTAGAGGGAGGGAGGTCTCCCCACCACCACCACCGCCTCCTTGCCCCCCCCAATAGTATTGTTTGACAGCATCCTACTATTAACCCCTTGCTGGCTGGCTGCCTTCCGCAGGGAGAGGTCTCGGGAGGTTAGCCCAACTGGGATTTGAGGCCCTGAGAAAAAGACGAGGAACTGTGCACAGCAGATTCTTCGGCGCAGCTGTCGTCTCCGGCGCAAAAGGAGGGAGGCCACCAGTTGGGAGGGAGCCAGAGAGTTTGGCCACAAAGCATCAAGATTCTAGCCCTCATCGGAGAGCAGGGCCGCGCAGTGGGTTTTCTTCAGCGAATCACACCTGTTGCGAAGTTGGAAGGCAACTTTAATTGGCTAGAACAGCAGCTGCTGGGGGAGAAGCCCACATTCCCTTCTGGGCAGCTTGGGGGGGTGGCGGGGGGGCAAAGGAAAAGTGTGCGGGGTTGTGAAGTTTGCCTTTTGTACAGAAGATGAAATACGCCCAGCTCTGTTCTCCATCCAGGTAAGCAAGAGGTGCGGAGGACGGCAACACGAGGACAGGGCCTTCTCTGCAGTGGCTCCCTGCTGGTGCGATGCTCTCCCTAGGGAGGCTCGCCTGGAGCCATCTTTGAATATCTTTAGGGCGCAGGTAAAAACATTCCTCTTCTCCCAGGCCTCTGGCTGATTAAAAAAATCTATGGTTCTTTTAAACTGTGTTCATGGGGAGAGGGGAGTTATTTTATTATGAATTTTGTATTTTTATGTTGCGAACTGCCCTGCAATCTTTGGATGAAGGACAATATACGAATCTCATTTATCATAGGGTTGCCATATTTCAGAATGTGAAAACCAAGCTTGTTGAGCTGGTTTTTTTTTTTTCCAAAGCTGTTTGAGCTGCTTTCAAGGAAATTCGCCAAAATCTACATGCCTCTAGATTTCTCCAGACATCTCAGCGATTTCCACCAGCTATATCTGCGAAATTACAGGCACACGCCGTGGGCCATTTAATTCTGCATCATTGTCTTAAAATTGCAGGTTTTGTTCATATTCAAACTCTCTTTTATTGGTTTTCAGTGAAGGTTTTAGAGTTGTGAACTGCTCAGGGGACTCATATCGAGCATTTTTACCAGCTACGTAAATAACTAGCAGAGGGGCACTCTGCACATGCTCAGAGGTACCTGTCGCCCTGAAGAACCGGCCCTGAAATGAAGTTCTACGTAAGAGCAGCCTTGGTTAAAAATGGCCTGAATGCGTCTCAAATCTGCAATGACACCCCCAGCCACACAGAGAAATTAAGATTTCCTTGATTTTCACTCTCCAAGAGAAGGGGAAATATTTGGCAGGCCCCTACATGATATTTTCAAAACAAGGAGCTCCTCAGCTGTCTTGAAAGAGGCTGGGAGGTTGTGGGGAGCAGGCGTCTTTCCAGAAACTGCTCCCTCTGACCTCTTCGCCTCTAGGTACGCTATCGGTGACCCTCGAAAGACCACCCGGAACAGGTGAGGTCAGAGGCAAGCAAGGGGCTGTTTTAAAATGTCAGCTGAGCAGAGATGTCCACGGACAGGTGGCGTGGTCATCAATCAGAGCTTGGGAAAGAGATGGGCTACAGCTCTCTCTGTGTGTAAGTTGGTGGGGATCTGCCAAAAGCCACACAGGAGGGCTGATACAGGCCATTCCACTAAAAAATCTAAGCTTCTAGTCCTCATGGGCTGAACTGAATGCGAAGCTGTCTCACACTGAGGCAATCGGTCCCTCGAGTTCAAATGTTTCCCACCTTCCCAGCACTCTCTAGAGCAGGGGTGTCAAACTCCGGCCCTCCAGATGTTTTGAGACTACAATTCCCATCATCCCTGACCACTGGTCCTGTTAGCTAGGGCTGATGGGAATTGTAGTTCCAAAACATCTGGAGGGCCGGAGTTTGACACCCATGCTCTAGAGGGTGGAAACTTCAACCGCATTAACATCATCCATTCAAAGCGCTGTGATACCACTTTAAACGGCCCTGGCTTCTCCCCCCCCCCAAAGGATCCTGGGAGCTGTAGTTTGTTAAGACTTCTGAGATTTGTTAGGAGACCCCCTCTATCCCTTGCTCCCCAGAGCTACAATTCCCAGAGCTCCCTGAGAAAAGGGATTGCTTGCTGAACCCCTCTGAGAATTATAGGTCTGTGAGAGGAATAGGGGTCTCAAAAATACTCTCCGCACCCTGAAGAAACTACAGCTCCCAGGAGGCTTTGGGGGAAGCCGTGACTGTTTAAAGTGGCGGCATGGTTCATTAAATGCAGGTTGTGAATGTGGCCTGGGAAATGCACTCTATGGAAGCGTTCATAAAAATGCAGTTACTGTAAATTTGCTTTTCAAAAATGTGCTTGTCAAAAATAAGCAAAATTGCATATACTTGGAACTTTGTTAAATTGAAAATATTAAGTTGCGTCGGGATTTTGCTTCTTGTTTATCGGTCCTGTTTGTAACGATTTTGTCATTTTTGCATATTTTTTCTCTCTCTGTTTGTTTGTTATTGCTTTGTTCCCTGCTCTGGGGTTGAAAACTTTCAAGGAAGAGTGGCATAGAAGCACTGTAAATATAAATAAGATCAATATAAACCTTTGTATGTTAGAGGAAAGTTGTACCCAAACGCTGATGGATTTTCACGGAGACTTTGATAATAACTGCAAATTGTGGTGGGAATGCAGACAACTGAACAGAAAAGTGGGAAAATGAGGGAGAACTGAAACTAACCGATACGCCAATGCCTTCTTGCACCACTGTCCTGATGCCTTTATTTCCACTCTCCATTTCCTGGGCACCCGGTCAATTTCAAATCTCCATTTCTCAATTAATATTATAGTTTATTAAGCATAGCACAGTAATCTCCCTTCCATCTCCATCACAGAAGCCACTATGGAAAAATTATCTTAATGCTCTAGAATTGTACATGCATTTTTCCTGGAAAACAATGCTTTATGCTTTTTACAATTTCAATAAAATTTAAGGAAATGAAAGGAAAGAGGAGGAGGGAGCTTCTTGGAGAGAAAAAGGTGGAATATAAAAGTGACAGATAGACAAATAGATAGACAAACAGACAGAACAATGTGGTGTAGTGGTTAGAGTGATGAACCAAGACCTGGGATGTAAAGGTAAAGGGACCCCTGACCATTAGGTCCAGTCGCGGACGACTCTGGGGTTGCGGTGCTCATCTCGCTTTGCTGGCCAAGGGAGCCGGCGTACAGCTTCCGGGTCATGTGGCCAGCATGATTAAGCCGCTTCTGGCGAACCAGAGCAGCGCATGGAAACACCGTTTACCTTCCCGCTGGAGCGGTACCTATTTATCTACTTATAATAATAATAATAATAATAATTTATTATTTATACCCCGCCCATCTGGCTGGGTTTCCCCAGCCACTCTGGGCGGCTTTCAACAGAACATTAAAATACTTGCACTTTGACGTGCTTTCGAACTGCTAGGTTGGCAGGAGCAGGGCCCAAGCAACGGGAGCTCACCCCATCGTGGGGATTCGAACCGCCGACCTTCTGATCGGCCAGCCCTAGGCTCTGTGGGTTAGACCACAGCGCCACCCGCGTCCCTTAAGACCTGGGAGACCAGGGTTCAAATCCGCCACTCAACTACTTGAAGCTCATTGGGCGACCTTGGGCCAATCGCTGCCTCTCAGCCTAACCCACCTCGCAGGGTTGTTGGGAAGATTAAAAGAGAAGGAAAACCATGTATCTCACCCTAAGCATCTTAGAGAAACAGGTGGGATATAAGTGGAATATGTTACTTATGGAACACTTACTATCGGAAGGTGATCAGAGTAAAAACAAAGGAAGATGGGTTTGACTCTGTACGGTTTCCGTTCATACTATCTGTTAACTATAGTGCAGTAATCTCGCAGCAGCCAAAATGGAGAAATTATTTTAATGCTTTAGATTGAAGCGTATCCTTTGGGTGTGGACTTAATCTGCAGCATCAAAGATTTCCTTACTCTGTTTCGATGCCATGTGGGTGACTACATACAAGACTTTGCATCTGCCTTTGTCCTAGAAGACAACGCTTTATGCTTGACCTTTGTTGCTGTTTTAATTCAATAAAGTTTGCAATTAAAAAAAAAAAAACCACCACCAAATCTTTCCCCCAGAAAACAAGGCCTAGGAAAAAAACAACCCTTCTAATTTGGGATTGATTTCTCTCTCTGAATATTGCATTTGGCAACGTGATGGTGAAGGAGGCTTGCCTAGTTAGGGGTTGGGGGAGGAGAGAGACCCTCTCCCTCCCTCCCTCCCTCCCTCTCTGCTTCTCTCTGGGGAATCCGGAATGTCAGTTTTCTGGAATGCTGCAAAGGCGTGACCGAACGTGTCACGCAGAGGGCAAAGGAGGTTGCGACCTTTGCTGGGGAACAGAGGCGAGCGGGATGGGACAAGGGAATGTCTTGTTTGGAAATCGAAAAACAAGGAAAAGTTATTCTGCAGAGGAGAGGGGGGAGGGAGGGGGTCATGTGGCAAACGGGGAGGCGGGGAGGAGCAGCGAGCTGCAAAGCACCAAGTTGTTTGGGGGCGTTCCCCACAGGGCTCCGAACCCCCGCCGGGGTGTGCCCTTTGGGGATACGGCCTGCGAGAAAGTTCAAGAATCAAGTTGACAGCAAAGTGGGACAAGGCACACATGTATACACACACACACACCAACCCTGCAGAACGACTCAGGCGCCTGAGATTTGGGTGCCGCAACCTCACAGTCTTAAGAAAAGGGCCTGGATTGCATCACGGGAGCAAAGATGGTTCTCCCTCCGCCGAGGAATATCAGTTGCTGGAAAGTTGCATGGGTGCTGCTTTTGAACTCGGGTCCTGCTTGCGGGATTCCCATTGGGGCACCTGGTTGGCCACTGTGAGGACAAGAGGCTGTGGTGGATGGGGCCCCTCGGGCCTGACCCAGCAGCCAGGCTCTTCCGGCGTCCTCATGGAACCTCCAGCTCCAGAGGCAGTTTATCTGGACCCCTAGGTTCTTTGGGGAACTATGCAGGTGGACTGTGGTAGGCGCCCTTTTACTCTTCTGCTGTTAAAACTCATTTCGTGTGTGTGTGTGTGTGTGTGTGTGTGTGTGTGTGTGCGTGTGCGTGTGCGTGTGTGTGTGTATGCAGTGCTTCACATAAATATATACAGTGCTTTTTTTCCTTAAAATGTTTAGGGATTTTGACTCAACACCATTTTATAGTTCAAATCTGGGGAAATAAATACAGTAAATGGAGAAAAGTACACACACAAAAATCACAAAATGTTTAGGGGTATGTGTACCCCTGCGTCGTCGTCGTCCCAGCAAAAAAAACACTGAAAATATAACTATATAAATAATAAAAAATCTGTGGCTTTAGGCTAGATTATAAATGTAATAAATAAACAGGAGGAAATTCAAACTAAAGTACCCCTACGAACTTTCGCGAGCATTTCGTCAAGAAGGAATTGAAAGCTGATGGGGAGAGCTGAACTGGAAAGAGGAGCAGCCGAGAAAACCCAAAAATGATGGATCCGTCTGTTCCTACTGGCGAATTCCTCTCCCACGACGACGCCTCTTTAATATAGAGCCCCTGGACGACCAGAGAGGTGTTTGGGTTGTTGTTTTTCCTGAGCCCCTCGGCTAATCTTTGCCAGCGTGGTCACTGAAGGGAAACATAACCCAGGATTAAACCGGGAGGCTCAGGCGTCATGACAGATCGAATTGGCTTTGCTGGATGAGTGCGAGAAGCAGGGGAAGGGAGGGGAAGGGGGCCGAAGGACCAGCTGAGGGCCGGACCAGCTGGGGCGCTGCAGAGAGCCGAGAGGAAGGTGCAAGCTGGAGATTGCAACAAGTGCAGAATCACTAGGAAGTCCTGCAAGGGACGTTGCCAAATCAGTCTGAAAGCTTGTTTCTTAATTTTAACTTGCAGTCAACAGTGTGATGCATTTGGGGTTTGGAAATTTGTGAGGGTTGGAGTGGGATAAAGAGGATATATTCTGATTTGTTGTTTTCCTTTATACGGTTAAGATGGTTGGATCTGCATACTGGCGTTAATGAATATATGTTAAAAAATTAGGTGGGGAAAATAGCTAAAAATGTTGAGACTGGAGGGAGGAAAGGGTGTAAAAATAAGAAATTTAGGAGTTTTAAATTAGGTTGGGGTAAAGGGAATTGATAAGGGTTTAGGAAAGTATCAGAAGTAATGAGGTGCCGAGGTATAGAAAAAAAGGAGTTAGTTTAAGTAAAATGATTTTGGTATTTTATGTTTTTGTGAAAAAGGATAAGTAAATGGAAAAGATAGATATGTTTATGAACTTGGAAAACTGATAAAGAGGATAGATAATGAATTCAATGGAGGGGGACTTGAGGAAGTCAATCGAAATATGAACTTGAGGAAAGGAAGAATATCTGGCCCATAGAAATAGGCCAGACCTAAGCAATGATATTTAATATGTTAAATTACGTTAAATGTGTAATGTTTATTGTCTTTCCCGGTGAGAGAGGGGAATGGAAATTTGCTTCCCCCAGTGAGAGGGGGGGAAGGATGAAAGTTTAACGGTATTGTAAAGTGCTTAAAATTGTTAAAATCAATTTTAAAAAAATTGGGGGGGAAACCCAGTGTGATGCAGCAGCAAAAAAAAAAACCTAACACTATTCTAGGCTGCATCAACAGAAGTCTGGTGTCACAGTCAAGAGAAGGGATAGCACGACTCTTATCTTGCCTTGGTCAGACCCCACCTGGAATACTGTGTCCGGTTCCGGGCGTCACAATTTAAGAAGGATGTTGACAAGTTGGAACCTAGAATCATAGACGTGCCGGGTTGGAAAGGACCCCGAGATCTCTGGGAAGGGAAGGGGCTCCCATCATTTCCCCAAGTGTTAGAACCCGTGGGCGTCCAGTGAAGCCGAAGATTGAGGACGGAGAAAAGTCCTTCTGCAGGCAGTGAGTGCTTAGTTAAACTATGGAACTCACTGCCACAGGAGGTGGGGATGATCACCAAATTGGGTGGCTTTAAATGAGATTTGGACAAATTCCTGGCGGTGAAGAGGGCTATTGGTGGCTACTAGTCCTGATGGCTGTCTCTGCTTCCTGTCTCTGCAGAAGCAATGCTTCTGAATGCCAGTTTCTGGAAGCCACAGGAGGGGAGAATAGCTCTTGCGCTAGATAGAATCTTGCTTGAGAGTTTCCCATAATGGTTGGCCACCCTGAGAACAGGATGCTGTGACCCGGAAACTACAACTAATCCAGAATGCGGCAGCTGGACTGGTGACTGGGAGCGGCCGCCGAGACCACATAACACTAGTCTTCAAAGACCTACATTGGCTGCCAGTACGTTTCCGAGCACAATTCAAAGTGTTGGTGCTGACCTTTAAAGCCCTGAATGGCCTCGGTCCAGTATATCTGAAGGAGCGTCTCCACCCCCATCGTTCTGCCCGGACACTGAGGTCCAGCTCCGAGGGCCTTCTGGCGGTTCCCTCCCTGCGAGAAGTGAGGTTGCAGCGAACCAGGCAGAGGGCCTTCTTGGTAGTGGCACCCGCCCTGTGGAACGCCCTCCCACCAGATGTCAAAGAGAACAACAACTACCAGACTTTTAGAAGACATCTGAAGGCAGCCCTGTTTAGGGAAGCTTTTAATGTTTGATGGATTATTGTATTTTAATATTTTGTTGGAAGCCACCCAGAGTGGCTGGGGAAGCCCTGCCAGATGGGCAGGGTATAAATAATAAATTATTATTATTATTATTATTATTATTATTATTATTATTACTAAGACCTCCAAGGAAGGAGAGTCCACAACCTCCCAGGGGAGCCCGTTCCACTGTCGAACAGCTCTTAACGTTGGAAAATTATTCCTAGCCATCCCCTTTCTTGTCATTTGGAATCCATTGGTTTGGGTCCTACCCTGCGGAGCAGCAGAAAGCAAGCCTGATCCAGTTTCCATGGGACAGCCCTTGAGATACGTGAAGATCTCAGTCTCCTCTTCTCCAGGCTAGACATGCCCAGCTCCTTCAACCGTTCCTCATAAGGCTTGGTTTCCAGACCCTTGATCATTCCGGTCACCCTCCTCTGCACCCCTTCCAGCTTGTCATAAGGACGAAATAAGTGCCTGCTGGATCAGGCCACAGGGGGCCCATCTAGTCCGGCATCGCCACCCAGTTCTCCCCAGTGGGAAACCAGCAAGCAGGATTTGAGCACAAGAGCAAATCTCCCCTCCTGCAGTTTCCAGTAACCAGCACCTGGAAGCATTGCTGTCCTGAACTGTGGTTAAAACGCTTCATTATTATTATTATTATTATTATTATTATTATTATTATTATTATTATTATTATGCTGGACTAGATGGGCTATTGGCCTGATCCAGCTGGCTTGTCCTATTATATTCTTATGCTCCCCCTCCAAAAAATCCCACAACAACTTTGAGAAACTCACCATCTTGCCAAAAACGACCCTATCCTCGATCCCCTCCCCTCCCCAAAAAAATAAAATGTGGGATGGGAGAGGAGGGGGAAACGGCTTGACCCAGTTGCGTTCCTGAAGGTTGTTTAAGTCCTGAATGAACATTTTCCAGGACGCACCGTATTAACCCTTCGGTGACCTCCCATCTTCACCCCGGGCGGCAGAGCAAACAGTAATGCCATTCAAAAATAAGGTTGTTTTAAAAAAAAAAAAGCTCTCTTTCTCTCTCTCTCTCTCTCTCTCTCTCTCTCTCTCTCTCTCTCCCTCTCTCTCCCCCCCCCCAGGCTCTCGGGGTCAAGGGTCCCCCCCTGCCACTTTGATACATTCTGGCAGGCGATATAATTTTGAAGAACGCCCTGTTAGCAGAGTTCTGACCCAAAGCGACCCCACTCTGCCTACGGATCTTGGGTGGGATGTCTCCAAAGCCGAGGTCAACGAATGGTCAAAGGATTGCAAAACCAGGGCAAGAGGAAAGAGAGAAAACAATGCCCTGTTGGATTTCTGCCTGCCTGCATTGCATGCAATTATTGTGGCTGTTTTTTAACCCATATGAAGTTGCAACTGGGGTTGAAAATATAAAAGTTTGAGGCTTTTAACAGCTTTGCAACAGGCAGGAATCCAACAGGGGGGGAATGTCCCCTGGAGGTGGGCTGAATGGGGGAGAAGGCTCACCCGTTGAATGCCTGCCTGCCACGCATCTAGGCCTTGAATGGCCTTTAAGAAGGGGAATTAAACAAATTTGTGGAAGGGGGGGGTCTAAGGGTCTATCAGCGGCCACTATAGGATGGCTAAGCAGAGCCCCAGATTCAGGGGCAGTCTGAGGACCAATTCCCGGGGGGGTGCAGAATGGGGAGGGCTTATAGGGTTGCCGTGGGAGATCTTGAAATGTTCCAAGTTCCAGTCCGTTGGAATAATCCCAGTTTCACTCCAGAATACCGCCAGGTACTCTCCACTTTCATGGAGGGGGGAAAGAAGGGGATTTCGTGGGAGCAGCCCCCCATCCTGAGAGCGAAAGGGGTGTTGTGGGATAGCTCAGCATCAGCAGAAAACTGCAGCTTGTTGAAGGATGCTTCTATCCCTATATTCTGAGAATATTTGGCTCAATTTTTCAAGCAGTCCATGAGAGATATTATTTATGACATTTAGATACCGCGTTCATCTCCCAAGGAGTTCAAGGTGGTGTGCGTACGTGGCCCAGTCCCACCCCATTTTATCTTCACAACAACCCTGAGAGGTAGGCTAGTCTAAGAGGCTGGGCGACTGGTCCCCTTAATCTCCTAGAGCAGGCACGTCCAACAGGTAGATTGTGATCTACCGGTAGATCACTGGACGTCTGTGGTAGATCACTGGTACATCACTGGCTCCCCCAAAGAAACTCAACAACTTTGCTCCCCTAAAAAAAGCTCAATTTTTTTGCCCTGCACCCCCAAAAAACAGGGCTTTCCTTCTCCCTAAAAAAGCTCAACAACTTAGACCTGAACCCAAAAAAAGGGGGTAGATCACTGCCAGTTTTTAATTCTGTAAATAGATCACAGTCTCTTGGGAGTTGGCCACCCCTGTCCTAGAGCATGGGTTGGCAAACTAAGGCCCGGGGGGCCGGATCCGGCCCAATCGCCTTCTGAATCCGTCCCGTGGACGGTCCTGGAATCAGCATGTTTTTACATGAGTAGAATGTGTCCTTTTATTTAAAATGCATCTCTGGGTTATTTGTGGGGCATAGGAATTCGTTCATTCCCCCCCCCCAAAAAAATATAGTCCGGCCCCCCACAAGGTCTGAGAGACAGTGGACCAGCCCCCTGCTGAAAAAGTTTGCTGACCCCTTTCCTAGAGCATTATGGGGTTGGCTGAGATTCGAACCCTGATCTCCCTGGTCCCACACTGCCTCTTAAAACTATGGCCTGTTTGAAGCCCCCCCAATTTCCTAACTCAATGGCAAGAGAATGCCTTCGAAGATCCCTAAAATCCGGGATGGGGGCAACATCTGTGGGGCCCTGCAAATGTTGCTGGACTCTCAATTCCTAGCAGGCTGAGCAAACAACTCTCACCTGCAGATGTTCCCCAGCCCTGATCCAAACATCCAGCCATCCCAGCCACAGCATAATAGAGCATGCTAAGAGTGTGGAACGCCTGGCGCGGAGGTGTTTGTGGTGCTATCCCTGCTGTGGCAACAAAGGTGTCCGCGGGGCACAATCACCCCCCTGATTTTGCCCCTCGAGAGGCCGTTGTAATCCGCAGCCACTGAAGACTGGCAGGGGCTCAGCCCACCTCCCACAGCAGCTTAGCCCCCGCAGGGAAGGTCATCCCCCCCCCTGGATTTTTGAACACAACACATAATTACAGGTGATTAGCGGCTTAGGTGCAGGGGGCACCCCGGGGTGCATTCCTTAAAGGCTTGACTTCACGCTCCATCCATAACAGCGGCAGGTGTTGCCCAGAGGGCACCCTACCCCTTTGATGGCAGAGGGGGCAGGGGGGAGTGGCTTTGTCCAGGTGTGGCCGCTTAAATCCCAACACACACACACACACACACACACGTCTCCCAGGTGCGCAACCCCAGAGCTGCACTCCTTTGTCGCTCCCCAAAGACCTTAACAGACTGGAGCCAGGCGAAGCAGCTTCAGCAAGCTTGGGGGTCCGTCTGCTCCCCCTCGATCGCTCACTCTCAAATGAACTTTCTGTTGGTTCCCCAACCCCAACACAAATACCCCTGAGGTTTAGGTAAGCCTTTGCACAGTAAAAGACCCTTTAGCGTGGCAGGTTCTGTGCCCTGCAGAACTCCCTGCCACTAGAGGTTTGGTAGGAATCGTTGCTGCCCAGTTTTAGATGTCATGGGTAGGCAAACTAAGGCCCGGGGGCCAGATCCGGCCCAATCGCCTTCTTCTTCTTCTTCTTCTTCTTTTTTGCCAAATATATTTATTGATTTTATAACACACAAATCCAACAATCCTACAAAAATACATAAAAAACAAAAACAACATACCTTAAATTTCCATTTCTACTTTCCTTAACATTGTCAATTGACTTCCTCACAGCTCTTCTGACTGCGTTCCATCATAACTCCTCATTAGTAATCTCCTTGTCATCTTTAAATTCACTTATTAAGTCTATCTTATCCTCTTATACATATATAAATCTTAACATTTAGTCATTCATCTTAAATATCTTAATCATAGCATCCTAATCTGTAGTCAGTGTTTCTTCCAACTTTCTTCTAACTTTAAATCTTACAATAATTTTTTTAATATAGTTTAAATTTCTTCCAATCTTCTTCCACCGCTTCTTCCCTCTGGTCACGTAGTTTCCCGGTCAGCTCGGCAAGTTCCATATAGTCTATCATTTTCATCTGCCAATCTTCTATCAAAGGTAGCTCCTGTGTCTTCCAGTTCTTTGCAATCAAAATTCTAGCTGCTGCTGTGGCATACATAAAAACGGCCCAATCGCCTTCTAAATCCAGCCCGCGGACGATCCGGGAATCAGCGTGCTTTTACATGAGTACAATGTGTGCTTTTATTTAAAATGCATCTCTGGGTTACTTGTGGGGCATAGGAATTTGTTCATTATTATTTTTTCCAAAATAGAGTCCGTCCCCCCCACAAGGTCTGAGGGACAGTGGACCGGCCCCCTGCTGAAAATTTGCTGACCCCTGCTTTAGATTCTCTTTCTCGCACACACACTGCTTAGAATCATAGAATTGTAATGTTGGGAGGGCACCCAAGGGTCATCTAGTCCAACCCCCTGCCACGCAGGAATCGCGGCTAAAGGATCCCTGGCAGATGGCCTTCTTAAAAACCTCCAATGAAGGAGAGTCCACAATCCCTTTCACTCTTACCACCAAAAAGTTCTTCGGGTTTAGTCGAAATCTCATTTGTTGCAACAATTGAATCCGTTGGTTCGGGTCCTACCCTGTGGAACAGCAGTGTGGGTCCAAAAAATCTGGGACGAGACGAGACATTTATGGATGAGGGCAGTCAATTGGCTTAGTCATTTGCAATCAGTTGATTCTCACCCACTTTATGCCAATCTAACTCCCAACATGTTTTACAGAAAACCGTCAGCAGAGAGGTCACTGCCCCAAGGTGCTTACAAACCATGGCGCAAGCGAGGATGCATTTGCTTTAAGCTGCATCTTAATTACTGAGACAGATTAAGTCCTGGATCAGATATTCTTCCATCATCTCTTAGACACAGAACTCCAGCGAAAGGTCTCTATTTGTACAGTAAATCCTGGCAGAAAAGCTCTCAGGGGCGAAGTTTGCGCCACTCCGTGGTCAAGTAGCAAACTGCAGCCTGATTCCAAAACACGGCACACTTAAAGCACGTGGCTTCTCCCTTCACAGAATCCTGGGAGATGTAGTTTACCCGGCCCGGCCCGAGCTACAGTTTCCGGCGCCCTTAAACTACAGTTCTCGGGGTTCTTTCGGGGTGTGTGTGCAAAGATTTAAGAAAATCATAAAGCTAGGATTTCCATATTCCCAAAAGTGAAAATAAAGCGTGCAAGCCAAGTCCAGTTGCATTACAACGTGTAAGGATGTGTTACTCTCAGGTAACACGCAGCCGCCCCCTCCCTGCGCATTCAGAGGTCCCACGTTTTGCAGAGCAGAGCTCGGATTCCTTTTCCCCTTCCGTATTAAAAAGACCCGCTTTTTGCAAACGGGAGCAAAAAACTACGGTTCCCAGAATGCACCGAGGAAGCAAGCAAGAGGGGCGGGGGCGGGGCGGGGGCCCCGAGGCCTGCTGGGAAATGTAGTGCTGTTGACGCTTCCTAGAATCCCAGTCGAGGAGAGAGAAGGTCAGCGGTGCAGGAAGCGCAGTTTGGAGGCTCTACCTTGAAGGACAGGTGGGGGGGAGGCTACTGTTTTTTGGAGGGTGGGGTGGGGGGAGCTTTGGGGGTTTGGCCCCCGGGACTGCAGGGATGCTGGGGGGCGGGGTGGGGGGAGTGACAGGCTGTATTTTTCTTGCACTGCGTGTAAACTGGAGCCATCTCGCCCACCGTTTTGCAATGCGCTCAACTAGTAACACCCCTTTTTTTTGCAATGCATGGACAAAATTCCGCCCCCCCCACCAATCATTTGTTTGCATCCTCACTAATAATCATTCCAACCCCCCCGCCTTCTCCTTTATTTGCAAAAAAGCTTTCATGCCTGCAAGCCCCCGCCCACCGATAATGACCGCCCCCCTCCAGAAAGCCCCCCCCCCTCTGTTTTCGCATCTGGCCTGTTAGAGCCATCATCGCCCCCTCGTCCTTTCTCAGCCCCCCAGGTCCGGATGCAACCCCAGAGTTTAATTTCGGACGCAGACTGCCCTGGAAACTTAGCTTGATTACTTGTTCTGGGATGCGAGGGTGTGGCAGTGTGGAAAGGCACTTTGCACATGCTCAGGGGAGCAGCCGCTCCTCCAGTTCTGGGCCTTCTGCCCAAGAGATGGATTCCAGGGCTTAAGCCCCACATAGATCCCTATTTTTGAAAGGGCTGGCCCTCGTTTGGCTGTTTCACAAACCACAGTGCTGAATATGTTGTTCATGTATTGCATCTGTATTTATTTATTTATTGCATCCCCAAAGAGCTCAAGGGGGTGTATCGATAGTTCCCCTTCCACCCCGATTTAATAGTTCACCTTATCCAGAGTTTGGATCATTCGTCATCTCTTAAGCATATTTCCCTGACCGCATTTGAGCTACTGGACGCTGAACCACAAAAGTTGGCTTAGGAATCTCAGTCATTTCATTTATCTCTCATCCTTAACCTGATTCACAGGATTTTTACGGGGATTTAAAAACAAACACCTAGCCCCCACATCAGTCGTCTTTAAAAAAAAAGGTCAGGACACATAAAACAATAAATCAGCCATAGAAGAGGGAAAGAGATTTTCCCCTCCCGGCCAGTCAAGAACCCCTTAACGAGGAAATAGCTCCAGAATTTCCCCTTTCTCTCCCCTACCCCTCTATTTTCCTTTTGTGCCACATCTTTTTAAATATTGCAAACATGAACCCAAGGACTGCCTTGCTACTGCCGCCAACATTTGTAACAGCTGTTTTAAGCCAGCTAAAATAAACAAACAAATCTAGTTGCGGATAAAAATAAAAAATGATTCAGTGATAGAAGAGGGAAAGAGATCTTTCCCTCTCAACCAGTCCTCGCAAGAACCCCGTAACTTAAGAAACGGTGCCAGAGCTCCCTCTTCTTTTTTTCCCTCTTCCCTCCCCACCTGTTTTCCTTTTCTGCTGTGCCCTTTTTAAGATTGAAAACATGAACCAAAACAAACGAGCTACCTTCCGCGTCGCTGCTGCAAATAAAACAATCTCCCTTCTGACAAGAACCCCATAACTAAGAAAAACTTCCTCCTTTCCACCTTTCCTCTTCCCTCCCCGCCCATTTTCCTTTAGTGCCGTGCCTTTTTTTTTTTAAGACGGCAAACACGTAACTGAGCGAACCGCCTTGTCTCCTACAGGCCTCTCTCGATGCTGTCCTCGGGCCTGCTAGTCCTCCGCCGAGCCCTCCTCCGGCCGACCTTCTCTTCCGGCTACTCGGCGTTAGGCGGCTCGTCTATGGCGAACACCCCCGTGGAGGCCTCTATCCGGGCCAAGCTGAAGCAGGCGCTGGAGCCCATCCACTTGGAGATCATCAACGACAGCCACATGCACGCCGTGCCGCGGGGCTCCGAGACCCACTTCCGGGTGGTGGTAGCCAGCCGGCGCTTTGAGGGCCTCTCACTCATCCACCGCCACCGCCTGGTCAATGACATTCTGCAGGAGGAGCTGGCCGGGCCCGTCCACGCCCTCTCCATCCAGGCCAAGACCCCCCAGCAGTGGGAGAAGAACCCCAAAATCATCCAGAGCCCCGAGTGCCTGGGGGGCTCCAAGCACGACCCCCAGATGGCCGGGAAGGTCGGGGGGACGCCCCTGGCATGAAGCGTTCTGCCGCCGAAGGCCGGACGCATGTTTCTGGAGTGAGGAATGAAAGACCTGTGTTCCGGTTCAAAGCTGCGATTCCGCAATCGCAGGGGTTCGGGGTTCGATGCCAGCATCTTCTGCAATTCTGCAATGGACACTTCGCACTATTCCTCGGAGTGTCGTCCTGGCTTGCTCTCATATAAAAAAAATAAGATGATCATGTGTGCATTTTGGAGCTTCCGTTTTTCCGCCAATGTCCAATGTTTCCTGGGGGCGATTCGAGAGAATGGCTTGGGTTTCTCGGCAGTTTGTTCCGGCCTGGCTTTTTTGTAATTTGAGCAAATTAAACTTCTGGCTTTGGAATTTGCAAGGGGCACAGCTTGTCACGGTGCTTTGTTTTCCCTTTTGGGGAAAAAAAAATTAAAGTCCCGCGGGGGTTGGGCTACGCTAGATGACCCTCGAGGGCCCTTCCAAATTTGCAATTCTGTGGTTCTGCCTTGGGGTTTCAAAAGGTTACGGGATACGTGGTGATTGGTGTGAGTGCCCCAAAACTTTTGCAGGCGCCTGCAGCATTGAAAGCGGGACCAGGCATGACCTTGCATGCAGCCGTTTGCCTGAGCGGCTGGAATGTTTGTGAATATTCCATACCGACCTTGAGCCAGTGGCCTGCAGGGAGTGCATTCCAACCATACCAGACCCTGCTTAGCTTTGTAAATATGCTAGCATTTTGTTTTGTTTTTGCCGCAGCAACAATAAGGTCCCAGGTTCAGTCCCCGGCACCTCCAGGTTGCAGTGTGAAATCCCCTGCTGCTGCCAGTCAGAGTGGGCAGTACTGGCCTAGGCAGTCTGGTGGTTGTATAAAAAAGCTTCTTCTGTTACTACCTGTAAATCAAACTTCGGGCAGAACCATGAGGACTAGTAGCTTACCCTTGTTTTTTTTAAGGGGAGGGCCAGAACACAGGGTCAGGCATGCAGAATGTGCCAGGCTGAGTCCCCAGTATCATCGCTAGGTAAGGCCGGGGATAGTCCCCCGCCTGTGGAGAGCTTCTGCAAGCCAGTGTTGGCATAACTGGTCTCTCCCATAGAAGGCAGCATCCTCCGTTTCACATTTTGGAAAATGGGCACAGCCGCTGTTTTTCTATACATCCTTGCCTTCGTTTCATCCTTCTGATTTGCCACCGCTGCGTCAAGCCGCAGGCACCCCCAAACTCGGCCCTCCAGATATTTTGGGACTACAACTCCCATCATCCCTAGCTAACAGGACCAGTGGTCAGGGATGATGGGAACTGTAGTCCCAAAACAGCTGGAGGGCCGAGTTTGGGGGGTGGCTGGTCAAGCGCTTTCGAAGTTTATTCAATGGTCCGTTACAATTTTGCAAACAGGCACCTGTCTCGATCCAGGCTGGGAGGAGGACTTTGCAAAGCTCAGTTGGTAGAGCATGAGACTCTTAATCTCAGGGTTGTGGGTTTGAGCCCCACGTTGGGCAAAATATTCCTGCGTCGTAGTGGGTTAGACAGACATGTAGACCACAAACTTGACATGAGTCAACAGTGCGATGCAGCAGCTAAAAAAGCCAATGCAATTCTGGGCTGCATCAATAGGAGTATAGCATCTAGATCAAGGGAAGTAATAGTACCACTGTATTCCGCTCTGGTCAGACCTCACCTGGAATACTGTGTCCAGTTCTGGGCACCACAGTTCAAGAAGGATACTGACAAGCTGGAACGTGTCCAGAGGAGGGCAACCAAAATGGTCAAAGGCCTGGAAACGATGCCTTATGAGGAACGGCTTAGGGAGCTGGGTATGTTTAGCCTGGAGAAGAGAAGGTTAAGGGGTGATAGGATAGCCATGTTCAAATATATAAAAGGATGTCATATAGAGGAGGGAGAAAAGTTGTTTTCTGCTGCTCCAGAGAAGCGGACACGGAGCAATGGATTCAAACTACAAGAAAGAAGATTCCACCTAAACATTAGGAAGAATTTCTTGACAGTAAGAGCTGTTCGACAGTGGAATTTGCTGCCAAGGAGTGTGGTGGAGTCTCCTTCTTTGGAGGTCTTTAAGCAGAGGCTTGACAGCCGCCTGTCAGGAATGCTTTGATGGTGTTTCCTGCTTGGCAGGGGGTTGGACTGGATGGCCCTTGTGGTCTCTTCCAACTCTATGATTCTATGTCCAACTTGAAGTAGTCTGGGAGGGGGGGCGCAGTGTCAAAACAGCCTTCTTCCCCTGAGCTCTGGACGAGGTGGTGGCTGCTCAGGCCCGTCTCCAGCGGAGGGGGCATGGCGATCAAACATAATTCATCCCAGGGTCAACTGGTCGATCGACATGTTTGGACTACATGACTCTGGGGATCCCTTCCAACTCTAATTCTATGAACTTTTCGTTATACCCGAATTTCTTTGCACACCCCCAACAGAATAACGAAAAGGAAAAACTCACCAACTGAAACACTCACAATCATCATTTTTTCAATCTTTTATTTTTTATTTTCATTTTTACATAGATTTTTTTTAAACTTTTTTTTTTACTATGAGTTCATAATTCCAGAGGGGGGAAAAGATCCATGTGTAGGGCCAGAACCAGACTTACATATTTTTAAACCCTTTCCCTAGCGATCAAAAACTCTGCACGCACAACCTCTTTTATTTTATTTTTAAATCCTTAAATCATCACCATCCACAGCACCTTTAAGAATATTTATTTCTCAACGCGGCATTTAAAACAACCGTCTCATCTCGTCAGCATTCTTGGCTTCTGTTTTTTATCTTTTATTTTTTATTGATACAAAATGAAACAACCCGGAGACGACAACTGAAGTTAATGACTATTTTTTTTTCCTGATTTTTTTTCTCAATTGTTCTTTTACAAACATCTAAAAACAGCTAAAACCACAACACAAGGTTTTTTGTAATTTTTTTGATTTTATTTTGCATACAGACAGAACTACGTATGGTTTGGATGTGGGGGTTTTTGTGTTTTTTTTTGTTTTTAAAGACCAGCTACACTGTAAAAGATGGAGAGAGACCGAAGGGTTGGTGTTTGGGGGGGGGGGCGCGTCACAATTCTGGGGAAGGCGCAAAGGAGGGGCGTGTGCTTTGATTGATAAATACTTCCCGTGTGGATCTGTTTCTTCCCAAAAGCAGCTGCTTAAAACGGGACCTTATTCCAGAGGCGTCAAGATTCAGAAAGGAGGAGAGGGAAGGCTATGTTGCATGTAAATCTATTAGCCGTGTTGTCGTTCAACGTTGCAAGGAGGCGTGGCTTCGGCAGGGCGCCACTTAAGCAGTGGAACTCCCTGCCTATTGATGTTAGGCAGGCTCCCTCTCTATATTCAGATATCCCGAGGGCTGTCGCAAGGGGAGAATGGAGCAGCTTCTTTTCTGCTGCTCTCGAGGGGAGGACCCAAACGAATGGATTCGGATGAGAAGAAAGGAGATTCCGACCAAACGTTAGGAAGAAGAAGAGGAGTTTATAATAATAATAATAATAATAATAATAATTTGTTTGTACCCCTCCCATCTGGCTGAGTTTCCTCAGCCACTCTGGGCGGCTCCCAATCGAGTGTTAAAAACAATACAGCATTACATATTAAAAACTTCCCTAAACAGGGCTGCCTTCAGATGCCTTTTAAAAATAGGATAGCTGCTTATTTCCTTGACCTCTGCTGGAAGGGCGTTCCACAGGGCGGGCGCCACCACCGAGAAGGCCCTCTGCCTGGTTCCCTGTAACCTCACTTCTCGCAATGAAGGAACCGCCAGAAGGCCCTCGGAGCTGGACCTCAGTGTCCGGGCTGAACAATGGGGGTGAAGACGCTCCTTCAGGTATACAGGACCGAGGCCGTTTAGGGCTTTCAAGGTCAGCACCAACACTTTGAATTGTGCTCGGAAACGGAGTTTGGATTTGATATCCCGCTTTATCACTACCCTAGGGAGTCTCAAAGCGGCTCACATGCTCCTTTCCCTTCCTCCCCCACAACAAACACTCTGTGAGGTGAGTGGGGCTGAGAGACTTCAAAGAAGTGTGACTAGCCCAAGCTGCATGTGGAGGAGCAGGGAAGTGAACCCGGTTCACCAGATTACAAGTCCACCGCTCTTAACCACTATACCACACTGGCTCTCTCTTTCTGACGGTAAGAGCCCTTTGACAGTGGAACGGACGACCTTCATGGGAGGTTTTTAAATAGAGGTTGGATAGCTACCTGCTTCTTTAGTTGCAATGTGTGTGTTGCAGGGAGTTGGAGTAGATTACCAACTTGACCGGCACATCCCCAACACATGATTTCGTTACTTGTAGCCTTTTTTCCTCCTTCCTATTTGCTTTCAAGTGGTTTGGGAATTTTTGCTCGGTTTTATTTATAATATTATTCAGACACTACTTGGAGATAGATAGATAGATAGATAGAGTTTATATGTTATTTAAACAAATGAATCGACTTTGAAGGAGAGCCCTACTTGGATCAGACTAAACCAGAGGTCAGCAAACTTTTTCAGCAGGGGGCCGGTCCACCATCCCTCAGACCTTGTGGGGGCCCCACTATATTTTCGGAAAAAAACAAAAAAGAACGAATTCCTATGCCCCACAAATAACCAAGAGATGCATTTTAAATAAAAGCACACATTCTACTCATGTAAAAACACGCTGATTCCCAGACTGTCCGTGGGCCGGATTTAGAAGGCAATTGGGCCGGATCCAGCCCACGGGCCTTAGGTTGCCTACCCCTGGGCTAAACTATCTGGTTCTGTGTCCGATTTCCTCAGTGGCCGTCCAGGTATCTAGAGATTTATCTGGAAAGGGGGGGGGGAATTTGGAGGGTAGGTGGACAGCTGTGGGAATCCACTGCATTTTCGCTTGAGGGTGTTTTCCTAAAGCAGTGATGGCTAACCTTGACACTCCAGATGTTTTGAGACTACAACTCCCATCATCCCTGACCACTGGTCCTGTTAGCTAGGGATGATGGGAGTTGTAGTTCCAAAACATCTGGAGTGTCAAGGTTAGCCATCACTGTTAAAGCCAAGCAAACGCCTTTCAAGGTGACGGGCACCTGGGCTGCCCACAGTTTGGAACAGGATACTTGGGCAGAAGTAAAAACGGGCACAAATCAAGGCCTAAGGTCTAGCGCTTCGTAGCTTTCTTAAAAGCATAAGAACAGAAGGAGAGCCTGCAGGATCAGACCAATGGCCTGTCTAGTCCAGCATCCTGTTCTCATAGTAACCAACCAGGTGCCTGTAAGTAGCCAGCAAGCAGCTCTCTCCCAACCCGTGGTTTCCGGCAGCTGCTTTTCAGAAGCATTGCTGCCTCTGATCGATGGCTAGAAGCCCCCAGTGGCCCTCTCCAACTCCATGAATTTGTCTAATCCTCTTAGGAAGCCACTCAAGGCCATCGCTGCCTCCTGCGGAAGGGAGTTCCACAGTTTAACTGTGTCCTGCTTTGGCCGAGAACAAACCCGTGACGCGCACACTGAAAACGGCTCCTGGACGTGCAAAATCACATCTGCACCACCTCCAGCAATCTGTTCCCAGGATTCCTTGCAAAAGTTGAAGCATTCTCGGCAATTGCAATTTTAAAAAATTATCATAAATCTTGCAAGTAAATTCAGAATTCCGACTATGCGGTTTTAGGAGACAAGCCGCCCTAAGCCATGCAAGGTTTTCGGGAGGAGGGTTTGTGTGTTTCGGAAACTCCCTTTTCTGCTACAGCACCATGTCAGAGGAAAAGACCTTTTGTTTGTGCTTTAGCGCCACCGCCTCCAGCTGGCCAGAGGGGGGTATTGCAGCTGCCAGGGGGCCAGGTGACACCTAGACCTTTGAAGATGCTGAGTTTGACTTAGTGCCTCATTTATGACACGGGGTTTCTTTGTGCCTCCCCCCAGACTACTGGCCAACTCTCATGTCACGTCTAAAAAAGTATTAGCCCTCTCCCTCCTGGGGAACCAGAATTATCCTAAATGGATAATTCTGCAATGTAAGCCGGAGGTTGTTGGGACTCCAGCTCCAACCATTGGTCATGCTGGCTGAAGGCTGAGAGTCCAGCAGATCCTCGCCACTTCTGGTATGTTTTTTCTCTAAAGGGGAAAAAAAATCACACCACTTTCTAAAAAGAGACTGGAATGAACGAGAAGACCGGATTCGTTATCCTGTCGAGTTAAAATGTGCTTTTTATCAAGCTTTGCTGGGCAGTTTTTGGTCCACAAACGTTAAATGGGAACAGCGATTCTCCCTCCTTTCCTCTTGTCGTGAAATATAGGGCTAAGGATCTCTCTGTTTGTATTAAGAGTCCCCCCAGCTCCCAATGAGGCCCCTGAGTGGAGATGCGAAGGCAGGGGTGGGGGACATCTAAGACCATAAGAAGAGCCTGCAGGATCAGGCCAGTGGGCCATCTAGTCCAGCATCCAGTTCTCACCGCAGCCAAGCAGGATCTGAACACAGTCTCGTCCCTCTGTGGTTTCCGCCAACTGGCATTGCAGCATCTTAATTTGTCTTGGGACCCACATTAAATCAAAGTCACATGAATAAATGTCCCTCATCTGAGAGTAGTTGGTGGCCGTCAACCATGGGGCGAGATGTTCCAAAGGTCTGGGCCAGAAGATGGTTAGTTCTTCCATTTAGATAGGAAACGAGACCAACCAAGGGAAAGGCAAGCTCTCCAGTTAGACTGGTGGTACTTTTTGTCACCATCTTTGGGGAAAGGGCCATCATAGCTTGGCCTTGCAAGCAGAAGGTCCCAACTTCCATCCTTGAAGGCATCTCTCCAAGGAGGGCTGAGAGACCCCCTGCCTGAAATCCTGCAGAGCTGCTGCCAGTCAGTGCGGACAACACTGAGCTAGTGAGCCAACAGTATATGGCAGCTTCAGGTGTTCCTATATCTTGGGGAAGGGGAGGTTAATCTCAGCGGAGGAGAACCCCCTAAAAGGTCCAGGCTCATATATCCAGGTAGGCCTGGACAAGACCTGACACCCCCGGAGCGCCGCTGCTGTCGGTCAGTGTCGGCAACACAGGACTAGATGGGCCAAAGGCCTCTGGCTCGGAATTGTGGCAGCTGACTCGAGTCCCAAAGGAAAACAGATCCACCAACAGCCAAGGACACAGATGCACAATGAATATACGGATTGTGGAGAGGCTCACGAGAGCGAAGCCCGGTTTGCGGGACAGGGGGGGCCTGTTTGCCACCGCACCCAGAAACCCCAAGGCCCTTCCGCCCTCCCGCAGCGGCGTCAACCCCATCCGGAGCCCTGAAACGTCAAGCTAAACGAAATTACACACCCGAACCGACGCTAGTTTTACACACCCAGAAACGGACGCTACGATCGGGGGGGGGGGTTGTTTGTTTCCCCCTGCTGTATACACACATACGCACAAGTGGGATGGGTGGAGGAACCAGCTGTGTTTCTCAGTCTCCGTACGTACGCGTACACACGTGCACCGAGACACAAAAGCGTGCCTCTTGAAAAACCCTTTCTTTAAAAAATAAAAAAAAGAAGAAAGGGAAAGGGAACAGGATACGTTTGGAGCACATTAACACACCCGAGATCTGTGAGATTTTCTGTTTTGTACAAGCTTACACATTGGTGTAAAACATCGTCACATGTCCTCTACCAGATAGTTGGACACACATGCACACATACCCCAACTTGGATTGGCGAAGTGGTTTGCGGGGGGGGGGTCACACACCCTGAAATGCCATGGGTTCGGGAGGGGGGGTCACGCCCTCCCCCCCGATGTTTGACCTCTGACCCGTCTGCGTCTCTTTTGCGCAGAGAGACAGAGAAAGAAAGAGAGAGAGGGACTTCGTCCGTTCCCCCAGCTATTTCGTTGGGGTCGTTTTTTAGGGGGTGGGGGGGTGAGGATTCACACGTACACCGATAACCACAAGAGGAAATTGGGGAGAAGGGCCGGGGGTGTCTGCGGACGAAAGCCCGGACCACGGTCGTTGTGTTGTTTTTTCCCCCCGGTTGAAATGGTACGACAAGACAGTCACAGTGTCTACAACTCTAGATCTGCCACCCGCCCCCCTCCCCTGGCAAGTAGGACGGGGCAGGCGCGGAAGAGGGCCGAGTGCGAATCTCTCTCTCTCTCTTTTTCACACGCTCGCACAGACGCTCACTGCAGCACCTGCCCCCGCGTCTCCGGCAGCTTGAGGGCCAGGGAGCTCCCCACGGCCAGCGCCGCCGAGGCCAGAAGGATGGGCACCGCTTTCGTGATGCCCACAAAGGAGGTGAAGATGCTGATGCCCAGGACAGCCGCCAGTTTGCACAGGGCATTGAGGAAGCCGAAAGCTGTCGTCCTGGAAGCAAAGGAAGAAATAAAAACAATACATAATAAATACTCTTTATCAGGTTCGTACATTTTTTGATACATTGTCAAATACATAGGTATATTTGCTTATTAATCCTAAATTCCCACCTAAACATCTAGATACTTCTGCTTTTTCCCTATGTTCTTCCCCTCTTTATTCCCCCCCCCTTCTTCCCCTTGGTCTCAGGGTGTTTAGCCATAATATCTTCCTTTACTTAATCATTTAAAAATTAATCATCCTTATTCGTCACTCATGCCAGTAACCATGTCCATAATCTTTGTCCTTAAAGCCAGAAAGGTAATTTTCTGAATTTGTTTTCCAGGCAGCTGCATCTCAGAATCAGGAAATAACTACAAGTTATATTGACACACACACAGCCGCTCTTTGGGCACGACGAGTCTGCCAGGCTTTGAGGTGGCATCTCGCCACGGGGAATCTCATGTTTTTAAAACACTGTCTTCATGCTTCAGAAAAAACCGGACCCCTCGCCCTCGCTGTGCAAGCCAGCAACACAAATGGAGGAAACCAGAGCCAGTGTGGCGTAATGGTTCGTGCGTTGGACTAGGACCTGGGAGAGCAGGGTTTGAATCCCCCACTCAGCCATGAAGCTCACGGGGGGACTTTGGGCCAGCCACTGGCTCTCAGCCTCACCTACCTCACAGGGCTGTCGTGAGGATAAAATGGGGAGGAGAGCCATGTGCACCAACTAGAGATCCATGGGATGTTGTTGTTGATGATGATGATGATGATAGGAAGAGGAAACGGAAGAGGGAAGAGGAAGGGCATTTTTTTTTTAATTTAAAACAACAACAACAACTTGATCTATATTTTGTAAGCCTTCGCTTTCAGGGTTTTTTGGCCACCTCCAAGCAGCGTATAAATTTTACTAATAAATAATCAAGAAAATTAACACGATTTCGTTACATCTGCTCTGTTTTGCAAAGCCTGTTTGTGGTGCTGCTTCTAAACGGACCTCAACCTCTGACACCTGACCTCTAAGCTTTTGCCCCCCCCCTCTCCTCCCACCCAAAAAACGCAGCTCTGGGATTCTGCTCCTCTCCAGGAACCATTAATCCTGCATTCTCTCTCTCTCTCTCTCTCTCTCTCTCCCTCCCTCTCTCTCTCTCTCTCTCTCTCCTTTCTCCTGTGCTGCCAAGGTCCCTGCGGGCAGCCTGGGTTGGCGTATGACTGGCAAGCCGGATGCGTCACTTTTTCTCGGCTTGCCCTCATTTCCAATGCTAGGCAGCCTCTCGCTTCCCCACTGCAAAGTGTTTATCCCTGAAAGGACATTGGGGGCGCTGGGAGGGAAGGGACAGGACCGCACAGTCATGAGATTTGGATTTTTTACTTTTTTTGTTTTTTGAAAGATGTTGCAATGCAGGGAGGGATGCAATTAACTGCTTTGGGCCACCTCTAGAGTCCTTCGCAATCTAGGCAGTTCCCACAGTTCTGGCATCGCAGAAGCATTCAGGCAGTGCTTCTGAACCCCCCTGTCCTCCCCCTCCAAAAAAAATCATATACATTGTTGTCCTTGTAAACCATGAGGACTATCAACTTGGAATTTGGGGGTTCTTTTAAGCGAAATTCTTGATTCGCAACAGGAGGGTTTGCAGCGGCATCTGAATTCACAGGAGCCAAAAGGAAGGTCTGTGACTCACTTTGTGAAGAAGAAGAAGAAAAGAAGAAGAAGAAGAAGAAGAAGAGGAGGGGGGGTTGGAGTTTGGATTTGATATCCCGCTTTATCACTCCCCTTCAGGAGTCTCAAAGTGGCTCACATTCTCCTTTCCCTTCCTCCCCCACAACAATCACTCTGTGAGGTGAGTGGGGCTGAGAGACTTCAGAGAAGTGTGACTGGCCCAAGGTCACCCAGCAGCTGCATGTGGAGGAGCGGAGACGCAAACCCGGTTCACCAGATTATGAGTCTACCGCTCTTAACCACTACACCACAGTTGTGATGACAACTTCCCCCTACTTTGTACAATTGTAGAGTTCGAAGGGACCCCGGCTGCCGATGGGCAACAGCAAGATCTCTGCAAGACACCTCCACATCTTAGAGATCTTGGACCTTGCAGCATCCAGTACAATTTCCTCCTCGGCGTTTCCTCCTGCCCACCTTCTGCAGGATGACCCTGGGAGCCGACCCTCAGTGGCTGACCCGCCTCCTTTCCCTCCGATTGGCTACAATCTGCACAAAGGGGAAGAGGACTTCTTCCCAGTGGCCAAAAAATGCTCCCCTTTCATGCCGATTGGTCGGCTCCAGGGTGCTGGAGGCGGGATCTCCACTGCAGAAATAGCCATGGGTCTCTGAGCATCACCCAACTGCAGACCCCCTACGACTCTGGTGGGCTTTTCCCAAGAACTGGGATTTCTGCAAAGAGGGGAAGGCGGCTTACCTTCTATCTGATGGGTAAAGCTCAACCGTGAGGACATCCAGGGCGTTCCAAGAAGCTATGCTGACCCCACCGAATAGGCAGAGGAGGGCGATCATGGCGGACTCGCTGTTCCCGAATGACAGAAAGAAGCAGCTCACACAGGACATGACACTCGACCCGGCTTAATGCATCGGGGAGAAGATGGGAGGGGTGAAAGGGGAGAGAGAGGAGTCAATGGGATAGTCCTAATTCCAAGTTAGGCATGTCCGGCTCCACCCAGTGCCCTCTGCATCCATCGCAGAAGCCGATCTCTTAGGAATCGTCAAACAAGTTTCTAGTCCTCATGGTGGGAAAGGTTCAAAACCCAGAGGAGGGCTCAGTATTACTGACAGCTAAAAATAAGAGTTTCTGCAACAGTGTGGATTAACGGGTGGTACCCAGCTAAGTCCTACTCAGAGTAGACCCATTGAATTAATGGAGCCCAGTTAGCCATGCTGACTTAATTCAACCAGTCTGCAATTTCAGTTGAATACAACCAAATGATAAGAATGTAGCAAACTTTGTTATATGTAGTTCTTTCCTGTATACAAAGTGTGTAAATATGTTTGTATTTGTCTCAAGAGAGAAAAAGAAAATGTGTGCGCTCTCTCTCTCTCTCTCTCTCTCTCTCTCACACACACACACACACACACACACACACACACACACACATTCATTTCCCAAAGTATCTGGGTAACAGTCAGATCCAGTAGACTGTCTTAACCTGTCATCACCCTCACATAGCTGTCAACCCTCCCTTTTTTTGCGGGAAACTCCCTTATTCCAATGCCGTTTCCCGCTGCCATCCCGGATTGTTGATATCCCTTAAATTCCCCGGATTTCAAAGGAAGCAGCTCCTCTCCCTCCCTGCCGGCCAGGGAGGCTCCTCAGCTGCGTTGCTCGGCTGCCAATAAGGAGTCTGAGACCGACTGGGGGCGGAGCTTGCATGCCTTGTGCAGCCAGACCCTCACGCCCAACCAGACAGACAGCCTGCCTGCCGTCTACGCGCTCGCTCTTTCGCTCACCCGTTAGCGCGCAGCCTCTGGAGCGCAGGGTGGCGAGGCTACTTGGTGCCATTGCACCACCCTCGTGGCATCCCTTATTTTCAAATCCAAAATTTGACAGCTATGCTAAGGAGGTGGAGAAGCTCAGAGCCTTTGGGGGAGACCTCAAGGGGGGGGGGCTCCCAGGTGCCACAATGGCAACCCTCCCACCGATGTAAACTGTTCATCATAAATCCTTCCCACGCACCAATTTGGTTCCTATCTCTCCAGAAGCCTCATTATTCATTCATTCAAAATCAACAACTATTCACACAAATGAAAATGCAGCCGTGTCGCCTAGTAGGGTCTTTTAAGCAAATCGCACAGGCTCTTTCTTTCACGGGGAAACATTAACGAATGAGGCCAATTAGCACCAAAGTCAAAAGTGCCACAAAGCGACAGATTCCCAGCCCTCCGAAACCTTTCTTTGCACCAAAATGCACTGCCGTGGAATCGTAGAAGAGGTGGAAGGGACCATGAGGGTCATAGAATCATAGAGTTGGAAGAGACCCCAAGGGCCATCCAGTCCAACCCCCTGCCAAGCAGGAAACACCATCAAAGCATTCCTGACAGGTGGCTGTCAAGCCTCTGCTTAAAGACCTCCAAAGGAGGAGACTCCACCACACTCCTTGGCAGCCAATTCCACTGTCGAACAGCGCTTACTGTCAGGAAGTTCTTCCTAATGTTTAGGTGGAATCTTCTTTCTTGTAGTTTGAATCCATTGCTCCGTGTCCGCTTCTCTGGAGCAGCAGAAAACAACCTTTCTCCCTCCTCTATATGACATCCTTTTATATATTTGAACATGGCTATCATATCACCCCTCAACCTTCTCTTCTCCAGGCTAAACATACCCAGCTCCCTAAGCCGTTCCTCATAAGGCATCGTTTCCAGGCCTTTGACCATTTTGGTTGCCCTCATCTGGACACGTTCCAGCTGGTCAGTATCCTTCTTGACCTGTGGTGCCCAGAACTGGACACAGAACTGGGTGGTCATCTAGTCCCACCCCCTGCAATGCTGGGTCTCGAACCCACAACCCTGAGATTAAGAGCTTCGTGCTCTAGCGACTGAGCTGCATTTCATGCGCAGTGCAAGAACTGAGCGGAGTCCGAGTCTAGCTGGGGCAATCATTTCCCCCCGTGCCCTTTTCTTAAAGAAAACGCCCTCCTCCTTTGCTCCTGAAAAGAACCTGTCATTTACACTCATGGAGCAACTTAAAATTCAGAGTGTGGGGGAACAGTTTTCAACAGGAAAGCAGTGCAAAGGACTTCGCTCTCGCCTCTTACTCATGCCACAACCCTGGTCTGGGGTCCCTGCAGCTGGCCAAAAAAATTAGTAATACAGACACACTAAGGCAGGGGTAGGCAACCTAAGACCCGGGGGCCAGATGCGGCCCAATCGCCTTCTCAATCCGGCCCACAGACGGTCCGGGAATCAGCGTGTTTTTACATGAGTAGAATGTGTCCTTTTATTTAAAATGCATCTCTGGGTTATTTGTGGGGCATAGGAATTCATTTATTTTTATTTTTATTTTCAAAATATAGTCCGGCCCCCCACAAGCATAGCTGTCAACTTTCGGATTTCAAAATAAGGGATTTTTCCAAACTTTCGGATTTGAAAATAAGGGATGCCGCAAGGGCGGTGCAATGGCACCAAGTAGCCTCGCCACCCTGCGCTCCAGAGGCTGCGTGCGAACGGGTGAGCGAAAGAGCGACCGCGTAGACGGCAGGCAGGCAGTCTGTCTGGTTGGGCGTGAGGGTCTGGCTGCACAAGGCATGCAAGCTCCGCCCCCAGTCGGTCTCAGACTCCTTATTGGCAGCCGAGCAACGCTGCTGAGGAGCCTCCCTGGCCGGCAGGGAGGGAGAGGAGCTGCTTCCTTTGAAATCCGGGAAATTTAAGGGATATCAACAATCCGGGATAGCAGCGGGAAACGGCATTGGAATAAGGGAGTTTCGCACCAAAAAAGGGAGGGTTGACAGCTACGCCCACAAGGTCTGAGGGACGGTGGACCGGCCCACAGCTGAAAAAGTTTGCTGACCCATGCACTAAGGCTTGATCTGTTAGGGCCATAAATATCCCGTGATTCCCCAGTAATTTGATCGGAAATTTTCAGACAGGACATTCCTATTCGTATATAAAGCCTTTAACAACTTGGGGAAAGTTTGCCTGCAAGATTGCTGTACTCCTCAACCACTTGCGACCGACAGAACTGGTGCCACATAACACCCATTTCTCATTTGTAAGAACTGTAGATCTTTTAGTGTGGCAGCAGCTACACTGTGGAACTCCCTGCCTATTGACATTAGGCAGTGCTATTTTTGGCACCGGCTAAAAACATTTGTGCTTAGGCAAACCTACCCAGATGTTTAAAAAGTCGGTGCGAGTTTTAATCTTCTTTTAGTCCCACGTTACCTTAACTTTGCAAAAAGTCTTAAACAGTTGTTCATTTTTCTTACTGCTATTTCTTACTGTCTTATCTTCTTTTTCTTACCATCGAGTGGTGCATGCATTTTATGAAACATAGTAAATAAATAATATTTGCTTACAAAACACCCCCCCAAAAAAATGGTGATTTGTGGATTAGTAAATCCTCAAGGCTTGACTACTGCAACGCGCTCTGTGTGGGGTTGCCCTTGGACCCGATGCAGAAGACCCCCGCAGGTGCAAAAAGCTATATCTCTTTCATCTGTCGATGGCGACAGGACTACCTCCAGGGGCGTAGCGTGCCGCTTGGCTACCGGGGGCGGCAAGCCAAGCGGCACCCCTGGGGGCAGGGCGTCGCTCCATGCGCATGACGTCACGACGCGCATGCGCACGGAGCGACGCCTCCATGCTGCGGCGAAAAAAGCCGCTGAAAGGGGGGGAGGAAGACAAAGCAGGCATTTTAAAGCGCCTGCTTTGTCTTCCTCCCCCCCCCTTTCAGCGCCGAAAAAAGCCACTGGCTGGCTTGCGGAGCCGCGGCGTGGAGGCCCCAGGGAGCCCAGCGGCTTTTTCCCCCGCTGAAAACGGGGGGAAGGTTATTTTCGGCGCTGCCGGGGCAGAGCGAGGGGGGTGTCATGTCAGCGAAAAGCGTGACACCCCTCCTCGCTGGCCGCCCCTGCGGCTCCGCCCCAACAGCGCCGAAAATAGCCTTTTAAAAAAACAAAAAAAAGCCCAGGGCAGCTTTGGAGGCGCAGGGGGCGCCCATGTGTCACCCCCACCAGGGGGCGCTGCCTGGGGCGGCCCACCCCCCGCCCCCTTGCTACACCCCTGACTACCTCCAGCCCTTACCCAGCATCCGGAGTCGCCCGATTTTGTCCATCAGGAGTGCGGAGACTATATTCCCTGGCAGGACGGCGAGGGTGCCCAGAAAGCTGACAAAATAAATCATGTACGCATTGTTGTCGTCGCTGAAGTCCAGCTGGCAGCCTTCTTTGTTGTGGAGGAAAGTGCTGTTGACGATCCTGCTGTTGATGAACTTGTACTCAAAGAGGTCTGTGGGTCAGGGGGAGACAGGCGGAGGGTTATTTTGTTTTTATTTATTAAATGAACTGCAGGGGGTCAGACTAGATGATTCTCGAGGTCCCTTCCTTCTCTACAGTCCTGTGGCTCTACATGGGCTTCCACAATGTATAAAAGAATAAAAGATAACTCACTAAAACAACTGGTCCTACCAGGAGGTGGCATGACTTAACCATAGAACAGGAAGGAGTACCAGGATATATATTTTTTGTTTAGATGTAATTTTCTTTTTTTTCTTTTTTTAAATAATTTTTTATTCATTTTATAACAAATAAAATTACAGCAATATAAACATGCACTAAAAGAAAAGAAAATAATTTTAACACAAATATTTCTTAATTTCAACTAATTTCTTAATTTCAGCTAATTTCCATAACATCTTGAGATGGCTTCCCTCGAACAGTTCCTTCTATTTAACATACAAAAATGTCTTAATCCAACTATTATTATGTGAATTTACAAAATAAAGTTTGCGTTCAGCAATATTTAGTCTGCATCTTGTTTATTTTGCTATCTTCACCCATCCCCTATCCCTAGGGGTAGGGGGTAGAAGGGAAGGGAAGGAAAAAGGAAAAAGGGGGGGGAACACCCCCACACCTACTTGTACATTGTAATTTTCATTGTAAAAGGTAAAGGGACCCCTGACCATTAGGTCCAGTCGCAAACGACTCTGGGGTTGTGGCGCTCATCTCGCTTTATTGGCTGAGGGAGCCGGCATACAGCTTCCGGGTCATGTGGCCAGCATGACAAAGCCGCTTCTGGCGAACCAGAGCAGCGCACGGAAACGCCATTTACCTTCCCGCCGGAGCGGTACCTATTTATCTACTTGCACTTTGACGTGCTTTCGAACTGCTAGATTGGCAGGAGCTGGGACCGAACAATGGGAGCTCACCCCGTTGCGGGGATTCGAACCGCCAACCTTCTGATCGGCAAGCCCTAGGCTCTGTGGTTTAACCCACAGCGCCACCCGCGTCCTAATTTTCATTGTAGAAACATTTTAAAAATTGGAAAAAGAAAATATTTTTAAAAGGGTTTTGTTTGGGTTTTTTGCACACGGCGGCCTCAGACTTTACCCGTGTTGTAAAAGACGGTAGAGATGAAGGTGCAGTTCCTGAAGAACGTATTGCTAGATGTGATGTCCTCGAAGTAACATTCCTCGAACAAGGAGTCGACGAAGGACACAGACTTCATTTTGAGGCTTATAAACCTGTCATAAAACAGAGAGGTTGTGGGTTCGAGTCCCGCATTGGGTGAAAGATTCCTGCATTGCCGGGGGTTGGACTAGATGACTCTTGCGGTCTCTTCCAACTCTACAGTTCTATGATTCTATCCCTAAAATTCCCATCCAAGGATACGATAAGGACAAGTCGTAACCCCACCCTGCTGAAATCTGAGCACCACCATCGAGGGTAGTGTAACCACCAAAACAGAAAAGTATTAGTCTGGCATTAAAAGATAACTATCTTGGTGCCAGGCGTGTTTCAAAGTGTTGGTGCTGACCTTTCAAGCCCTAAACGGCCTCGGTCCAGTATACCTGAAGGAGCGTCTCCACCCCCATCGTTCTGCCCAGACACTGAGGTCCAGCGGCGAGGGCCTTCTGGCAGTTCCCTCACTATGAGAAGCCAAGTTACAGGGAACCAGGCAGAGGGCCTTCTCGGTAGTGGCACCCGCCCTGTGGAACGCCCTCCCAGCAGAGGCCAAAGAGAACAACTACCTGACTTTTAGAAGACATCTGAAGACAGCCCTGTTTAGGGAAGCTTTTAATGTTTTTATTATTGTATTTTAATATTATGTTGGAAGCCGCCCAGAGTGGCTGGGGAAACCCAGCCGGATGGGCGGGGTACAAATAATAAATCATTATTATTATTAATTATTAATTATTATTATTATTATTATTTCCCAGGAGAAAGGATTCCACAAACGGTAGAGACGGGGGCCACCACTGAGAAGGTCCGTTCTCACGCAGAACCAACCAACAAGGAGCAAACTCCCAAGGGTCTTAGTCATGACCCATCTGGAGTACCACAGCCTATCATATGGTAGCAGTTACAGGTAGGTGTTGGTCTGTCATAGTCAAAACAAAATAAAAAATTAAAAAATTCCTTCCAGTAGCACCTTAGAGACCAACTACCGGTAAGTTTGTTCTTGGTATGAGCTTTCGTGTGCATGCATACTTAAGCTCATACCAAGAACAAACTTACCGGTAGTTGGTCTCTAAGGAGCTACTGGAAGGAATTTTTTTATTTACCATATTTTCCGGCGTATAAGACGACCCCCAACTTTTCCAGTTAAAATATAGAGTTTGGGATATACTCGCTGTATAAGAAATACGACCCGGTGTATAAGACGACCCCCGACTTTTGAGAAGATTTTCCTGGGTTAAAAAGTAGTCTTATACGCAGAAATATACTGTATTTATTTTATTTATTTATTATTATTATTTATTTTATCATATGGTAGGGTTGCCACATTTTGAAGAGCAAGAGAGAGCAGCCACCTACTTGTCGTTGAAATACTCGCTGCGGGTGTGGATCTGGTTCTCCAGGGTGAAGTTGAAGGTGATGTGGCGCACAGACTCGTTGTTGAACACCTTGGTGCGTGAGGCGTACTCGATGTTCTGGAGGTGCTTGATCATGTCCGGGAACCAGACGGTCAGACCGTAGTAACTGCCGGAGGAAGGGGGGGGAAGAGTTAGGAGGGGAAGGACTGAGACTGGGGTTGCGGCGCTCATCTCGCATTATTGGCTGAGGGAGCTTCCAGGTCATGTGGCCAGCATGACTAAGCCGCTTCTGGTGAACCAGAGCAGCGCAAGGAAACGCCGTTTACCTTCCCACCGGAGCAGTACCTATTTATCTACTTGCACTTCGTGCTTTCAAACTGCTAGGTTGGCAGGAGCTGGGACCGAGCAACGGGAGCTCACCCCGTTGCGGGGATTCGAACCGCCGACCTTCTGATCGGCAAGCCCTAGGCTCTGTGGTTTAACCCACAGCACCCTGCAAAGTAATCCTGCAGCCCACCAGGGGGCAGTACCAGCCGCCTTGGGAACCACTGGACTAATTAATGGACTAATTGGTCTGATTTGCTATAAGGCAGCTTTCCGATTTCCTTAGACAACACTCCGCCCCCCACCTGCAGGCAGAAATAACGCAGTTCTGCTCTGTTAGATCGACTGCGTAAAACAATCCCTGCACATGCTCAGAGGCATATCGTTGCTTTTCGTGCAATCCTGTCGTTGACGGAGAGACGGAGCAGAGAAAGCCAGTTTCGTTAACGAGGGTGTCGCTTCGTTAGGCTTCGAACGGCCTATTAGCCAGGGAAGCTTTCTCCGCACACACCTGCAAACGATATCGCCAGCCTGCAGCCATGACTGATCCACGAGCCGTTTGCAATTAATTTCCTTTTTGAAAATTATTTCACTGACAGCTCCAATTAACAAGAGCTGCCTGGAGATCAGTCATGGAACTGCAGTTCGTGACGCTGCCTTTTCTCTCTCTCTCCCTCTCTCCCCTCTTTCTCCTCTTTCTTCCATCCCCCTGAGTCATATCAGCAAATGAGTTTGGTGGTTATGGGCTTTTGGAAGAAAAGGGGGAAAAAACATTAAAAAAATATTTTTGAAATATTCTCCTTACACCGCTGCACAAATTGGTGGCCTTTGATTCTGGCCGCACGGCAGTCCTCGTTGCATAAATTAAATATCAGCTCCGTGTTTAACTGTTGCAGCAGCTGGATATTCACCTGCTAATGAGCTCGCAGGCGGGTTTGCAAGGTGGGAAGTTGCGGATATCAAAGCCTATAATCATAGCTGTGCAACCCCAGAATTTAAGGGGCCTGCTTCCCAGGGTAAGTGGGCTTTAACAAGGTGAAAGGAGAGCGCAAAATATGGTCTGAAGCTCAACATAAAAAAAAAACTAAGATCATGTCCACTGGTCCCATCACCTCCTGGCAAATAGAAGGGGAAGAAATTATGTCAGTGAGATATTTTACTTTCTTGGGTTCCATGATCACTTCAGATGGTGACAGCAGTCACGAAATTAGAAGACGCCTGCTTCTTGGGAGAAAAGCAATGACAAACCTAGACAACATCTTAAAAAGCAAAAACATCACCTTGCCGACAAAGGTCCGTATAGTTAAAGCTATGGTTTTCCCAGTAGTAATGTACGGAAGTGAGAGCTGGACCATAAAGAAGGCTGATCGCCGAAGAATTGATGCTTTTGAATTCTGGTGCTGGAGGAGACTCTTGAGAGTCCCATGGACTGCAAGAAGATCAAACTTATCCATTCTTAAGGAAATCAGCCCTGAGTCCTCACTGGAAGGACAGATCCTGAAGCTGAGGCTCCAAGACTTTGGCCACCTCATGAGAAGAGAAGACTCCCTGGAAAAGACCCTGATGTTGGGAAAGATGGATGGCACAAGGAGAAGGGGATGACAGAGGACGAGATGGTTGGACAGTGTTCTCGAAGCTACCAACATGAGTCTGACCAACTGCGGGAGGCAGTGGAAGACAGGAGTGCCTGGCGTGCTCTGGTCCATGGGGTCACAAAGAGTCGGACACGACTAAATGACTAAATAACAACAACAAGGGGGAAATTAGAGTAGCTGGAGATTGGGGTAGGGGGTGAAGGAAGCAGTTTTGCTGAAAGAGGAATGGAGCTATCAGGCACAGCGCTGAAAAAGCTATAATCCCACCTGGATTACCGTGGTACCTTGGTTCTCAAACGCCCTGGTACTCAAACACTTTGGTTCCCAAATGTTGAAAACCCGGAAGTAGGTGTTCCGGTTTTCGAACATTTTTTGGAAGCCGAATGTCCGATGCGGCTGTCGGCTATTGTTTCCGGGGAGCCTGCACCAATCAGAAGCTGCGCCTTGGTTTTTGAACATTTCGGAAGTCAAACAGACTTCCGGAACAGGTTAAGTTTGGTGCTTTTGTTTTTACTATTTATTTTGCGTTTTTGAGGCTTTTTCGGTTAATATGTTTTTGTGTCTGTGTGGAACCCAGTTCAGCTACTGATTGATTGATTGATTGATTGATTGTGTGACTGCAGAAATGGATAAAAAAATCCCATCAAAATAATTACTATCATCAGTGTAGGGATGGGGGGGAATATTTTTATCATCTACAATACTGTCTTATTTATTTTTATAGTACAATGCATTGATTATTGCTTCCATTTTATGGATAAATGGTGTCGTTAGATAGTAAAATTCATGTTAAATTGCTGTTTTAGGGGTTGTTTTTAAAAGTCTGGAACGGATTAATCCGTTTTGCATTACTTTCTATGGGAAAGCGCGCCTTGGTTTTGGAATGCTTTGGTTTTGGAACGGACTTCTGGAACGGATTACATTTGAGAACCAAGGTACCGCTGTATATGTTTTAGTCTATTCTATCACAGCTTTAACTTTCTGTACGGTTTAAATTATTGTTACCCAAAAAAAATTGTGATAATTTTATTGTTTTATATATTCTTTGTAAACTGCTTTGAGGGTTTTTTTCACCTACGATGAAGCGGTATATGAAATTTATGAAATAAATAAATGGGATAAAGCTATACGATCCCCACCTGAAGGACATGGTGAACCACACAGCCATCATCATCAGGGTCACCCGGCGGTATTCAGGAACAAAGCACTGGTGGAAATTCGCCCAGACCTGTAAGAGAGAAGCACATTTTGAGCCTCTCTGGGGTGGGGCTAGGGGGAGGGAAGGGGGAAAATCAGTGTAGGTTTTTCACAATGTGTTGTAGTGTGCAGGATCGGGCTCTGAAGGCACTGCCTGTCTGCCTGCAAATTGTTGCCAGAGTCAGCGAACAGCGACGGAATGTGGGCAAACAGTACAACCTCTGTGAGGGAAGTGAGAGGGCAGTTTGGCTGGGCCCACTGAGCCCAGTGGCGTAGGAAGCTGCTCGGGCACCTGGAGTGGCAAACATGACATGCACCCAGGGGTGGGGCATCGCTATGTAGCGTGCATGCGCAGCGTCGCTACGTAGCGATGCCACACATGCGCTGTGCATAGCGGGTTGCAGGCTGTGCCGCTCCAGCACTGTACGGACGGTGCCGGGATCTGCGAACGGAGGATCCTCTACATGCGGCTGCAGCCGCGAGCAGAGGATCCCGGCACCGTCCGTACGCCACTGGAGCGGCGCTGCAGGCAAACAGCATGCTTTGTCACCCCTGAAGACGTGGCACTGGGAGCGCACCCCCCCCCCATTGCTATGCCACTGACTGAGCCTTCGTTGCTCCGGAATCTAACCTGCTGGGAAAGGTTCAAGAAGCGGACCATCCAGCGCCGGTACCAGGTCCCCGTGTCGGACTGAATCTCTACCAGCTCGTCCTCCTGTTTGATGGTCTTGATGTGGGTCACCTGCAGAATAAAAAAGAAAAAGAAAAGTTGGAGAGGGCAGGCGACCTGGGGAAATGACACATTTATTTCTCTTCCAGGCTTTAGAGCAGGGTTTCCCCAAACATGGGTTTTGGACTACAACTCCCATCATCCCTAGCTAGCAGGACCAGTGGTCAAGGATGATGGGCATTGTAGTCCAAAACCAGCTGGAGATCTAAGTTTAGGAAGCGCTGCTTGAGAGTCATGGCAGGACCTTGCAAGTCTGTATACTATGAAATATTTTGGGCAGGGGCGTTGCAAGGCATCGGGGTGTAAACACAAGAACCAACAGGTGCAAATTAAGATTTTTAATGTCACAGAGGTGAGCCCCTCACCCCGCAAGATCACCCCCAAAGCAGTCAGAACCTAATTAGATAAGAAGAGTCCTGCTAGATCAGGCCAGTGGCCCATTTAGTTCAGCATCCTCTTCTCACAGTGGCCAACCAGATGTCTCTTCTGGGAAAGCAGCAAGCAGGATTCGAACCCAAGAACCCTCTCCCCTCCTGTGGTCTCCAGCAACTGGCATTCAGAAGCTTTGCTGCCTCTGACCGTGGAGGCAGAACACAGCCATCCTGGCTAGTAGCCACCGCTAGCCTCCTCCTCCTCCATGAATCTGCCTAACCCTCTTATAAAGCCATCTAGTTGGTGGCCATCATTGCCTCCTGTGACAGGGAGTTCCACAGTTCGATTATGCACTGCTCGTCCATTTTAGTCTGCTGGGACGGTGGCCAGGAAGATCCCTCACCGAGAAGACTCGCTCGGGGTGACCCTTGGCTCTCATGTTGGTGTCGTGGACCTGCTTCAGCACCATCCAGGCTTCGTCGTGTTTCCCGTTCTATAAAGGGAAATGTTACATTTAAAAAATTACAAAGCCATTAACCAATATTCTGCCCTGTGTGTGTTACGGACAGCTCTTGAGTACAGTGGTACCTCTGGTTACGAACGGGATCCGTTCCGGAGCCCCGTTCGTAACCCGTGACGTCCGTATCCTGAAGCACCGCGTCTGCGCATGTGCGCGACGTGATTCGGCGCTTCTGCGCATGCGCGTGAACCAGGAAGTAACACATTCCGTTATTTCCAGGTGTGGCGCGTTTGTATCCCGTGCGGTACGCAACCTGAAGCATTCGTAACAAGAGGTACGACTGTACAGACACTGGAGAATGCTGAAGAAATTGCCAGCATTCACTTATTGATCAGAAATCAATTCAGCGGATACGATTGAGATTCACTGTTGTTGTTGCTTTTTGAGATGCAAATGATATGCAGTTGATTGCATTTCCCCCTCTACATTGTGCACCCTTATGGGGTGCAAGAACATAATGGCAACATAACCTATGCAATGTACTTCATTAATCACATAATTTACGTAAGGTGTATAAATCATGTATGTTACACACGTGTTCTTATGCCCTTGCTGTTATGAATCTATATACGGCCTTTCCTTTCGAGGGGAAATATCAAAGCGGTTCACAAAGAGCAAAATAACGAAGAATAAAACTGATGATAAAAATGCATCTACTGTAATTAAAATATTAGTATTGGCGTCAGTATTTGTATTAAATTAGCATTTAATCAGTTAAACTAATACTAATACTAAAATTAGTATTTAATCAATAAATTAATACTAATACTAAAATTAGTATTAAATCAGTTAAATTAATACTAATAGTGATTTAATTAGTGTTAAATCAGTATTAGTATTAGTATTAAATCAGTATTAGTATTAGTATTAAACCCGCAAGTCCCTGGGCTGGTTACAGACATTTAAAATTCAGTATTAGAAAAAGTTAAAACACATTACAATCAAAGGTAAAGCACCCATAATTAAAATATAAACAAGTCCATTAAAACAGTGTGCTAGTTAAAACTTAACGATAATAATAATACTTTATTTGTACCCTGCCCATCTGACTGGGTTGCCCCAGCCACTCTGGGCGGCTTCCAACATGTATAAAAACATAATAAAACATGAAACGTTAAAAAGCTTCTCTATTCAGGGCTGCCTTCAGATTCCTTCTAAAGGTTATATAAGTCATATAAGTCATGTAAGCTTTGCTATTTCTCCACAGCAGACCAGCTGTATGAATAATGTCATTTTTGGCAGGAGACGGACTACAGCATAATGGAAACAGCGCTGCATGCGAGGGATAAAGGGCGAATGGACAGCGGCGCCTTAGCACATCCCCATGTTTGAAATCAGAGGCCAGTTCACCCGTGAGGCAAGGTGAGGTGATCCACTTGGGTGGCAGGATCCACAGGGCAGCAGATCCACAGGGCAATGACAGCTGTGGCTCACCCCTTGGAGGCTAGATCTGCCGCCTCCTCAGCACCCCTTCATGCCGCCTCTACAGCGGCCTCCTGGCAATCTTTAATCACCCTGCCCCCTTGTTCCTGGTGTAGATATTCACTCACCCCTTCCTCCCCATACAGTGGTACCCTGGGTTACGTACCTGATCCGTTCCGGGGTGCTGTTCGCACCCCGAAAAGTGTGCAACCTGGGTGTCCATTTTGCGCATGCACGAAAGCGCGATAAAGCGCTTCTGCACATATGCGAACTGCGTAGAACGCTTCTGCGCACGCACGCACTGAACACGTGGACCACACGGACATGCGCAGAAGCATCCGCACGGCGAAATGCACTTCCGGGTTTGCGGAGTACGCAACCCGAACGTACGCAACACTGAGCGTACGCAACACGAGATACAACTGTATTGTGGTTCACCTCATAGAATCATAGAGTTGGAAGAGACCACAAGGGCCATCCAGTCCAACCCCCTGCCAAGCAGGAAACACCATCAAAGCATTCCTGACAGGTGGCTGTCAAGCCTCCGCTTAAAGACCTCCAAAGAAGGAGACTCCACCACACTCCTTGGCAGCAAATTCCACTGCCTAACAGCTCTTACTGTCAGGAAGTTCTTTCTAATGTTTAGGTGGAATCTTTTTTCTTGTAGTTTGAATCCATTGCTCCGTGTCCGCTTCTCTGGAGCAGTAGAAAACAACCTTTCTCCCTCCTCTATATGACATCCTTTTATATATTTGAACATGGCTATCATATCACCCCTTAACCTTCTCTTCTCCAGGCTAAACATACCCAGCTCCCCTCAGGTGCAAAAATGTCTTGGGCCAGCCCTAGTAACACCAACCCACTGGGTCTTTCCCCTCCCCTGTCACCACATTCCAGCCTTGCCCTGATGCCTTCCTCCATCTCTTCCCCATCTCCCTTAAGCCGTTTGGTTCCTTTTACCTCCAAGAAAAAGCGGGGGCTCTCCGGCATGGTGGTGAGGGCTCCGATGGCGAAGACGGATGGGAAGGCACAAACCAGGACAAAGACACGCCAGCTGTGGAACTGGTACGCAGACCCCATTTGGAAGCTCCAGCCTTCGGCAGGAAAATATCCCCGGAGGGTGGGAAAAGAAGAGCAGAAGACGGGAGGATTGGAAAATAAAGATCCGTTACACCAGGGGTCGGCAACCTGAGGCCCGTGGGCCACAAGCGACCCACGAGCCGCCCCCGAACCGAGCCGCCCACCCGGCAACTCCCCACGCGCTGCGCTAAACCGGCACAGCGCAGTGCAAGGACTTGCTTTCGCGGCACCAGAAATCGCGCCTGCGCAGACACAGATGCTGGAAATCACATCTATGCAGATGCCGGAAATCGTGTCTGCACAGACACAGACGTTGGAAATCGCGCCTCCGCAGACGCAGACACCGGAAATCGCAGGCGCAATCCAGCCCACAGAGGGATCTCTGCTGGAGTGAACTGGCCCACGCAAAGTAAACCTTGCCAACCCCTGCATTACACCCACCTCTCTCCCCACACATGCCCCAAAACTCTTCCATTTCACAACATGCCAGAATTGTGCGCCTTCCACAGCTGAAACATGCAAGCTTAGAAAATTGCACTGGGTTTGGAATCCAGATCCCAAGTTTCCAGCCCCTAAGGGGCGCCAAGAAGGCGAAATAAAATGTCTAGTAATTTTCGAGGCAAGCTGGTTTGCTCCTTGCATGAATCCCTTTCAAATATATGCAAATGAGCCCCATGTGCATAATCAATAGCCCAGGCTTGAAATCCAGCTCTTTTCCCAGTACAGGATTTGTGCACGATCGAGGCCAAAGGGAGAGAGGAAACACCAGGTCAGCTGGTCTCTTTCCTCCCTGGCGATTTCCCATCCCTTACCATAATGGGGGATGATCGCCCACGCCATGGCAGACGCATAGATGCCCCCAATCATCCAGAACATGCACAGCCAGCTGAGGTGCTCTCCGCGCTTCTCCTGGGCCAGGAACTCTGAATAGTAGGAGAAAACGATGGGAATCGACCCGCCAATACTAGAAAAAGGGGAGAGAGAGAGAAGTGAAAAACGTGCTGGTGACATCTGAACTGAAGCTGGGCGGAGGGCAGAGGTCAATTTTTGTTTTTGTTAGCTCCAATTCGGAAAAGCAACACCCAGACAACCCGCTGAATGGAGGGAGAATCAGGCCAGCAGATCAGTTGGCTACACATTTGTTTTTTAGTTCTAGCATAAAATCCAGATAAACCAATCCATTTCGAGCAGGTATGTGCAACCACTTGCATGCCCTCAGTCCAGTCTTCATCAAAATTTATTCCCCAGAGCCAGAAGTTCAGCACACGGCTGTGTGAGGATATCCATCTCTCGCACACCTCCCTTCATTTTAAAAACAATTTGGAAAAGCTAAGTTCCTAGTTCTCATGGTGATAGAAAAGAGGAGGGGGGAGGGGGAGATGATGTGCTGAAGGCTCGAACAGAGATCCAAGGGGATCTCCCAGAATCTGGGGACCGAACACAGAACATGCCTTACCCCACGCCGGAGAGGAGCCGGCAGAAGAGGAAAGTGCCGTAACCCTGGACAAAGGAGGAGAAGAAGGCGAAGACGCTGTTGACGGAGAGGGACATCAGGAGGCACTGCCTGCGCCCAAGCCGGTCCGCCAGGCCGCCCCAGAGGAAGGCACCGACCATCATCCCCAGGTAAACAATGAGTCCTAGAGGAAGACAAGGAGAGCACATAGCAGAACCTCTCCCCCCTCACCGGCCGCAGTTAGAGAAGATTCGCCCCCCAGGGATGGGGAACCATTCTCTGCCCAAGGGCATCAAATGCATATGGGAAACCCTTTGGGGGCCACGACTGCCCTCTCTTGTACAATAGGCTACTTTTCTGCAGAACCGGCCCTGTCACAGGCGAACATTAAGACTCGTTCCACATTCATAAAGCAATAATATAATAATATTATAATAATTTATTATTTGTACCCCACCCATCTGGCTGAGTTTCCCCAGCCACTCTGGGCGGCTCCCAATCAATACAGCATTAAATGTTAAAAACTTCCCTAAACAGGGCTCCCTTCAGATGTCTCTTAAAAATAGGATAGCTGCTTATTTCCTTAACATCTGATGAAAGGGCGTTCCACAGGGCGGGCGCCACTACCGAGAAGGCCCTCTGCCTGGTTCCCTGTAACCTCACTTCTCGCAATGAGGGAACCGCCAGAAGGCCCTCGGTGCTGGATCTCGGTGTCCGGGCTGAACGATGGGGGTGGAGAAGCTCCTTCAGGTATACAGGACCGAGGCCATTTAAGGTCAGCACCAACTCTTTGAATTGTGCTCGGAAACATACTGGGAGCCAATGTAGGTCTTTCAAGACTGGTGTTATGTAGTCCCGGCGGCCGTTCCCAGTCACCAGTCTAGCTGCCGCATTCTGGATTAATTGCAGTTTCCGGGTCACCTTCAAAGGTAGCCCCACGTAGAGCGCATTGCAGTAGTCCAAGCGGGAGATAACCAGAGCATGCACCACTCTGGCGAGACAGTCTGCAGGCAGGGAGGGTCTCATCCTGCGTACCAGGTGCCTGTTGACATCGTGTAAGCCCCTTCACGGTACAGCTGTACCTTGGAAGTCAAACAAAATCCGTTCCGGAAGTCCGTTGGACTTCCAAAACATTTGGAAACCAAAGCCCGGCTTCTAATTGCCAGCAGGAGCTGTCAGACGTTCGGCTTCCAAAATAATGTTCGAAAACCGGAACAATCACTTCTGGTTTTTGATCATTCAGGAGCCGGAACGTTCGACTCCCAATGCATTCGGGAGCTGAGAGGTGAGACTGTACTTTTTTCAGATCCTGTTAAAAACACTTTAGCTTAGACAAGCCTACTTGGACATGGAGACGCATGCTTCAATCTGCTTTTAGCTTGTTGATGGTTTTATCTTTTGAATATTTTACAGGGCTGTTTTTACTGGTAATTTTGTTGTTTTATTCCCTTCGCAGCACACTTTGAGATTTTGCAAACTCACATATATGTCTTTTTGAAATGATAAATAGATAATGTGCGTGCACACACTCTGTCCCCCATTCAGGCAAGCACAGGAATTATCAGAGTTCATGTCCCCAGCCAAGCAAAAACATTCCAGGAGGGTCTGGACAAGGAAAGGTGTCCAAGGGCCAGACAGGGGAGTCTTTTGGCCCCCAAGACAGAGATTCCCCATCCAATGTGGCGTAGTGGTTAGAGTGTCAGACTAGGGCATGGGAGACCAGGGTTCGAATCCTCTCCCTCAGCCATGAAGCTCACTGGGTGACCTGGGCAGGGGGGAGTCACTGCCACTGAGCCAAACCTACCTCACAGGGTTGTTGGGACAAAATGAGGAGGAGGAGAACTATGATGAAAAAAGGTAGGATATAAATTTTACAGACATAGGCAACATTGGCTCTCCAGATGTTTTGGGACTACAATTCCCATCATCCCTGACCACTGGCCCTGTTAGCTAGGGATCATGGGAGTTGTAGTTCCAAAACATCTGGAGAGCCAAGGTTGCCTATGCCTGATATAAATGTAAAAAATAAAATTTAGATGTGAGGGTCCCTGCCCCTCCCCCCCCCCCAGATACAGCCAGGCTGAAGTCCCAACTTCCCCATGCAGTTTCATGAGTTCTTGGAGAGCGCTGGAGTTTGGGAACTCTGCTCTACTATATACAGAAAAATGCAAGGCTGTCGTCACACAGCCAGCACTGGAGGACTTGCATGAAGTCAGAGCGCAGTGCCCATTGGAGGATTTGCAGCGCCGCATCACAAATCTGGATTTGCATAGAGAAGGCGGGGAGAGGGGAGCAAATGAGAAGGCAGGCTGCATAATACCCATGGTCTGACTCAGTCCTGGGCACCTTCCCATGTTTCTAGACCCTTTGGCCTCATCCAGCAGGCTCTCCTTATCTCCTTCCACCACCGCCCAAATTGTAAGGGCTTTCTGGCCACAGTGCATCACCCTCAGTTGATCCCCAGCACCTGGCAAATTAAACACCCTCAGCTCCTTCCCTTCGCTGGGGGCGATGCAGGAGGGCCATGGAGAATATGCCTGGCTCTGCAGGGGGCTCTGGTGACTCAGCACGTGGGTGTCGAGCGGCAGCTGGAGTCAAAGGATGGCAACAGCGCCTGGGCGGTTTTCACCACAGTGGGACTCGGCCTCCGTGCGGCAGCAGCTTTGCTCCGGGCACAGGGGGGGAGGGGCGGCGTAAGGAGAGAAGGAGTGGGATGGGGAAAGGCCATCGCTGCATCTCGCCCTCCTGTGGACGGTGGGCAGATAATCCCTCCAGCAGTGATGAGAGCTGGGCACCCTGCGGCGGCCAAGTGGCTCCTCTAAGCCGCTTGCCACTGCGTCCAGCTAATCCCCGGATTAAGCCGCCAGATATCAGGCCAACTACGCAGCCCTGACAGATGCAGTGGATTTTGCTTCTTCCCCTGCAGAGATGCAATTCCTCCTTGCAAGCCCTTTTACCTGCACCAGTTCACTCAGATATTCATTCATATATATACGTGTGTGTGTGTGTGTGTGTGTGTGTGTGTGTGTGTGTGTGTCAAAAAGGGATTACCAGCTTCCTCTTTTTCCATCAAACGTGCCAGGCACTGTACGCACGTTCAGGACTGAACTGCGACATTCAATGTCCCCGCCCCGCCCCCTGGACCACTTTGTGCCCCAGAATCACTTCTGAAAACCGGGCGCCTCTCGCAGACGCTGTGGGATTTCCAGTGCTCAAAATACGGCAGGCGCCACCAGCACCCTTATTACTCGCCTGCAAGGGAGGTGACCATGGATCTCATAGCATCATAGACAGGGCCGGATTGGGGTTTCACCAGGCCCTAAGCTACTGAAGGTAATGGGGCCCTTTATATGCCCAGCTGTCCTTTGTCAACAACAAATTGTCGCTGTTTTTTGTGTTGAATATATGCTATATAGTAATTTATGGACCTAAAGGTAAAGGTAAAGGGACCCCTGACCATTAGGTCCAGTCGTGACAGACTCTGGGATTGCAGCGCTCATCTCGCATTATTGGCCGAGAGCCGGCGTACAGCTTCCAGGTTATGTGGCCAGCATGACTAAGCCGCTTCTGGCAAACCAGAGCAGCGCACGGAAACGCCGTTTACCTTCCCGCTGCAGTGGTACCTATTTATCTACTTGCACTTTGACGTGCTTTCAAACTGCTAGGTTGGCAGGAGCAGGGACCGAGCAACGGGAGCTCACCCCATCGCGGGGATTCAAACCGCCGACCTTCTGATCGGCAAGCCCTAGGCTCAGTGGTTTAACCCACAGCGCCACCCGCGTCCCTTATTTATGGACCTAATAGGTATCTAAAGGCATTTGCGCATGTTGCCATGCAACCAGTCCATGCAGAATGTAGACACCCTATATATATACTGAAAGAGAGAGACAGAGAGAGAGAGAGAAATGAGCAAACCAGTGATATTTTAGGGAGCAGGCTAGCAGGCAGGACCCATTACTTACATCATAGGAGCCTACACAACACAAAACACTCTTGCTGTATGTCGGTTTTTTTCTTCTTCTTCTTCTATTTTGGAAATGTACATCCGGGGGGTTTTTTTCCTTTAATTTTTTTGGGGGTCCCCAAGAGAGTGGGGCCCTAAGCTATAGCTTGTTTAGCTTATAAGTAAATCCAGCACTGATCATAGAGGTGGGAGGGGCTCCAAGGGTCATCTAATCTAACCCTCTGCAATGCAGGAATCACAGCTGAATAATCCCTGACCGGTGGCCGTCCAACTTCTGCTTGAAAACCTCCGATGAAGGAAGAAGAAGAAGAGTTTGGATTTGATATCCCACTTTATCACTACCCTAAGGAGTCTCAAAGCGGCTAACAATATCCTTTTCCCTTCCTCCCCCACAAAAAAACACTCTGTGAAGTGAGTGAGGCTGAGAGACTTCAGAGAAGTGTGACTAGCCCAAGGTCACCCAGCAGCTGCATGTGGAGGAGCGGGGATGCGAACCCGGTTCACCAGATTACGAGTCTACCGCTCTTAACTACTATACCACACTCCACCACCTTCCGAGGGAGTTTGTCCCACTGTTGAACAGCTCTTAGAAACCCCTTCCTGATGTTTAGTTGGAATCTCCTTTCCTGCTGTTTGAATCCACTGGTTTGTGCCCTGCTCTCTGGCGCAGAAGAAAACAAGCTTGTTTTATCTTCCATGTAACAACGACGAGTGCACTCATTCCGTTCACACAAGGATTCACACTCAGGGAACAGAACTGCAACCAACTCTCTCCCTCCTCAGTCGCCCTCCTCAGATCTGCTCCGGAGGGTTGGGGGAACCGCTGGAACAGATTTAGGGGGCGCTTGGTGGAGGAGAGAAGGGCGGTGTTCCATTGTGCGAGTCGTCGTTGCCGTGACCACAATCAGGGAGGGTTACGACAATTAAATTTTTTTAAGAATGGCTGAAACGAAGAATGTTCACCGAATTAAGCTTGATTTAAAAACCGGATTTGTTTGCTGTAGTACCCCCACGCTTTAGTTCCATTAACAACCTTTGGGAATGAAAATACCCAAACCTGAGATACCCTTGATCATCTTTGGCCGGGACTGTTTTCAAGGGCAGCCCCAGAGAGAGTTCAGGGTGGCATTCCAGCCTGGAGGTGTTAAATTGCTTTCGGAGTTAGGTTGAAAAGGTATCTCTCTCTTTCACACACAAAATGCCATAAGCCATGATTGAATGTGCTTGGCAGCAGGGCAGGGCAGGCGCTGGGACCTGGGTAGCTGGGGCCACCGAGATCAAACCCCCAGATGCCAAGGGACTTCTGCTGCGACGGAGAGGATTTTTACAGGGAGAAGGGGGAGGGAGAGCCGGGAGGCAGAGTGTACGCAGCAGAGAGTGAGGTCTATTTTTATCCTGCCTTCTCCATAAATCTGAACTGCAGTCACAGGGCTCGGATGCGGCTGAGCGATGGGAAGTGACAAACCGGGAGGAATAAGACAGCAGTTTTTCAGCCGGCCAATCCCAGCAGGGTGAAATAGGGGGGGGGGTGTTGGGAAATAATGACATCAGCAGAATGAGAAGTGCCTTCATCTGGTACACACACACACACACACACACACACAGAGAGAGAGAGAGAGAGAGAGAGAGAGAGAGAGAGAGAGAGAGAGAGAGAGACCGCTTCCTATCTTTCAAAAACACGAGGCCAGTGGAAGCATGGAATTCTCCCTTTTTTCCTTGGAAAAAGGGCTCACACTCTAAACACTTTGCTGAAGTTTGGCAGTGCACAGGGCTGTGGGGAGCTGCATTCCACTGAAGCAGACCATTGGGGTGCATCTAGCTCAGTATTGTCCACACTGACTGGCAGCAGCTCTCCAGGGTTTCAGGCAGGGAGCTCTCTCCCAGCCCTTCCTAGAGATGTCTTTGAGGGTTGGACCTGCTGCTAGTAAAGCTTGTCTATCAAGACCTGAGCGGCTATCGTTGCAATTTTAAACCACCTTAAATCCTGCCCTGTGTTATACATTTCTCAGGTTTCAAGGACGTTTTCATAATCTTTACAACAACCCTGTAAAATAGGCCATGTGTTGTTGCTGATGGTGCCATCCCTGGGAGATTGCAGTCAAATCCAACACTTAATATACTTGCTAGTTAGTAAGTTTGGGGGCTAATGACCACAGAGCTGTATTGTTGGTAGGCAGAGAGCCAGACCATAGAAATGTGATTGGTAGAAAGGGCTCTGTGTGATGTCATTTCCTCTCCTCTCTTGAGCAGGAAGAATCAACGAAGTATTTCCTGTTCCCTTTCTCTCTCTCCTTCTCCTCAGTCAGCCAAGGAGGAGGACCTCCCTCCGACTTTTATTTCAATATCAGTATTTTACCTGCATAGTTTTTACTGAAGAAGAAGCTGAGAACCAGTGCATGACTATGAGTAAGTAAATCATCCTTTAAACTTCTCGGTTTGTTGTCTGATTCTTTGTTAAGCAGGGTAAGAAAAGGAGGAGCCAGGTTGCTTCGCAGCGGGACTTAATTAAAAGAAGACTTTGCAGCCTGTTCATATTTGCTTTCCATTTTTCTGCTAAGGATGGGGCTTTAAACTCTGCTCAGTGTATGTTCAACCCACACACGTGGGCGCCTGGAAGGATAAATTGCAATTAATATATCCTCTCCTATCTATTAAAACCCACCCTGCACCATCCTCATCCCCAAATTGCAGATCTGGAAGGGGTTTGATGCTAAGAGAACTGCCGGTGATTTGGATAAATCCTTGCAACAGCCCTTTGAGGTGGACCAGCGTTGTCTTTCTGAAATTTCAGGCTGAGGCTGAGCAGCAGGGTGCCTCAGGGTTGACCGCAGAGGTCTGTGGCCCAGACACGAACCTAACTGCAAACATCTGGGAGCCAACTCATGCTCACTGATATGTGGGGGAGTGTGGCATAAACTCCTTTCTTTTTTTCCCCTCCGTTGGCCAGTGGCCAACCAGATGTTCCAAAGGGAAACCAAGCATGACCTGATCAAAGATTCCTTGAGCACCAGATCCCCTTGGTATTCAGCAACTGCTATTCAGAAGCATTGTTGGCTTTGATGGTGGAGGCAGAGCATAGGTCAGTGATGGCTAACCTTGACACTCCAGATGTTTTGGAACTACAACTCCCATCATCCCTAGCTAACAGGACCAGTGGTCAGGGATGATGGGAGTTGTAGTCCCAAAACATCTGGAGCGTCAAGGTTAGCATCACTGGCATAGGTGGTAGCCATCAGTAGCCCTCTCCTCCTCTATGAATTTGTCCAATCCTCTTTTGAAGCCATCTAGATTGGGGGCCTGTTGTCTTTGTCCATGGAGTTTGACCTAGACAGCACCTTAAAAAGCAGAGACATCACCTTGCCGACAAAGGTCCGCATAGTTAAAGCTATGGTTTTCCCAGTAGTGATGTATGGAAGTGAGAGCTGGACCATCAAGAAAGCTGATCGCCGAAGAATTGATGCTTTTGAATTCTGGTGCTGGAGGAGACTCTTGAGAGTCCCATGGACTGCAAGAAGATCAAACCTATCCAATCTGAAGGAAATCAGCCCTGAGTGCTCACTGGAAGGACAGATCCTGAAGCTGAGGCTCCAAGACTTTGGCCACCTCCTGAGAAGAGAAGACTCCCTGGAAAAGACCCTGATGTTGGGAAAGATGGAGGGCACAAGGAGAAGGGGACGACAGAGGACGAGATGGTTGGACAGTGTTCTCGAAGCTACCAATATGAGTTTGACCAAACTGCGGGAGGCAGTGGAAGACAGGAGTGCCTGGCGTGCTCTGGTCCATGGGGTCACGAAGAGGCGGACACAACTAAACGACTAAACAACAACAACAAGATTGGCGGCCAGTGTTTAACTCCGCACTGTGCGAAGAAGTCCTTTCTGCCCTGAATCACCCAACATCCGTCTTCACTGAAGCTCCTCAGTCATCCAACCCTCCCTCCCCACCCCCAGTGCCACCCCTACCATGAAAGGACAAATCTCTGCCTCTTTGGAGCATCCCTCTAGTCTTATAATTTGCATGAGTCACAGCTTGCTTCTCTCTCTCCCTCCCTCCCTCCCTCCCTCCCTCCCTCCTGCTCCAAACCGTGCTGATTAGGAATGGCAGGTTGCTCAGGGCTTGCTAAAAAGCAATTTGGGGACTGAGGGTGGGTGGCAGAGAGAAAAATAGAAAGAGAGGAAGACATGCATTTTCTCCCTGCCCTTAATCAACTGCTGGGAGAAATCCCCTCCTGATGAACTGTTGGCTTGGCCAAACATTGCCCCTCCTCCACCCAGAAATCCGCCTGATGCAGCCACAGCGCTACAAACAAGTTTGGGGGCAGATCCACACCATATATTCAAAGCACGCTCAATGCACATTTAAAGTGAACAGGGAAATCTCTTGGGATGAGAGGCTGGGGGGGGGGAAGAGGGACGCTCCCCATGTGTGAGCTGGGAGCACACATCCTTTTCTGTATGGCACAAATGTTAAGATATATCTGCGAGAGATGATTCTGTACTTATCCGTTCTTTCTTTTCTCTGTTATTTTATTCTTTTTCTTTTTTATTCTTTTTCTGTGCAATTAGTTGGCCTTTTATCGTAATGTGAAAAGTGTAAATAAAACTGTATCAAAAACGTGCACAGCTTTTTCCAAAGAACACTGGGAATTGTAGTTTCACCCTTTGCTGTGCTACATTTCCCAGCACCCCCAGCAAGCCACAGTTCCCAGGATTCTTGAGGGTGGAGAGGTAAGCTGTACTGTAAATGTGAGACATGGTTTCAGTTTGAGGCTGACTACTTGGAAGGAAATATTGACTGTACTTGACTGTGTTGACAGACTGTGTTGACATAAGAGCTCTTGTGCTCAGGTCTTGCTTGCGGGTTACCCAAAAGACGCATCTGGTTGGCCACTGTGAGAGCAGGATGCTGGACCAGATGGGTCATTGGCCGGATCCAGCAGGGCTGCTCTTATGTGCTTCCATCACCTGCAGAGGATGGCGGGTCGCCAGTATCTCCAAGGCGCTGTTCCTTTGCTGGGGTGGTTTGATTTCCAACAGGGCAGGCAAAGGAAAAACAGGCCGTCCTTGTGACATCAGGCGACTGACAGGTCGGTTGCCCGACTACGCGGGACACATGTGCACACACGACCTGCTTGTGATCTCTGCTGATGGGGTGAGACGGGCAGGCCTAGACAGCAACCCCCCAAACTGGTTAAACAATTCCCCCCATTCAGCCACATCGCTTGACAGAGGGAGAGGAGTCACCATCCATCCAACTCTCCCTGCTTTGTTGTTGTTGTTGTTTAGTCGTTTAGTCGTGTCCGACTCTTCGTGACCCCATGGACCAGAGCACGCCAGGCACTCCTGTCTTCCACTGCCTCCCGCAGTTTGGTCAGACTCATGTTGGTCGCTTCGAGAACATTATCCAACCATCTCGTCCTCTGTCGTCCCCTTCTCCTTGTGCCCTCCATCTTTCCCAACATCAGGGTCTTTTCCAGGGAGTCTTCTCTTCTCATGAGGTGGCCAAAGCCTTGGAGCCTCAGCTTCAGGATCTGTCCTTCCAGTGAGCACTCAGGGCTGATTTCCTTCAGATTGGATAGGTTTGATCTTCTTGCAGTCCATGGGACTCTCAAGAGTCTCCTCCAGCACCATAATTCAAAAGCATCAATTCTTCGGCAATCAGCCTTCTTTATGGTCCAGCCTTCTTTAAAACTCCCTGCTTTAGAGCCAGCTATTCCCGGCATCTGCTCCCTGGCAAGAACGCAAGCGGGTCATCTTCGGTCGAGGACGCTCCGAGTTCAGGAAGGGAAGACGGAGGAGGAGGAGGAGGAGGAGGTGATGGAGAGCAGGCAGAAAGAATCCCAAGAGGGTTCCCAGTTGCTGCCAGGCCAAGTTAGTGATGGCTTGAAGCACAGGCTCTCTGCGTGGATCTTTGGCAAGGGGGAGCTACGGCTGACTTGGCCCCGATCCACGAGGGATGCCAGAGCTCAGCTTTCCAAAAAGGTGTCGGCAGGTTCCTATTTAAATCAGTCCTTTCATCAGTACTGTGAGGACTGGGGTCTTAGCTTATTTTTTAGAGGAAAGGCTGTATGCGGCTTCGATCCCCAGCATCTCTCTGGGCAGAGATGAAAACCCAGAGAGCTGCTGCCGGCAAGTGTCGGCAACACTGAACTGGATGCACCAATGGCCGGATTGGGCATAAGGCGGCTTCTCTTGTTCCTATTTTAAATCAGCCCTTTGCTTGGAACCATGAGGACTAGAGTATTGCTGTAGCTCAGTGGTAGAGCACCTGCTTCTGCATGCAGAAGGTCCCGGGTCCAGTCCCAAATGGCATCTCCAGGTAAGCACTGGGAAGCAGTCCGCCTCGAAAGCGACGGAGAGCTGCTGCCAGGCCGAGCAGACAATACTGGCCTAGATGGGCCCCATTGCTCTGACTCACTTCTACGATTCTATGAACAGAGAGACAGTGCAGACTCTCTCCCCATAGCCTCCAGGCCAAAGGGAACCCCTCCCCCAATTTGGGGGCCTGTGGGAACGCAATGTCCTGTCTCCGCAGGCATTCGGCAGGGGACATCAGCCTTGCCGCAGTGCAGTCTGTGCAGAAAAGCCGGTGTGAGATTTGCCTCGAAATGCCAGCGTTTCCCCACCACCACCACCACACACACACACCCCATGCACATCGCCCCCGCAGGCCCTCCTCACTTTGGCGCCCCCGCAAAAAAAGCACGGTTTCCTCTGCTCCCCCGCCCTCCCGCCACAGTTCCTTTTCAGAGGGATATAATCCTGCCTAAGCTTTTCCACCACAGCAACCAGGGCCTCCGCAATGCCTTGTGAGGCAGGGAGATAAGCTTGGGGGGCCACTGCGATTCTGACACATCATTCCTAAATTAGGAATGGGGAGGGGGGATCAAGAGAGAGAGAGAGAGAGGAGAGGCGATGAGTCACAACCTTGCCGCATTCCGCTCTCGAGCCTGGAGCAGAAATCCGGACTGATCACACCAGTGCAAAACTCGGCCAGGCCCAATTCGCCCCCTTCCTCCCAGGATCGCAGCGGGTGAGGCTTCAGCCCGGCCTCTGAGCATGCAGCGACGTCCCTCTGCTTCGAGCCTGTTTTGCCGCATGAGATGGCCGAGTTAGGGATTAAGGCTGCGATAATTTTTTTTGCCGCCGTCGTGATTCTACGCCGGGGCTCCCCGCCTTTCAGTCCAGGCCATCAGAAAATGGCTGCTGTGAGGTCCAGTCTTTTTGCCAAAGCATTATTGCGTTATTGCGTTTAGCGCTTTTTAAGATGCCGGTGGTGTTTACTGCGCTTCTACCAGGTTCTTGGGGTTGGTGGCTGCCTTGTGTTTTAATGAACTGTATTATTATAGCTTAATGAAACACGGTCTCCCACGCTTGCTAATGCAATAAATAGTCAACGGTGATGTTAAAAGTCTCACTATCCTGCGTGTAATAAGCGAGCTTGACAAGGAGAAGGCACTGACTTCAAAGGAACATCAGAAGAGCCCAGATGCTGGATCAACTGCCCAAGGGGGCCTGCCTAGCCCAGCATCCTGTTCTCACAGAGGCCAAATGCACCAAAGAACCTAGGAATCCAGATAGACTGCCTCTGGACCTGGAGGTTCCATAATGACCCAAGAAGAGCACGGCTGCTGAAGGGGCCCATCTAGTCCAGCATCCTGTTCTCACAGTGGCCAACCAGATGCCCAGATGGGGAATCCCGCAAGCGGGGACCCTGAGTACGAGAGACCTCTCCCCATTTGTTACTCCCAGAAACTGGTATCCAGACGCATGCTGCCTCCAACAGCCATTGTGGCAAGTGGCCTCATCCTCCTCTGGTGAATTTGTCTAATCTCCTTCAGGCCAAAGGAGGCCCATCGAATCCAACCTCCTGTTCTCACAGTGGCCAAATGCCCCTAAGAATCTAGGAGTTGAGATAGACTGTCTCTGGACCTGGAGGCTCCATAAGGACATGAGAAGGGCCTGATGGATTAGGCAAATGGCCCCTCCTTGCCCTGTTCTCACAGCGGTCAACCAGATGCCTCTCCTGGGAAGCGCATAGGCAGGACCTGAGTGCAACAGACATGCTTTCCCCATCTGTGATTTGCAGCCGCTGCCCCCAATAGAGAAGGCAGAACTTCACCATCACAGCTAGTAGCCATCAGCAGCCTTTTCCTCCACCAGTTTTTCTGAACTCCTTTAAAAATTGTGTCCATTGATACATCATGCGGTAGCGAATTCTGTACTCCAGACTGTGTCTCAGTCTGCGTCCAGACTGTTTAAGATCCTGGCAAAACGAGGGTGGTCAGGGTTCAGGTTGAGCCGCTTTGAACTGCATGTGGAGTAGAGGGCGTCTATGATTTCAGAGCAATTCCCATGTAAAAACCAAAACAAGAATGCCCTGAACGTAGTAAGCTAGCACATCAAATGGACGGCTATACAAAGCCAATGTCTCCCTGAAGTCCTAGCTCACTACAGGTTTTTATTGTTAAGAGGCTGGGGAGAGGGGATCCCATGTAGAGGAGTGTTTACAATTAATTAGAAACCTCATCACTCACACTCACACTGCCCAACATCTGCCGACTCACTCTGTCTAATGGTAAGACCAGAGTTTGGACGTTGTTTCAGCGCCAGCCATGCTTCGACTGAGTGTCCTCCTCTCCGCAGTGTCACATTCCTGGGATCAAGCTCCCCTTACTTATTATTTGTATTTATTGTATTGTATTTCTCTCCCACCTTTTTCTCCAAGGAGCTCAAGGGGTGGTGCGTGGTTCTCCCTTCCTTCTCATTTAATCCTCACAACAACCCTGTATGGTAGGTTAGGCTGAGAGGCAGCGACAGACACAAGGTCACACCCAGTGAGCTTCACTCCTGGCCAAGTGGGGAATTGAACCCTGGTCTCTCCGGGGTCCTGGTCCGACACCCTAACTGCTACACCACCACTAGCACTTCTCCTTCAGGGGATGAGGCAGTGGGATGGAGTGGGAGAGGGAATTCCCCTAACCCTGCCCCAGATGTGCACACTAAACCAGAAGAAGCCCTTGCACAAGAGGAGGCTGTTGGGCCGGTAGCCATTCAGCCTGAGGAGATGGTGGTGCTCTCCTCTAGCTACTGCTCTAAAGCCCCAAGGAAAACCTCACCCGGAGTTGATGTCTGCTAAAACAGCTTGTGCCCCTTTAAATAAAGAGGCTCCTCCCACAGAAGGCGGGGCTAGCTGTTCAAATAGAGTTGCCTATTTATGTATCCATTTGGCTGGTGCTGAAACAACACCCGAGCTTTGCTCTCGTGCATCCCTGCATGGAGCTGTCCAGGGTGCTGCTGAGACCTCATCTCCATACTACTGAGGCTGTCACTCAAGACACAACACGGCAAGTGTTGCCAGCAGGTTGACTTACAGATGCTGTTGGACTATGACTCCCGTCATCCTTGACTCTTGGTCACTCTGTCTTGGACAGATGGGAGCTGTAATTCAACAACCCCTAGAGGGCACCATGTTGGGTATCCCTGTGCTAGGGTCACCCGGGTTACCCTCTCCCTAAAACCCATGCAAACAGCTTATCGAGGCTTTTTCAATCTTGAGGCAGGTGGAGTTGTCTGAAAGGCAGCATACACATAAATGCCAACCTATATCCTAGCCCCTTAAATCCAACATCAAGCTGCCGCCGCCACCACCAACAGCCCATTTTCTTCTTGGTTGGGGGGGACTTACCCAGCATGCCTTTATTGGAGTCCGACAAGCACATATCCTTCTCGGCGCTGGGAAGGACAAAGCCCACCACGAAGATCTCCACCCCGTCAGCCATGAGGGCCAGCCCCAGCACAAAGTATAGGGTCCACTGGAACCTCCCGTGTCCACATTCCTGGAGGATCAGCTCATACTGCTGGGCCAGCTCTTCCTTCTCCTTCTTCTTGTCCCCTTCCAGGTCGTCAAAGTCCCTGAACTCGCTCACCACCTCCTGGTTGGCCGTCAAGTGGTCCCCACCCTTGAGGGAGTCGTTCCGGGGGATGCCCTGGTACTCCCCTTCGTAGATCTCATCGTCCTCGTCGTGGCCCTCAGTAGCGTCGCTGGAGGCCCCCTCGTCGTCCACTGCCGGCTCCCCGCGATAGTAGCCGTCCTGGGCCTGGTAGTCCTCATCGTCGTCGTCCTCCTCGAAGCGGGCGTAGGAACGCTTCGTGTACTCATCCTGCACCCGGTCCACCCCTTTGCCTACCTTCTTGGTGGCATGCTTCTTCACTTCCTTGGCAATGTCTTTCGCCCCGCGGATGAAGGCGGTCCGGTCTCTGAAACCTTCATCCATGGTTTTCTGGTTTTGGAGGTCAAAGAGAGAGGGATATGCTCAGGAGGTCTTCTCCAGTTCAGCACCCAGAACGGGTGGACAGCTCCTTCCTGCCGAATAAGAGAAATCTGCAGGGTCTTCCCAGTTCAGCACCCAGAAAGTGTGGACAGCTCCTTCCCTTTGTTGGCAGAGAAATGCACTCCGGAGGACTAAGCTTACAGAGTCTTCTCAGTTCAGCACCCAGAAAGGGCGGATAGCTCCTTCCCCTTGGATGGTTATCCACCCAAATTACAAGGCTGACTTGAGGCCTTCCAGCAGGCGGGTGAGAGCCACTTCGAGGGCTGCCCTCTGCCAGACTGAAGCCCCCATCCGTCTAAGTCCAAGCTTGCATTTGGGGAGCCAACGGGCCAGTGGAGGGGGTCGCTCCTTCTGCGTGGGTGGAGATGGGCCTGCAAGGAAGACAAAGCAAAAACCGGAACACTTCAGACATGGAACGAAGGACAGGAGCAAATTCGCACAGAAGGGAGCCTGTAAATCAAACTAGCATGGCCAAACTGGCCAGAGGAGGAACATGGATTTAGTGGCTCTGGCCACAGCAGAACATAGCAAGAGCCTGTGTGAGGGAGTTCCATAGTTTAACTATACGCTGCGTGAAGAAGCCATTTCTTTTGTCTGTCCTTAATCTTCCACAACCCAAACCTGCAGGATCCTGAGTCTCTTCCAGCTCTACAGCTCTATGATTCTATCATATGAGTAGCCGTACCTTTCCTCCCTCTCTACTGCTTCCCAAAGATTTGCCTTCATTAAAGCGAGATTTAATGTTTTTCCCTCAAATGTTCTGAGACATAGATTTTCGAAAGGCCAAGTCTCTGCCCTATGTGATTGCGATAAGGAGTCAGTGGAATCCCTTCAGCATATTATGTTTGTATGTCCCTTGTTTAGCGTGGCTCGGGCAAATCTACTGGGACCAATAATCCAGAAACTAGATAGTACTCCAGCAGAATCCCACCTTGCCCAAATCTTGCAAGATAAGGATACTCATATAACCGTGCAAGTGGCAAGGTATTTGGTCGCTGTTCTCTCCCAAAAGCGACGTAAAGGTTTACTGTATAATTAGTAAAGGCTTATTAAGTTATCCCACTTATTATAAATACATATTTATTTTTATCTATTCTATGTATTTTTAAATATCATTTGGGATGACTGTGGCATGTGATATATCGACTGATGTACTGACCTCGCACAAGTTTGTTATTTATGTGTGTTTTATTTTGTATGGGCCTATGGCTGTAAATAAACATCTCTCTCTCTCCATATGAGTAGCCAGCTTCTCTGAGCGAAATAACTGTGACAGAGCCCACACTAACCCTACCGCCAAAAACTAGGAGTCTATTACTGATGCTTTTTGAAATGTAAGCCAAAAAACAGAGAGGGCTCATCTCCAGGAATTCCGGGGTCTGCTCTCACTCACAGTCAGACCAGGGGGGGGGAATTCTTCCACCTTTGCGTGGAACTAGTTGGCAGTGCCAAGTACATTTTTTTGAAAGCTCCAGACTTATCCCCAGCCCCACCCAGCCCCCAAAAAAGAATACCTCCAACACACAGTTAAACTATGGAACTCCCTCCCTCATGAAGCAGGGGTGGCCAAAAGCTCTGAATACCAGTTGCTGGAAGCCACAGGAGAGGAGAGTGTTGCCCTTGCGCTCAGGTCCCATTGGAGGGTTTCTCAGCAGCATCTGGTTGGCCACTGGTGAGAACAGGATGCTGGACCAGATGGGCCCCCTTTGGCCTAATCCACCAGGACTCTTCCTATGTTAACCCAACCCTGAGCATTGAAGGAGAATGCCTCCCTCCCTGAGTTAAGGGCATCTGTTCTTTCTGCAGGGGAGGAAGCGTTTTAACATCCCCCAACAGGCAGCAGGCAAGCCCAATTTCCAAAAACAAATCAAGCACGCAATTTGCCAGAATGAAAAGGCCCAGACAACGGAGCGCTTGCTGCGGCAAGGGAGAAATAAACCTGTTGTATATTTTTTAATATGCTTGTTATTCATGAACTATGGCACTGCACTCCTGAACTGTGAAAACTCAGCCGTTGTAAATAAAGCTGACTCTGGAGTTTTCGTTTTAGCAGAAGGGTGGGTTTGGTGTGTGTGTGTGTGTGTGTGTGTGTGTGTGTGTGTGTTTTGTGTGTTTTGGAGAGTGGGAAGGTACAGTGAGAAGTATTTGAATGGTAGAATCATAGAATCGTAGAGTTGGAAGAGACCACAAGGGCCATCCAGTCCAACCCCCTGCCAAGCAGGAAACACCATCAAAGCATTCCTGACAGGTGGCTGTCAAGCCTCTGCTTAAAGACCTCCAAAGAAGGAGACTCCACCACCCTCCTTGGCAGCAAATTCCACTGTTGAACAGCTCTTACTGTCAGGAAGTACTTCCTAATGTTTAGGTGGAATCTTCTTTCTTGTAGTTTGAATCCATTGCTCCGTGTCCGCTTCTCTGGAGCAGCAGAAAACAACCTTTCTCCCTCCTCTATATGACATCCTTTTATATATTTGAACATGGCTATCATACCACCCCTTAACCTTCTCTTCTCCAGGCTAAACATACCCAGCTCCCTAAGCCGTTCCTCATAAGGAATCGTTTCCAAGCCTTATGGTAGGCATATGTCATTTGACTTGTAGCACAGACAAGTCTTCTCAGAGTGGGCAGATTCCTCCAGGAAGCCCACAGCCCACTCACGGAGACAAGAGCCCTCACTGTGACTCAGAAGAACAGAGAATCATAGAATTGTAGAGTTGGAAGGGACCCCGAGGGTCATCTAGTCCAACCCAGTGGAATGCAGGAATCACAGCTAAGAAATCCCTGGCAGATGACCACCCAACCTCTGCTTAAAAACCTCCAAGGAAGGAGAGTCCACCACCTTCCAAGGGAGTCCGTTCCACTGTTGAACAACCCTCAGAAAGTTCTTTCCAAGGTTGAGTCAGAATCTTCTTTCTTGCCATTTGAATCTATCAGTTCAGACCCTGCCCTCTGCAGCAGCCAAGCTTGCTCCATCTTCCAGGGGGCAGACCTTCAGATATTTGAAGATGGCTCTCATATGTCCTCTTCATCCTGCAAGCCTTCCAGATATTCCTGGACCCCAACTCCTGGCCATTGGATTTGTTCACTGCTAAGACCGATGGGAGTTGGAGTCCAGCAACAACATGGCCACAGACATTACAAGTGAACAGTGAAGCCAAGCAGCCCATAACAAGCCTTATATTTTATTAAAATTAAGCGGCAGCGTTTATCCAAGATGTCCACATCAGGCTCGCAGCCAGACAGGCACCAGGCCGGGAGCCAAATGGCACCCGAAGGGGAGAAGCTGGGAAGATCTTTGCACAGCCTTGTTCAATGTCAGCATTTACACAGGGGAAGGTCCAGATTAAAACAAAGAGGCAGTGTTGTGTAGTGGTTAGAGCATTGGCCTAAGAACTGGGAAAGACCACGGCTCAAATTGCACACACTCAGCCATGAAGCTCACTGCGTCTGACCTTCAGCCAGACACTGTCTCTCAGCCTGACCGACCTCACAGGGTTGTTGTTTGGGGGGGGGGCTTAAATGACAACAAGGACCTGGGAGACCTGGGTTTGAATTACCCCACTTAACCAACCTTGCAGGGTTGTCGTGGGGATTAAATGGAGGGGAGGGGAGATCCATATACACCACCTTGAGCTCCTTGGAGAAAAGGGTGCAGTAGAAAGGCCATAAAATAAATGAATTGGGATTTGCTGGTGGCGGCGGTGGCATTTGTTGCTGCTTTTGATACTAACTTTTTTTTTTTAGCGTTCTCTTTTTTTTATTAAAGATTTTTACATACAGTCTTTTAAGTAACATTTAACATCCATATATTATACATTTTTTCTGACTTCCCCCAACCCTTCTCAAGATTTTCACTTTTCTTAACTTCCTCTAGTATTTCATATTCCACTATTACTTTAAATAATCAATTTCCAATATTACTTTCTAGAATTATTTCTGTAATATTTCTTAAAAACTTCCTGCAAGCCTATTAGCGTGATTTGTTGTTTACAGTTATCTTTCAAATATATCTCAGATTTAGTCCAATCTTTTAGAAACTCCTGGTCCCGTTGGTTTCGAATTCTTCCTGTCATCTTATCCAATTCTGCATAGTCCATCAGCTTCATCTGCCTTTTGATACTAACTTTTTGTGTCTCTGTTTTAGATCTTGTGCTTTACGTGGAAATTGTTTACTTTGGTTGTGTGCTTTTTGATATTTTATTCATAGCCTGTTACTACTTTTGCTATGCTTATAATTATGTGATTTTTTGTTTGGGCTGTAAGCCACCATGAGCATGGTTATAACTACGGAAAGGGGGCATGCCAACAAAATCACGTTCACGGCGTTACGTGAACCTTGGGCTAAGGCTTTACCATTCTTCCAGACATCCTTACATAAGAACAGCCCTGCTGAATCAGGCCCATGGCACCCACCACCCAGATACCCCAAAGGGAAGAAGCCCATGAGCAGGATCTAACCACCCTCTCCCCTCCCGTGGCTTCCAGCAACTGGCCTTCAGAAGCATTGCTACCTCCAATGGTGGAGGCAGAGCAAAGCCATCATGAAGGAGCGTCTCCACCCCCATCGTTCTACCCGGACACTGAGGTCCAGCGCCGAGGGCCTTCTGGCGGTTCCCTCACTACGAGAAGCAAAGCTACAGGGAACCAGGCAGAGGGCCTTCTCGGTAGTGGCACCCGCCCTGTGGAATGCCCTCCCTTCAGATGTCAAAGAGAACAACAACTACCAGACCTTTAGAAGACATCTGAAGGCAGCCCTCTTTAGGGAGGCTTTTAATGTTTAATAGATTATTGTATTTTAATGTTCTGTTGGAAGCTGCCCAGAGTGGCTGGGGAAACCCAGCCAGATGGGCGGGGTATAAATAATAAATTATTATTATTATTATTATTATTATTATTATTATTATTATTATCATGGTTAGCGGCCACAGATAGCCCTCTCCTCCATTATTTTGTCAAAATATTTGTTGCCCCTCCTCGGAGGGCCCCCCCCCCCGTTTCTAGACAGCTGAGCATTTAGGACTTTCACTTACCAACAACCAGATGAAATGAAAAGGAGGAGGGGAGAAAACACGAGGAAACACGTCACTGATAAATCCTGTGGGCCGTGAAATGGATTTTTTTTTTATTTTTTAAATATACCAACCAACTGGTTCAAAGAATCTCAGTCCCGCTTTTCTCAGTTCAAAGAATCTCAGTTCCCCCCCAGGGAACTGTTCAAAGAATCTCAGTTCCCCCCCAGGGAAGAGGGGTAGCAAGAGGAGTCAAGGAAGAGATTTATGAGGATGAATACAAGTATCCCATAGTTTGCCAAGCAACCCTGCTCCCTCCCTCCCTCTCTCTCTCTCTCCTCCGCTCGAAATAGGATGCTATTTTTAAGCACTGGTAGCAGAAGCATGTCTGGTAGCAAGAGAAACAGGCAGGTTATGCATGAACAGATGTCTGAGTATGGATGTATACAAGGGTTTTTTTAATAAAAAAACAAAAAAACAGACACTTGTCCAGTCGCCTGTAGCAAGCTGAAAGGGCCAGCCAGTGAATCTTGGAGCAGAATACACCTTTCTGATTTGTTACGTTCCCATTTACATGTCTCTAATAACTGAACACAGGGACGCGGGTGGCGCTGTGGGTTAAACCGCAGAGCCTAGGGCTTGCTGATCAGAAGGTCGGCGGTTCGAATCCCTGTGACAGGGTGAGCTCCCGTTGCTCAGTCCCTGCTCCTGCCAACCTAGCAGTTCGAAAGCACGTCAAAGTGCAAGTAGATAAATAGGTACCGCTCTGGCGGGAAGGTAAACGGCGTTTCCGTGCACTGCTCTGGTTCGCCAGAAGCGGCTTTGTCATGCTGGCCACATAACCTGGAAGCTGTACACCGGCTCCCTCGGCCAGTAAAGCGAGATGAGCGCCACAACCCCAGAGTCATCCGCAACTGGACCTAATGGTCCGGGGTCCCTTTACCTTTAATAACTGAACAAGAAGTATATCATAGAATCATGGGATCGTAGAGTTGGAAGGGATCCCAAGGATCATCTAGTCCAACCCCCTGCAATGCAGGAATCCTGCCCATAGCCATCCCTGGGTGGGCTTGAACCACTAACCAGATGCACGGACAAATTGCACCACCTGTATATGCACGAATAGATTTCTGAGTGTGGGTATATATAAGGTGGGTTGGTTGATTGTTTTTTAAGCCACTTGCCTGAATGCCTGTGGTGAGTCAAAACTGTTTCCAGAGAACCAGACATCTTTAACTAGAATATTCCTTTCCCTGTTGGTTATGCCCCCATTTCCAGGCCGTCATGGATACTAGACAAGTAGAGCCAGCCATATCTTTTGCTTGGGAATCCAGAGTTTAAAGGGCCAGAATGGGATAGCTAAGTCGCTAGAGCATGAGAGTCTTAATCTCGGGGTCGTGGGTTTGAGCCCCCCATGTTGGGCAAAGATATCCCTCCATTGCAGGGGGTTGGACTAGATGACCCTCAAGGTCCCAATTCTGCAATTCAGTGATTCTATGATAATACACCCTACAGCACGGGTGTCAAACTCCGGCCCTCCAGATGTTTTGGAACTACAATTCCCATCAGCCCTAGCTAACAGGACCAGTGGTCAGGGATGATGGGAATTGTAGTCTCAAAACATCTGGAGGGCCGGAGTTTGACACCCCTGCCCTACAGGATTTTGGACTACAACTCCCATTAGCCCCCAGTGACGAAACTGCCTGCTCTGGCACACCCATACTATCTGGGGGCTTGATGGGAGTTGTAGTCCAAGAAGATAATCTAGGAGGCGCCAGGTTGGGAATAGCTGGGTGGGTGGGTGGGTACGCATAGATCATCCCTGAGATGGCAGAAATATTCGGCGAAGTCAGGGGGGCCTGAACCAAAGGATTCACTATGCTCAACTACAGATATGCCTTATCTATCTATCTATCTATCTATCTATCTATCTATCTACTGGTATCTATCTATCTATCTCTTTATCTAGAGCAGTTGTTCAGCCAAAAAGGCTCCCAGAGCGGCTTACATACACTCGAAACAATACAGTCCCTGCCTGCACAGCCTTCCATTCTGAAAAAGAATGACACACAAGGACTGAGAGCTCAGTTGGCTAGAGCGTGGCGCTGATAAGGCCAAGGTTGCAGGTTCGATCCCTGTACGGGACTAGCTGCGTCGCAGGGGGTTGGACTAGATGATCAGGGTCCCTTCCAACTCTACAATACTAGGATTCTATGAAAAAGGGACTGGGGAAGAATTTTTTTAAAAAAAATCAAAACTCAGGCACTGGTTTCTAAACATTTGTTCCTCTAAGGAGCAGCTGGTCCAGTTCATTTAGAGAAAAGGCTAACAGGAGGTGCCGTGATAGAAGTGTATAAAATTACACGTGGGAGAAAACGCTAGCACTCCTTGGATATCCATTGAAGGTAAATATGGGGAGGTTCAGGATAGACAAAAGGAAGCCCTTCTTCATGCAGCTCAGAGTTAAACTTTGGAACTCCCTCCCACATGAAGCAGTGATGGGCACCAATCAAGATGGCTTCAAAAGAGGGTGGGACTAATTCATGGAGGGGAAGGCTATTGTCAGGCCCCTCTGGGCTCCTGTTTCAGCTAGGCATTCAAGCAGAGTCCAAGCGGTTAAGCCATAAAAGCTTTATTGCTCACTAATTAGTTTACAACTCTCCGCACATCGTAAATGCGTCAGTCTCCGTCACTGTCAGTTGTCCCAACTGTTGAAAGCTGGGTTTCCCACCGTTTACCAAAGCATCTCGGGAAACGGAAACAGCCTCTGCCTTTCCCCTTCCTCCTTCCTGGTGCGGAGCGATGGCTCTGAGATGCTGCTGAGAGCCCCCTCCCCGCTTCCCCTTCTTCGGAGCTTCCCCCTGACGTGTCACTGGAATCTGTTTCCAAAACAGGCACTGGTCCGCGGTACCCACTCAACGCAGGGGAGGGAGGGGGCCCTTCCAGTCCCCTGACAGCTATCAATGGCTGCTGGCCATGAAGACTATGCTCTGCCTCCACAGTAAATGCTCCTGAATACCAGTCGCTGGGAAACCCCAAGAGGGGAGAGCGGTCTTATGTTCGAATCCTGACCCTGCAAGCTCTCCTTATGTTCTTAAAGCTAATGAAATGAAGTTTCTTCTTCCTATCCCCCAGGTGACAGCTGAAGTGAGAGCAGCCCCAGGTGGAGCTGGGCAAAGCTTCCATGTAGAAGAAATTGCAATTTGGGGAACAGGTGGGCACCAAGCAAGACGGGAAGCAGATCAGAGAGCCGGGCGATCATCAAAGGCCTGGAAACGATGCCTTATGAGGAACGGCTTAGGGAGCTGGGTACCGGTATGTTTAGCCTGGAGAAGAGAAGGTTAAGGGGTGATAGGATAGCCATGTTCACATATATAAAAGGATGTCATATAGAGGAGGGAGAAAGGTTGTTTTCTGCTGTTCCAGAGAAGCGGACACGGAGCAATGGATTCAAACTACAAGAAAGAAGATTCCACCTAAACATTAGAAAGAACTTCCTGACAGTAAGAGCTGTTTGACAGTGGAATTTGCTGCCAAGGAGTGTGGTGGAGTCTCCTTCTTTGGAGGTCTTTAAGCAGAGGCTTGACAGCTACCTGTCAGGAATGCTTTGATGGTGTTTCCTGCTTGGCAGGGGGTTGGACTGGATGGCCCTTGGGGTCTCTTCCAACTCTAGGATTCTATGATTCTATGATCTGCTAGGAAATTCTCTCTGCGTGTCTCTCTTTTTCTCTCATGATCCAATGTGGGGCAGTGGGTCTCTTGCCTGCTATGAGCACAAGGCGTCTGCCTCCAACGAGACCAAAGTTGTGCACATGTAAATAGACTAAATAATTACAGACAGGCTGGAGGCCAAATCCCTGGTCCCAGGGGCTTTCTGCTACTTGGGGAACAGGTGGAACAGCAGGTATGGTTTGAGCCAGAGGGATAGTATGTCTTGGCCAGCAACTCTAGAGTTACTGGGAAGCTAGCATGGCATAGTGGTTAGAGTGTCGGGCTAAAGCCTGGGAGACCAGGGTTCAAATCCCGCACTCAACCACAAGGCCAACTAGGTGCCGGTCACTGCCTCTCAGCCTAGCCTACCTCACAGGGTTGTTGTGGATGTTACTCAAGGAGGGAGAGAACCATGTATGCTAGCTTGAGCTCCTTGGAGGAAGAAAAAAAGGTAGGATATGAAGGCAGTGAATGAATAAATAAAGTTTTAATGGACTTTGGCGGGGTGCCTCCAGGCTGCCGGCGTTTCTTGGGAGAGATACCAGCGCGCGCTGCAAATTTAGGTTTGCACAATTAAAGTGGGTCAAGGCTCATCCTGTCACCGCGGCACAACAAATCCACTCCTTTTAAAATAATAATAATAAGAAAGAAACTGACATTTTGCAGTTTGGACGAATGACGTAACAGGAAGATGTGCAAATACCCCATAAGAAAATCGGGGCGGAGGCTCGTTGTCACATGGCCAGCCCCGTAAACAAAATCATAACAATAAATGCTGCGTATGGCCTAATCTCCCTGTAAGCTCTGGTCAAAGAGGGTTATTTATTTATTTCATAAAATTTATACACCACTTGGTGTTAAAAACAAACAAACCCACAAGCCACCAAACTTAAAGCAGTTTACGAAAAGGATAAAGCGATTAAAACGATCGGTATGAAAAGGGAATAATGCCACTAATGTCCATCTGCCTATTCAGAAATAGAAACATGCTTTTTAGGGATGTTCAGAGATATATGCTGAAATTCTGATTTCCAAGGAATGCAAAGAAGCGCAGGAGGTTTTCTAGTGGAGATGACGGGGATCCAAAACGGGGTGGTGTCTGGAGGAACGAGAGGGAGAAAATGCTGACTCAGACGGTAAGAGCAGGGACAGGATTGTGCCAGGGAGGACGTCAGAAGACGCCTAGAAACGGGTCCCTTTTACAGAGCCTCCAAGTGTCCCTGTTTTTCCAGGGACGTCCCTGTTTTAGAGAAGCTGTCCCGGTTTCTGATTTCATCCCGGAATGTCCCACTTTCCCTTAGGATGCCCCTCTCCTTCAGCCTCAGTTGTCCAGCCTTTAAAATGGGAACATAACACTGCCCTCGCCTCTCGACAAAAAATAAAATAAAATAAATCCTGGATTTGCCGGGGGGGAATGAACAATCGGTTGCTAACGTTGGGGCTGTGTATTTAGCTAGCAAGGTGCCTGCCATCCTTCTGGACCTAATAGGTGAGACAGCATCCTACACACACACAATACACACACACACACACACACACACACACACACACACACACACGGCATGTAGGCAAAGAGTTTTAAGGACACCCCCTCTCTCATATCATAGGGTGGGGAGGGAAGGAAAAGGTCTAGGCATCTACTGTCAAGACAGTAGGTGCGGTTTGGACCCCGGCTTCCAAAAATCCAGCAACCGCTTTGCTTTCCGTTATATGAAGAAAATATATGGAAATATAGAGACAGCCAGTGCGGAAGAGGAGGATAGAGTGCTGAACTAGGCTCTGGGAGACCAGGAGCAATGGTGGACACTGGGATCTCAAATTTCGACAGGGCCCTGAATTTGTGCCACGCTGAAATTCGTGCGAAATTCGTGCCTCTCGTGCTCCGTTCTCCAGCATAGTTGTGGCAGCCGACCAGTGAAACCACATCAGCCGCCCCACTCTAAAACCGCCTCTGCCGGGTTCGAATCCCCACCTGGTTATAAAGCAGACTTGGGGGCCGGTCACCGCGACGGGGTGAGCTCCCGTTGCTCAGTCCCTGCTCCTGCCAACCTAGCAGTTCGAAAGCACGTCAAAGTACAAGTAGATAAATAGGTACCGCTCCGGCGGGAAGGTAATTGGCGTTTCTGTGCACTGCTCTGGTTCGCCAGAAGCAGCTTAGTCATGCTGGCCACATGACCTGGAAGCTGTATGCCGGCTCCCTCGGCCAATAATGCGAGATGAGCGCCGCAACCCCAGAGTCGGACACGACTGGACCTAATGGTCAGGGGTCCCTTTACCTTTAAACACAGAATTGAAACTTGCATCAACTGACTAAACACCTGAGTAGGCCTGTGTTAAAAAAATGTTTTTAGCAGGTGCCAAAAGAGTGCAGGGAAAATGCTACTGCCTGATATCAATAGGCAGGGAGTTCCAAGGTATAGGATTAATTCTGAATAAACTGGTGGTATAGAAAAGTCCTTGGTTGAAGAGGCAGACACACACACCCCTGTGCACATATTGAAAGGGGCGCATACTCAGAAAGAAACCAAAACAGAGAGCACAGAGAAGGCCCCACTGCATGATATCAATAGGCAGGGAGTTCCAAAGTTTAGGATGATTGCTGAATAAACCGGTGGTCTAGAAGGGTCCTTAGCTGCAAGGTACACACACACAGCTGTGCACAAATGGAAAAAAACACGTACGCAGAAAGAAACCTAAACGTGTGCGATGAAGGTGCTTGCCTGGCATCAATAGGCTGGGAGTTCCGAAGGTGCCGAGTGCATTTCCTCCCTGCCTCTGCCCATTCAGGATCCTGAATGGGCCTCTGAAGCCGAATTAAGCCCGTCCAAAGGTGCCTGCATCAGCCCTCTCCTTCTCTGCTGGGATGTGTTTGTACGTGTGGGTCCTTTGTGACCATCTCTGTGCGTTATCGAACCCAACTTTTAAAACCACGATGAAAGGAAGACAAGCACAGCATCTGCAGGGCCTAGTTTTGGCTTGACAAGGTCACCCACTGAACCACAGCTTTAAAAAACAAAAAACCCACATCTTTGCATTCTCCCTCCTAATTCATTGCCCTCTGATGACTGATTTAAAAGCACACAACACAGATCCAGAGAGAGAGAGGAAGGACACGGGGTATTTATCATGTTGCATTGACCGACTCGGCCGGGAAAGAACTGGCTTACAAATTAAAATTAAAACATCAAGGGAAGGAGCAGTCACGTGTGGGCTCCCCCCTCCCCTCCCTTGGCCAACATCTACCCCCTACCTAATTCTTCCATCCGTTTTGTGATCCTCTTTGGAAGGCAGGATCTGTCTCAACCTTCTCCCTCAACCCCAAAATGCTGATCAAACATAGCTCCCCCCCCCAGGAGTCCAATGACCTTATTTCAATATCACAGCAACATCCCCTCCCCCCCCCCCAAAAAACCCTGTAAGGATGCTATTGAGTCAAGGGACCTGGGAGGGGAGGTTAAAATAATATACAGTAATGGCTATAAATGATGGGGGGGGTGAGAGAGAGTGGTGACCCCCTTTAGGAAATTCCCCCCTCCCCGCTTTGTTAGCGTAGGAAAATAAAGATTCCCGAACCCCAGTAATTTTCAAAGGCAGCAGGGTAAACTAGTTTTTAAGAGATCTGAAGGGGGGGGTGGAATGAGAGGTTCTCAAAAATCGGAAGACCCCCACCTCTCCACCCCATGCCTGTCCCACATTTTCCTTGAATGACATATCTTAAGCTTCCTTTCCACCCCCTGATTTTTAAAAATAAATAAATAAGGGAACCGTCTCCAGAAGGCTGAAATTAAAACCTTCCTCAGAACATCCCACACAATCCAGTCTCTATTTTTTTTAAAAAAAAAAGGGGGGGGGTATTTTTAATTTCTGGCATTTCCTCTCCGCCATCCGTTCTCCAGGCTCACCCCGTTCATACAGATGGTGTATGTGGCAAGGATATTGTTACGGGGGGGGGGGGGCGGGATATCAGAAACAACCTCCCCCACCCCACAATCAAATTATTTGGTTGGCCCTGGGAAGACAGAGGGGGGAATCCAGACTGCAGAAAGATGAGTGCAGAGTTAAGAACAGCCGCCACCAACGAAACACCCCGAATTTGCAATTCCGAACACCCCCAAGGTCATTCCTTGCTCTGTGTGCACACACTTCGGCCCTTCCAAATTTCAATATTTCTCTCCCCCCCCCCATTTGCAAAGCCAGATGTAAATAAAACCTCCCGTAAAATCGAGATGATAAAGTCAGGAAGCCTCGTCTTCCTTTGGCCAACTATGGCTCTCCAGCCTGGCAGCCAAGAAAGATGAAGGATGCCACGAGAAATTGGCGAGGGAGAGAGAGAGAGGAAGAGAGACTTGCAGAAATTCAGGCCGAACCCAAAGGAAAGGTTTTCCAGGACAAAATGGCCACACCGATGGGAGAGATGTGGTGGTGGTGGTGGTGTATTTGGGGAGGGGGGGTTGCCACGCCACCCACCCTCAACAAGGTGGCGGAAAAGGGCAGCCAGGCAGGCACCTAAGGAAGAGAGATAACCCTGCTTACCTGCTCCTGTGGTACCCAGACACAGCTCTCCTCCTCCTCCGCCTCCTGTCTCAGGCGCTCATCATCAGCCGGCAAAGGATGCTACTGCAACCAGGATGCAGGAGGAGGGAAGGACCAAAGCGGGGGGGGGGGGAGCAGCGTTAACACTGCAGCTTCCAACAAGGAGAATGGGGATGGGAGAGTCCATTGTGGCAGGGAGAGGAAGGGAGGGGCGGGCAGGCGAAAGAGAAGGGGTTGGTGGGGGGGGGTGCAGTAAAGGGTTCAGGACCAAGGAAAAAAATTGGGGGGTGGGAGAAAAAATAATCGGCTCTTCCCCACCCCCTGCGCGCAGTTACCTTCGGTCTCCGTGATGGAAGACCTTTCCAAACTCAGGTTTCTCGAGGCTCGGAGGTTTTTTTTTTCCGTTTTAACCCCAAAATCCACCAAGGGGAGTCCAAGTGACTAATGGCCTCGTTAGGCAGTTCCAGCTGACGGTGTGTTTTTTTCTTTTCTTTCTTTCTTTCTTTCCCGGTGGTGCGAAGGGAACAGCGAAACAGAAGAACAAGAGGGAGAAAGCTTTTTGCTGGTAGATTCCCTTCGAAAGTCCCCAGAATGGGGGAAGGTTAAATGGTGAGGAAAGGAAGGGTTAAATGGATGCGGTGTTTAAATTAATCTCGTTTTCTTTTATTTTTTTAAAAAATGTTATTCATTAATTTGTTGCATTTCTGTCCCACCCTTTTGTCTCCAAAGAGCTCAAGGTGACGAATGTGGTTCTACCTTCCTCCTCCTTGAATTCCCCACAACAACCCTGCGAGGTAGGTTGAGCTGAGGGGCAGTGACTGGCTCAAGGTCACCAGTGCTGGATTTAGGGCAGAGTGGGCGATTCCCATGCGCAAGGCGACGAGCTGAGGGGGCGCAAAATTGAGAAGACCCATAACTGAGAAGGTCCATTTGGGGGGTAACAATTTCTGGCTGCACTCAGGGCACCATATTACCAGAGATTACCAAAGTCCGCCCCTGAGGTCACCCAGGGTTGCGCTTCATGGCCAAGTGGAGATTTGAACCCTGGTCTGTCCCAGATCCAAGTCCTACACTCTAACCACTGCACCACCCTAGCTTTCTGGTTGCGGGGAAGGAAGCAAACAGAACAAGGAAGTTCCTTGGTTGATGTCAGTAGGAATTGATACATAGCCAGACTGTCTCCTCCAACAGTGTATCTTAGCTTGGCGGTGGAAGGGAGCCAGTCTGACCTCGTTTGGGAGGCAATCCTATAATCTGGGGCAGCCACAGAAAAGGCTCTGTCCCTTGGGTCACCACCAACCGTGCCTCTGATGTTGATGGGACCAAGGGGAGATACTCACCTGAGAATTTTGGCATCTGGGCAGGTTCGTATAGGGAGATGCAATCTTCCAGGTAACCTGGGTCCAAGGCATACAGTGGTACCTCGGGTTACATACGCTTCAGGTTACAGACTCTGCTAACCCAGAAATACTACCTCCGGTTAAGAACTTTGCTTCAGGATGAGAACAGAAACCGGGCAGCAGCGGCAGGGGGAGGCCCCATTAGCTAAAGTGGTGCTTCAGGTTAAGAACGTTTTCAGGTTAAGAACGGACCTCCGGAACGAATTAAGTACGTAACCAGAGGTATGCTTAAGACCGTCTCTAAGCAGTCTACAAAGTAATGAATACATTGAAACTGAGAAACTATAATATAATGCACTGCTATATTAAGGGGTGATATGATAGGGGTGATATGATAGCCATGTTCAAATACATAAAAGGATGTCATATAGAGGAGGTAGAAAGGTTGTTTTCTGCTGCTCCAGAGAAGCGGACACGGAGCAATGGATTCAAACTACAAGAAAGAAGATTCCACCTAAACATTAGGAAGAACTTCCTGACAGTAAGAGCTGTTCGACAGTGGAATTTGCTGCCAAGGAGTGTGGTGGAGTCTCCTTCTTTGGAGGTCTTTAAGCAGAGGCTTGACAGCCACCTGTCAGGAATGCTTTGATGGTGTTTCCTGCTTGGCAGGGGGTTGGACTGGATGGCCCTTGGGGTCTCTTCCAACTCTAGGATTCTATGATTCTATTATTAAACAGCACTACAGTGCAATGCCTTTAAAGAAGATAATCCCCCCAAACAAAAATATAACAGCACCTTTTGAAACTTCAGCATTCACAGCAACCTCAGAACCATTCAACTTTGTCATTTATTTATTTTTTAAATCAAGTTCCTAGTCCCTGTTGCTCAAAAGAGCAGCATTGAGGTTTCCATTAAAGGGAGAGAGGTCTTCAGCCACTGCTATAGAACACCTCTTTGCTCCTCTCTCTGACTCATGAAACCAAAACAATACAAAGTCTCCAGATCCACTTCATCCACATAGTTCGCCCAGGTCCTCTGAATTAATTTTTGCTTTCCTGGTGCAGAAATCTTGCACCCTTGGTACACTACAAGCCTTTGGATGCTCTAAAATGAGAGTGTGGAATCCTCTGTCTGGAGGATCCACGTTTCCACAAATAAGATCCTGACTGCTGGAAGCATTTGGAAGATACATAAAGGGGTTTCTTCTGTGGGGTTTCTTCTGAGAAGTGTTTGTGTGTGCGTCTTGTCATAGCCGATGGAACAGACCGGCTTCCCATTTCTGCTGCTAAGTGACAGCTGGGGAGAACCTACAATTCCCATGATCCATAGCTAGTAGGACCAGTGGTCAGGGATGATGGGAATTGTATTCTCAAAACATCTGGAGGGCCGAGGTTGAGGAAGGCTGTTCTAAGATGTCAGTTAAAGGGCAGAATGGGAAACAAGCTTATAGCTTGAGGACTAGAATCCTCGCTCCGTTTTGAGCTGACTGTGCCCACTCTCTCGCTGCCACGCCATTTATTTGACCCTCCACCTGCTGCGGAGAGTGTGTGGATAATCTCCACACCCACTCTCCGCTTTAATTTTATTTTAAAGAGCGGTTCTGAAGTGTCGGTTCCGTTCCGAGCGTTAAAACGCCACTGGGGGATTTGGAGCGGCTGCTTTCTCGGCGTAACAAGGAATTATAGCATCCGTGCAGGGCCGATAATCGCTCGCTTAATAGCTTTTCCTTCTGCCACTCGAGGGAGAGGATCTTGAAAGAACAGCCCTGGCAAAGGAGCCATTTGGCTGCCTTCGCTTGGCTGGCTGGCGATGAGTCACGGAGGCAGCGGAGATGGATGTCTGGGCTGGGCCAAGGAAGTGGCTTGACCGAGAGGATCCGTCCACGGCTGGCAACAGGCTCTAGGCTGGCAGCAAAGGCAGTGGTGCGGGAGATGAATGGATGGGGCCTGCGATGGGGCCACAATCTACCAGGGAAATCCCTCCAACTGTGCAGCCTACCAGCAAAATCCATGGTGAAAGGCGTTTGACAATGGAACAGATTGCCTTGGAAGGGGACGCAGTCTTCTTCCTTGGAAGTTCTTAAACAGAGGGTGGCTGGCCATCTGTTGGGGATCCGCTAGCTGTGATTCCTGCACTGCAGGGGGCTGGATGGGATGACCCTTGAGTGTCCCTTCCATAGCTATGATTCTGTGATTCTCTGATTCAACGGAGGCTTTGAAAGAGGGTGTCAAAAAATTTGTAGCTGCTTGACTGACCGAACCCAGAGTGCCCACTATAATGGTTCCTCGTCATCCTGGGGGAAAGTGACAAGTGGGGTGCCGCAGGATTCTGTCCTGGGCCCCGTGGCTGCTCAACGTCTTTATAAACAACTTGGACAAAGGAATTGAGGGGATGCTCATTCAATTTGCATCTGACACCAAATTCAGAAGGATAGCTAATGCAGCAGAAGACAGAACCAGGATTCAAGATTACCTTAACAGATAGGAGAACTGGGCCCAAGCTACAAAACAAATTACATTAGCGACAAATGACAGGTTCTGCACTTAGGGAGGAAAAACCAGCTACACAAATATAAGTTGGGGAACAGTTCGCTTACCAGTATTGCATGCGAAAAGGATCTAGTGGCCTTAGTGGATCACAAGCTTAACTTGAGTCAACAGTGTGATGCGGCAGCAAAAAACCTAACACTATTCTAGGCTGCATCAACACAAGTCTAGTGTCCAGATCAAGGGATGTAATGATATCACTCTATTCTGCCTTGGTCAGGCCACACCTGGAATACTGTGCCCAATTCTGGGCACCGCAAGTTAAGAAGGATGTTGAGAAGCTGGAACATGTGCAGAGGAGGGCAACCAAGATGATCAAGCCGTATGGGGGAAGGTTGAAGGCACCTTTAGCCTGGAAAAGAGGAGAGGAGATATGATGGCCATCTTCAAATATGTTAAGGGCTGTCCCAGGGAAGATGGAATACGCTTGTTTTTTCCTGCTCTGGAAGGTAGGACTCGAACCAACGGCTTCATGTTACAAGAAAGGAGATTCCAACTAAACAGAAGGAAGAACTTTCTGAGAGTAAGAGCTGTTTGACAGTGGAACGGTCTCCCTTGGGAGGTTGTGGACTCTCCTTCCTTGGAGGTTTTAAAGCAGAGGTTGGATGGCCATCTGTCATGGATGCTTTAGCTGAGATTCCTGCATTGCAGGGGGGTTGGACTAGATGACCCTTGGGATCCCTTCCAACTCTACATTTCTATGATTCTATGAACCCATTGTTCCATACGAGGGACGGTTTAGAGAATGGGGTACGTTTAGCCTGGTGGCCGTTTGTTCCACCCTGTGCCTGTCCAAAGCAGCACTGTTTCCCTTTCACTGCAGCTCACCTTCTGCGAAAACATCCTATGTGTTTTCCTGTTCGCTATGGCAAAACCGTGTGACTTAATTTCCCCTATGGGGAAAGGCTGCAGCATTTGGGTCTTCTTAATTTAGAGGAAAGTCGAGGAAGAGGTGACGTGATCGAAGGATATAAATATGTGCCCGGCATGCAGAAAGTGGATAGAGAAACATTTTTTTCTCCCTCTCTCATAACACTAGAACTCTTGAAACAAAATTAAAAAATTCCTTCCAGTAGCACCTTAGAGACCAACTAAGTTTGTTGTTGGCATGAGCTTTCGTGTGCATGCGCACTTCTTCCTGGGAATCCAATGAACGTTGAAAGATTCAAGACAGATTAAAAAAAGAGTCCTTATTCACACAGCACATAGTTAAACTGTGGAACTCTCTGCTGCAGGAGACAGTGATGGCCACTAACCTAAAGGGCTTTAAAAGAGGACTGGAGAAATTCATGGAGGAGAAGAGGGCTATAGGTGGCTATTAGGCAGGAAGGCAATGCTCTGCACTCCACAGTTAGAGGCTAGAAACCACAGGAGGGGAGAGTGGCCTTATGCTGAGGTCCTGTTTACACGTTTCCCATTGAGGCCCCTGGTTGACTGCTGTGAGAACAGGTTGCTGGACAAGATAGGCCACTGGCCTGATCCAGCAGGCTCTTTTATTCTTAAAATAAAACAAAACTCTTCACCCGCCCCCCTCGGTTCTCATTTTGGCATTTACACCTAACCAGAAAATTTGAAAGATCCCATCACCACCAGAAGTTTAAGGTTTCTCCCTTTATTTTATTTTTTTAAATCCTCAAATTCTGTCTGTCTGTCTCTCAACCTGCAAACATCCATTTCTGAAAACAGCAGGATCTTAGCAACATCCTTCTGCTGGCTGTGAAATTAACGTGCGAGGCAAACGGATGTAAATTGCAGCCCTTCGTTGTACTGTCAGCAACAGCTCATTTCGTGGAGCGTTTTTTCCCTTTCTTCTTTCCTGGCGTTACTCAGAGTTCTCAGAACAGAGAACAACACGCAATGCACAGATCCTGGGGGGGGGGGGGGGAGGCTAGCTTTTTCAATGGCACCGCAGTCGCTGGAGCAGAGCGGAGGGTGGTGGTCGGGAAAGCAGATCTGAAAATTACAGGGTAAGGAAACAGATACAGTGGGGGGACTTATGAGGCTGTGCTCACGGGGGGATGGAGAATGGCTGGCTAGGTGGAAGAGAGCCCCTATCAGGTCAGGTATACAGCCAAAGGTCTGAATGACCAATCACTGGTGTGTGGTCAGAATGCAATCACCGAGTGTAGCCCAGTGGCAGTGTCTGTTTGCATGCAGAAGGCGATGGAACCTCCATGTCCAGAGGCAGTCTATCTAGATCCCAAGGTTCTTAGGGGCATTTGGACCCTGCGAGAACAGGATACCGGACTGTGATGGCCCAGTATCCCGATCCGGCAGCCGGGCTCTTCAGATGTGGAAATTGCCAGCTGGCAGGCTGTTGTGATGAATGAAAGGCAACACCTGCCGGATGTGCTCGTTCAATAGGGCTCGAGTGGCTCCCTTATCAAAGGACCGCAGCGACTGCCTCGGCGGTGTGTGTTGAACCTGGCGGAGCCCTGCCAATACGCTTCCACACCGTTGGACCGGCCAGTCGTCGTCCGAGGACTGAAGGAAATAAGGACAACCTGCGGGATCCGGCCATCCTATTCCCTAGTCCAGCATCCTATTCTCACAGGGGCCAACTGCCCCAAGAACATAGGAATCTGTGTCTGGACGTGGAGGTCCATAAGGACATCAGAAGAGCCTGGCTGCTGGATGAGGCCAGAGGGCTCGCCCAGTCCAGCATCCTGATTGGCCCAAAGAGCAGGAACCACATAGCAACCTCCTAGCAAAGAGCAGGAACCTCATAACAAGCAAGAGCACTCTCTGCTCCTGCCATTTCCAGTAACTAATATTCAGAAGCATTATTCTGAATGATGCTCCAGCTGTGGAGGCAAACCATAGCCCTCTCCTACTCCATGAATTTGCCAAATCCTTTAAAAAAAGGAATCTTAAATTGTTGGCCATCGCTGCCTCCTGCGGAAGTGAGTTCCACAGTTTAACGACGGACCGCGTGAAAATGTCCTTCTGTCCAGATTCCTCCAACCTTCGGCTTTGTGGAGTGCTGCTCCAAGCAAGCTGGAGTTCTTTCAGATGAGCTGCCTATATAAACTGCTCCTCCTGCATGTTTTCAGGGAGGCTGGATGACACCAGCTAATTACTTAGCTAATTTCACTCCGCTTTGATTGCAAGGAGGTTAGATTATACGTTGCAGCAAGGCAACATACATACCCCCCCTGTGCGACTTCCCATCACTTTTCTTATCGCAAAAGCTCGGGTCTTTGGATGGGGAAATGGGCTCGTTGCGCAAGACCTCCCGCTCAGCTGCAACTGCACCACCGGCGCATGACTGACTCCCACCCCAAAATAGCGACAGTCTGGAAACGTCCCCTGGGAATGCACGGGGGGGGGGGGGGGAGAGGAATCCGGAAGAGTTCTCAAAAGGTTTGGTTCTTTGAGCTGCGACCTCTAGTGGAAGGAAGCTGCGGCACAGTCCTTCGTGTTTAGGGGTGTATCGTCGCAATGAGTTGGTTCACATGCAGGGTGGATAAAAATCAACGATTTTTTTATAAAAAAAATTAAAAAAATCAGATTTTTTTGATTTAAATCGGATTTTTTTGATTTAAATTGGATTTTTAAAATAAAATGCTTTTGGAGGAAAAATCTTTCTAAAATATAGTCTTCTATTTAAGTTACATTGTAGTCCAAAGGCTATTCATCAGGAAATAAGGATTTCTTTTAAGTTTATCAAGTGTGCTAAAACTCAGTCTTAAGTTTTTTTTAAAAAAAATGTTTAACCACATCAGTTAACAAACATGGATACATATGCTATCATGTTATTCTTTTAGTTAAATAAATTGTTTAAATGGTTATTAAGGAAATGATTGTTTTTCTCCTTCCAATAAAGTACAGCAGAAAAGTTGTCCAAATATAAAGTTAACTTATTAAACCTCACCATAATTTCATAATTATCTGTCTATGTATTTCTAGTAGTATAACCAAATCAGTAATTTTTGATATAACTGTAAAAACTACTCTGGAAATTTATTATTCCAAAAATGAAACCTTCATATGGTTGTAAATATTAAGATTATACCAGCAAGAATGAGTCTTTCTGTAAAAAAATTTTTTAAATCAAGTCTTACTGACTAGTGATTTAAATCAAGCCTTACTGATTAGTGATTTAAATCGTGATTTAAATCAATTTGATTTAAATCAAATCCACCCTGTTCACAGGTGGATTTGGGATAGTTGAGGCCCAATCTTCCTGCTTCCAGCTTTAAAAACGTTAAGAGGAGCCCGTTGAATCAGGCCAGTGGCCCATCTAGTCCAGCATCCTGTTCTCACAGCGGCCACCCAGATGTCCGAGGAAAACCCGCAAGCTGAACCCGGGCACAAGAGCAACTCTCCCCTCCTGCTGTTTCCAGCAACTGCCAATGAAAAGCCTTGCTGTCTCCAACTGTGGAAGCAAAGCATAGCCTCTGTCATGGGCAAGTAGCCTTTGATAGCCCTCTCCTCCATTAATTTTTCCAGTCCTAGGGGGCTATCACTGCCCCATGGGAGCTAGTTCCATAGTTTAACCACACGTTGCATTAAGGACTTTCTCACCCCTTAAATGTCAGGCAACCTGGTACCCTCCAGAAATTTTGTACAATTCCCCCAAGCAAGGACTGATGGGAGTTCTGGTCCAAAACAGCTGGAGAACTCCTGGGGCGCGTGAAAATGATCTGTTTTAAGGCAACAAATTCTGAAATCGAAACTTCGGTGGCAGAAGAGGGCGTGGCAGAGACACCCTTTGCATAATGTCAAATTTGAAGCGTCTCAGGCTGCCAAGGAAGGTGTCAAGTTCTCCATGCACTGATTCTTCTTCTTTTAATTGAATTGCTGGCTTAATTATCAGTTTCCCTCCCTGTGATCGCACCGAGTGAGTTGTTCCGGAAACTTGTCAATCACGTTCTGCGCTATACACACCATTTCCCCGAGGCATGTTGCGAAGAACCTTCTGCTCCGCGCAGTAACTAGTATAGTGTTTCCACCCTACTTTTCTTGTGCAAACTTCAAAAGAGGAGAGCGTTACCCTCCCAAAACTGACCCTGGGAAGGCCGAGAGCTATTTCCTCCCAAGACCTGGCATGGCTGGCAAGTTCTTATCCTTGCTAAAGTTGCAACATCTGCACCAAACGGCTTAAGAGCAAAAGTCAGGTGGCAAGTTCCCCATACGAACTGATTGCATTTTAAGCCACAGCTCAGTGGCAGAGAATCTGCCTTGCCCCAGGATCAATCCCCCAATGGCATCTCTGAGTAGCACTGGGCAACAACTCTGCCCGAAACCCCTGGAAAGCTGCTGCCAGTTAGTGCAGACAATCCTGAGGTATATGGACCAATGATCTGACTTGGTGTAAGGCAGCCTCCCATGCCAGCTAGTCTGGGAGCCTTTTTTGGCAGGGTGAATAAACGTGTTCGCCCCCCCCAAAAAACCAACTACTCATACCCCTAAGCTGCAGGTTTTGGAGGTGAAGCAATTTTTCACTGAACACACCCAGAATAAAAACAGCATTAAGGATTAGGGTGCCAAAATGCTGAACCCCACAGCCAACCACCAATGACAGGATGCACATAGCCCCGAAGGCATTCATAGACAGTGCCTGGCACCCTGTTGAACCTTTGGAGGTGTGGTGGGAATTATAGAAGAGTTTGGATTTGATATCCCACTTTATCACTACCCGAAGGAGTCTCAAAGCAGCTAACAATCTCCTTTCCCTTCCTCCCCCACAACAAACACTCTGTGAGGTGAGTGGGGCTGAGAGACTTCAAAGTGTGACTAACCCAAGGTCACCCAGCAGCTGCATGTGGTGGAGCGGGGACGCGAACCTGGTTCCCCAGATTACGATTCCACCGCTCTTAACCACTACACCACACTGGCTCTTTCATAAGACAGCCTACATGTGAAGAGATGTAAAAAACAAAAAGGGTGAAAGGGTATTGGTAAGAGAAAAAGAGCCTTTGAGAGCAGACATCCTGTTCATCTTTCTGAATTAGGCATCCAGATCAGACAATACAGGCTTACTTTTCCCCTGAGAATGTGACTTAATTTCTATACATGTGTAAATCTAAGGTGGTGGAATGCCTCTATATAAGCCGCTGTGATGCATAGGCCTCTAGACTCCACTTTTGTGGGTTCCCCAGCAGCTGCTGTTGTTTTTTTACCAAGTAAAGCTTAGAGATCACAACTGGTGTGGTTAATTGGAGAAAATCCATCACAGAAGCCTAACGGAGCCCTAAGGGTGGGTGGGTGCTGGTAGAAGGAACATGTTATTTTTCCTTAAAAAAAATAAAATAATAATATTAGGAGCATCTTCCCAGACTTTTATTTGCAAATCACACGGCTAAGTTGGGTGTCACAAAGAGGAATTATAACAACAGTAATAAAAAAATAACGTTAAAACCCTGTTCCGTCTTCCAGGAGGCAATGGAGCTAAAAAAATATTAATAACATGAAGGAGGAGCAAAGACCCTCAACACTGCCAAGTTGGTGGGCAGCCTCTTTTCACGCAGGGAAAGCAGAAACATGAACCACTGGAATGTTTGTCCGAAGAGGAAAGAAAGAAAACGATAAATCTGAGGAATCCGTGAAAGGAAGGAAGATCCTTTTCTTACGCTGGCCTGTGGTCGGGCTGTCTTGCCTAGGGGGGCATGGGCCCCCGCATACCCCCCCGGGGAGGCACCATGGGTCTCTGGGTGGGCCGAGGGGGGAGAGGGATGCGCTGGTAGCCGTAGGGCGGGGGCCGAGGGGGGCCGTTGTATCCGTGGGGTGGCATCAAGGGAGGCGGCCCACGCATCCCGTGGGGGGGCATGGGGCCGGGATGACCTGGTGGAGGAAGAAGAGGAGGCATCTGGATTAGACAACAGCCCAGGAGAAACAACGGACAGCACAGAACGAGCAAGTGCCGCCGCCGAGAGAAGCAGCACGTGGGGAAAGACTTAACCCTCCCCCCTCCCTCCCTCGTCTGTAATTTGAGATCTGTAGTTCCACTTTACAAAACAAAAAGAGAAACTTGGAAGGACCCTAACCACCCCCAAGCCTTGTCGACACTTACCCATTGGCGATCCAAAGTGAGGGCCCCGGGGTGGCATGCCCATAGGCGGGGGGCCAGGGTGGGGCATGCCTGGAGGAGGGCGGGGCGGCGGCTGGCCTCCTGCCCCCGGTGGTCCTGGGTGATGAGGACCCATCCCGGGCATCCCATGATGCACCTGCATTTGCGGCATTCCTGGAAACACAGGTGCAGAAGTTAGTAAGAGTAGCGGCAATAGCGTTATTTATTACGGGTATCTGCCCTCCACCCTAAGATCCCAGGGCAGGTAGCAACATCAAAACACAATGTTAAGTTTGAAACTACTTGCAATCGCAAAAATAAGATGGGTTCTGAAAACTCAAGCGTCAGGAGCCAGACACACCCTCTGCGCATCCCTCTTCCAAAACCAAACTGCAGCTTCTGATTGGCTGCAGGAAGCTCCTGCAGCCAACCAGAAGCCGCGGAAGCCCCGTCGGACATTCAGCTTCCAAAAACAGTAAGCAAACTGGAACAGTCACTTCTGGGTTTGCGACGTTCGGGAGCCAAAACGTTCGGGAACTAAGCTGTTCGAAAACCAAGGTACGACTGTATTGTACTTTGTTAAATTGCTTAGAGACTACTGTAGGTAAGCGGTATAAAATTTGCTTAGTTAAAATGAAAATAGTACTGAATTTTTCCATGTCTTTTCTATATATTCTCTCAATTTTTTTAAGTTTAAAATTGGAGTTCGTCTTATACACGGAATGTTTAAAATATTTATTTCTTAATTTTGGGCTCAAAAAATAGGGGCCTTCTTATACATGGGGGCGTCTTATACACAGAAAAATACGGTAAGTGTCCTAAGAGGAAGGCAGAGGTCCACTGCAATGGAGGGTGTTGTGGATATTTTGGAGAGAGAGAGAGGAAGAGTTGCCCCCAAAGGCAAAACGTACCTGGATGCATCCCACCTGGAGGGAAAGGATGCGGGTGGGGAGGGTGTGCCCCTCCAGGAGCACCTCCGGAAGGCGGTCCTGGGGCACCGGCGCCAGGCGGCATGGGTGGGGGCGGCATGGCTGGGGGCATCCCCGGGGGCATGGCTCCTGGGGGCGGCACTGGCGGAGGGAACGACCCAGGTGGCGGGATGCCTGTGCAGGGTGGAAAGGAGAACGTTAGGAGATACTGAAGGAAGAGAAACCCTGAAATTCCGTACGACAAAGATCCCATGCCATTAAAAGGAAAGGCATGATCATAAGAGCATAAGTTGGCTGGATCAGGCCAATGGCCCATCTAGTCCAGCATCCTGTTTTCACAGCATAGGAGCCAACTCCTAGGCCCCTACAATAAAATATTTGTGCGGCTGGGCCCCCACAAAGTTGATGGACATTCCCATTCAGATGGGTATGTGTGTGCACTGTGTCATGTGATCCGATTATGCGGGGTGGGGCTTACCTGGGCCCCCACAGTATTTTATTCAAGTTCGCATCCCTATTTCACAGTGACCAAGCAGATGTCCATTTTGGGAAACCCAGAAACAGGACCTGAGCAGAAGAGCACTCTCCCCTCTCCTGTGGTCTCCAGCAACTGGCATTCAGAAGCTGGAAACCACAGGAGCAGTGGAATCATAGAATCATAGAGTTGGAAGAGACCACAAGGGCCATCCAGTCCAACCCCCTGCCAAGCAGGAAACACCATCAAAGCATTCCTGACAGGTGGCTGTCAAGCCTCTGCTTAAAGACCTCCAAAGAAGGAGACTCCACCCCACTCCTTGGCAGCAAATTCCACTGTCGAACAGCTCTTACTGTCAGGAAGTTCTTTCTAATGTTTAGGTGGAATCTTCTTTCTTGTAGTTTGAATCCATTGCTCCGTGTCCACTTCTCTGGAGCAGCAGAAAACAACCTTTCTCCCTCCTCTATATGACATCCTTTTATATATTTGAACATGGCTATCATATCACCCCTTAACCTTCTCTTCTCCAGGCTAAACATACACAGCTCCCTAAGCCGTTCCTCATAAGGCATCGATTCCAGGCCTTTGACCATTTTGGTTGCCCTCCTCTGGACACGTTCCAGCTTGTCAGTATCCTTCTTGAACTGTGGTGCCCAGAACTGGACACAGTATACCAGGTGAGGTCTGACCAGAGCGGAATACAGTGGTACTATTACTTCCCTTGATCTAGATGCTATACTCCTATTGATGCAGCCCAGAATTGCATTGGCTTTTTTAGCTGCTGCATCACACTGCTGACTCATGTCAAGTTTGTGGTCTACCAAGACTCCTAGATCCTTTTCATATGTATCCATTTAGTCCAGCCTCCTGTTCTCCAAAAGAGCCTAGGAGTCTAGACTGCCTGTGGATTTGGAGGCTCCATAAGAACATCAGAAGAGCCTGGCTGCTGGAGCAGGCCTGCATCCCGTTCTCGCAGTGGTCACCTAGATGCCACAATGGGAAGCCCACAAGCAGGAACTGAGCTGAAGAACGTTCTCCCCCAGTGGTTTCCAGCTCTTCTGAAGCACTACTGCCTGTGGAGGCAGAGCACTGCCATCGTGGCTAACAGCCAACTCTCAACATTCTCGAAACCCATGAGACAGAGAGACAGTGAGGGACAGAGACTCAAATTGAAAAACACCAGCCAGGAGCTTAGAATATTGAAAGGAAAAGAAGGGGCTGCATACCTGGCGGGGTGACGCCTGGCCCCAAGTTGGTGACGACCGGGGTGGGCACCGAGGGTGGGGGAGGGGCGTCGGCGAAGAGCTGGTGGGGCCGGTCAGCCTGCGAGAGGGGGTTCTGGGCGGCCAGGAGGCGCTCGGCTGCCGAGCCGTGCCTCTCGCCCTTGGAGTCCTTCTTGAAGGCGTACGAGACGGTGATGGGGCGGTTGCACAGGTACTGTCCGTTCATGGCCTCGATGGCGGCGTCGGAGGCGTCGAAGCTGGCAAAGTTGATGAAGGCGTACCCCTTGGAGTTGCCCGTGTCCGGGTCGCGCATGATCTTGGGGGTCTGGAGGATGACCCCGAAGGCGCTGAACGTGTCGTAGAGGAGCTTCTCGTCAATCTCCGGGTCCAGGTTGCCAATGAAGATGTTGGCGCCCACGTCCAGGTTCTTGTTGTGGGCCGAGGCCTTGTTCACACGGATAGGCTTCCCGTACAGCTTGATCATGTTCATGATCTTGATGGCGTAGTCCGCATCCTCCTCGCTAAGGAACTCCACAAACCCGTAGCCTGGAAGGAGGCAGACGAGAAAGACACTTAAAATAGGCTTGCCAAACAGTGAAAATCTGGACAGATTGTGGAGGGTTTTTTTTAGCAAAGTTGTTGAGTTTTTTTGGGTGGAATCACATATAAATGCCATTTTTGAGCTATTTTTATGGGAAATTGGGCAAAAACGGCACTGCCGGCATGGGCTGCCATATATCTAGATTTTCCTTGACATTTTGCTGATTTCCGGACACCGACTGCAGTATTCCTGATATGTCCAGGAAATCTGGACGTATGGCAACCCTAGCTTAAAAGCACACAATGTCGTGTTTATGTATGAGGGTTGTAGATTTCCAAGACCCAATGAAATTAATGGAACCTACCGTAAGCTAGTGACGTCCACTAAAGTTTAATGCATCTGCTCTGAGTAGGACTAACCTTGGTGACAACTCACTGTCCCTTTAACAAAGTGGTTCCCAAAGATGTTGGTGGGATCACCTGGGGGAAGGTGGCCCTAAGGGGCCAAGGAGATGGCAGGGAGGTGCTAGAGCTATAAATCAGACTTTAAGAAGCTGGTACTTCTGGGTCACGTTTATCAGTTTTGTTGAATTATTATTATTGTTGCTGTTGCTGCTGTTATATTTATTTATACTCAGTCTTTTTTTCCTGATGGGAATCAAGGTGGTTTACAGATAAAAAAAACAAGGATTGCTAAAAACATGGGGGGGGACCCATCTTTAAAAAACAATTAAGCATTGATAGAATTAAAACTATATACATATATAAAATTTGTTTAAAACATACAAATAATTACAATAAAAGTAGTACAGTTCCGGCCCTTTCATTAAAAGCAGTCAATTCCCCAAAGCCTCCCAGAGAAAGGACAAGGAGGAAGGGAGGTCCACCACCAAGAAGGCCCTTTCCCATGCCCCCACCTGTGAGGGTGGCAGTATTGAGAGAAGGGTCCCCCACAAAGATCTCAAAACCCAGGCAGGTTCACATGAGGGACTGTGGTCTTTCAGAGACCTAGGCCATGCAGGACTTTATAGGTCATACGCAGCACTTGGAATTGTGTCCGGAAACAGGCCAGTGGATCTGTTCTAGCAAGGGAGTTCTATAACCGGTCCCAGTTAATTAAAATAAATAGTTTTAATTGCGTTTTCAGTAAGTGTGCAATTAATCATAAGTGCTCTGGATTTTATTGTGTTATTATCTTCCTTGGTGTGACATGCAAACCGCTATTCTGAATAATGCTTTTTATAGGGTAGGGGGCACTCGGGATAAGTTTACAGAACCAAGGGGGGGGGGTGGTCAAAAAAGGTTTGGAAGCTACCGCTTTGCTGGGTGGGGGAGAGGGGTTATTTGCTTGTTTCAGTTTGCACTGTAAGCTACCTGGGATGAATATCATGGAAGGAAGGCATGTGAATGCTTTAAATACTATATATAGATTGTCCCAGTCTGCATTTGTACCGCAACCATTTTTACATTGTAATTGGTTTTAAAAGTGTGTATTGTTTTTGTATATTTGGAATCGTTTTTGTCCTTTTCTTGTTTTGAGGTTGCAAGTGTTTCATTTGTTTTATAATTACTGATTTTGTTGTTGCAGCCCACAGGGGCCTTTTTAAAGGGTGCGTTAAGAATAGCTAATTAAATAAGCAAACCTACAGGGTAGGCACTCTGCCATAGCCTAGTGGAAGGGCACCCGCTCTGCGTGCAGAATGTCCAGGGTTCAATTCCCAGTGGAATCTCACGGTAGGGTTAGGAGAGTACCTCTGCCTGAAATGCTGGAGAGCCGCTGCCAGTCAGTGTAGACAACACTGAGCTAGATGGGCAAATGGGTCTGACTCAGGAAAAGGCAGCTTCCTAGGCTCCTAGGTGCACCTTATAAGCATGGAAATTACTGACTATTCACCCCCAAGGAGACAACACTTATGCACATGAGTGAACTGGTCTTTGCTGCAAGATAGGTGGGACCATCATTCGCTCATGAGCAAAGCCAAAGGAAGATTTATGGCTCAAGTTGGCCATCCTGGCTGACAACAGATGGGAGCTGGAGTCCAACAACATGGAGGGTACCATGTTACATCCGCTGACAAACATGCTCCCTCCAAAACAACATGCTGCCTTCGCTCCGTGCTCTTGGCATCGCTTACCTTGATGCTGGCCAGTGACTCTGTCTTTGGGCATGTGGGTGTTGACAACCGGACCTGCCTGGAGGAACAGCTCCCACAGGAGAGGTTCGCTGACCTTTTCGTCCAGGCCTCCAACGTACACGGTGGCATCTGGAGCGGGGAGGAAAGAGACACACATCAGTTGCATGGACAGAGAGAGCAAGCTCTTCAGAGATCTCTCCACCAACTCATCCAAACGAATGCACTACAGGGGGTTGGACTAGATGACCCTTGGATCGCTGGCCTATGCAATTAATGGACACATAAGCTAGACATGTACATTGATTTTCACTTCAAGTACGCCTGAAGTTAGTTGCAACTTAATAGCATTTCAGTAGACATCTGCACTCGCGAAAGCTGAATTATTAGCAATAATTAGCATCCACTACTGCAAATAAAAATAGCAGCTTAAATTTAATAATAAAAACCAAAGTAACTTTTATGTAGTAGTAGTAGTAGTAATAATAATAATAATAATAGCGCCTTTAATGTCACCCACGCTGTGCAAAACAGGGAAGCTACCCCAATGTAGACTGGCGTGATAGTAAGGATGATGATAAATACAGCCACACGCATTTGTGAAATATTTATTATTAATTACAATTACTCTCTGCTGCTACTAAGAAGATCAGCTTTAACTTCACCCACCCACTTCCAAAACGGGGAAGCTCCCCTATATAGAGACTGTACTGTTAGCAATAATAATTAGCATCTGCTACTACTGATTATTATTAATATTGTTATTATTACAGCAGCATTAACCCCTCCCTATGCAGAGCCAATGGCCCACCACGCCAAGAGGGGAGGGGAGAGTTTTTTGGGGGGGGGCTCCAACCCATAATAGTCCCCCACTTCAGCAGCCTCCGCCCTGAAGAAGGGGAGAGAAGGGGGAGCTGCCCTCCAGCCCCAGCCCCAGCCCTCACCTTGGTTCCTCTCGGAGATGGGCCCAGCCGCCATCTTGGCGCCACTTTCCAACCACCTCGCGCCCCCAACGCCTCAAGCACGACGGCCTCCCAGGAGCCACTGCCGACGAGGCCCCGCCCACCGGAAGCGGCGCGTATCTCGAGGCGCCGTCGGCCATCTTAGGCGCGGGCAGTTAAAGAGAGGGCGGGAGACCGGGCGTGACGTTTGTGAAAGAGCAGGTCGGCCCTCGTCGGGTTTAAACAGAGGAGGGTGAAATGCCCGCTCCGGCCCGTGTTAAGTTGAAAGCGGCGGCGCCATTTTGAAAGAGGGCGGGCGGAAGTTGCGGTGCGTAGGAAGGTTCTAACGGAATAAACGGACTGTGAGGTAATGCTAATATCGTGTCGTAATAAGATGTAATATTATAATATATATATATTATAAGATGTAATATATATATACATATAAAACATACACACACATATATTGTTGTGTGTGAGAGAATGTCATTTGCTTTTTCACCTCAGGGTTTTCTCCTCGGAAATTGTTAGTGTTGCGATTATTATATTCTATATACTGTACTGTATTTGGAGTATAGTACGCAGTATCATACGTTAATTATACGCAACAGGAAACGATAAGGTCGAAATGGCGGTGGGTTGGGGACGTCACTTCCGGTAGCGTCCCGAGCGGGGAGTGCCCTTAGCCCTCCCAATACAAAAACACACGGCGAGGTAGAGAAAGCGGCGATAAAGAGAAAGAGAAAAAAGGCCAAAAACGCGGGCAAATCAGCGTCGGCGTAGCTCCACCTCGTCCCTCCCCTCCCTCCTGATTGGTCGCTGCTCTCCAGCATGCGAGACAGACAGGAGTCTGTTTCCCCCAGATTTACCAAGAGGGTGAATTTGGGATTCACTATACAGTACTATGCACATATGCAGTGGCTCAACCAATAGGGCTGCACACACACTATACATTTAAAGCACGTATTTCCCTCCACCCCAAATCTTGGGAAGTTTAGTTCACCCCTCGCAGCGCTACAATTCCCAGCACCCTTAACAAACTACTGTTCCCAAGATACCTTTGAGGGAGCCATGGGCTTTAAAATGTTTGGTGTGAGCAGTCCCATTGAAAAACAGCAAGATTCTAGTCCTCGTGGTGAGTTTTACCTTTTGTGCAGAAGGCTAGTCTCAAAACACACACCCACATCCATTTTCTTTTTCTTTGCATTTTTAGCCCACCTTTTTCTCCAAGGAGCTCATCGTAATGTGCCCAGTTCTCCCTATCTCCTCTTAGCCCAAAACCAGAGACACATCACCCAGATTACACAGCTAACGATCAATATATTCAACCCGCTTAGCATGAACGCTTGGCTTGCATGAGCAGCATAACATGAAGAGGACACAGGAAATGTGCAGCGTCGGCATAACAGTAGTTCCCCAAAGCCCATCTAAGTTGGGTTTCCACAAATGGGACCTATCTGGGCCTAAGGTGAGTCACACCTGTGGCACCATTTTCCTGTGCGTGTGGTGGTGGTGGTGGTGGTGTGTTCCTGATTCTAGGGACACAAGATAGATGGAAAAATGGCTTCGGTCCAGTATACCTGAAGGAGTGTCTCCACCCCCATCGTTCAGCCCAGACACTGAGGTCCAGTGTCGAGGGCCTTCTGGCGGTTCCCTCACTACGAGAAGCCAAGTTACAGGGAACCAGGCAAAGGGCCTTTTCGGTAGTGGCACCCGCCCTGTGGAACGCCCTCCCTTCAGATGTCAAAGAGAACAACAACTACCAGACCTTTAGAAGACATCTGAAGGCAGCCCTGTTTAGGGAGGTTTTTAATGTTTAATAGATTATTGTATTTTAATGTTCTGTTGAAAGCCGCCCAGAGTGGCTGGGGAAACCCAGCCAGATGGGCGGGGTATAAATAATAAATTGTTGTTGTTGTTGTTGTTGTTGTTGTTGTTGTAAAAATAGGAGTGAGGAGCTTCCAGGTGACATATTTACTAAGAATTCATCCTGGCTTGTTTGCAGGGAGATTAGACGACATTGGCTATTTATAGAGAATTCATTCCGATGTGTTTGCAGGGAAGTTAGATGATGTGTCGAAGCAGGTGTCATCCCACAATTATGCAGTGTTTTGCAGTCACTTTCATTTCCTCAAAAGTTCGATCTTTTAGGGAGGCAGGCTCGTTACTCCAGAGCTCACCACCATCCCTAACTGCAATCTGGATTTGAAAATATGTGATTGATTCCTCCTACCAAACAGTGACAGTCTGGAAGCACACACACACACACATTTTATCTGCCATATCGGAATGATCCTTCCAGTTTACCTTTCTGGGTGGTAGCAGCAATTACAGAACTGAATTACATGAAGCTGAAGATGAATTTAAGAGCAGCCATGAGGCTGTTTCAGGGAGAGCGCTAGGGAGCAGGAGGCTCATCCTAACAGCTTTGCAGAAAGACGAGCTCCACTAGGCACCTGTGAACTGTTTATTTGCCAGTTGGCCTGATTTTCGTTTTTCCTCTTCCCTCCGTGGCCTTTTACCCTTGTATGTCGTAGTTACGTGTTTTTTTAAAAAAAAGTAAGATTATAAACTTATGGGCACAGGGTACTCTTGATTCAATTGATAGTGCATATACCACTCTGGGAGACTTTTGGGCTGAAATCCCCAGTGGCAAATGCCATAAATAAATGAATCAACAAACAAATATATTTTCCCCAGCAGCTGAAAACCAGCTGCTCCTGCTAAGTCCACAGACAGGGCTTGTGAATGCAACAGTCCAGTGTTGTTTTTTCCTTAGCACCTGGGATACATAAAGGGGGTTCTCTTCTTTTAATCCCGTGTCTGACCATATATTATCCCATTAAACAGCTGTAGGACAGTTTGTAGTCAAAGGATGGGAAGGGGGGATGCTTTTCCTCCAACTTACAAATGTCCCTGGGAGCGAATATAGTTACAATTACCTGCAGAATTATATTCACAAGGTATTTATTTCTTTATTTATTCGAAATTGTTCTTTAGCTTAAAACTGCTTGTTTCCCCATTAGCTCTAAAAGGCTTCTGGACCAAAGCTTATAAAATGAAAATGGAAACATTTAACAGCAAATATGTAACAGCAGCATTTAACCCCCTTTGCAAAAGAGGGGGGAAACCACATATCTTAAATGGAAATACTTTCCCACTATGGATGTTCTCCTGTTAGCGAGGGGGGAAAACACATTGAAGGGACACGACAACAAGACAGTGCAAACATAATATACAGAAATGGATGGAGAGACGTATTAAGTTCCTAAGTACCAGCATCGCATTTCGGCGTTCCCAGGCAACGGCCTACCGAAGGACTCAGCTTTGATGATTTATAGATACCAGACATATGAAGCACCATTGAGTGCCGTCTGGCAAACACTGTTAATGAATTTCCAGGTAACCTGCTATGGGGGAAAAGAAAGGGCCTCCTGTATTCTTGAGTATGGAGAGGCAGAAGAAGCTGTTTTAAAGTGGAACGAACTCCCCCGGAAGGTGGAAGACTCTCCTTCCTTGGAGGTTTTTAAGCAGAGGTTGGGTGGCCCTCTGTCATGGATGCTTTATCTGTGACTGCAGAGAGTTGGACTAGATGGTCCTTGGGGTCTCTTCCAACTCTACAATTCTGTGATTTTAGGATAAAGCCCTCTAGAGGACTCTCCAGCACATGCACACAGCTGTGCCGTGGTCCTTTCCTTTCTGAACAGTACACGCAGCAGAAAATTTCACCATTTCTGCCTAGAGGCCAATAATTTGTTGGAGCAGACCAGCTCTTTTTTAATTCATTGTCCTGTTTGCAACCAGGGTGGTCGCTTTATTTAACCACAGGACAATATCTCAGGCCAGTAAGCAGGCTAGAGGCGGGGGCGGGGGGGTGGATTTCTTTCACATACACAACATGCCATTTCTCAATAAGTGCTATATAAAAAAAGCTCTGAACATCTGTTTTGGCACCTCTTATCTTCCACACCAAACGTGTGTTTTTTTTTTTAAAAAAAGTGACTGCGGAAATGACCACAGAAAGTGCTAAAGAAGAACTGGGGTGTGTACGTACCCCAGAACTGGCCAAAAAATCTGGTTTACCGATTTGCGAAAGCATGATTTCCCAGTTTAATAATAATAATAATACGGCCTCCCGCCAGTTCTGTCAAGAGCTTTGAGGCCGTTAGATTTATTGCTCAGCTTGGCAGGAAAGAAAAATCTGCCTGTCGGGAGAATCCTCGGAGAATCCTCCTGAACGTTTCTCTTTCCAAAGTTTGTTCAAACTTATTTGCAAGCTCTTGTTGCAGCCTTGTGGGTGCAGATCTAATGAGGTTGGGGGCTGTTCAGCACTGGATCCCAAAGCATCAAAATATTGATTACTCAGCAACAGTTGAAAAGTCACCCCACCATCTCTGATAGAGGAGGAACAACAAGGAAGGACATTTCGCTTCTATTCCCCTACAAAGATGAGCAAGATTCTAATACTGCAGAGCTGTTGTTTGGTTTTTTTACAGACTGCAAAGGAAAGCTCACGCCAAACACTGCAGTCTAGGGACTGAAGGAGATGCTGATCCACTACCCAATTTCTCGTGGACTGCCTGACGCTTGCAAATATGCCTGGATGAAGCCGATATTCTATACAAGAAGAGTCTTCTGGATGAGGCCAAGGGGGCTTACCTAGTCCAGCATCCTATTCTCACAACCAGATGCCTCCAAGAAACCCGCAAGCTGGATTTAAGCACAATAGGATTGCCCCCTCCTGTGGTCTCCAGCAACTGGGGTTCAGAGACATTTCTTCCTCCAACTACAGAGGCAGAGCATAGCGATCCTGGCTAGTAGCCCTAGATACCGTATTTTTCGCTCTATAAGGCGCACCTGACCATAGGACACACCTAGTTTTTAGAGGGGAAAAGGAAGATCAGCTCAAATTTCTGCAGCTTCTTTTGCAAAGGAGAAAAGCCCCATTTTTTGAGGATCAGCTCAAAGTTGTTGAGCTTACTTTGCAAAGGGAAAAACCCCTGTTTTATGGGGTTTAACTCACAGTTCTGCAGCTTCAGGAAGCCATTTCTACAGTTTCTAGACAGATAATCTAATCAGCCAGTCACATGTCGCTGGGGAAACAGCCTCCCTCTGCAAGGGGGCAGGGCTGGAATCTCTCTCCCTTATCTCTCTCCCCAATCGTTTGCTGAGCAGCTGCTCAGCGGGCTTCCTTTCAACACCCCTTCTCTCTCTTTTTTTTTTAAAAAAAGCACGATCTGGTTTTGCCCCTGGGCAGTTCAGCTCCAGGGACCACACATTCGCTCCATAAGACGCACAGACATTTCCCCTTACTTTTTAGGAGGAAAAAAGTGCGTCTTATGGAGCGAAAAATACAGTAACTCTCTCCCCATCCATGAGCGTGTATAATCCTCTTTTAAAGACATCTGGGCTGGGGGGCATCACTGCCTCCTGTGGTGCTCTCAAGATGTTGTTGATCTCCAAGCCCCCTTGCAGCTGCAGCAGCCAGTGCAACCAGTGGTTAGGGAACGACAGCGAGAGCTGAAGCCCACCAACATCTGGAGGGAACCGCATTGGCTACGCCACGTTTTAAGTGTTATGAAAACTTTGGGGACATAAAGGTTAATACCCCTTGGTGGGTTCTAGGAGGCAGAGAGAGTAAAGCGGACTACACAGAGCTGGTCAGCCCACTCTGGGCTACCAGGTACTTCCAGGCAGGTGTTTATTATGGGATGGTTTCTCCTCAAGCATTCAGACCTTTTTGGGGGGTGGGGGCATCATGACAGCAACGTCAGAATGCCAGCCCATGTTATTCCAGCTGCTCCTCCAAATTTTTTAATCTGGATTAATGACACATCACATTTAAGGCACATGACTTCTCCCAAAGAATCCTGGGAACCGTAGTTGATTATCTTTAGCGCACTTGACGAACTACATTTCCCAAGATTCTTTGGGGGAAGCCATATAAATGTATGCAGCTTTAATAAGTTTTTTAAAAAAAACAACACACACACAAACCAAACACCTGATGGCAGGCACCCAATATCGCAGCAATATTAAGCCCCACGTCGTTTTGCAATCAAAACAGAACATTTGGGACGAATATAAATTCAGGACAGAACTGCAGATGGGTCAATACGATCTGTTTGCTGAGCTGGGCAACTTCAGAGCAGGCACTTCCGATGAATCGGGGTGCATTTGTCCAGCCACAGACATCAATCCCGTAGCCTGAGTGCATCAGTTTTCTCCCAACTGGGTAAGATTTCCAAATGGAGCTCTGTGAAAATTTCAGGGGGTTGGACTGGATGACCCTTGGAGTCCCTTCCAACTCTACGATTCTACGAATCTCTGAAACATGCATATTGCAGCATATTGCAACTGCCGTCTCTTCTTGGAAAGCGGGATGCACTAGGTCTGCGTTGGATACGCTGAGGGCACGCCCCGTTCTTGATGGGGTGGCAGGAGGGAGCTCCAGGCAGTCTGCGTGGGCTCTGCGTGGAACGCTTCAGTCTTCTGGGGCATCGTGCCGCTAGCTTCCTTTGGCTTGCCAGTAGTTCAGCCGCTCTTGGAGCAGGTCCAGTTCCTCGGTGAGGCCCACAATGCTGGAAGCGAAGAGGCCGGCCTGAAGAGAAAGGCAAGACTGCTGTTTCTACAAAAGCAACGCCTAAGCCACATTGTAACAGCAGCAGACAAGACATCCCAGCCGTGGAATTCCCTCCCTACTGGACAGGGGACTGGACGAGATGACCCTTGGGGGTCCCTCCCAGGGCCGTCTTAAGCATATCCGGCACCGTGGTGGAAAGATCCCTCTGCTCCCCACCCCCACCCCCGTTTCCCAGTTGCCAACCTTTTTTTAGGGAGGATGGCGCTGCCGGCAACGTACCCAGCTTTGCAGGGCTGGAGGAGGCGGGCAGCGGCTGGAGGGCAGCTCCTCCAGTGGGAAAGAGACAGAGGCTGGATGTGGCGGCTCCCGGCTCAGCTGGCCGCTTTGTGCCGTGGTGGCCACAGCAGGCAGAGGCTCCAGGCGCGGTGCTGCTTCGGCGTGGCATGGCGGAGATGGGCGAGGGCGGCGAGCTGATGTTGGGAGGCGCCGCGTCCAGCCTCTGCCTCTTCCCTGGCGCCCCCCAGAACTTGCCGCCCTGCGCCACTAACCTCTATGGGTAAGACGCCCCTGGTCCCTCCCCACTCTATGATTCTGTGAAACAGCAATGTTTACATCTGTAACCCCGCCCACAGACACGTGACCCTTGGAAGTCACAGAATCATAGGGTTGAATGTGATCCTAAGGATCATCTGGTCCGACCCCCTGCAACGCAGGAACATGCAGCTGTTACCTACGGGGATCGAACCTGCAACCTTGGCGTCATCAGCACCACACTCCAACCAACCGAGCTATCCCACCTTGAAGATTGGCAAGAAGAGGAGGCAGCCCCTTGAGCTGGGAGAAAGGTTATCCATCTCTGCGCTAAGCAGAAAGAGACTTGACGTCACCAGCAAGGACCACCACTGGCTTTGGGGGAGAGGCTTTCCATACCCTCCTTTTAAACTGGCTCCCTTGTACAGTGGTACCTTGGGTTAAGTACGCTTCAGGTTAAGAACTCCGCTAAGAACAGAAATCGTGCTCTGGCGGCGCAGCGGCATCAGGAGGTCCCATTAGCTAAAGTGGTGCTTCAGGTTAAGTACGCTTCAGGTTAAGAACGGACCTCCGGAACGAATTAAGTACTTAACCCGAGGTACCACTGTATAGGAATAAATCAGAGCCCTATTTGGATCAAGCCAAAGGAGGCCCATCTAGTTCAGCCTCCTGTTCTCACGGTGGCCAACCAAGTGTCCTGTTGGGAAGACCACAATCAGGACCTGAATGCAACAGCAGCAAACTCCCTTCCTTCAGTTTCCAGCAACTGAGATTCAGAGGCATATATTGCCTCTGATCATGGCTGGTAGCCACTGATAGCCTTTTGCTCCACGAATTAGTCCAGTCCTCTTCCAAAGCCATCCACGTTGACGGCCATCCCTGCCTCCTGGGGGAGCGAGTTCCATAGTTTGACTCTGCACTATGTGAAGAAGTCCTCTTTTTTAATCTTTCCTGAATCTTCCAACATTCAACTTCAAGTCCTAACGTTAGGAGAGAGGCAGAAAGACTATTCTGCATACACTTTGTAGACGCTTGGCATAATTTTCTAAGCTTCTAGCATCCGTTGTTCCTATTTCCACCCGCAGGACTTTTGCTTCAGAACTCGTTTCCAAATCCCTGTTATTTATTTCCTCTTTTAATGAACTGGCGAAGGCTGGAAGGGGCAGGATACAGTGGTTGCCTAATACCGGCCTCCAGAGACCTAGCTGTGAAGAATCTGTTTCTAATCATGAGCTGCTAAAGGCAGCTATCAACATCAGGAAGCTGTCCTCACTTCATCTTCTGGTTTCCCCCTCACTGCTTCCATAACTGACAGTAGATTTGAGGATCACTGTTTGCAGAACAGTGGGTCTGGCTGCTGCCGAGTCCTTAACTCTCAGAAGCAAGGCCTGCAACTTCAGCACAGCTGAAGATCAGCTGGTTGAAATTGTGAAAATTACATCCAAGCAAGAAGCTCTTATTTGCGCTGTGTCTCCTTGGGGTTTCCTGGCGTGGAAATAATAATTTATTATTTATTATTTTTACCCCGCCCATCTGGCCGAGTTTCCTCAGCCACTCTGGGCTTAAATTGCATTTAAGCTCTCTGCTTTGCTTGCTGGGCAAGACCCTTCGGCACGTGAGCTCTGGAAGTGCTGGGGATTCTCTCTCGCAGCGCCAAGGGTTTTGGTATACGAGATTTTCATGCAAATATGGAACCCTTGCAACTGAAATCCCCCCCTCCCCGCATAATATGTGCTCATGCTGTAATAATGATTTTTTTAAAGCCTTTTATAAAAGAATCCAAAAGTAGTTTGGACACTAGATGGCACCACACAGCTACAAACCTTACCTCTTGGGATTCCTACCCTTTAGCCCAGGCATCCCCAAACTCGGCCCTCCAGATGTTCTGGGACTACAACTCCCATCATCCCTAGCTAACAGGACTGGTGGTCAGGGATGATGGGAATTGTAGTCCCAAAACATCTGGAGGGCCGAGTTTGGGGATGCCTGCTTTAGCCCCTCCGTATACATTCTCCTCCCCACACCATGAAATAATCTTTAATTTTTATTATTTTTATCATCACCACCACCATTGATTTATTAATCACCTTCTAAACTTCCACCTCAAGGCGTTTTGTGCATAAGGTAAATAAAACCAAAAACACATTTAACAAATTGGGTTGTCGTTCGACATATCCTCCTGCCTCGTTTCTGTCTGTCTTCTCAGAAGCCACAAGACTGTTGAAGATCTTTATGACATTTTAGTTGTTTGTTTGCTTGTTTTTTAGATTCGAATGGCTGCTAGGAGGCCAGTTGTGGTGTGATTACAAAATGTAAAAAAGTTTTAGAACGAACATACCATACTTTTCCGTGGATAAGATGTGGTTTTTTTCAGAGAAAATAATTTCAAAAATAGGAGGTCGTCTTATACATGGATAGTGCAGAGTGGGGACGAAAATCCCTCCCCCCCAAAAAAAAAATCCCCCCAAAAAGCTCGACAACTCTGGGCAATCTCCCCCATTTTCTTAATTTTGAGTCCCCAAAAATAGAACAGGGGGCATCATACACAGGGGTGTGTTATACACAGAATAATATGGTACAGTGGACCCTTGACTTACGAAGATAATCTGTTCTGACGGAATCTTCGTAAGTCGAAATCACCGTAACTCGAGTCCCCATAGGAATGCGTTGGGAGAACGCATTCGTAGGTCGAAAAAACCTTCGCAAGTCGAGGAAACCGCATCTAAAGCGGCCACGACTTCCGATCGGAAGTCGAAAAATTCGGAAGCAGCGGCCGCTTTGATCCCTCGTAACTCAAAAAACTCGTAAGTCGGGTCATTCGGAAGTCGAGGGATCACTGTATAAGTAAATCGCGTCCCTCTGCTTGTGGAACAGCTTCTATTAATGGCGGGACTTTTTGAACCCAAGATAGATGAGGAAGCAGTTTTGCAGAACGCACGTTCGGTTCTCTAATGACCACCTCTCAACCTGCCCGTGATTCTTCACAGCAATGTTATTTTGTGCTACGCCTCTGCTGTTTTGTACCTGGGTTTCCGGGCTCCCGCGAAGGTAGCACCTTCTCCACAAGCGGATGGAGGGCCCTGCATAAGATGGCAGAAGGAGCAGCCCATCGTGGTGGAGAAGGAAGCTCCGGGTTTTGCACCTCCGAGACCTGTCCTGCTCCCCGGGAGCCTCCGACACCTGAGACCGCCGGGAACCTTTCTTGGCGAGGGAGCCGTTTTTCCAGGGGAAGAAGTGGGCTTGCAGAGAGAGGGAGCCCTTGGAGAACAAGTACAGGGTCCTTTTCCCAGGAGGAGCGTTTTCCTTCTGGAGGAAGGAAGAGGGAAAGCTCAGAACATCGGAAGCGCCTGGGAATCAGGTCTTAGATATGATCCTGGCAGCTCAAATATAGTAATTGCGACTCCGTGGAAAACAGTCCCAAATCTTACACAGGGCGCTTGGTATGCCACTCACTCTGGAATATAGCTATAAGGGAGAAAATTATACATAATTTGAGATTTTGACAAGGGCTAGAACCTCCAGGCACTTTTTATACGATTTGGCATTCCCTTAGTACATACTGTACGTATGCAGCGGAGCCGTCTTCAATACAACTCTCATCTCAAGCCTGGAAAATCTGGAACTAGACTTGATAAATGAGGTGGCGCTGATATTCTTTTTTGTTTGTTTTGCATTTTTAATACAGAAACAAAAAACACATCCCACAAAAACACACACATGTTCTTTTCTTGGACCTGGTTATATTAAACCATGCCCAATTCCCTTAAGAACCTAGGACTCTAGATAGACTGCCTCTGGTCATGGAGGCTTTATAAGAGCAGTATAGTTTCAAATTGGATGGGAGACCGCATGTTGAGATTTCTGCATTGCAGGGGGTTGGACTAGATGACCCTCTGGATCCCTTCCAACTCTACAGTTCTGTGATTCCTTCAGAAGAGCCCTGCTGGATCACACCAATGGCCCACCAGCTCCAGCATCCTCTTCTCACAGTGGCCACCCAGATGCCTGTTGAAAACCCACAAGCAGGATCTCAACACAACAGCAACGGGGGGGGGGGAGCTAAACTGGTTCCTAAACTCTTAAGAATGGGACTTAAGAGTTTGTGGCGCTGTGGGTTAAACCACAGAGCCTAGGGCTTGCCAATCACAAGGTCGGCGGTTCGAATCCCCGCGACGGGGTGAGCTCCCATTGCTCGGTCCCAGCTCCTGCCAACCTAGCAGTTCGAAAGCACGTCAAAGTGCAAGTAGATAAATAGGTACCGCTCCAGCAGGAAGGTAAACGGCGTTTCCGTGCGCTGCTCTGGTTCGCCAGAAGCGGCTTTGTCATGCTGGCCACATGACCTGGAAGCTGTACGCCAGCTCCCTTGGCCATTAATGTGAGATAAGCGCCGCAACCCCAGAGTCAGTCACGACTGGACCTAATGGTCAGGGGTCCCTTTACCTTTACCTTTTTAAACTCTTAAGAACAGGGTTCCAGATTCAAACAGTGGGGAACTGAGTGGTGTTGGCAAAAAGGCTTCTTGTCTGAAAACCTGAAGACAATTCCTGTGGGTTGCAGAGTTAGATCCAGGCAGGGAAAGGTGCTGCTGGAGCCTGTTATGCTACCAGACTGGGAGATGCCAAAGATTTCTACGCGTGTCTCCTCTGGCTCTGAATCCACCAGCCCAAGTTGTGGAAATGACCTCCCTGCCTTCCCAGACAAACACATACCTTGCCAATGTTTTGGGGAAGGAAGTTCCCGTTCAGAGCCCCGCCGTTGTTGCCACCGTTCCCACTGCGCCTGTAGCAGGGGTTCCGGAAGCGCGCCATGTGCCGGGGGCTGTATCTCAAGGACCAGTCCCAGATGGTGGGCAAGGAGGCCCCCGTGGCTTCCTTGACTGGGTAGCTGCCTTTCTCCAGGATCTCCAGGCAGAGGGGTTCTCGCCAGCCGTTGATGGGAGTGTAGAGCTGGGTGAGAAAACGGTTCTGAGGGAAAAGAGAGGGGTGGCGGTGGATGAACCGACTCTTCCCAAAAATGCATTTCTTCTTTTCTACTTGTATGGATTTTATTGGCCAAAGGAGGAGGAGGAGGAGGAGGAGGAGGAGGAGGAGGAGGAGTTTGGATTTCATATCCCGCTTTATCACTGCCCAAAGGCTAACATTCTCCTTTCCCTTCCTTCCCCACAACAAACACTCTGTGAGGTGAGTGGGGCTGAGAGACTTCAGAGAAGTGTGACTGGCCCAAGGTCACCCAGCAGCTGCATATGGAGGAGCGGGGAATCGAACCCGCTTCACCAGATTACGAGTCCACCGTTCTTAACCACTACACCATGCTGGCTGTTGAAACAACAGTGGCCTACTCTCTACAGGACTATTGTGAGGATTCCCCCATCCTTCAAGAGGAGGAGCTGATTCCTAGAGCGGAGAGGCAGGCCACAGAGAAGGGAATGGATTCAGCAGCCTTCCCCAACCTGGCGCCCTCCAGATTCTGTTGGGCTCCAGCTCCCAGCTACTGGCACAGTGTCAACACTTGGGGATGATGGTGATGGGAAATGGCAACATCCTGAGAGTACCACTTTGGCTATCCCTGGCCGATCAGCTCAAGTTGCCTTGCCTCTCCTTCCCACCCAGCATCAGAGCAGACCTCAAGAGAGCCAGCAAATTTGGCCCCACCCTCGTCCCTTTTCAAAGCCACGCAGTTCTTTTCCTCGTTTTCCCTTTTTTATTGTTATCGATTCATAAGCAGAATAAAAGGAAGTGCAAACATAATGAAGGTGAAGAAGGCGAATAATCAAATATTGAAGTCATGAGCCATCACAGCCTTGAGTACCAGCAATCCGAATTATTAAGATTAATGGTTTTCCAGGGTTTGGCAATACAGTGATACCTCTGGTTACGTACTTAATTCGTTCCGGAGGTCCGTTCTTAACCTGAAAACATTCTTAACCTGAAGCACCACTTTAGCTAATGGAGCCTCCTTACCCGAGGTACCACTGTACAGCCCCCTGGGCTGCTGCCAAGAGGTGAGAGAGGAGTGCTTTACTTTCCAAAAATCCCATTCTGTTTCCGTACAGTGGCACAGAAATACAATAAATCAGCTCAAATATACAGGTTCACTCCACCACCACCCCCCAGCTCAACTCACCTGGTTTCTCCGCCCTCTCTCCCACTGGCAGTTGAAGAGGAAGGTGCTGCAGAATGGGACGAAGCTGCTCTCATGCAGAGCCACCAGGTAGGCCTCCGTGAACTGGAAGGACCCGGGAAACTGCTGCAAGAGCTGCCAGGTGCAGTCCAGGAACAGCAGGAAGACCGGCGACTGCAAAAAGGAGTGAAATACACTGAAACGCTCCCATTTCATTTCCCTGAGCAAATTTATTCTCTCTCCTCCTCTACGGAGAAAGGCTTCAGGTCAGGGATGGAGCATCTGAGGCTCTGACTCAGTACAAGGCAGCTTTCTGTGTTCCTCTTTCCATGAGACCCTTACTCAGAACAATGAGGACCAGAACCTTACTTTGATTTTAGGGCAAAGTCTGCAGCATAGCACCAAAGCATCACTCGGCCACTTTGATTGGTGGGACACCCTCACAGGGGCCACATATTACCTGTTCCGCATTTTGTAAGAATTTGATCTTTCAAATTCAGTATACCTGAAGGAGCGTCTCCCCCCCCCCATCATCCAGCCCAGACGCTGAGGTCCAGCTCCGAGGGCCTTCTGGAGACTCCCTCACTGCGAGAAGTGAGGTTACAGGGAACCAGGCAGAGGGCCTTCTCGGTGGTGGCGCCCGCCCTGTGGAACACCCTCCCACCGTATGTCAAGGAAATAAACCAACTATCTGACCAGGTGAGGGTAGAGGATGGGGCTCAAACCCTCGGGTGAGTTAAGGGACTTGCCCTTGCATGCAAAGGGATTGAGTGGACGAGGTGCACTCGTCCAACAGTCCAACAGTCCAACAGTCAAGAAGGCAGTTTCTGCACGTTCTGTGGAGGGAAGTGAGGGGCAGATGGGGCTTGTCCACCTGGGAAGGTAGCCCATCCAGGAGAGGCAAAACTCTGATCCTAAAACTCTGCTGCCTTTTGGGATATCTTTGTTGGAGATTCATTCCCCGGGTGCAGTCATGGGATTGTTGTCTATCACATGACGGTGTGTGTTTTGATTCCACAGAAATGGGATGTGACGTAGACAGGATGTTTGCCTTACTGTGTTCCCTGAAGTGCGACTATTGTCTTTTGTTCTTTCTCTTTGCTGCCTGATGCTAGAGAGAGAGGGAGCCATGTTCAGAGCTCTGTGTGTATTTATTTGTAAATAAAGTAGATTAGCCTAAATGCTGAGTTGCTGAGTTCTGTTACGCAACCGTGCAAACCTCTGCGGATCCCTAAGTGTGCTGATGTCTTCCTGGCATCAGTCGCTGTGATGTTCGGGCTAAGGAATGCTGTTGAAGCTCCTGAACGATCATCCAGGAGGGAGGGAACATACCAGTCGAGCATGTGTCTCTGCCAAGGTTCAACTTGTGCATAGGACAAATCCTGACAATCTTCAGGAGAAGAAAATGCTAAGGAGTAAACCCTATACAAATCCAGTCCCAAGGATGGTTGGATGGTACCTCGTACACCTCCTTCTGGCAACTCCTGCAGCCCAGCTGGTGCCAAACGTCTTGCTTTCCTATGGACCACACCAGTGAGCCCAAGAGGGGGGTCTTATCGTCTGGGCATCTCCAGGCACACTGCCCAGGCTTATGCCTCAGGGAGGTCACCGGTGCTGCTAACGCAGCAGTTTGACTTCATCCCTGGAGGTGCACTCCATTGCCTCACCAGACAAACAGATGGCAACACAATATATTACTGATAATTTTATTGTTTTTTGTTTTTAGTAAGCTGCTTTTAGGTTTGTTGAGGTTCAGTCCCCAATGGCATCTCCAGGTAGGACTGGGGAGAGACTCCCTGGTCTGAAATCCTGGAGATTCTATGGCGCTCAGTGTAGACAATACTGAACTAGATGGGCCCGCTGTTTCAGTATGAACAGCTTATGATATCCCTCAATGATAGGGTTGGAAGGAACCCCCAGGGTCAACAATTCCACACACACACCCTTGCAATGCCAGAATCACCGTTAAATGCAGGGATCATCCCATTCTAAGGGGTCCAACTCACCTCATCCCGGTCGTTTTTCTGGAGGAGGTTCAGGCGCTGCAGGAACGGGTGCCCGGTCGCCACCCACTCTTTCTGGACCAGGCTCTGGAAGCCGGAGATGGTTCTGGCGTGTGGGTCTGAAATGACTTGCACCAAGGAGGCCAGCAAGCAATTCAGGTCCCTGTCATCCGATTCTGGGAGGGGGGAAATGAACGGAGGGTGAGAAAGGGAAGCTTCAGGGTGATGGAGACTCCAAGGTGACCAGGAGTCACGGAGGCAGAAGGTGGGAAGACCCGGGTTGGTCAATCTCACTGTCATTGGAAGAATGTCCCATTGGGGACACCGTACATCCTGCAGAAGAAACACAGAGCAAAGAAACCTTCTCTCTACCTTGGAGGAGGACAGAGCGGCTCCTCTCAGCCAGCAGCACAGCCACTTCACTGGCCTTCTTCAAGCACACCCTAGAAAGAAGGAGGAAGGCTGCTGCAATAAAGGACACAAGAAGAGCCTGCTGGATCAGGCCTAAGGGGGACCATCTTGATCAGCATCCTGTTCCCCCAGGGGCCAGCCAGATGCCTCAATGAGAAGCCCACAAACAGGACCCAAATGCAACAGCGATTCTCTGCCCTACGGTGCCCAGGGGCCAGCATTCAGAAAAGCATTTCTGCCTCCAACCTGCAGAGGCAGAGCGTGGCCATCACGGCGAGCAGCCTTCAATCGCCTTCCACCACTACAAATTCGCCCGAGCCTCTTTAGACAGAGAGAAGGGGAGCCTGTCCTCACTGTAGCCAGAGGGACCGGCTGGGGGGGAAGAGACGCAGCTCACCTCACATGATCCAGCCATCGTGTCCCTTCGAGGCTCGAGAGCCACTTCTCATCGGAGGACGAGATGAAGGAATCTAGAAGGGGAATAGAGAGCACACAGGAAAGGGCTCCGTGTTGTGCAAAAACCAGGATGGATAAAAATCAATGATTTTTTTTAAAAAAAATCGGATTTTTTTGATTTAAATCGGATTTTTTTTATTTAAATTGGATTTTTAAAATAAAATGCGTTTGGAGGAAAAATCTTTCTAAATATAGTCTTCTATTTAAGTTACATTGTAGTCCAAAGGCTATTCATCAGGAAATAAGGATTTGTTTTAAGTTTATCAAGTGTGCTAAAACTCAGTCTAAGTTTTTTTTTTAAATGTTTAACCACATCAGTTAACAAACATGGATACATATGCTATCATGTTATTGTTTTAGTTAAATAAATTGTTTAAATGGTTATTAAGGAAATGATTATTTTTCTCCTTCCAATAAAGTACAGCTGAAAAGTTGTCCAAATATAAACAGTTAACTTATTAAACCTCACCATAATTTCATAATTATCTGTCTATGTATTTCTAGTAGTATAACCAAATCAGTAATTTTTGATATAACTGTAAAAACTACTCTGAAAATTTATTATTCCAAAAATGAAACCTTCATATGGTTGTAAATATTAAGATTATACCAGCAAGAATGAGTCTTTCTGTAAAAAAGATACTTAAATCAAGTCTTACTGACAAGTGATTTAAATCAAGCCTTACTGACTAGTGATTTAAATCATGATTTAAATCGTGATTTAAATCAAATCCACCCTGGCAAAAACAGAGCGCAGGCTTTTATCAGGGGCGACAGTGTGCCTTAGAATCACCAGAAGAGCTTGGCTGCGGGATCAGGCCAAAGGGGACCCGTCAAGCCCAGCATCCTGTTCTCACAGTAGCCAACCAGGTGCCCTAAAGGGAAACATTCAAGCAGGCCCTGAACACAAGAGCTATTCTCCTGTCCAACAGGAAGACCAAAGCAGGACCTGAGAGCTACAGTGAACCTGCCACCCCACCAGTGACTGCCAGTAAGATTCAGAGGTAACCTTGGAAGCCAAATGGAATCCGTTCCGGAAGTCGGTTCAACTTCCAAGGTGCGGCTTCCAGTTGGCTGCAGGAGCTTCCTGCAGCCAATCGGAAGCCGCAGAAGTCCCGCCGGACGTTCAGCTTCCAAAATAACGTTCGCAAACTGGAACACTCACTTCCGGGTTTGCGGCGTTCGGGAGCCAAAACGTTTGACTGCTAAGGCATTCGTCAACCAAGGTACGACTGTACTGCCTCCAACAATGGGGGCAGGACGTAGCCATCACAGCTAGCAGCCACTGAATTTGCCTGATCCTCTTTAAAGCCACCCAGGTCGATGGCCACCCCTTCCTCTCGTGTGAGCGAATTCCGCCTTTTTAATTATTATTTTGTCTTTTGGGCAAGCTAATCCGAAGGGCTAAGAATAGAGCGCGAGGCTTCAAAATCCCTAGGAAACCAGCTGCGCCGTTCCTCCAAAAATAGGATCCCCAACGGAGGTCTGGAACGGTCAGTCGCCAGTTTCAAGGCAGCTGTGCAAAAATTTAAAAAAATAAAGATCTTGTGTTATTTTTATTCCGATTCCTCATTTGTGGCCTCTGGAGGGCAGGAAGATTCCTCTCCACCCTGTGAGTCATGCAGCATCCTGGAGAAGCATCAGGAACGTCCACAGAGGGATTAACGCGTAGCCCAGTAGAATCTCTCTGGGAGAGAATTAGGGCTGGTTAGTACGGAGGTGTCCATCATCTCAACACCTCTCCAGGTACTATCTAAAACTGGTGGCCAGCGGGGGGGGGGGGGAGACTCCTTATGATCCCCTCTCCTTGGCTCAATTGGTACGCTCTGTGTGGTTGGACCCAGGTTTGAGGCTCAGATCAATGTCTTGGATGAGATCCCTGCCACCTCTGCAGCTCAGAGAAGGTAACTCTGTGAGTGAGCATGTCACACAGATGATGACTGCTGTATTGTTTTGAGGCTTTCCTGTGCAAAACAATTCAAAAACTCCCTTCTGCATCTAGCTCAGTCTTGTCTACACTGACTGGCAGAGGCTCTCTGGGCTTTCAGGAGTCCTTTCTAGCCCTGCTTGGAAGTGCCTTCAGGCATTGGACCCCCCAGGTCAATTTTTTGCAGTGGAAAAAAATTTGGCCACCTCTCACGCTCCACACTAATAGTTGGGGCATCCCCTGCAGTGCCCCCAAGGCCTCATGCGCACCGGTTGTGCTCCCCTAAGTCCGCCTCTCCTGGGTCCTTCCAATCTTTCTTGGAAGATAAGGTAAAAGAAAGTACCTCTTCGTGTACCATGTGGATAAACTACGGAACTCACTGCCGCAGGAGCCAGCGCTGGCTTTGAAACTTGGGTGGCATTAAAAGAGGGTTGGACTAACCAGCCACAGTGGCTTGCTCTGCCTCCATGGCCATAGGTCAGCGATGCTTCTGAAGAAGGGGAGAGTTGCTCTTCCACTTGGGGGTCCTGCTTGTGGGTTTCCCGTTGGGGCACCTGGCAAGGTGGGCCATTGGCCTGATTTAGCTGCGGGGATCTTCCTATGTTCAAAGCCAGGGTGCTCTTCCAGAGCTCCAGCCTTTCCCCTAACTCAAGAGCGACCCCTGTCGAGAGGGCAGCCCCACGGCTATTTCCTCTTCTCACCAGCAAGGCAGAGGCTCATGTTCCAAAGCTTGGAGTAGGACTGCTGGATCTCCAGGGGGCTGGGGAGGTCCGCCGTCACCTCGATGATCACACATTGGGGGTGGCCAGCAAGCATCAGAGTTTCCACTGACCTACAGAAAGAGAGAGAGAGATGAGGAAGGCAAAGCTGAGCCTCCAGCAAACTGATACAAGTTTGAATCTCACCTACAGGGAGTACGACCTAGCCCAGGACCATTATCATTTTCCTCACCTTGTTTTCTTTTAGTTCAACCTTTAGAGTTTATCCCATGTTCTTATCTGCTAGATACCTATTAGTAATTTTAGACAATTGGCCTCAGGTGTTTTAGATATTAGTTTTACTTGCCTTACTGTAATTCAAGCTTTTATCATGCCATGTTTTGCCAGCAGCACAGTCCGACTTATGTATTCTGTCGTTCGTATTTGGCATTGTTTGTCTTGTTTTTGTTTTGCTGGGTCTTTGCTATGGCTAAATGCTAAGGCAATAAAGAATTTGACTTTGACTTACTTACTGTAAGTACTGAATTAGTGATCTGCTTAGATTAAGATAATAGTAGAAATAAGAAATAAAGTAAGTAAGTAACAGTTATCTAAATATGACAGATAGATTAGTAAGTGGATAATTATATAGAAGAGAGAACGCAAGGGAAATAAGAGTAAGTATAAAGAAAGCATGAAGAAGAATAGTAGGAAGTCAATTTTAATATTTTGGGTATAGGTGGGAGGGAGGGAGGGAAGCTAGAAGAAATGGGGTAAGGGGTATGTATGTATGTAATATGGGAATGAAAGAGGGAAGGTAGGATGGAGTATGATTAGGAATGGGTGTATATATTAATTGGTATGCAAGATATTTGAATGAATAATTGTATAGTGGTATGAATATGGAACGTATAAAAGAAATGGTTAAGAATGGAATAGAAAAAGGGGTGAATGGTAAAAGGGGAGATGATAGTTGAAGTATGGTATGTGAGGGTATATGCATGTGATTGTAAAAATGGATAATGTTTGTATGTATAGATGGAATGTATGATTGTGATGTATGGTTTTTATATTTTTCTCATGAATGTATATGTGTGTGAATTAATAAATAAATAATTTTTTAAAAAAGACTTTGACTTTGACTTTAGAATCTCACATTTTTTTAAAAAAATGCTTCAGTGGCTTAGGGTTAGCTGTGGTTGCGGCATTGCAGGGGGTTGGACTAGATGACCCTTGGTGTCCCTTCCAACTCCCACTTCTACAGTTCTACCATTCTATGAGAGACGGGAAGCTGAGCTCCCTCCGTCACCTCTGCTGTGGCAGACCAGCAACGCCAGATGCCTCCTCTCCCTCAACTGCCACCTTTCTATCAAGGAACTACTTTCGAAGAACCGAGGCCTGAGCTTCAGTTTATCCTCTTCCCTCCCTGTCCCTTTCCCCTTGTATACAGAATCATAGATTTGTAGAGTTGGAAGGGGCCCCCAGGAGCCTTCTAGCCCACCCCCTTGCTGCAGTACAGAGATGACAGCTAAATAATCTCTGAGAGGTGGAGCCGGAAACCTTCCGAGGTGGTGTTTAAAATGGCAAGCCTGGGGGCAGGTGTAATAAACCTGGGGAGGTGTAATAAAAAATAAAAGTCGCCTGGAAATTCCCCAAGACTGGAAGGGCTTTTGAGGGCAGGGACCCCCGTCTCTCCCACAGCCCCCCTTCTCTTCTCTCCCCCCCCCCAGCAACGTACCTCATGTCTTCCTTCTCTGGGTCTGAATCGGGGTGGAAGCTGGCCGCTCGAAGGAGATCGCTGCCTCCTGGGTGATGCCAGCACAGCCTCTGGGGGACGGAAGAGGGAGGGAGCTGAATGGGATTCCTCGCGATGGATTTTGCTGGATTTGGGGGTTGGGAGTCATGTACGCCGCTGGGACGCGGGTGGCGCTGTGGGTTAAAGCACTGAGCCTAGGGCTTGCCGATCAGAAGGTCAGCGGTTTGAATCCCTGCGACGGGGTGAGCTCCCATTGCTCGGTCCCTGCTCCTGCCAACCTAGCAGTTCGAAAGCACGTCAAAGTGCAAGTAGATAAATAGGTACCGCTGCAGTGGGAAGGTAAACAGCGTTTCCGTGCGCTGCTCTGGTTTGCCAGAAGCGGCTTTGTCATGCTGGCCACATGACCCGGAAGCTGTACGCCGGCTCCCTCGGCCAATAATGCGAGATGAGCGCCGCAACCCCAGAGTCGGTCACGACTGGACCTAATGGTCAGGGGTCCCTTTACCTTACGCCGTTTAAGACACCCCCCACCACTCAACCAAGCCAAGCATGCTCAGGTCGCTCACCGGGATGCGTCTTTCGTTGAAATGAACAAAGGTCCTCTTCAGCTCATTGTCCAGAAACCAACTGGGCACCCACAAGTATTTCGGGAGGCTGCAGAGAGAAGAAGCAGACAGTTGACAAGGAATAGAGGAGGCACCATTTTGCAGAGCCAAACCATTTGAGTTCCTCATGTTCTGTCTTATCCAGACTGACAGGCTGGGGCCATTCTGCATGCGAAGCAGATGTTCTGTCATTGAGCTACGACCCTTGTCCTATGCATAAATTAAGATTCTAGTTCTTGTGGGAATGTTGTGGGTAGTAGGGGAGGATATATTGATTAAATATTATCCTTCCTCACTCAGGCTAGTGAGCTAGTAGCAGAGTACATTCCCCTGTACATTGCAGGATGCTAGTTGGTAGATTCGTCTGAATCTCTTGAGTCAAGCAATCCAGTCTGGCTTGTCTAGACTGGATTTGTTCCTGGTAAATTCCCCTTTAATTCCCTCTTAAAAGAATGAAGACACAACAGTATTCTATTAAAAGTAATGAGAAGTTTACTCACATTCAGTTCACAGTAGGCTTTAGCTTGTAGTTACAGAAGAGAGTGTGGGTTCATCCCGTATGGGGACTGAGCCCATGTGCTGCTGGCTGAGAGCCAGCAGACAGCAAAAGAGCATCAAGAGAAGGAAGGTCAAGAGAAGGAGTAGCATGGAGAATGGAAGGTGGCTGCATGACCAGCCCTTTTATGGGGTCTCCCTGGTCACACACAGGGGGAGGATGCTCCAGACAGGTGTGACAGGAAGTGACTCTGGGCAAACAGGAAATGTTGTACTTGACTGCCACAATGATGTCACATCCCACCGTTCTCATTCTAGTCCTAGAATCCTAGTCCTCAGAAGATAGCACCAATTCAAGTAGGGACACAGGGAGCTGCCTTAAAACAGAGTCACGCCCCCATTGTGACATCTGGCTCAGTACTATTTAGGGTCCCTCCCCGCCACCTCCTTCTTCCCAGAAAACCAACCCCATAGGTCATATATCACACCTGGTGGACATGTCAAAGCGCTCATTGACAGGGCTGACCCGCCAACCTGCAGCCCCGAGTCTCTGCAGCTCCTTCTCCCAGTCCCGGAGGGTCTGGAACAAGAGGGTTGGGGACCCGTCCTCCTTCTTCTCCTCTTCCTCCTCCAGCACCACCTCCTCCTGATTCGGCCGGCAGTTCCCTGCAGTGGCAAAAGAGGCATAAGGATCGATCCCCCGCGGACCCTCAAGGCAGCCAGCGTCTCCCTCCCCCTCGGCCAGCTGGACTCACCCAAGTTCTTCAGGGCGGCATCTTCGTAGGAGCCATCCCTGGTGCTGCTCTCGTGAGCCTGAGCGATAGCCATCGAGACCTGGAACAGCATGGCAGGGAGAGGGTTGAGCCCAGCAGAGGGCCACATTCCCATCTGGGAAAGCTTCTGGGGGCCGCATTCCAGAGGTGGGCAGGGCCAGAGGCAAAAGCAGCCAGAGCAATTTCTGCATATTTTACCTTTGTACAGTTGGCTAGTTTCTTTAAAACACTCACATATATATATGCACACATTAGGCACCTTTTAGCATATGTGGTGGAAATGTAAGGTAGTAAAATAATTCTGGGAAATGATATATAATGAGTTGAAAAAAATGTTTAAAATAACCTTTTCTTAAAAAAGCTGAAGCCTTCCTTTTAGGAATTCTAGATGCCGAAATCCCAAGGGAGCAGAAAAGACTATTTATGTGACCACGGCTGCTCGGGTGTTATTGGCCCAGAGATGGAAAGAAGATAAAGTCCTTAGCAGAGAAGAATGGCAGATCGAGTTGATGGATTATGCCGAAATGGCTAAAATGACCGGAAGAACCAGAAATGGGGAAGACCAAAATTTTAATAAGGAATGGGGAAAATTTATAACTTATCTTAAAAACCATTGTAAACAAAGGGGAGGATGGAAGTCCAAGAGATTCCTTGGAATCTTGTTTCTAATGTTGTACGTTCGATAGTAAAGGTAAAGGGACACCTGACAATTAAGTCCAGTTGCAAACGACTCTGGGGTTGCTCATCTCGTTTTAATGGCCGAGGGAGCCAGCATTTGTCCGTTTCCGCTGACAGTTTTTCCGGGTCATGTGGCCAGCATGACTAAGCCGCTTCTGGCGGAACCAGAGCAGCGCACGGAAACGCCATTTACTTTCCCGCCGGAGCGGTACCAGAGGAAGCACAATACAAACATACAGTCGTGCCTCGGAAGTCGAACGCCTTGCGAGTCGAACGTTTTGGCTCCCGAACGCCGCAAACCCAGAAGTGAGTGTTCTAGTTTGCGAACGTTCTTTGGAATCCGAATGTCCAACGCGACTTCTGCGACTTCCAATTGGCTGCAGGAGCTTCCGAACGTTTTGGAAGTCAAGTGGACTTCCGGAACGGATTCTGTTTGACTTCCAAGGTACCACTGTAATTGACACTGCCTTTGTCTGCTGCCCGAAAACAACAGCGATCGCCATCTGTGCCTCTGGAATGGCTTCTGTTCCAGACATGTGGGCAGTGGCAATTTTTGTTTCTTGTTTCTGTTCTCCAACATCTCTACGATTTCTCTCTCTCTCTCTCTTTCTCCCTCCGCTGCTGAATTCTGTGTCTCCCCCCCCCCTTCCCGCAACTCACCCGGAAGGCCTGAGGCTCCAAGCCACTGTCGTGGAACCGGAACCGCAGCACCCGGAAATCCCGGCAGCAGATGATCAGCTCCTCTGGGATGAACTTCAGGGTCGAGGTACTAGTGAGCACTTTAGCCTTGGTGAAGCTGTTGACTTGGGGGGGGCGGTAAGAAAAGCAGAAGCCGCGTGTTAACTATGGGGGGAAGGAGTTCGAAGGACCTGAAGAGTTAACAGCAGCGATGGAGGGGAGCACACAAATGGCAGGATTATAGGGTTACAACAAGATCAGTGGTCTCTGCCCCGAGGGGCTTGCAATCAAGGACGGAAGGAGATGATTTAAGGCAGCCCCTCTTAACCTTACCGGCAAGCAGTCTCCCGATGCAAGGGAGGGCAACGTCGTAGTCGCTGTGCATGAAAGTTTGGCAGGAACAGTCCTGGAGAAAAAGAGAAGAATTGCTCTCAGCCGGGTTTACGGCACCTAACATGCCTTCATCTTGGAAGGGAGCATTCCCCTTGCAAGCAGAAGGTCCCAGGTTCAGTCATCCCTGGCTTCTCCAGATTGGGCTAGGGGAGAAACCCTGCCTAAAACCCCAGGGAGTTGCTGCCAGCCAGTGTGGGCAATATCTAGCTAGATGGGCCAGTGGTCTGACTCAGGCTACGGCATTTTATTCCAGAATCAGTGGAAACTGTTTAAGGGAAAGAGCTGTAGCTCAGTGGTGGGACACCTGCCTTGCAAGCAGAAGGTTCAGTCCCTGAAGACATCTCTAGGTGGAGATGGCTGCTTTGGAAAGCTGCTGCTGCCAGTCAGTGTAGACGGTACTGAGCTAGATGGACCAGAGGGGCCTGACTCAGGAGAAGTTAGTCAGTATGTTTCCGAGCACAATTCAAAGTGTTGGTGCTGACCTTTAAAGCCCTAAATGGCTTCGGTCCAGTATACCTGAAGGAGTGTGTCCACCCCCACCATTCAGCCCGGACACTGAGGTCCAGCTCCGAGGGCCTTCTGGCGGTTCATTCACTGCCAGAAGCAAAGCTACAGGGAACCAGGCAGAGGGCCTTTTCGGTAGTGGCGCCCGCCCTGTGGAACGCCCTCCCACCAGATGTCAAAGAGAAAAACAACTACCATACTTTTAGAAGACATCTGAAGGCAGCCCTGTTTAGGGAAGTTTTTAATGTTTGATGTTTTATTCTGTTTAATATTTTGTTGGAAGCCGCCCAGAGTGGCTGGGGAAACTCAGCCAGATGGAAGGGGTATAAATAATAAATTTATTATTATTATTATTATTATTATTATTATTATTATTATTATTATTATAGAAGGCAACTTCCTATGTCAGCCCTTGATTCAGAACCATGAGGACTAGAATCTTAGCATTATTTTAAACTTAGTGGCATTTCCATGAAGGGCTGGGGAAATCCCCTGCCTGAAACCAGGGACAGCTGCTGCCAGCCAGTGCAGACAGTCCTGAACTGGATGCACCGATTGTCCGTATAAGGCCATTCCAATTTAAATCAAGTTCCCTCCCCCCCAAAAAAATCTTGAGGTCTGGAATCTTGCCTTGTTTTTAAGGGAAGGGTTCTATGATAGACCAATGGTCTGACTTGCTTTAAAGATGCTACCCGCTTCTTTTCTGGACAAGGCAGCATTGCAGAAACCCACCAGGCAACTCACCTCTGTGTTTGGAGACGGGTCTGGTAAGAAAGCCACTCTCAGGTTGGTGCAGTAGAGGGTGCCTGGGATGTACCTCGCTTCTGCATCTCGGGAAGGGGTGCATTTCCGCACATGGGCTGCCTCTTCTCGGATATATTCGCCTGCAGGAAAGAATTAATTCAAACTCGTGTTTCTTCCCAGCTTCCCCCACCTCTGTGTGTGTGTGTGTGTGTGTACCTAGACCTTTTGGCACATCTGGAAATCTAAGAGAGTTGTCACTGGCATCCGGGAATACCGGTACCCATTTCACAGAAGAAAAACCGGCGGTGCTCATTACAGGTAGGTAGCCGTGTTGGTCTGCCATAGTTGAAACAAAATAAAAAATAAATAAAATCCTTCCAGTAGCACCTTAGAGACCAACTAAGTTTGTTATTGGTATGAGCTTTCATGTGCATGCATACTTCTTCAGATACACTGAAACAGAAGTCACCAGACTCAGAAGGGTGGTGGGAATGGGTGATGGGCTGATAGGTGTGGTAAACCTGTTGACGACTGTTAACAACTGCAATTGGTCTTGCAGGAAAAAGCAAGGGGTGAGATGGCTAAAAGTAGCTTTGTCATGTATAATGAGATAAGAATCCAATGTCTCTATTCAGACCAGGTCTCTCCATGGTTTTAAGTTTGGTAAAGGTAAAGGTAAAGGGACCCCTGACCATTAGGTCCAGTCGTGTCCGACTCTGGGGTTGCGGTGCTCATCTCACTTTATTGGCCGAGAGCCAGCGTACAGCTTCCGGGTCATGTGGCCAGCATGACTAAGCCGCTTCTGGCGAACCAGAGCAGCGCATGGAAATGCCGTTTACCTTCCCGCCAGAGCGGTTCCTATTTATCTACTTGCACTTTGACGTGCTTTCGAACTGCTAGGTGGGCAGGAGCTGGGACCGAGCAACGGGAGCTCACCCCGTCGCAGGGATTCGAACCACCGACCTTCTGATCAGCAAGCCCTAGGCTCTGTGGTATAACCCACAGCGCCACCTGGGTCCCTTTAAGTTTGGTAATAAGTTGTAATTCAACAACTTCTCTTTCCAGTCTATTTCTGAAATTCCTTTGCAATAAGACAGCTACTTTGAGATCTTGTATAGAGTGTCCTGGGAGATTGAAGTGTTCTCCTACTGGTTTCTCAGTCTTGTGATTCCTGGTGGTGCTCAGAATGTCACCCCCAAAAGACAAAATTCCTACTTATACAAGAATGCATAGTTAAGCTATGGAACACCCTGCTATGGGAGGCAGTGTTGGCCACCAAAAGAGATGGATTAAAAAAAATCATTGGAGAAATTCATGGAGCAGATGCTGGTGGTCCTTTCCAACTCAACTACTAGCCCCAGTGGCTCTGCTCTGCCTCCACAGTGCTGCTGAAGGCCAGTTGCGGGAAACCGCAGGAGAGGAAAGTGACCTTGGGCTCTGATCCAGCTTGCAGGTTCCTCACAGGCCATCATGATCCAGAAGACTGTTCATATGTTCACATACTCCAAATAAAACGCAGACCGATAAAAAAAAAAATCCAAGCAGGCAGCATTTCCCCCAAAGTAGGCAATCCATCCAACTAAACAGCAAGGCAAAAAAAGAGATCCTCATTCTTTATTTTTTAAAAATCAGGAGGTGTGTGGGATTTCTGGAGGTGACAAGGTGGCCCATGTGCATCCTGCTGGGGACTCCCCCTCTCTCCTTGCTCCTCCTTCCTGTTCACCTGGCCAGATTCCCAATCGCCATGCAAAGCCTTTGCCAAGCAGGAAAGCACCCAGTGTTTGCCCTCTGGGGCTGTTACAACCCCCAGGAGTCCAAATAACAAGGGCAGGCAGGACTCCCTCACTGAGAGCAAAGCCCCGACTGCTTCAGAGACGCCAAGTCGGCTGCCTTTTCTCTACTAAGGCCCCACTCTAGTTAATCATTTGCCACGCAAACACTTCCTCCCCCCCCCAAGACAAAACAAGTTTCTCCTTCCCCACAAGTTAATAATTTTTGTGTGACTTCAACAGTGCAAATCTGCCTTTCCAGAACATGTTGGAGTTCCTCCCACAAAATGCTGACGTTCTGGGTCCCCCTTCCACAAACACACTCGCAGACATCCATTCCTAGTGGTTAATGTGTTCGACTCAGACCTTGGAGGGAGCAGGGTTCGAATCCGCCCCAACTAAGCCCCTCAGCCTAACCTACCTCATAGACAGTCACGGGAATAACTGAATTACAAAAAAGGAAGTCTACACCGTGAAAGATCCCTGAAACAAGATGAACGTATATTTATATAGTGATACTCAAACAATCTGTTTCATGATTCAAGAGCAGAATTGCTAGAGAGCAAAAATACTCAAAAACGTTATAAACTAATTCAAAGAAATATAAATAACTCAAGAAAACCTTCCAAATAACAAAAAATAACTCAAGATAAACTTCCAAATAACCTTGACGAGTTGCTGGCTAAGATTCTTGTTTCACTGTTATGATCTATCAGTTTCCTCAGAAGGAAAAAAATTAATGCATTTATATAACTCAAAATAGTTTGTTTGCTATTAAATCTAGGGGGAGGATTAAAGAAACTTCAGAAAAAAAGAACACTCCCAAACAGTAAGTGGTAATTATCCAAACTAGGAATTCTAATTATGCTTCATCCAAACTATATAAATATACGTTCATCTCGTTTCAGGGATCTTTCACGGTATAGACTTCCTTTTTTGTAACCTACCTCATAGGGCTGTTGTGGGGGTTAAATGAGGGTGGGGAGAACCATGTCTGCCACCCTTAGCTACTTGGAGGAAAAAGTGGAATATAAATGTGATAAATAAATAAGTCATGGATGCCATATTAAGCAAGGCTGCCTCTGCAAAGAGAGAATGAAGGAAAATCTCTTCTACTGCAAAGAGGTGCCTGCCCACCTTTTCCTCCTGGGTGTCTCCTCGCCAAACCTCTAGGGATTTCATCACTGCATTATGGCAGTGGCCCACTTTCTACCTAATTCACTCCCCAGCATCAGAAGCGATAACAACAAACTCTCTCCAGCCCCGCGAGGCATCTTCTAACATGGCCACTCGTTTAAAAACACACACAAATGATATCCAAATAGCTCCCGTCTTGTGCTAATGCAAGTTCCAGCTTGTTTTGCATACCGAAACGCATTTGGAAAAGACTCATTGAGCTGGAAGAATCGCAACAGCTCCCAGCTCTTCCCAGAAAGACGTAGTCCACTTAAACATACAAACTGGAATCCAGTAAATTAAAACATTGTCTCCCGCTGCCCACCCCACAAAGAAACCAGCAATCGCCTATAAGAACTCGAAATAGACTATGGCTTGAAACATGTTTTACTGATGCTCTTGAGTCTTTCTAGCTATTTTTGTACGCAGCTGAAAGCTCATTTTAGTACAATGCAAATACTCAGCTGGATTGTCTATTCATTATTATTTGCCTGTTCCATTTACACCCCACCATTTCTTCCCAGGAGCTCAGGATGGTGTGTACATGGTTTTGCCCCCACCCAAACCTCATTTAATCCTCACAACAACCCTGAGAGGTAGGTTAGGTTGAGAGTAGCAGAGACTGGCCTGAAGTCACACCCAGCGTCCTTCATGGCTGGGTGAGGATTTGAAACCCAGCAGCTCCTGGGTTCGGCACTCTAACCATTACACCACACTGCCTCTCATCTTTACACAGCCTGGTCCAATCTTTGGATCGGGCCGAAGGGGGCCCATCTAGCTCAGCATCCCGTTCTCGAAGTGGCCAACCAGATGCCCCGAGCAGGACCCGAAGCGCAACAACAATTCTCCTCACTTGAGATTCCCACCAACGGGCATCCAGACGCATTTCTACCTCTGGCAGGGGAGACAGAGCATAGCCATTGTGTCTGGTAGCCATGGGCCAGTCCTCACCTCCTCCTTGAAACTCCCCAATCTTCTTCTAAAGCCATCCAAGTTGCTGGCCGTTGCTGCCTCCTGTGGCCGTGAGTTCCACAGTTTAATACAGTGGTACCTCTGGTTACGTACTTAATTTGTTCCAGAAGTCCGTTCTTAACCTGAAAACCTGAAGCACCACTTTAGCTAATGGGGCCTCCCGCTGCCGCTGCCCAATTTCTGTTCTCATCCTGAAGCAAAGTTCTTAACCCTAGGTAATATTTCTGGGTTAGCAGAGTCTGTAACCTGAAGCGCCTGTAACCTGAAGCGTATGTAACCCGAGGTACCACTGTAATCCAAAGATAAGAGAGTGGAGCTTCAAAAGACCCCTAGTAGCCGCTCACAGACCCCTCCTGCATCCTGACCTCTTGACACTCTTTGAATATCATTTGCGCCTCTCTTACTTGTTGTGCAGACTATTGCTATAGAAGAAGAAGAGTTTGGATTTGATATCCCGCTTTATCCCTACTCGACGGAGTCTCAAAGCGGCTCACATTCTCCTTTCCCTTCCTTCCCCACAACAAACACTCTGTGAGGTGAGTGGGGCTGAGAGACTTCAGAGAAGTGTGACTAGCCCAAGGTCACCCAGCAGCTGCATGTGGAGGAGCGGAGACACGAACCCGGTTCACCAGATTACGAGTCTACCGCTCTTAACCACTACACCACACTGACTCTGGGGCATATTTTAGCACTGTATAAGGAAATAAAACCCGGCAGAATCCCCCTCCTCAAATCCTAGCAATGGGAGAGGGGGCAGAGAAGCCCGTCCCTGCTGTGCTCTTCTTCCAGAGCCATTTCTCCCTGTTAACAGGTGATTTTCCTGGCTGACTGGACCATGTGGCCCAGTGGTGCCTGCAGGGGGGGGGGGTCCATCTGCTCCAAGGTCAGCCCTTCCCTTCTCTTCCCAGTGTCCCACAAGAATGCCTTCGGACAGCTGCATTCGAGCGTGAAAAGGAAGCCTTAACCCTTTGTGGCTCCCTCGTGGGAGGTCGCCCCAAGCTTGTATTCAAATAAAAGACCCAACAAAGCCTATTTCTCTTTCTCAGGGGGGAAAAAACCCCACCAAAGCGGGGGGGGGGGCCCTCCCTGCAACATACACACACAGGGCAAATTCCTCCATACACGCCCATGGTGAAAGTTCTACCTCTCCATGGGATCGTAGCCAAAGAACGGTGAGTGTTTCTTTAAGGAATTACTTAAACACATAAGGAGAGCCTGCTGGATCAGGCCAGAATCCTGTTTCCACAGTGGCCAACCAGATGCCTCTGAGGGGGACTTGCAATGCAGGATTCGAACAGAAGAGCACAGCTGCAGAGGCAGAGCGCAGCCATCAGGGTTAGTAACCATCGATAGTCCTCTCAATGAATATTTCTAACCCTCTTTCAAAGCAATCCAGGTGGGTGGGCCGACACTGACTCCTGAGGCAGCGAGTTCCGTAGTTCAACTCTGCGCCGTGTGAAGAACGGCTTCCTTTTATCCGTCCCGAATCTTCCAGCATTCCTTGGATGTCCAGCAAGGGGAAAAAATCTCTGTTTGCTCTCTCCACGCCATATATCATTTTGGACGCCTCTTGTCGTCCAAACATTCCTCTCCTCTTTCTCTAAACTAGAAAGTCCCCAAAACGGCGCCATTTCCTCGCAGGGGAGTCGCTCCCTCCCCTTGATCCCTCTCGTTGCCCTTTTCTAAACCTTTTCCCAGCTCCGCAATATCCTTTTTCGGGGGGGTGAGGCGTCCACATCTCTATATCGTGCACCACCGTCGTCGTCCTCCGTTCTCTCCCCACACCTCCCAATATCAACCCCTTCCTCGGGACCTGGTGTTCTCTACAACACTGAGTCGTATTTAAACGAGGCGTTGTGCTTTAACCTTTGGGGATGGCGTACGAAAGAGGGTTGAGAAATAAAGTGAAATTGGAATACCTGGGATGCATTGGAGAGCATGGCAGGATTCGTTCCTCTTGGCAATCATGTCGGGGGACTTTGGACCCTTTGTCTGCGAGGAGAGAAGAGAGGGGGGTGAGCAGAGGTGCCACAGCGGGTGGCTGGCCTGGACCTTTGATCCATCAGGAAAATATGGAGTCATTCCGATGTTCCAGGGAAGAGCCTAGCTATGGGTTTTGCAAAGTGCACGGTTATTTCCTTCCTCTCCCCTCTGGGTCTCTGTGATTTTTTTGTTTTTAGCAGGAGGCCCTGGCTGTTTATGAGATTTTCTGTCCCTCTGATTTTGCCACGGGGATGTGGCTCTGTGGCAGGACACCTGCTTGGCATGCAGAAGGTCCCAGGTCCCGCTGGCATCTCCAGGTATTATTATTATTATTATTATTATTATTATTATTATTTATTGAATTTGTATACTGCCCTATACCTGGGGGTCTCAGGGCAGTTCACAGAATAAAAGCAAGATATAAAACCACAAAATACAGGAGGCCCTGGCTATTTATGAGACTTTCTGTCCCTATGATTTTGCCAAGGGGATGTGGCTCTGTGGGAGGACACCTGCTTGGCATGCAGAAGGTACCAGGTCCCGCTGGCATCTCCAGGAATATTATTATTATTATTATTATTATTATTATTATTATTATTATTTATTGAATTTGTATACTGCCCTATACCCAGGGGTCTCAGGGCGGTTCAAAGAATAAAAGCAAGATATAAAACCACAAAATACAAAATAAAAATAAAAACAGCAGCCCAATAGCCCCACCACACACACAAACAAAAAAACCCACCACATTTTAAAAGGGTGTAATCAGATCAACCAAAGGCCTGGTTAAAAAGGAACATTTTTGCCTGGCGCCTAAAGGTGTATAATGAAGGCGCTAGGCGAATTTCCCTGGGGAGAGCATTCCACAGACAGGGAGCCACTGCAGAGAAGGCCCCGTTCTCGTGTTGCCACCCTCCGGACCTCTCGAGGAGGAGGCACACGAAGGAGGGCCTCAGAAGATGAACTCAGGGACTGGGTAGGTTCATATGGAAAGAGGCTGTCCTTGAGGTATTGCGGTCCTGAGCCGTTAGGGCTGGGAATGCCCCCAGCCTGACACTATTTGCAGTTCCCCATTTGTGGGATTCCATCCCTGGCGAGGCACATCTGTGCCCTTCAAGACTGGCCTTCAGAAGGGACGGTGAAACATCTCCATTTTCCCTGGCGGCTGAAAAGCACCTGCTGCTGCCAACCCTGAGATCCCAGTATTTAGAATTTTTCAACGTTGTTTTGTTATGTTTGCCGGCCTGGTGCCTTTCAGGAGGAAAAAGGAGGAGGGGGAGAATGGTAGCAAGGAACCCAAGACTCCTCTTGTCCAACACCTCACCCCAAAGGATGTTTGCTCAGTGGTGGAAGGGTCTCCGCTTTGCATAGGGAGGTCACCGGTTTAATCCTTGCACACTCCAGTGAATTATAGGCTCCCAGGTACCAGGTGGAAGGTACTGTCATCTTTTTTTTTTCAAATAATATTTATTAATTTATGCACATAAACACAAACAATACCACACTCATACACAAACAAAACAAAACAAAAATAAACAATACTACACCTACCAAATCTATAAATTTCTTTTCCTAATTCCCTTAACATTTTAATTTGACTTCCTCCTGTCAATCCCTCTGTGTTTCATTTACATTTCTATTATTTCAATTGGCTATTTCATTATTCATTTTCTTATGTTTCAATATTCTAATTTTCCTTACTTATATTACTTTAATCTTATTCTATTTTTACTTGCCCACTTATCATTATTCCTACTATCCTTATATTCATACACTTAATTCAACTTCCTACTTCAACTTATTTCAATTAAACTTTCTAACTTCATATCCATCCTAAACACTCTATAAATCCTTATCCTTAATCACTTAATATTTTACTATTCTAAATTTAATCTGTAAACTACTGTAACTTCGACATTATTTCATTTCTACATTTTATCATCTTTCCACTGTCATCATACACCTCAGGTGAGAGCTTTGTGCTGAGCAAAGCACTCATTCCTCCCTTCCTACAGGAAGCTACCTTATACTTAGAATGCTCCCAGGTGAGAGACAGGCGGGTGCATCCTTCTCTGTGGGATAAAAGTTTGGCTACATCCGTCAGAGGGGACTCGGTATTCTTCTAGCTCTTTTCTTCGTTCAGCCCAGACACTGAGGTCCAGCTTGGAGGGGCTTCTGGCGGTTCCCTCCCTGCGAGAAATGAGGTTACAGGGAACCAGGCAGAGGGCCTTCTCAGTGGTGGCGCCCTCCCTCTGGAACGCCCTCCCACCAGATGTCAAGGAAATAAACAACTATCTGACTTTTAGAAGACATCTGAAGGCAGCCCTGTTTAGGGAAGTTTTTAATGTTTGATGTTTTGTCATGTTTTTAATATTCTGTTGGGAGCCGCCCAGAGTGGCTGGGGAAACCCAGCCAGATGGGCGGGGGTATAAGTAATAAATTATTATTATTATTATTATTATTATTATTATTATTATTATTATTATTTCTTTTTTCTACTATTGTTTGTTTTTTATTATAATGTGAGATGTTTTAATAAATCTATCTATATAGATAGATATCTATACAGTGGTACCTCGGAAGTCAAACAGAATCCGTTCCAGAAGTCCATTTGACTTCCAAAACTTTTGGAAACCAAAGCGCGGCTTCCGATTGGCTGCAGGAAGCTCCTGCAGCCAATCGTAAGCAGCGGAAGTCACGTCGGACGTTTGGGTTCCAAAGAACATTCGCAAACCAGAATACTCACTTCCGGGTTTGCAGCGTTCGGGAGCCAAAACGTTCGATTCGCAAGGCGTTTGGGATCCAAGGTACGACCGTGTATGGAAGCTGCCTTATACTGAATCAGACCATTGGCCCATGTAGCTCAGGTCTGCTCACACTGACTGGCAGCAATGGCTCTACGGGATTTCAGATCCAGCAGGTCTCTCCCCTACCTGGAGAGGTCGGGGAATGAACCTGGGGCCTTCTGCATGCAGGGCAGGTGCTGAACTACAGTCTTTAAAATACCAGAATCAGAATAAAGTTTATTGTGAGGAGTAAGCATTTACACATATAATAATAATAATAATAATAATAATAATAATAATAATAATAATAATAATTTATTATTTATACCCCGCCCATCTGGCTGGGTTTCCCCAGCCACTCTGGGCGGCTTTCAACAGAACATTAAAATACAGTAATATATATCTACATAATAGTATTAAAATTTATTACATGTATTTATTAACAATGGCTTCGTCAGATAAAGACGATACATTGTAGACAGATTATGGAGACGAAAAAGGGACCTTATCCTTGTCGACCAAAAATCTTCCCCTGGCTTTCATAGCCTTCATCACGTAAACCGCTGCCCCATGAGAAATCTGAGGATTGGCATCAGCTAATAAGAATTTTACACGATCTTCAGGGTTGCTTATTGAGTTGGGTATAATTTGCAGAATTCCACCTCTAAAGCTCCAATAAAGAGGACAATGAAGAAAGTAGTGTATAAGGTCCTCTTTGGTTCTCATGGAGCAAGGACACAAACGATGCTCTGGTGTAAAAGGTAAAGGGACCCCTGACCATTAGGTCCAGTCGTGTCTGACTCTGGGGTTGCGGTGCTCATCTCGCTTTACTGGCCGAGGGAGCCGGCGTACAGCTTCCAGGTCATGTGGCCAGCATGACAAAGCCGCTTCTGGCGAACCAGAGCAGCACACGGAAACGCCGTTTACCTTCCCGCCAGAGCGGTTCCTATTTATCTACTTGCACTTTGACGTGCTTTCGAACTGCTAGGTGGGCAGAGGCTGGGACCGAGCAACGGGAGCTCACCCTGTCGCAGGGATTCGAACCGCCAACCTTCTGATCAGCAAGCCCTAGGCTCTGTGGTTTAACCCACAGCGCCACCTGGGTCCCTAATGCTCTAGTGGGGTTCTGGCAAATCTGCCAGCAGGTATGCTGTAGGTATTGTTTGGAACCGAGCCATCGTAAAAGCTCTCCGAAGAGTGGGGTCATCTTTAAAATACCCTAGTCCTCATGAGTTCAGAATAAAGAGCTGGTTCAAATATGAACAAGCTGTGGCAAGGCAGTCCCTCTAGCCCAATATCTCCTACACTGTTCTCCAGAGTTTCCCAGACAGGCAACATTCGCAGGGCTACCTGGAGAAGCCTTCTGAGATCACGCAGGTGCTCTGTCCCGCTGAGCTACAGGCGCCCTTCGGATGGGATCAGCAAACCAAGGGACTTGGCTCCCTCCTTGCATTCTTTTCTTTTCTTCCTCAATCCGAAAAACATTGTTTGATGACTATGCAAAGAATGCAGAAGGGCAGAAGGAGCCAGATCACAAGAGGCCAGGAAGAAACTCAGACCTAACTTAGAAATTCCATTCCATCTGAAGGAAGGATTGTAGGCATAAATCACTTTTTATTTTTATTAAAAAAAAAATAAAAAATCAAGGCGGTGCCCCCTTTCGTCAAGGCTCAGAGCCACTGTCTCCAACCTGTTTCCCCCTTTTTCCTGGCCTCGTGTTCCCGGCAAGATCCCGCCGCTACTCTGGAGTAAGCGATTCTGAAGCCTGCAGCTAGCTAGGTCGTTGCTGGAGCAATGGAATGAGGCGTTCAAGCCAAGCCCGGGTTTCCTAGCTACCATCTGGAGAGCCAGGACAGAGGCACAGAGGGAGAGGAGGTTTGTTTTTGTTTAAAGAAAGAAGAAACTTTGAAAAGGGGAGAGAGAGAGAGAGAGTTTGTGAATCATTAATGGGAAAGTTGCCCTCAGCGGCTGAGGACACTATGTACAGCGAAAAAAACCACCCACTTCTAAAATTATCGCTGGTTTGTTGTGTTTTTTTTTTTTAAGAAAAAGGGAAAGCAGGGGGAAAGAAGGCTGTGTTTGGAAACATGTTTCAAAACAGACGTAGAAGTCTAGGCTCCAGAGCGGGGAATCCCCTCTGCAAAGTTTTGCTCAAAATCCTATATAAACACAAGTCTATGCAGCAGGCGTGCGTGTCTTTAAATGCAAGCAATGCTTTTTAAGGCTGTCAAAAGTAAGGGTGCCACAGGCAATTGAGTGTGTGTGGTTTTTTGTTTCAGGGAAAAAAATATTTCCCGCTTTTGAGGAGGTGAAGTCAGTGTGTTGAAAGGCAGGTTTTACATTTGCCTTCGTCAATTGTTAATTTGCAGGGGGGTGGGGGCAGGTTCATTGGGATTTCTTTTCCTGCGCAAGCATAAGGACATCTAGTCCAGCAGTGGCTAAACGCCCCATAGAACCTAGGAATCTCGATAGACTGCCTCTGGAACTGGAAGTTCCACAAAAACATCAAAAGAGCCCGGCTACTGGCTCAGGCCCATGGCCCATCTAGTCCAGCATCCTGTTCTCATAGTGGACAACCAGATAGATGCCTGTACCCCAAGCAGGACCCGGTCCTGAGCACAAGAGCCCTCTTCTCCCCTCCTGGAGGATCCAGCAACTGGTATTCGCAAGCATTACAGCCTCCAAAAAGTGGAAAGTGCTTGGATGAGACAGCCTCTGCCAAATCCAGATGTCTGGGGCTACAGCTTCCATCAGCCCCAACCAGCGTCGGGTGCTGGGAATTGTAGTTCTCTGAGGGGTAAACCAGAGTTCCTGGAATTCTTTTTTTGGGGGGGGGGTTGAATGAGCTTTAAAGGTAGGGCGTGCACACAGTGCTCAAACGGGCTGTGCCTGAAGCAAAAGCAAATCTGCAAAGTTTAATTCAGAAAACTAGATAGAAAGAGAGAGATGCCCTAGATAGCTGACGTAAGTCCATTATTCATGCATTTTCCAACCTCTTGGAACATTTAGAATAATCTTTTAGAATAATTGTCTGTGAAAAACCCATGGGCAGCATCCAACATCATTTCCTATGGTTCCGGGGGGGGGCAGCCTCAAACCCCACCGCTCAACACACACGCCCCCCATTAACCCCGCCAGCAGAACCCCCTTCCTCCAACCCCTTCCAGCGTTGCAACGCCAGAGAAGCCGACTTACCCCTGGATCCTGGTATTGCTTAATTTTAAAAGACGTCTTGGACATGGAGAGCATTGCGACGGCGCTTTGTGACCCATAAAAAAAAAATCGGTGCGTGCGTGGAGTATTGATCTTCCAATGGGGCGGGGGAGGGGGCGTGCAAGAGCCGGTGAAGGGGTGTTTGTGTGTGGATGTGCGCCTTAAGAGTCAAAGCGCAAAGAAGGGGGAGGAGGGGAGAGAAACCCCCTCTCCAGTTCCCAGGGAACCCGGTGTGCAAAAAGATGCAGTTTCAGGGCGCAAGGTCCTCCCAGGTTGACTCCAGAAGCCCCGCCCCTCTCCAAAATAAAAAAGGCGTCTTGCGTTCGTTAGTTTGGCTGCAGGGTGGCAGGAAAGGGCCCTCCTTTTGGGGATGGGGGGCGGGCGGCTTGGCAAACTGCCTCCCCAGGCTCTGCGACGTGGGGAGCAAGAAGCGCAGAGGCGATCGGGCTGGTGAAGGGCGCGCGCGTAACGGGGGCTCCTCTTTCGCCCCCCGCTGCTGCAATGCGCTTGGCTGGGCTTCGTCCCCTTCCCGGCTCTGTCTTCCTTCCTTCCTTCCTTCCTTTCCTTCCTTCCTTCCTTCTCTCTCCCGCTGCTGCTGCTGCTCTGCGGGTCCCCCCTGCTCGCCGACGCGGATGGAGATGCGCGGATGGTCCTTGGCGAATCCGACACCCTCCTCTTCTTCCCCGGCGAGCAGGCTGCGCTTGGGCGGGTGAAACTGACACGGCGCCAGCTCCTCCTCGGCGGGGGAAAGCAGGGCAGGCTCCTCACCAGCAGCGGGCCCACGTGGCTGCTTTAAAGGAGAAGCGCTCCCCTTGGCAAGGCAGCTCACCCGGCAGCAGCGGCCCAGGGAAACCCCCCATCCTTCCCGGGAAGAGGCGCAAGGGGGAGCTGATCAGCGGCACAGACGACAAGGGGCGGCCCCTCCAAGCCAGGGAGGGGGTAGTCAAGCCAGTCGGAGGCAGTGATGCTCAGCTCAGATCCCTGCCTTGCAAGGGGCTAGGCTAGATGACTCTTGGGTAGCTTCCAAACTCTGCAATGCTATAAGTCTATGAATACTAAGAGCCTGCTGGGTCAGGCCAGTGGCCCATTTAGTCCAGCGACCAGACAACCAGTTTCCTGTGGGGAACCAGCAAGCAGGATCCAAGCCCAAGAGCACACGTCCCTCCGGTGGTATCCTGCAACTGGGATTCGGAAGCACTTTTTCCTCCCAGCTGTGGAGGGTAGAGCACAGCCATCATGTCTAGTAGCCGTCAATAGCTTTCTCCTCCTCTGTGAAATTTGTCCAATCCTCTTTTAAAGCCATCCAAGTTGATGGCCATCGCTGCTTCCCGAGGGAGCGAGTGCCATGAAACCTTGATGTCTGGTGCCTACTAGCTGATGAACACACTCTGGCCTGCTTTGGGGGCTGTGGCTGAGGTGGGGGGGGCAGCCTTCTGGAGGTGGGGAGCTGGCTGAGGAACTGAAATTCTGGGCCTTTGCAGGAAAGGGGCATGCCAGTGGGGGCCATGTGAAGAATCATAGAATCATAGAGTTGGAAGAGACCACAAAGGCCATCCAGTCCAACCCCCTGCCAAGCAGGAACACCATCAAGGCATTCCTGACAGGTGGCTGTCAAGCCTCTGCTTAAAGACCTCCAAAGAAGGAGACTCCACCACACTCCTTGGCAGCAAATTCCACTGTCAAACAGCTCTTACTGTCAGGAAGTTCTTTCTAATGTTTAGGTGGAATCTTCTTTCTTGTAGTTTGAATCCATTGCTCCGCGTCCGCTTCTCTGGAGCAGCAGAAAACAACCTTTCTCCCTCCTCTATATGACATCCTTTTATATATTTGAACATGGCTATCATATCACCCCTTAACCTTCTCTTCAGGCTAAACATACCCAGCTCCCTAAGCCGTTCCTCATAAGGCATCGTTTCCAGGCCTTTGACCATTTTGGTTGCCCTCCTCTGGACACGTTCCAGCTTGTCAGTATCCTTCTTGAACTGTGGTGCCCAGAACTGGACACAGTATTCCAGGTGGGGTCTGACCAGAGCGGAATACAGTGGTACTATTACTTCCCTTGATCTAGATGCTCTACTCCTATTGATGCAGCCCAGAATTGTATTGGCTTTTTTAGCTGCTGAAGAAACGCACCCCCGTTTGCCTCGCCATTTCTCTAAGCCGGTATGCCAGCTCTCAGATGCAGAAAAGGTGCTTCAGGTGTGACCTATTTGGCCAGCTGACTTGGGCTCTCATTATCCCACTGCCAGGTCCTCTCCCATCTGAGCCTCAAGAGTTAAGTGGAAGAGCAGCAATTCCCGGAGAGTAAAGCCCGCTGGCAGCACTGCAGGGCTGTCGTGTTGCAGCTGCAGGAGGAAGAGGGAGGGAGAAATGCTTCTCTTGGGTGCCCTTCCTTCGCCGCAGGCCGGGTCTCATGCTGTTTATTTGGGTGGCGCTGAGGACGGCCTAAGGCCAGCCCCGTCTACCTGTTCGCTCAAGCCTGTGAAGGAGGCCGCATGACAAGAGGCACAGTGAGATTCTTTCCTCCTCACACACAGAAGCGAAAGGCTGGCTCTGAAGCCACCACTCCCTGGCTGGAGGGTTTCATGATAACAAGGAAAGTGCCAGGGATTAAGCGGAGGAAGAGAGAGAGAGAGAGAGGAATGCATGCTGAAATGTGGACCAGCAGCTTGCCTCTTAAACCTTCGGCCACTTTTTACGGGCTTTGCGGAGTCCCAGGATGGAGTCAAATATCAGAACATGCAGCAAAGTGGTTCTTTCCATTGACTGGAGAGAGAGAGAGAGAGAGAGAGAGAGAGAGAGAGAGAATTTTGAGAAGCCTTTGCTTCATTTGCTCAGTCAGGCAGCACCCAATCCATCAGGCTGCATCAGTGAGAGAGATAGGAAGCAGGGTTCATTCCATACAGCTCTGCCTGAAATAACTGAATTCTAGAGTTGGAAGAAATAATAATAATAATAATAATAATAATAATAATAATAATTATTATTATTATTATTATTATTTATTTGTACCCCGCCCATCTGGCTGAGTTTCCTCAGCCACTCTGGGCGGCTCCCAATCAAGTGTTAAAAACAATACAGCATTAAATATACAGCCTTCAGATGTCTTTTAAAAATAGGATAGCTGCTTATTTCCTTGACCTCTGCTGGAAGGGTGTTCCACAGGGCGGGCACCACTACCATGAAGGCCCTCTGTCTGGTTCCCTGTAATCTCACTTCTCGCAATGAGGGAACCGCCAGAAGGCCCTCGGCACTGGATCTCAGTGTCCGGGCTGAACAATAGGGGTGGAGACGCTCCTTCAGGTATACAGGACTGAGGCCAGGGGCTGTTCTAGTCCTGCAATGCAGGAATATGCAGCCGTTCCCTATGGGGACCAAACCTGCAACCTTGCTGTTATCAGTCACATACTCTAACCTACTGAGCTACCCAGTCTCCCAATACCAGCTGGTCTTCATGAGAACTGCTTTTTCTCCCCCTCTGCCCTCCACGTGCGCGTTCCTCTTGTGTGTCATTGTCTTTTTAGTTTATAGGGTTGCAGGCGGAGACTTTCTTGCTCGGATGGATTGTTTGTACGGCAATTTGGGGCATCATTTGGCTGAGGAGCCTGGTACAAATTCTCTAAATAAATAAAGCAAAAAGTTACATGCCCCTGATATTGCCTCTCCACCCATCATCACATATAATAATGTTCAAGTGTCCCTGCGTCCACTGTGTGTCAGTGGAACTGCGCGAATGCGCATGTCCCACAGGGACGCACGGATTGGAGAGCTCTACTTCCCCCCCCCAACAGGGACGCAGGCATTGGAGCGGCCGGAGAGGGGGGCATGTCCGGGAGGCAGCGGCGGCACACGCGTGTTGTCAGTTGCGACAGCGCCACCGCCTCGCACGGATGTCTCCCTCGCCACCCCGTCTCTCCAGCCTGTCAGCTGCAGTCAGCCGCCAGCCTCTGCTACCTCCTCCTCCTCTAGCGCCCGTTAATGTAACGGGCTACCTTCAACTAGTCTCATATAAATAAAGGCAGAAATCAGGAGTGTGGATTGAAACACAGCCAACTTTTGAAACTCGGGCGTTTCTTCATTTTGCAACGCCGGTCTCCAACAAAAAATGCAAATACCGGGGTGTATGAGAGTGTCTGTGTAAAAGAAAAATAGCGTACGAGATGCAATTTACACGGGTGAAAATGGATTTGCAAAAATGTATGCTTTAGGAGAAATTCGCCCTAAAATGTGGCTGAAATATCATGAGATCTTTTTGCAGGGGCAGAGATTGCAAACAGATTGCAAGTCATAGACCTGGAAGGGACCATGAGGATCATCTATTCCAACCGAATATGCAGCTGTCCTGTATGAGGATGCTATCCAGACTGACAGGAGAACTTGCGAAAATCTGGAGAACTTCAGGTTGTTTTTAAAAAGAAAAGAAACAGAGAGAATCTAAAATGGACAGATTTGCCCATCATAAGAGCCCAGCGGGACACGGGTGGCGCTGTGGGTTAAACCACAGAGCCTAGGGCTTGCCGATCAGAAGGTCAGCGGTTCGAATCCCTGCGACGGGGTGAGCTCCCGTTGCTCAGTCCCAGCTCCTGCCAGCTTAGCAGTTCGAAAGCACATCAAAGTGCAAGTAGATAAATAGGTACCGCTCCGGCGGGAAGATAAACGGCGTTTCTGTGCACTGCTCTGGTTCGCCAGAAGCGGCTTAGTCATGCTGGCCACATGACCCGGAGAACCCAGCTCTTCGATGAGGCTGAAGAGGATCTATCTAGTCCAGCCTCCTGTCCTCATAGTGGCCCAGTGGCCCTATGAACCTAGGAATCTAGATAGACTGCCTCTGGACCTGGAGGTTCCACAGGAACAGAAGAAGAAGAACCTGCTATATCAGGTCAGAAAGGGGCTCATCTAGTCCAGCATCCTGTCCTCACAGTGGCCCAATGAGAAATGCTTGAGCAGGATCCAAGCACACAATCCCTCTCTTTTACACCTTTGCCCGAGAGAAAGAGAATGAAATGTTCTTCTGAACTTCTTATTTCCAGATTGCCTGACAGACCCTCATAAAAAGAAGAAAGCACCATCTGGGTGAATCACCAGCTTCTCTTGCGGAAATTTGCTGTTTCTCCCCACCCTCTTAAAAGACAAATTTAGCTCCAAACCGGGAGGGAGAGAGAGAGAGAGACTGTGCTCTGTGTTTGTATTATTTATTGCTTCTCGGGGCCTTGGGGCACCTTCTGTCAAGCAGAAGACATTTTCAGAGGTCACATGAGGTGTGCCGTGAAAGTGGGTGAGAGAAAGCACTCCCTGCGTGGGTTTTTTTTTAATGGCTGGGGCAGGAATGAGGCGTTTCGGGAAGGAAAGTAGCTGGGCTGCGGGTTCGAGTGCAACGAGGAGGAAGGAACAAAAGCAAGGGGGGGGCATTTCTACCAGAGTGTTGGCAACTTAGGAACACGGGGCATGAGATGCCACCTTTAACTGAGCCAGAGCAGTGGCCCATCGAGTTCAGTATTGGCTACACTGGCTGGCAGCAGCTCTCTCAGCAATGCCACTGAGCTGCAGGCCTTCAAAAGGAAGTGAGATCCTAGTCCTCATGGTTCTGAATAAAGGGGATGATTTAAACAGGGACATGCATTGTACCGAGTCAGGCCACCTTTCTTCTTCTTCTTTGGCGATCCCTCGTAGCCGAGTAAGATTGTCTTCCATAAACACTGTTTTAAAAGTGAGTCCGTAAGTGACTGCGGAGGCCAATTCTGGATCCACACGTCCTTCCACAGTGGAGACATAGTTTTCCAGGTGGGAGTTGATCATGGTGAGGGTTTGCCAAGCGTGCCTTCCTCTTAGCGCGTTTCTCCCTTCCGTCCTGAGTTCGAGTGTCTTCAAAACCCATGACACCTTTGGTAAAGGCTGTTCTCCAATTGGAGCGCTCGCAGGCCAGTGTTTCCCAATTGTCGGTGTTTATTCTACATTTTTTTTAAGATTTGCCAGATCACCTAGGCCAGTACTCTCTACATCAGGGGTAGGCAACCTAAGGCCCATGGGCCGGATGCGGCCCAATCGCCTTCTCAATCTGGCCTGTGGACGGTTCAGGAATCAGCCTGTTTTTACATGAGTAGAATTTGCCTTTTATTTAAAATGCATCTCTGGGTTATTTGTGGGGCACAGGAATTCATTCCCCCCCCCCGAAAAAAATATAGTCCGGCCCACCACATGGTCTGAGGGATGGTGGACCGGCCCACGGCTGAAAAAGGTTGCTGACCCCTGCTCTACACTGACATCACCCAGCCCTAAAACTGACTGTGGCAAATGGATAGCAAGGAAAGCTCATCGGATCAGGGCGAAGGCCCATCACCAGCCACGTCCCGTTTTCCACCACGGCTAATCAGGTGGCTCCAGGTAAGGCGTGGACCCCAGTTCTCTGCCAAAGCGCCGCTGGCAGGACTGCAACGCCACCAGCAAATCCTGCTTTGCCCCCTAGCCTGGTTGTAAGATTTCCAGGCTCAGAGGCTGGTTCAGTCGGAGAGAAACTGGATCACGACGTTCCTCGGCAACCAGAACAACTGGTTGATTCAGTCTTTCGGCCGGGAGGCAGCACCTCCGAAGGAAGAGAAATGCAGAGGTTGGCTCCCATAAAGCATCGATACGCCATCTGTTCGAAGAGGCAGGGAACACGGGGGCAGAGAGTGCTGGGGGTGGGTGAGGAAAAAGCCCTCAGAAAAGCCGCTCGCCCGGAGCCAGAGGCTGGAAAACCTTGGAGGTTAAAGAGATTTTTTTTCAGCTGAGAAGGAATTTCTTGCCCTCAAAGGGAGAACAGCCCTTGTGTACATTTTGATGGGATACAAATGTATTTGGGGCAGGAGGGAGGGAGGCAGACGTGTGTCTCCAATCGACGGCGAAACGTGGGTTGCCCCCCAAAATTAGCCACACTCGGAGCTGAAATTAAAGAGGCATCACTCATCCAGCTCCATTGATGGGTGACGGACATTTATACAGGTGATACTCAAAAAATTAGAATATTGTGGAAAAGTTCATTTATTTCAGGAATTCAACTTAAAAGGTGAAACTAATGCATGCTTCTACTTTTCAGAGGTCCAGTATTGTTCTATTTGTAATCCTTGTTTTGTTGATTTCATTTAATATTCTAATTTTCTGAGATTGTGAATTTGGGGTTTTCATCAGCTGTACGCCACAGTCATCACAATTATGACAAATAAAGGCTTGACATCTCTCGCTTTGCATGTCATGAGTCTATCTCATATGTTAGTTTCACCTTTTAAATTGAATTCCTGAAATAAACGAACTTTTCCACGATATTCTAATTTTTTGAGTATCACCTGTAGTGTGATGCAGAGTGGATAGAGAAACGCTTTGCTCCTTCTCTTCTAACGTTAAGAACTCCTCGACGCCCTACGAAGCTGAACGTTGAAAAGATTCAGGACGGATGAAAGAAAGGACTTCTTTACGCAGAAGTAAAGACGGCTTTGGAAGAGGATTGGAAGCATTCATGGAGGAGGGCGATCAATGGCTACCAGCCAGGATGGCTCCGCTCTGCCCTCCCTAATCGGAGGCAGAAATGCTTCTGATTCCCAGTTGCTGGGAACCGCAGGAGGGGAAGAGTTGGGTCTTGTGCTCAGATCCTGCCTGTGGGTTTTCCACAATAGGCATCTGTTTGGCCACTGTGAGGACAGGATGCTGGACTAGATGGGCCACCGGCCTGATCCAGCAGGCTCATTTGATGTCCTTCTACTACTCCCAAGTTAAATGCAGCCAGGCGAAACCCACAGTGGCTAAGTGGAGCTTCCCCACTCATAAGCAGTCTACCGTCAAAGGCAGGGGACAGGATGCAGGGGACTGCCAATGCCTTCTGTCCATGTTTGAGGTCCCACCCCACAAACGGGATCTAGCTGACCACTGCTGGAAACAGGTGGTGGGGGAGAAGCCCATGTCTCACCTAGAAGCCAGGGCAGTTGTTATATGTTCTGATAAATTTCCTAACTCTTGATTTCCTCCAAAAATTATCCAGGGCTGTTGCATGTATATTTTATGGGTTGTTTTTGTTTGTTTGTTTGTTTTTATAAAAAAAACCTCTTAAGAGTTTCTGTTTAGTTAGGCAGTAGATAAATTTTTAAAAAACGTATTCTAATGAAACCTGGAATTCATTTGATGAGGGGTTGTCAAAAATTGTCCTTAAATAAAACAGCACAACAACAAACATAGCAAGTACCCCCGAAGGTCGTGGACTCTTCTTCTTTGGGGGTTTTTAAACAGAGGTTGGATGGCCATCTGTCAGGGATTCTTCAGCTGTGATTCCTCAATAACAGGGGGCTGGACTAGATGACCACTGGGGTCCCCCCTGAACCCTACAATTCTATGATTATCTACTCTGTATTTTGGAAAGTTGCTTATCCACTATGCATTTGAGTACCACTTTAAGATATCAACACCCAATTTTGCACGATGGTGCCTGAAATCAAGGAACAGGTTTTCAGCTTATTTTTTTTGGATAAAATTGGATGCCATTTCGAATCAAGATGGCGGACTGAGCCTTTCAAAGCTGCACTGATTTCAAAACTGCAGGTTTGTTTGGGTTTCTTAGAATTTCCGACCCACACCAAGTACGAGACAAGGCTGCTAGGAAGAAGAAGAAGAAGAAGAAGAGTTTAGATTTGATATCCCGCTTTATCACTACCCGAAGGAGTCTCAAAGCGGCTCACATTCTCCTTTCCCTTCCTCTGTGAGGTGAGTGGGGCTGAGAGACTTCAAATAAGTGTGACTAGCCCAAGGTCACCCAGCAGCTGCATGTGGAGGAGCGGAGACACGAACCCGGTTCACCAGATTACGAGTCTACCGCTCTTAACCACTACACCACACTGGCTCTGAATCATCAGAGTCTTCCATCACCTTCTCTCTCCATCCCAGGAATTAAAAGGACAAGCGCACAGCCTGGAGATCTTGACCGAAAGGGCAACCTGTCATGAGAAATCACACAGACTTTATGGGATTAAGGTCACGTAATTGGCTTGAAGCGGCCAAATGGTGTGAGCTTCAAGTCTTCTGTGAGAGGGAGGAGAAAGTCGATTGGGCAAACATGATGGAGAATTAAAAGAGGAAGCCAGTAGTGTGTGGGTGCATGCGTGTCAAATGGCAAACTGTATCTGTAAAGAGGCACCCTAATTTAGATCCAGAGACCCTAATCTGCTTGGGTAAGGGTGCTACACTTGCACAGGAGGGTGGGAGAAGAAAAGTCGACCTTTTAAAATGTTCCCATCGTCCTTTGATTCCATCACAGAATTGTAGGTTGAAAGGGACCCCTAGGGTCACAACCCGCTACAACGAATAATAATATTATTATTATTATTATTATTATTATTATTATTATTTATACCCCACCCATCTGGCTGGGCTTCCCCAGACACTCTGGGCGGCTTCCAACAAAATATTAAAATACAATAAGCCACCAAACATTAAAAGCTTCCCTAAACAGGGCTGCCTTCAGATGTCTCCTAAAAGTCTGGTAGTTGTTCTCTTTGACATCTGGTGGGAGGGTGTTCCACAGGGCGGGTGCCACTACCAAGAAGGCCCTCTGCCTGGTTCCCTGTAACTTGGCTTCTTGCAGCGAGGGAACTGCCAGAAGGCTCTCGGCACTGGACCTCAGTGTCCGGGCAGAACGGTGGGGGTGGAGACGCTCCTTCAGGTATACTGGACCGAGGCCGTTTAGGGCTTTAAAGGTCAGCACCAACACTTTGAATGGTGCTCGGAAACATACTGGGAGCCAATGTAGGTCTTTCAAGACCGGTGTTATGTGGTCTCGGCGGCCACTCCCAGTCACCAGTCTAGCTGCCGCATTCTGGGTTAGTTGTAGTTTCCGAGTCACCTTCAAAGGTAGCCCCACGTAGAGCGCATTGAAGTAATCCAAACGAGAGATAACTAGAGCATGCACCACTCTGGCAAGACAGTCCGCGGGCAGGTAGGGTCTCTTCCTGTGTACCAGATGGAGCTGATAAACAGCTGCCTTGGACACAGAATTAACCTGCGTCTCCATGGACAGCTGTGAATCCAAAATGATTCCCAGGCTGCGCACCTGGTCCTTCAGGGGCGCAGTTACCCCATTCAGGACCAGGGAGTTCTCCACACCTGCCCGCCTCCTGTCCCCCCAAAACAGTACTTCTGTCTTGTCAGGATTCAACCTGATTCAACCTGAAGGAATCACAGCTCGAACCCCCAGAGAGACACTGCCAGTTAGTGAGAACGCTATTGAGCTAGATGAGGCCAGGGCGAGTAGGAAGACACCCCAATATTTGTGTCTGTGTCTAATTTGGAGAACACCAGGAAAGGGTGTGTGTGTGACAAAAAGCCAAGGGTGTTTTCTTACCCTTGGTGTGGGGCAAGGCCTCCCTGAAGAGGGGCACCATCTCACGTGAGAGGCCTCTGCAATATGAAGACAAGATGTTCCTTCCCGTGTAACCAGAGCCCAGGGAATAGCAAGCAACAGAAGACCTTGGCCTCCTGCAGAAGCGTTTAAAGTCCCAGGCAGGTAACCAAAGATTGCATTTGTCTCTTGGTGTGGAAAAGCAAGATACAGGAAAAACCAGTGTGTGCGTGTTCAGATCAGAGGTGGGGAAGCTGCGGCCCTCCAGACCTATTAGGCTCTCCTCACCGGTCTCCCTTTGCACCCAGAGCAGTTTTTGCCAGGCTGGAAAGTGTTTTGGAAGTCAGATACAGGACAGAGAGAGGAATTAGCTGAAAGTACAAGGGCAAAGTTTTATTAATTGCTCTTATTTCTGCATGCGGCCCTCAGAAAATTATCCAGAAGGAGATGTGGCCCCTGACCACGAGATCTTGTGAGGGCAATATATAAATCTAATTAATAATAATAGATTAATAAAATAGTAATAAAGAGGTTCCTCACTTCTGGTTCAAATGAATCAACTGGAAATGGCTTGAAATTCCTGCCCCCCCCCCTTTCTGTTTCGACCAGTTGTGTTATCATAATCTATGCAGGTCCAGCTCTGAAGCAGCGATCTCTTGCCAAGCCCTCGAGGATTTGAAAAACACCAGTCTATAAAGTAGCGGCTGCGTCACACCATAACCGCTCCCCCCCCCCAAAAGAAACCCCACATTCTTGCAGTGATGGGATTCCAAGATTCCTCTTGCTTTTAAGATGATTCAGATGTTCCGGCATTCGTCTCTTGACCTTTAAAACACGTCCCAGGACTGGGTTTGGGCTTCCACCATGCCCATCCAGATCCAAAAAGGCGTTTCCCAGACCCCAAAGCAGAAACTGGAAAATAAGCAGCCGCAGATGGGCAGACTGGATCGCTTTAATCTCGGACCGTTTTAAACCCCGTTCCATTTCTTCCTAAGTTCGGAGGGCCCTGACCCAACTAAAGGCAGTTGCAGCGAAGCCCTGCTGCAAACAAGGACCACAGCTGGGTGGGAAGGACACCTGCTTGGCATGCAGAAGGTCTCAGGTTCAATCCCTGGCCCCTCCAGGTCAGGCTTGGGAAGATGCATTTCTGAAACCCTGGAGAGCAGCGGCTACTCAGTGTAGACAACCCTGAGATACTGGACCCCTGTATCACTCGGTATAAGATCCTGATCAGATGACCAGGCACCTGCTGTTTCTATGAAGGCAGGCCCTACCATTGGGCAGACTGAGCAGCGGTAAGCTTAGCAGGGGACACAGTACGAAGGATGCCCCCTGAGCCGCCTACTGCCCTCTGGTGGAGGGGAAGACCCATCACAGTGTCCAGTCACCAGCCTGGCCAGGCAGCTTTCATACATTGAATTGTGTGTGTGTGTGTGTGTGCCCTCTTGACCTTTGGCCTCTGGTGGGAAAATATAGGTCAAAAGGTAAAGGACCCCTGGACGGTTAAGTCCAGTGAAAGGAGACTATGGGGTTGCGGCGCTCATCTTGCTTTCAGGCCGAGGGAGCCGGCGTTTGTCCACAGACAGCTTTCCGGGTCATGTGGCCAGCATGACTAAGCCGCTTCTGGCGCAACGGGACACCATGATGGAAACCAGAGCGCATGGAAACACCATTTACCTTCCCGCTGGAGCGGTACCTATTTATCTACTTGCACTTTGACGTGCTTTCGAACTGCTAGGTTGGCAGGAGCTGGGACCGAGCAACAGGAGCTCACCCCGTCGTGGGGATTCGAACCACCGACCTTCTGATCAGCAAGCCCAAGAGGCTCAGTGGTTTAGACCACAGCGCCACCCGCGTCCCCTTGGGGAAATATATTGGGGGACTGTCCCAGGGCAGGCTCATTAAAAGGCTCCCCGCCATCTGCAAAACCCAAGGGCTGATTTGTGCGCTGGGTGCTTGAATGCAACGCAGGGGGTTGGACTAGATGACTCTATGGGACCCTTCCGACTCTACGATTCTTTCTGTGCCCCGGAGGCTCCTCTGCTGCACACCAGCTCCCCTCCCTATGAGTCACCGGGCTGATTCACAACATGTTAAAAACAAGCCGACCAGAAATTATACACTGTTTTAAGTGAGACCAGACAGCAAGCGACCCCTAGCGTTCAGTTAAGGCACTGCAGGAGCAAAGTAAATAAAAAGTTGCCCACACACCGATATATGTTTAAATAAAGTTGCGGTTTCTTTAAAAATAGTTTTTTTTTTATTGTCAACAACAACGGGAGAATTAATTCAGGTCACTTCTCGGACAACTAGCAGGAAAAAAAACCCATAAAAGAGAAACCTTTCTATGGAGACTCTACAAGCTGGTTAAAGTTATACCCTGGAGTTTTTTAATTAATCCCTTGGAACAACAAAAAACAAACAAACAAACCCCACAGTCATTCTATCTCCCCCCCTCCAGAAAAAAAATGCAAATTGAAAGAAACTGAGACAGAACCTTAAGAGTTAATGAGCTCGCATAGAATAAACGAAATGAAAAACCGTTGTCCAATGAGGCTTTTTTTTTTTGCTGTGCAAAATGTATTGTTGTGCATATTTCTATATATATATATATATATTTATATTTTTTCAAACGTTTATGCCTCCAGAGCAATGACAGTACTTGGGTTCATTCCAACCACTTTAACCTATTTGGGGAGAGGGCATAGAGGAAGAAATGTCAAAAGCCACAGCTTGGGATTTCACCCCATTTCCTTCCTTTGCACAAGAAAGTGTGCAATACTGTGTTCTTGTTTTAATTTCCAACCCCAGCCCACCCGCCACCACCAAAAAACCACCAGTGGGGAAACGTGTGGCCGAGGTGCGGCAGAACCACCCCTGACCACCAGAGGGGGCTGGACCACAATCAAACAAACCATTCTTCTCTCTCTCTCCCCCACCCTTACAAACATGCAAACACAAACCCCTAACCTCACCTTGCTAGAAAGGGGGGGGGGGAATGTATGTTTCTGAAATGAAAAGGTGCTTGAAAATTCAGACTGCTTAATTCTCCCTCTTGCAACCTAGCCTTTTCTAAAAAGGAAAAAGGGGGGGGGAGGTGTACCATAAAACATTTTCATTGTAGTTTTCAGCTGCCAAGGCAATGGGTTTTTAGGGGGGGACGGACAAAAAACAGATAGGGTTTGCATCAGTTCAATAAATAAGATGTCTTTTTTAAAATATTCCCTTTTAAGGAATGAAGAATGAGGTTGGGATGGGAAAAGATGTTCTCCATAAAGGAAACAAGGTGGAATATTAGAAAAAAATGATTTATTTTTTAAACTACAGCTACACTGACTCAGAGTCCCCTCCCCCCAGAGTATATGAAAGTTAATTAATTAGAATTTATCGTGTCATTAAGGCGGGAAGGCTTTGGAATTTGGGCGTTAGTTTGCACTATGGTGCTCACAGAAGTAAAATACTTTTTTTTTAAAGAAAAAAACAAAAAAATGCTTCAAGTTCATTTCTCCCCTTGATTTTTTTTTTAAAGCACTACAACCTAATTGCAGAAATAATAATATTGCTAATGAAATAAGAACAGACACAAGAGACCAGTGACGAACCATCGAGGCGAGATCTGGAGAAATTACAATTTGTGAGTTAGAGCGGGGGGTGAGGAGGCTGTAAGCCACTTGTTAGCCCTGCACAGAGTAAACCCCTAGAAATTCATCCGTGTCGACTAGTTTAGGTCCATTAATTTCAAGAGGGTCCAAGCAAGGACTTGGGTGGGTGCCAACCACGCCGTCCTAACGCAAAGAGAAAATGAATGGAGGTCACCTTAACTTTGGCCTTAAGATACTCTAGCAGATGGGAAACATGGGTTACTATTAAAATGAAAAAAATGACCTTTTGGGGGGGGGGTGTTTCCAAACGACTGCAAAACCTTCCACGATCCAATCTTCCAACCTCGCCATTCCCCTTTTCCAGACTACGTACACACATGTATCCACCTTTAATGGCCCGATTCATCCAGAGGGGTTTTCGTTTTAAATACAGATCAAACTTTGCAAACAAAACCCACAACCCTCAGTGAATGCTCCCGCTGGCCAACCCCAAAGCACTCAAAGCTGGGCAGAAAGATGACAGTAGATGCAGCCGTTTCTTCCAAAAGCCCCAGGAAAATATACTTGGGCAGGCATAGGCAAACTCGGCCCTCCAGATGTTTTGGGACTACAACTCCCATGATCCCTAGCTAACAGGACCAGTGGTCAGGGATGATGGGAGTTGTAGTCCCCAAACATCTGGAGGGCCGAGTTTGGGGATGCCTGTACTTGGGAGATTTTTTAGGGGGTGGAAAAGAACATGCACACACACACACACACAGCCCACACGTGTCATGAGCAAAGAAAATTTGGCTACTTCCCAGCTAGGCAGCAATACCTTTAATTTTAACTATGTGCGTTATTGGAGCTGTGAGCACAACTCAAGGCGGCCTCCCTTCAAAGGGTTTCTTGCCATTTAGCAAAGGATGCTTCAGGCATCGGAAATTACCTGGGGTGTTCTCTCTCGCTCTCTCCAGGTGTTTCCACGGAAGAGGACCAAGTTGCCTGGCTTGCCACCCACCCCCCAGGCAGGCTAGACCCCCCCCCAGGAACAAGCACCCAAATTGTTTACCCCCTGAAATAAAGGAAGGAGGAATGTCTGCGGCCCTCGACTCCCGTCAGCTGGCCCGGCCGAGGGCCAGAGGGTGATGGTAGCTGGAGGGATGAAGGCTCTTCATCCTTCTCCTGACCCAGGAGTGAGATCCTTCGGCCTCCCAGGTGCTGCTGAACTACGACTCCCATCACCGCCTCTCGCCGCAACTGATGGGAGTTGTAGTTCAGCCACGTCCGGAAAGCCAAAGGCTCCTCATTTTTGCACAGGCCTTTGCCTCTTCCATTGGAGTGGAGAATTGCACACAGGGAGTCCAAGCGCCCCAAATCATACATCTGCTATTGCCCCCCACTCCAGTCTTCTGCTAGCTCCACGCAGCCACCCCTCACCAGGGAAAAATACCCCATTGGCTCTGAAATCCGTGAAGATTTGAAACTGCCAGTGGACACCGCCCCGACCGTAGCAAAGGTGGACGGGTGGGGCAGAGCCTCCGTCCCACATGGGCTGGGAAGAGGACCCTCCCCGCAAAACCCCACTCCCCTTTCGTACAAGGCAGCCGAACCCTCGACAGGCTGAGCCCGACGGCCTGTATGGACACCCTAGTTCTTTTTACCCCTTCCTCCAAATGAAGCTACGAAGAAAACCAGCCCTTGCACCACCCCGTCCCCGTTAAGGCAGCGCAAAGGAGCATCAGAGAACTAAGAAAACTACTCCGCGTTTTGTTTCGTCTTTTGCCCATTCGTTCCGATTTTTTTTTTAAGTACACTTGCATTATCCCTCTTGGTCCTATCCTGGCAGCTTTGGAGTGGAAAAATAATTGCATAGTTTCGGAGACCCATCAGCGAGTCATGAGTACCTCCCCACTGCCACCGGACGCCGGCACTTGCCCGCTTCGCTTTTCGCGGGCTCCTGCTCAAACCCGTGTCAGGCGGAAGTTTCCAAGGCCGTTCCCTACCCTGGGGGAATAAACATTCGCATTGCAGCAGCAACGGTAGGTGCAGCGGGGGGGGGGGGGGAATTTTCTAAAAACGCCAAAGATTTCCAAGGGCTTGGGGTGGGGGATTTGTGGGGAAACGGGGGGGGGGGGTGTCATTTCCCTCCCCTCCCAAAAATGAGAAAAATATAGTGTATAGTTAGTCTTCTGTTTTTTACATCCCTCCCACCCGCCACCCCCCCTCCCCAGCTCCCTCTAACACAAATGTAGAGCCCTGTTAAAAATATATATATCTATAATTCTTTAGTATTTTACTCATCATTCCCACAGTCAAAAGTATCGGCTCGGCAAAAGAGAGCCAGATTATTTCTACTCAGCAGAACAGAGGTAGTCTAGGAGGAAACAAAACGAAACAAAACAAAACAGCTCGTGCGAGAAGGAAGTGATTCTCTGCAGGTAAGAGAATTTGTACACATGTGTGTAACCTGCGTTGTAGAGGGGAGATGCCCAGATAACTCTTTCGTCCCGTCCCCCCGGTTTTCAAGTTGTTTGCAGAAGTTTATTGCTCTTAACGAAGTCCCCACCAATTCAAGTTCTGGTTTCTATTCCCACCCCCCCCCCCCAAAGTAGGTATGACCATCTCAAGAACAGGCTCGGGTTTTGTTTTTTTTTGCTTTTTTGCACAGTAAAAAAACTCTCTCTCATGCACACACACATACTCACACACTCAGTATTGCGACTCGATGGCTCCCTCCCTCCCTTCGCCCGCCCCACCCGCAGCTCCCTACAAGAGAGGGTCTTTTTCGTTTGTCGGTTTTAATAAAAAATATATCTTTTTAAAAAGAATCTCTCAAGCCCAACTCATCTAAAAAGGCTTCGAAGCTAGCTGCGGCAGACCGGAGGGGATTGCGGGGAGGGGAGGGGCAGAATCTGGGACAAGGCGGAGGTAACGGAACGGCCGAGACTCGAGAGAAAAGGAGGAAAGGTCCTTTTTCCGACTTAAAAAATGTTTTAAGGGGTGGGAGAAAACCTAAAAATATTTTTTTAAAAAAAAATCAAAAAAGCCGGTTAATATTACTTAATAAAAAGAGAGAAAAAAGATTTCAAACTTTTTTGGGGGGAAATGTAGGGATGGTGGGTTTAATCCCTTTGAAATGAAAAAAGAAAAATCACGTCGGGGGCAGATAGAAAGAAACCCGCCCCCCCCTTTCAAAACCATGTATGTTTTACCCTTGGAATTCAAAGCTTTGGTCTAGAAGATCTGCTCACTTCCACGGCTTCCGACCTACAAAACTCAAAACCTTCCAGTTTCCTCCAACCCTTTGCCAATCCCATCTGCTCTCCAACAGCATTTTGTTGCCCTCTCTCCACGCTCCCCCGGAAGCGAGGGGGGTGTCTCGGCTTCCGCCCCCCCACCAGCAGCAGCTTGCCGCCCCCTCTGACACCGGCCAGCCCTTCTCCTCGACGAGGCGGGGAGGGGTGGGGCGAGGGGAAGGGAGGACGCGTTATTGCATTGCCCACGGATCGCGTGGGTCCGGGGGCCAGGAAGTCCGGAGCCCGGCCCTTCAGAACCTGTGTATCAAGGCCTCCCTCTCCCTCTCTTTGCGCTTCAGCTCCTCCTTGTAGCAGCAGGAGCAGTAGTTCCCGGTCTCCGGGTGCCCGTAAAAGCTGCAGTTCGGCTGTTTGCATTTCGTCTGCTGGAGGTTGTAGAGCAGCCGGGCTTTGCTCTGCTCGGCGCCTTTCGGGGAGCAGCCGCCCGCCTCCGCGTACTCTCGGAAGCCGTTGGCGGGCAGGCCCGGGCAGGGAGGGGGGTCGCAGTCTGGCCCCACGTAGCCGGGGGGCGTGTCCGTCTCGGTGGGAGAGAAGCGCCCGCCCAGGTGGGAAGGGCTGGTCTGGTACGGGTGAGGGCGGCCCGGCGGGCAGTGCCTGGGCAACGTGGCATAGGGGGGCAGGGGGCCGCAGGGCCCGCCGGCCAGCTGCCTCCGGCTCTCTTGGTAGCTGGGCGGGTGGGAGCCCTCCACGCCGCCCGTCATGGAGGGGCGGGGGATGGTGAAGACCCCTGAGTAGCTGGATGGGAAGCCGGCCATCTTAGCCCCCACGGCAGCAAGGTCGGGGCTCTGGAGCCCGTACGGCGGGAGCCCCGGAGGGTACGCCGTGCCCAGCAAGCCCTCCTCGCCTTTGAGAGGGTTGCCGTCCGAGTCCGGCCTCTTGGCCGCCGCCCCGCTGCTGCCGCCCAGCGCCGCGGCCGCCTTCCTCTCTGCCTCCTTCTGTTTCTGCTCCGCCGAGAAGCGCTCCTCGGCATCCGAGAGGTACCGCTGGATCATCTCCTCCTGGAACGGGTGCCGGTGGCTGGTTTTGAGCTGCCCGGCAAAGATGAACTTCCGCTCCCCTTGCATGGCGGCCCGCAGGATGCTCAAACTCAGCCGGACGTCACTGCTGTACTTGCAGCCGTCTGGCGGCTTCTCGGGGGCCGCCTTGCCCGCGCACGGCTTCTCGGGCGGAGTGGCCGAGTCGCTGGACAGCGCCTCGTCCTTGCTGCCTTTCCTCACCTTGACCGAGCCCTTCTTCTTCTTCTTCTCCAGGGTCTCGCCCCCTTGCCCGTTGCTGACGCCCCCCTTGACCGTCCGGCTGTGCATCAGCCCCCCCATGTTCTTCTTCAGCTTGCTGCCCAGCGTCTTGCCAAAGCTGCCCAGCTTGTTGGCCACCGAGTCGGCCCGCTTCTTCTCCTTGTCCTTCTCCCGCTCCTTCTTGGTCTTCTCCTTGTCCTTGCTGCTGCTGCTCTTGCTGCCCCCGCTGTTGCTGGCCGAGCTGCTGCACACGGACTCCTTGTCCGAGTCGCCCGAGTCGGCTGCCGACCGGACATCGTCCCCCGCGGAAGCGGTCGGAGACTCGGGCTGCGCGAGAGGAGCCTGGGGAAAGTGGGGCAGGAGAGAGAGAGAGAGAGAGAGAGAGAGAGAGGTAAGCGGACTTAGCAAGGGTCTACTTCGCCCTCTTTTGGGGCAGAGGCAGAGCAGAACAGGAATCGGCTTATACAGGGGTCCGCAACCTTTTTCAGCCGTGGGCCGGTCCACCGTCCCTCAGACCATGTGGCTGGCCGGACTATATTTTGAAAAAAAAAATTAACGAATTTGTATGCTCCACAAATAACCCAGAGATGCATTTTAAATAAAAGCACACATTCTACTCATGTAAAAACACGCTGATTCCCGGACCGTCCACGGGCCGGATTTAGAAGGCAATTGGGCCGCATCCAGCCCACGGGCCTTAGGTTGCCTACCCCTGGGCTTATAGGACACCTGCCCTCCTCGGAACTGGAAGGAGGTTTCCCTTACCTGCATTTCGCAAGGCAACGTGATCCACTTTACATTCATGTAGCTGTGCAGTAGGTGCAGCTTGGCTTCCAGCGAGAGCGTCACACTAAACGAAAACAACGGGGGGGAAGATGCGAGGCAGAGTCAAAAGTCAGAGCCGGAAGACTCCCTGTAGGATCTCTCCCACACTCCCAAGTACCTGACTTTCTCCCACAAGTTGAAACCATGGCGCTCAGAAACCATTAAGCGGGAGACGTTCCGGGCCGGAGGTAAATGCCAGATTCCAAGATGGCTGTCTCTCCTTCCTCAAAAAGCCAGCCACTCTCCACGCCTGGCACCTCCCTCCCCCTCCACCCAGCGCCACCGATCAATCCTCCTCATCCCACCCAGCACAAGCTCACCCCTTAAGAACGTAGGCCCTGCTGGATGAGAGCCTGGATGAGACCATGCCTTCCCCAGACTGTGTTGTCTGAGTCCTTCCGACCTCCCGAGCGGCCCCCCTTTGTTGTCCCCCAAACCGACCCCTTCCCACTCACCTGGCCAGCCGAACATTGTCGTTGTCGTCCTTCCCCCACTCCCAGTCTTTCCCGGGGTCCACAGCAAAGTGGACTGGGAGCAGCTTGTGCTCGGAGTCGGTGAGCGGGATCACAGCTGTGGCGGAAAAAAGGAACGGCTCTTTCAGAGGCCGGGAAGGGCAAGAGCTGGGAGGCTGCAGGAAAGCAAAGGGGAGAGGCAGCCAGGCAAAAGCTGAGAAGCTCACCCCTTTCAGAAGCAGACCCAGCACCATCCAGCTCGAGGGAGACTCGGGTTCAAAAGGAGGCTGGCAGGAGCTGGGATGGAGTTACTGACTCCATTAAGGTTGCGCATTTGGGACTGTTTAGTTTAGAGCAGGGGTGGCCAACTCCTAAGAGACTGCGATCTACTCACAGAGTTAAAAACTGGCAGTGGGGGGTTCAGGTCAAAGTTGTTTAGCTTTATTTTAGGAAGGAGGAAGGTCCATTTTGAGGGGGTTCGGGTCAAAGTTGTTGAGTTTTTTTCAGGAAAGAGGTAAAATGTTGAGCTTTTTTTTAGGGGAGCCACAGTTGTTCAGCTTCTTTGGGGGGGAGCCAATGATCTACCAGTGATCTACCGCAGACATCCAGTGATCTACCGGTAGATCACGATCTACCTGTTGGACATGCCTGGTTTAGAGGAAAGGAAAATAGGAGGCAACATGATAGGACAGTGATGGCTAACCTTGACACCCCAGATGTTTTGGAACTACAACTCCCATCATCCCTAGCTAACAGGATCAGTGGTCAGGGATGATGGGAGTTGTAGTCCCAAAACATCTGGAGTGTCAAGGTTAGCCATCACTGTGATATGAGTTGCTAAAATAACTTGCTGGAGAAGTGATTTCCTATCACTCTCATCAAACTTGAGACTCGATGGCAAATGGTGGCTATCTTCCTGTGGCAATGAGTTCCACAGCTTAACTCTGTGCTGCATGGGGAAACCCTTTCTTATCTGTCCTGAATCTCCCAACATTCAGCTTCACTGGATGCCCGCGACTTCCGGCGTTGTGCAAGGAGGAGAGAAACGTTTTATCCGTCCGCTTTCTCGGCCGGGCATAAGCTGAACTTAGAAGCGCTGCCGCTCTGCACGTACCTTGTTCCTTGGGAGGTTCTTTCTGCTCCATGGATACCAGGGCAGAGAAGTGGGCCTGGTCGTAGGCTAGGACCAGGGGAGAGCGGTGGCACTTGTTGGCGGGGACCTCCAAGGGCAGATAAATGCCGCCAAAGGGGATGGGAGCGAATGCTGAGAGAGAGAGAGAGAGAGAGAGAGAAGTGAGAAGGAACTGAGCACCCTGATGATGATACAGAAATACCCCTCAGTTGTGGGCTGCAAGAGTTAACTTTCAGTTCACTGCAACGCTGGTGGGAACTCAAAGCAACCCTTGGCAGGGTTGCTGCCCGATGCCGCTCTGCATGAGTGCCTGCTCTGGGCCTTGCCTCCTTCCAATAAGTCCTCCACTGGGGACTGGGGGCCCCTCTATGTACACGACGCGACTGGAGCCGTCCCCTCATTCCTGATCTGGTTTGACCCCCACGCCCGTGGAGGAAGTTGCCCGCCACCCAGCCTCCCTCTTCAGTGAAGGGAGAAGATGTCTGGCCTCTGAGTCCACAGCCACTGCTCCTACCTTCCCCTCCAGAGTCTCGCAGCATGGTGTCCGCCACCACCACGATGGGCCTCTTGAGCACGTGGGCAAGGACGAAGACGTGGAACTCCTCCAGGCTCTCGTACACGGGCTCCTCGGAGCCTTCCACACTGCGGGATGGCAGGGGAGAAAGGGGAGCGCTGTCAGACATTTTGACTCGGGAGTGGTTGGCAGCGCGCAAAAATGCAAACGGCTTCAGCTGGGGGAAATGGGGGGCAAAGACCAGAAAGGGGGCAGCCCGGCTTGGAGAGCCTCAGCCAATGGCCAGGGAAAATGATGGGAGTTGGACCACAGGGACGCCTGAGAGAGGCCACAGGCGCCCCCAACCTCTACTCTAAACTAGCAGCCTCCGAAGCGCTGTTCTGCTCATTAACTTATTTATGTAATAAAATTTATACAGTGCTTGTTTGTAACAGACCTCAAAGAGGTTTACAAAAAGGGAATAAAGCAAAATTATCGCCAAGAACAATTAAAAACAGCAATTTAAGTCTTTTGAAAAGTTAAAATTGTTATTGCAGAGCAGATGAAGACTCACATCCGTTTTCTAAACACCCGAGTAGGCTTGTCTAAAGAAAAGTGTGGTGCTGAAAAGTGCACAGTGAAGAAACCTGCCTGATATCAATAGGCAGGGAGTTCCAAAGCGTAGGCGATCCGATCAGATTTTAGAGACCCGATGCAAGACCAATGCATTTCCAACAACCTGTTCCCCAAACGTGGATCTCCAGCTGTTGTTGGACTCCAACCCCCATCATCCCTGACCAGTAGGGATGATGGGAGTTGTAGTCCAACAACTGGAGACCTCAGTGTGAGAAACACTGATTCGAGTTTGCCTCCACTGCTGTCCAGCCTGTATGGCTGTAAACCATGGACATGAGGGAGCAGGTGGACTTCCAGATGTTGTTGCTGGACTCCAGCTTCCACCATCCTCCCCAACCTGAGCCGTGCAGGGCTCTCAAAAGGCCATCACCCGCACAATGGTTGTCAATCGGGTTCCCACTGTCAGTTTGCAGTTATTTTTTTCACTGCTGCAACTGGATTTCTTATGGACAGTGCCAATCTTGAATGTATTGGATTTGTGATCATTAAGCTTATTTGCCTTCAGTAGCAGTAATGCTCTGCTGGATGAAATACAATTGCCTCTGATCTATTTTGGGGGGAACCCTGCAATGTGTTTTAAGTTTCTACTCTGATAACTTACCGTATTTTTCGCTCTATAAGGCGCACCTGACCATAGGACGCACCTAGTTTTTAGAGGGGAAAAGCCTCATTTTTTTGAGGATCAGCTCAAATTTCTGCAGCTTCTTTTGCAAAGGAGAAAAGCCCCACTTTTTGAGGATCAGCTCAAATTTCTGCAGCTTCTTTTGCAAAGGAGAAAAGCCCCATTTTTTGAGGATCAGGTCAAAATTGTTGAGCTTACTTTGCAAAGGGAAAAAAACCCTGTTTTATGGGGTTAAACTCACAGTTCTGCAGCTTCAGGAAGCCATTTCTACAGTTTCCAGACAGATAATCTAATCAGCCAGTCACATGTTGCTGGGGAAACAGCCTCCCTCTGCCAGGGGGCGGGGCTGGAATCTCTCTCCCTTATCTCTCTCCCCGATCGTTTGCTGAGCAGCTGCTCAGGGGGCTTCCTTTCAACACCCCCTTCTCTCTCTCTTTTTTAAAAAGCACGATCTGCTTTTGCCCCTGGGCAGTTCAGCTCCAGGGACCACACATTCGCTCCATAAGACGCACAGACATTTCCCCTTACTTTTTAGGAGGAAAAAAGTGCGTCTTGTGGAGCGAAAAATACGGTATTTTGGGGGGAACCCTGCAATGTGTTTTAAGTTTCTACTCTGCTAACTTATACGATGGAATCTACTCTGGATCATTATTGAGTAGGATTTCATGACATCTGCTCCCACTTGAATGTGGCTCTTGCAAGACAGACACACTCCTGCTCCTGAAGTTTCTGGGGAGCCTTCAAGGGCAGAGCACAGTGTAACCATCTTGGGTGTGATCTGTGGGGAGCGGGGAAACACCACTCACCCTCCGCAGCTCCCTCCATTTGTGCCGTAGTGCATGCGGGGTTCGCTGGAAGCTAGCTTGATCAGCTCGTTCCACTCCTTTTGCCATTCCTCTTCTGTGTAAACGAGGCCAGACTAAGGTGGTTGTGGCGGGAAGGCAAACGGGAAGAGAGGGAAAACAGATCTGTAAATCGAGGCTTCTCTCCACACTGATAGGCTACTTTCAAGAAGTTTGCAGGGTACGGGGTGCTCCTGGAGGTTAACCGTCCCGGGCTTCATGAATGCTCAGGATCTGGTGCTAAAGCTAGCCCGGTGTGGACATGAGCAGCGCTTGGAAAACGAGGCGCAACTTACGGTAGGTTAGCCTTTATTGGCGAGGCTATGGTCACGTTCGCCTGCCCACAAAACTGGTAAGAGCCAGTTAAGGGGGAATGTTAAGAGTTAAAAACCAGGTGAGGCACAAGGAGGGCTCTGCATGTCCAGTAAAAATAGAATGGGTTGAGTAAGTGTTTCAGAGGACTGTGTTTGGGTGAGATATGGTGGGGTGACGGGGTGGCAAGTGGTGGGAGGGAAAGCAGCTCAGATGACGTGCATTTTGCCTGTGTTATAATGGAAATACAGTCGTACGCGGGTGGCGCTGTGGGTTAAACCACAGAGCCTAGGGCTTGCCGATCGGAAGGTTGGCAGTTCGAATCCCCGCGACAGGGTGAGCTCCCGTTGTTCGGCCCCTGCTCCTGCCAACCTAGCAGTTCGAAAGCACGTCAAAGTGCAAGTAGATAAATAGGAACCGATCTGGCAGGAAGGTAAACGGCGTTTCCGTGTGCTGCTCTGGTTCGCCAGAAGCGGCTTAGTCATGCTGGCCACATGACCCGGAAGCTGTACATCAGCTCCCTCGGCCAATAAAGCGAGATGAGCGCCGCAACCCCAGAATCGTCCATGACTGAACCTAAGGGTCAGGGGTCCCTTTACCCTTTACCGCTGTACCTCGGATCCCGAATGCCGCAAACCCAGAAGTTAGTGTTCCAGTTTGCGAACGTTCTTTGGAACCCGAATGTCCAATGCGGCTTCTGATTGGCTGGAGCTTCCTGCAGCCAATTGGAAGCCACGCCTTGGTTTCCGAACGTTTTGGAAGATGAACGGACTTCCGGAACGGATTCCGTTCGACTTCCAAGGTACAACTGAACCCTTGCAGACTCTCTGGACTCTTGTCCTGTAACGTGTTGCTGAATAGAGCCTGACCGACTGGGGATTCGGTGCAAACCTCTGTCCTGAACCACCCCCACCCCAAGGGAACTTTCTCCCACAATAAGGAAGTCGCTAGAAACCCCGACATAAAAAACCGCTTGGGATTTGTGGGCATCCCTATGTTCCAAGGCATAGGAAAGGGATCCTGGGCTGAGCCTCAGCCCAAAGGAAGCGCAGGGTCCCAGTGGAGGCTGGTCATAAGGATACCAGAAGGGCCCTGCAGGATCAGGCCTCACCTCTTTGTTCTGCTGCGTCTGCTGCCACCTCCACCGCCGCTTGAGGGCCTCCCTTTCCATCCCTTTGTCCATGAGGGCGTAGAGGGCTTTGCGGAGCATCAGATCCCGGTCGTGAAAACCCCACATGCCTACAGGGAGGAGAGAGAGATTTTTGAAAAGCCAAGCAAGTGGTACTTAAGCTTTCTGTTCATTAATTCCACCCACCCCTTGCCTTCCATGAGGATAAATATCCCCCCCCCAAAAAAAAACCCCATTAAGGAACAATAACGCTGGAAATGTTTAATGCAACTATTCTTTACCTGGATTTTTAACATTTTAACCCACGTGCAACTGCACTCATTCTACCTGCCTATTTCATAGTTTTGTTTGCCATCTTTTATAATTTTAATCTGTTGCTATAATTCAAGCATGTCCTGGTAGATCACTGGACGTCTGTGGTAGATCACTGCTAGATCACTGGCTCCCCCCAAAGAAACTCAGCAACTTTGGCTCCCCTAAAAAAAGCTCTACATATTTGCCCTGAAGTCCCCAAAACAGGGCTTTCCTTCCTAAAAAAACTCAACCTTGACCTGAACCCCACAAAAGGGGGTAGATCACTGCCAGTTTTTAACTCTGTGAGTAGATCGCAGTCTCTTGGAAGTTGGCTACCCCTGCTATAATTGTTCTCCCCGTTTCATATGCGTTATAAGATTGGGGGGGGGGATCTTTTACTCTCCAAAATTGCGGAAAATGTTAGCTGTCAATCATAATGCTCTCTTTTGAAAATATGTAGGTTTATATTTATTCATTGTTCCCCCCCCCCAAAAAAAGGATGTCTCAAGGAGACTTGTAAATTCATAAAATACAAACAGGTGGACAAATGTAACAGTACATTATTTCCCCAAAGCATTAAGCACGAACAATACTGGGTGGAATCTGAGTAAAGGTAAAGGGACCCCTGACCATTAGGTCCAGTCGTGTCCGACTCTGGGGTTGCGACGCTCATCTCACTTTATTGGCCAAGAACCGGCGTACAGCTTCCGGGTCATGTGGCCAGCATGACTAAGCCGCTTCTGGCAAACCAGAGCAGCGCACGGAAACGCCGTTTACCTTCCCGCCGCAGCGGTTCCTATTTATCTACTTGCACTTTGACGTGCTTTCGAACTGCTAGGTGGGCAGGAGCTGGGACCGAGCAACGGGAGCTCACCCCATCGCAGGGATTCGAACCGCCGACCTTCTGATCAGCAAGCTCTAGGCTCTGTGGTTTAACCCACAGCGCCACCTGGGTCCCTTGGGTGGAATCTACACACATATAAAAAACGCTGCGAAAATGATTTAAAAAAAAAAAAAGTTTTGAAAAATGCAATGAATTTTGCATAGCTCACTGCCGCCATCTAGTGTCACATTTGTATACTGCACTTTACAACACATGTAAAAAAATTTTTTTGGAGCTGTATAGCTGAGTCCCTGGAAAACATTCATTTTCTCTATTATGATGGCAAACGTCCCTCAGAAACATTACGATACTGGAAGTGTTGAATGTCAGTCATATACTATGCCCTGGGATATAGGTATGATATAGAGCCTACCTATACATATACAGTGTGTAACGTAAATAAATATTTGCATGTACACGCACACATGCACGCACATTCTTACATGTACATATAAACATTTATAGATATGCTAGCACACACAGTTAAGCTGTGTATTAGAGGATCTGAATTTGCCTCTCGAGACCTCATTCTATGCCAGGAGTCAGCGGCCTTTTAGAAATTTGAGGAAGGTGCCGTGGGCGCGGGGCACAAAATGGCTGCCGAGAGGGCGTGGCATCGCACAAAGAAGAAGAAGAAGAAGAGGAGGAGGAGGAGTTTGGATTTGATATCCCGCTTTATCACTCCCCGAAGGAGTCTCCAAGCGGCTCACATTCTCCTTTCCCTTCCTCCCCCACAACAAACACTCTGTGAGGTGAGTGGGGCTGAGAGACTTCAGAGAAGTTTGACTAGCCCAAGGTCGCCCAGCAGCTGCATATGGAGGAGTGGAGATGCGAACACGGTTCACCAGATTACGAGTCTACCACTCTTAACCACACCACACTGGCTCTCAAATGGCTGCCGCGGTGGTGTGTGCAAGCGAGGCTCAGCCTGGGCAGACGGGATCTAAGCAGGAAGAGTCTCGTGTTCACCGTGGATTGCTTTGCGGGGGATATTTACTGAAATATGTTGTGGGCTCTGTGGAAGGCTCAGGGGCGCTGTGTGGGCGACCCATCGCGCTGGCCTTTAAAATGCATCGCGTTGCTGGCAGGGAGGTCTTACCTAGCGATGCAGCGTGGAGCAGGCAGTTCCCGTCGCCCGTCGTGGCTAAGGGGAGCAACCGCTGGCAGCTGGGATCCACATTGGCCCACCAGTTCAGACGACCTGGTCAAAAAGGTGAACAAACAGGAAGCAGTTATTTCGTGCTCTTCAAGGTTCCGGGCATTTTCGAGCCCAGTCTCTCTCTCTACAACATCGGCCACGGTTCACCAGACATTTAACGCACCAGGAGACCAGTTTTTTGTTTGGTTTGTTTTCATAACATGTACACACCACTCAAAAAACCTCAAAGCGATTTACAAGAGATAAGGCAGTAAAATCAAGGAAGGTAAACGTCTGAAGAGCACCAAGCCCCATCGCTGGATGGAAGAGGGTCCAAAAACAGCAGAAGAGATGAAACCACGTCTTAGGGGAAGCCGGAACAGTTGTGGACCTGCAAAAAGGGTTCCAGAGAGTGCGTCCCCTTTCATGCCACCCAGAGGGGGAAATGTCTGCGCAGTATTTAGAGGCAGGGAGTTGGATCAGGCCCACATCCCTGCCTTCCCGAGGAGCAACAGCAGGTTATGTCAGAGGACGGCACACCTCGCGGAAATATTCTGCCTCACAGGGCCTCCCAAACATCCCGGGGGGGAAAGGAACGAGGGAGCCGCCTGAACGCGTCTCCAGGCTGGTCAGGGCCTGGCTTGGCTGAAGATCGGTTTTTCCTGATATACCTCTTAAAACAACAACAACCCACAATTAAACCTGAAAGGAGGGGTGTCAGTGGATGTTAATGAACGGGAGGAAAGTGCGACCCGAGAGCCACACGAGCTGTCACAAAGTAGGTTTTGTGCTCCCATTTCCCAACATCCACCCCCCGCCCCCCCCCCCCCAATTCAAAGCATCAGCTATCTGCAAGGAGGGATCAGAACAATTTATTTATTCATAACAACGGACTGTTCTTCCCTTCAATTCAGATAAGACTCTCCAGCTGCGATATATGATAGGATATAAATATAAATATAGATCTGAATTAAGAGCCAGTGTGGTATCGGACTAGGATCTGGGGGATCACGGTTCGAATCCCCACTCAGGCATGAAGCTTAAGGGGTGTGATCTTGGGGGCTGGTCATCATCTCTCGGCCTACTTCACAGGGCTGTTGTGAGGATAAAAGGGGGAGGAGAAAAAGCAGCCACACCACACTGGGAGGAAAAAAGTGCTATATAAATGCGATCAATAAATAATAATAACATACTTATCAGTAGGCCCTTACTCCCAAGTAGACCTAAGAGGTGCCAGAACTCCCCATGAACGCCTCCTTTGTTCTCTTATAATGGAATTGGCAACCACCTGAGAGGTTCCAGAACTGAGTTCCGGCCGGAAAAAAAGCACTGGTTTACACTGACCGGCAGCAACTCTCCGGGGTTTCTCCCATTCATCCTGGAGACGCCATTGAGGATTGAACCTGAGTCCTTCTGCATGCCACGCAGCTACACTAGCACTAAGCTATGCTTCCTTAGTGCCCCATAATCCATTTTAAAGTAGGGGGGAAACAGAAGAGACCACTTCTGAGCATGTGCTGATGGCATTGTGGGTTTGCATTTCTTAGTGCGGAAAGTATTGATCTGATGTGTAGAGAGCTTTCCTATTCTAATTAATTCAAGAGGGTTCTGGAAGCTTCTCTGTGCGGAAGAAACAAGCAGAAGGTTCATGTTTGGGTTATTCCTTCAGAGAAGCTGAGTACAGCTGGCTTAAACTGGCTCTCTTATCTTTGTCTGTCAAGCTCATGCTGACTATAAAAAGAGGCCCGAAGGAGATTGGGTTTCACTTTCTCTATCTCTTTTCCTTCTGGTGTGGTGTTTTGTACATAGATAGTGTTAAGGTGACTTATTATAAGTCATTGTAAGTTTAAGTCTGCTGCAACTGGATTTCTTATGGACAGGGCCAATCCTGAATATATTGGATTTGTGACCATTATGCTCATTTGCCTTCAGTAGCATTAAAGCTCTGCTGGATGAAATACAATTGCCTCTGGTCCATTTATTGGGAATCCTGCAGCGTGTTTAAGTTTTTACTCTGCTAACTATACGCTGGAGTTTTGCTCTGGATCAATATTGAGTAGAAATCCGCGGCCAGGCCAGCCCGGCAGTCCTTCCCCATGCTCTAGCGCTGGGCCTGGTCTTCAGAGGGGAAAGGGCACCCAGGGAAGTTGACGTCCTGGGCAACCGCCGCCCAAGAAAACAGCCGTGGTGCGGCGTTGACGTCACGGGCGCTTACCCGCCTGCTCCAGCGCCACCAGCATCGACTGCTCGATGAGATCGCGCTCGATGAAGCACCGGAACTCCTCGTTGTAGACGGTCAGGTCGGGAAGCTGGAAGGTGCAGATGGGCATCTCCGGGAGGTGCTCCCCGCTGCCGCCGACCCCTCCGCCGCTGCCCCCGGCCCCGTTGCTGGAGACATGAGAGCGAGCCATGGAGACGATGGTAGAGCTGGCATGAGAGATGCCGCGAGACAGGCGCTTCTCTGAAAAGAGAAAGGGGAGCCGTTATTTCGTCAGCGCAGGCTTTCCGAATGCAACACATTCCCAGGAAACCGTTCGCAAGGTCGAGCGTTCATAATAATAATAATAATAATAATAATAATAATAATATAATAATAATAATAATAATAATAATTTTTTATTTATAGCCCGCCCGCTCTTCCCAGCCAAGACCGGGCTCAGGGCGACTAACACCAATAAAATCACAACAAAACATAGAAAACAATCAATTAAAATGCAGGTTAAAATACAATTTAAAGTTTAAAATGCAGCCTCATTTTTAAGTAGCCCACCAATCAAACCATAAAGGAAGGAAACATCAGGGTTAAACTGAAACCAACCCAAAGGCCAGGCGGAACAGCTCTGTCTTGCAGGCCCTGCGGAAAGATGCCAAATCCCGCAGGGCCCTGGTCTCTTGTGACATACCGTTCCACCAAGTCGGGCCCAGTACTGAGAAGGCCCTGGCCCTAGTTGCGGCCAGCCTAGCATCCTTGTGGCTCGGGACCTCCAAAATGTTATTATTTGAGGACCTTAAGGTCCTACACGGGGCATACCAGGAGAGGCAGTCCCTTAGGTACGAGGGTCCTAGGCCGCAGAGAGCCGGCGGTCTCCATTATCCCGTGGGACCATTTCTAATTGGGGATTTGTTCGATTTCTGCCCTGCCCCCAGATGCTCCCTCCATGGTTACTTTCCAAAACGGCTGCAGCCAACCAGCAAAACGAGAAACGAAGCAAAAACCGATCTGTCCAATCTCTCTCCCTCCCTGCGTGGTTCCTGCCTGAAAATGGCTGCCACCGACCAGCCAACTCCAAGGAAGGAAGGAAGGAAGGAGGCCAACTCCAGCCGTTTGGATATCTGAATCTGTGTTGTGCATAGCAAGGTTTGTGTTTATGTTTGGGTAAGTGGGTTTTCATACAGCGAGGGTTTGGAAAGCGGGACCTGCAAGTATTATGATGTATTGAATTTATTCCCCATCCTCCACGGGGGCGGGGGGAGGGGCGGAAGAATTTACAGCAGTTTAAAATTAAATACTAGAAAGAAGAGCGTCTCCACCCCAATCGATCTACCCGGACACTGAGATCCAGCGCCAAGGGCCTTCTGGCAGTTCTCTCACTGCGAGAAGCAAAGCTACAGGGAACCAGGCAGAGGGCCTTCTCGGTAGTGGCGCCCGCCCTGTGGAACGCCCTCCCAGCAGAGTTTAAAGTGATAAACAACTATCCTACATTCAGAAAATACCTGAAGGCAGCCCTATTTAGGGATGTTTTCAACCTGTGATATTTTAATGTATTTTAATATCTGTTGGAGGCCGCCCAGAGTGGCTGGGGAGACCCGGCCAGATGGGCGGGATACAAATAAAAAATTATTATTATTATTATTATTATTATTATTAATAATTATTATTATTATTAATAATAATTATTATTATTATTAAAAGGACACATTCTACTCATGTAAAAACATGCTGATTCCTGGACCGTGCGCGGACCAAATTTAGAAGGCGATTGGGCCGGATCCAGCCCCTGGGCCTTAGTTTGCCTACCCGTGGCTTAAGAGGACAGGGGCCATGCCACCCCTGTGCAGCAAACATCCACGATCGATGCCGTCCCCTCCTACCTTGCACAATGTCATCCTGGCGCTGGAGTGGGGGCCGCGGGGGCCACGCTACGTCCTTTTCCACGTGCTTGAAGGCCCGGCCTTCATTGAAGGAATGGGGAAGGTTCCCAGCGTGCACCTGCCGGAGCTGCTCAAAGTCACTCAGGGCGGCGCTCAGGTCCCAGTTTTTCCCTGCGCCAGAAGAAAGAGAAGGGAGACGGTTCGGAGAAGGACTAAACCAAACTAACCCCAAGCAGAGGACCCCTCGCCTCTCCAAATCACAGATCCTAGAATCACAGAACTGTAGAGGCGGAAGATGCCTCATCTGGTCATCTAGTCCAACCCCCTGCAATATAGGAATCACCGTTCAAGAATCCCCGACAGATGGCCATCTAACCTCTGTTGAAAAACCTCCAATCAAGGAGAGTTCTCCACCTTCCGAGGGAAATATTGAAAGAGCGCCTGCTCTCAGAAAGTTCTTCCTAATGTTCAGCTGCAATCTCCATTCTTACAATTTGAATCCATTGGTTTGGGTCCTCCCCTCTGGAGCAGCAGGAAATGAGCTTGCTCCATCTTCCACGATGACGGCCCTTCGGATGTCCGGAGGTGGACATCCCATACGCCTCAACAATGCTTGTCAAATCCCCCTCTTCTATCAAGAAGCAGCCCAACATATCTCATCGCCCCCACCCCACTAAAAATTGCATTCCCTAATATCTAGAAAAGCCCCACCCCGCCCCGCAAATGTCCTCCTTAAAATAAAACAACAAGGAGACACTTCCTGGTGCCAACGGAGAAATGAGAACTCTGTGTTTACTTCCTTGACACATGGTTTTGGCCAAACACAGAGAGCTCTCTCTCTCTTTCTAAGATGCGAGTCCCTTTGCAAAACGTGTCCTGAAAACTAAGTAGAATTTCAGAAATTGAAAGGGGGGGGGCAATCACCTTCAAGCAGATCTCTTGCCAATCCTGGCTCTGCCCCTGTTGAGCGTACAAAATCCGATAGGACGACGTCCATATCCAGGGTCATGTGATCATGAATTCCTTGCGGGTGGGTGGGAACGGGTGGGACATCGATCCGGGCTTCCTCTTCAGTCTGGAGTAGGGAAGAGGCAAGGAAGGGCCAGATTTACAGGTTGTCTGAAAAACTTGGATGGGCAACTAGAAATCTCTTTACTGATCATTTTAAGGCATTTGTAAAATACCCAGAAGGTGCCTAAACAGGTCAGAGCCGCATGCAGGGAAACTATGATTTGCATTCACAGAATCACAGAACTGTCGAGCTGGAAGGGACCCCAAGGGTCATCCAGACCAACCCCTCACAATGCACTCAGGAAAGGAAAAGGACGCCCCACACAACATATAAATGTGTCCAAGTGAAATGAGGAAGCACAACAGGTCAGTGCTGGAAATGAACAAATAAATGGGTTGTTACAAGCATATAGATGTCACCTTTAGCAAAAACCCTAGCCAACAGCTATGACACAGAATCGCAGAATTGGAAGGGACCCCAAGAGTCTACTAGTCCAACCCCCTGTAAGGCAGGAAAAGCACCCCTGACAGATGGACCATCTAAACTGTTTAAAAACCTCCCATGGAGGAGAGTCGACCACCTTCCGAGGTGTCGTCACAGCTCTTCCCCGCAGAAAGTTCTCCCTGGCGCTTAGTCGGAATCTCCTTTTTTGTAATGTGCTACAAGGAATCCTTGGCCGCCACACTGCTCATAATGAACGGCAGGGTCTCCAGCGGGCAGCCAGGCCCCCCCCCCATCCAGCCAAAGGTCCATTGGCAAGGCTTTCGTCCACCCTCTGCACAAGCTACCCTCCCCCCCCCGCAGAAAGTGAAGGCAGAATGGGCTCTCCCGCTACCAAAGGGGTCCTGGGTCAGCACATGCCCCATCCGGGAGAGGGAGGGGGTTTAGACCTGAGGCTCCCTAAGGGGGCAGTACCTCGCCTTGGGGGGCGGTGGGATTCCCAGAGGGAGCATTAAGCAGCAAGGGGGCGGCAGGGCAGCATAAATGACCATCCAACTATCAGCAAAGCTGGAATCACCGGCTCAATTTCATCAGTTTTGTGGAACTAATTGAACTAAATAGTTTTAACTGGATTTTGAATGCAATTTCTAGTTCTGAATTTCATTGCGTTGCAGTAGTACCTCAGGTTACGAACTTAATTCATTCCGGAGGTCCGTTCTTAACCCGAAACCGTTCTTAACCTGAGGCACGCTTTCACTAATGGGGCCTCCCGCTGATGCTGCGCCGCTGACACCGCACTGCCGGCGCACGATTTCTGTTCTCATCCCGAGGTACTACTTACGGGTTAGCGGAGTTTGTAACCTGAAGTGTTTGTAACCCGAAGCGTTTGTAACCCGAGGTACCACTGTATTCTCTTTCTTAGCGGGACATGCAAACCGCTCTTCTGGATAATGCTTTTTATACGGGATAAGTTGATGGAACCAAGAGGACAGTGGTCCCCCCCAAAAAAAGTTTGGGTACCACTTATACAAAGGGTGAAGAGCAACGTGGGGTGGTAACGGCAACCTTCTGGTCTGCCGGAGCCGGCCTAGCCACCCTTCTGCTGTTGGGTTTCAGGTTAAGGATGACAGGGAGGGGGGCTGGAGTCCAGCAACATCTGGAAAACCGCAGGTTCCCCACAGCAGTCGCAAAAGCAGAGGTCTTCAGGCAGCTGCTGCAAAACAGCAGTTGCAAATTAGCACTCGTTTGTTTGTTTGTTTGTTTGTCTGTTTGGCAGAAACAGAGACTGGGCAGCTTTGAACTCTGGTTCCCCCTGTGTGGAGAGAAGGCGGTCAGGATTATCTGAAGGCTCTCCAGAAAACCAGCTCCAGGAGAAGCCAATTCAAAGAAGGGAGAGAGAGATAGAGAGCTCCAGACACGCCCAGGGAGGACGGATGCTGGATCGCCACTCTTGTTTTCCCAGAAAAGCAAAACTATAAATTATGTGGCAAAAATGGCCTGCGAAGCCTGCAGATGGCAGTTTCCCAACTGTTTCCACAGCTGCCGCCACTCGGAAATTTCCAGCAAACGCCTTTGGGTACGGGGGCTGCAAGGCAGGAAAGGCGGGCCATGGAATCATAAACTTGTAGAGCTGGAAGGAATCGCCCCATGCAATGCAGGAATCTCATCTTCAGGCTTCTCTATGGCGGTCCCTAAATTGTGGGGCTCCCTCCCCAGAGACGTGCGTCTGGCCCCTTCTTTATACAAAGACGAACCTCTTCTTCTTTTCTTGGTAAAGTTTTCTTCTTCTTCTTCTTCCTTTAAATTTCATGTTACAGTGATCCCTCGACTTACGAATGCCCCGACTTCCGTATTTTTCAACTTACGAGGGATCAAAGCGGCTGCCGCTTCCGAATTTTTTTGACTTCCGATTGGAAGCCGCGGCCGCTTTAGATAGGGTTTTTTCGACTTGCGAAGCTTTTTTCGAGGTACGAATGCATTCTCCAGCGCATTCCTATGGGGACTCGACTTACGATTTTTTCGAGTTCCGACGCTCCTGTCGGAACAGATTACATTCGTAAGTCAAGGGTCCACTGTATAATGTACCGAAAACAGAGATGTCGGATCAAAATGAAAAGATGAAAAACAAAACTATCAAATGGGTGTGTAGAGTGAGTACAGTTGCACATGGGTTAAAATAACAAAAAAGAAAAATACCACTACACCACACTGGCTCTCTCCTTTTGGCCTCTCCCCAATCCTTCATAGATGGGGTAGAAATTGGGGTGGATTTGAGAAGCCCAAGAAGCTTTGCCTGGTGGTTTTTTGCTTTGTGTGCCGCCCCCACCAGGCAAGCTTTTAACTATCACCGCCAAGATGAGCTGAAGGGAAGGAGGAGAAAATGAGAACCATGGAGCGTCTTTTATGCTCAACATCACCATTGTGGCTGCAAAGGCCAAGTGAGGTGCTTTTTCACCTGGCCCCAAGACCGTAGTTTTTTCGTACTGTCGATGGGAATCTGCTGTGTCGACCATTGTCACTCTGTGCCCTGTATCAACAGTGCCACCTCAAAATGGAGGGAAACCAACAGTAGGTCTTCCGAGGTTACCGTATTTTTCGCTCCATAACGCGCACCGGACCATAACGCGCACTTAGTTTTTAGGGGAGGAAAAAAGGAAAAACGCCTCCTCCTCCGTTTCGCTGGCGGGGGCGACGGAGGAAGAGAAAGCAGCCCGAATTCGGGCTGCTTTCTCGTCCTCTGCTGTTCCCCCGCTGGCGGGGGCGACGGAGGATGGGAAAGCAGCCCGAATTCGGGCTGCTTTCTCGTCCTCCGCTCCTCCCCCGCTGGCGGGGGCGACGGAGGATGGGAAAGCAGCCCGAATTCGGGCTGCTTTCTCGTCCTCCGCTGTTCCCCCGCTGGCGGCTTCGCTCCATAACGCGCACAGACTTTTCCCCTTCCTTTTTAGGAGGGAAAAAGTGCGCGTTATAGAGCGAAAAATACGGTAATAAACGTGTTTGCATGACAATACTGAGCCAGTTGGACCTCAATGGTCTGACTTCGAATATGGAACCTTTCTATGCTAATGAATACTGTGATTTAAAAAAAAATCCTATTTAATTCAGCCCTTTATTCAGAAACATGAGGACTAGAACCTTGACTTTACTTTTAGGAGTAGCTCAGTGAAGACGCTTCTGCTTTGCATGCAGAAAGCCCCCGTTTCAATCCCCGACAGAATCTCTAAGCAAGGTCTTGAATGTCCCCTGCCTGAATTCCTGGAGAGCTGCGGCTGCCAGTCAGTGTAGGCAATATTGCACTAGATGGACTGAGGGTCTGTCTCACTAGGAGGCAGCTTCTTATGTCACAACATGACTTGGCCAAAACGGTTTCAGCCAAGGTTCTTCCGCTTATGCCCCGGGAGGAATCTGCTTGCCTTGAGCGGCCAAGGGAACATGACAGCATCCTTGGTAAAGATAGCTCTGTCACTCACAATCAGCGGGATGCAAACAAAGCTCTCCCAGTGACTCAGCAGGGCGCAAGGAGGGTGCAAACCACAAGCACGATGCCAGCAAGCACAGCCCAGAAGCAAAGAAAATCCACTTGGACACGCGCATTGCTCCGCCGTGTCCTAGCTGCGGGTCTCTTGTCCGAATGAGCAGTGAGCTACCAGCGGCAGGCTTTTATTAAGCCACGCTAACAGGCTGGTAGGTATTTTTGCAAGATGCTATATACACCTGTGGTTCCCAAACCTTTTCAAGCCATCACTCCCTTGCAGAGCATTTTGCACCTGGCTATCTGTGACTTGCAACCAAGTGAAGATGCTGTCTGGGCGCCAGGACGGCGGCGGACGTCTCCACCATCTGGAGACACACCCTTGGGGATCCTTGGATCTTGACTGTTTTTGCACACCAGCAACACATCCTGTAGAATTCGGTCCGCTATATTTTATCTGCACAATCAGAATGAATTTCAGGAACCAAAAAGTTGCATTGAAAAATACGACTTTCAAGCCATCTGGCCCCCAAATGGCAACTAGGCATTCCATTTTGGCGACTGTAACCCTGGTTTAAGGAGCCATTTGGCCCCTGGCTTATATATCTGAGTCTCTAACACTGCTCCCTTGGTTCCATAAACTCGCCCCCAATGCCCACTACCCTATGAAAAGCATTATTCAGAATATGACCCACCAAGGAAGTCAGTAACACAATAAAATCCGAAGTAGTAATGATCAATTGCACCTTTATTCAATATCCAATTAAAACTATTTAACTAATTGAAGAAAATGGACGAGCTTCCTAGAGAATCTCACACACACACACACACACACACACACACACACACACACACCAAAGAGTGTCACCCACTTTGGGAATTGTTGCTATGTGGCTTGGGTCCCAAGCTATCTGAAGGACCATATCCTCCCTACACAAGCCTGCCTGGGCTTTGAGTATTTCTGCTTCAGAAGGAGCTTCCTGCTCTGTGTTTCTGGCTGAGTCTGTGTTCTGAGCACTTCTGCACAGAACTTCTGAGCACGACACCTCATCAGAAAGGAGTCTCGGTGTGAAGCAGGGACTCCTCCAGAGACCCAACAAGCAGACTGAAAAGCCTACAGCACGGGGAACAACCGGATTGATCATGTCCAAGGAAGGGGACATGATCTGAGTCAGCCGATCGATCAAATGGCATGTAGTGAGCCTATTTACTACCTAGCAGATGTGTTTGAAAGCAGGCACACCTTGACATTACGCCAGACCCTGAAAAGCATGTGTCAACTCCCTCCCCCCTCTCTCTGCATCCACACACATAGAGCAGGCATAGGCAAACTCCGGCCCTCCAGATGTTTGGGACTACAATTCCCATCATCCCTGAACACTGGTCCTGTTAGCTAGGGATGATGGGAATTGTAGTCCCAAACATCTGGAGGGCCGGAGTTTGCCAATGCCTGGGTTAAAGTGCTGGACTAGGGTCTGGGAGGTGAGGTTCGAATCTCCACTCAGCCATGGAGCTCACTCTTGGCCTGGCTACCTTACAGGGTAGTTGTGAGGATATAATGGAGGGGGGGGGAGAGAACTATGCATGCCTCTTTGAGCTGCTTAGAGGAAAGAATTTGGGATATAAATGCAGAAAACAAACACACACAAAGCTGAAGGCACCAGGAGCCGAGAGGGTGATCTCACAATTCAAATTCAACCCTGAAGTTGGGTTGGGAAGTCTTCTTCCTCTGTGCATCAGTGCCAAATTCTTGCCCCTGTTTGCCTGGCGTCCTTCTGCTGCCTGCCAGTTAATCCAGGCATCCTACAGGGAACCTGTTCTGCTCTCTCTTCTCAAGAGTATAGAATCGAACTGTGGGCCTCCCTGCTGCTGCATCAAGCTGTGGCTGCAGCATCCTTTAAGGGGTGGGTGGATAAACCGATCCTGTAACCAGAAGACATATAATCCTGGGACTCTCCACCCACAATTTCCTCTCAATAGCCGCAAGGGCTCGCAATTGTCTCTCTAAAAAACGAAATCCTCAGCAATACTTCAGCTGCTTCCTCCAAAAGCCACATTCTGAAGTTTCTCCCTCTCTCACACACAATTCCCATCTGTACGCACAACGAACCTTCAGCCTATCTCCTTCAAATCCATTATTTTAAACTCAACCATATGGCGGCCCAAGGACATCAACCTTTCGAATTAATCTGCTCCAGACGACACTGGAGGCTTTCGAAAATGAGCACTGTGGCACATACAATAGGAAACTCAAGTTCAAGTCAAAATAGGTAGCCTCCGACACCGGAGGGGGGAGAACAGGAGAGAGAATTCAGGAAGCCAGCCTTCTGGAGGATTGGCCTCGAATCAATAGAAGGGTTGAGCCTGGCCTCTGAGAAAAGGACCCAACAATGCCACTTTATTTAGGGTGATCAAAGGCAGGTTGAAAAAGCGCAAGCAGGCACCAGTAATATTTTCCTTGACATGTGCTTGACTGCTTCCTCGAAAAACCACAGCGTCATCTTGGGCTGACGAGACACAATCAGACATCAGTTAACTGTTGTGGAAAGATGTGCTCTTAATCGCCTGCGAAGATCTGGCAGAATTGGAAAGTTTTCTGCAGGCATTGAGAAGTTGGCACAGAAGGAGGCTGCTAAATATCTAGTGGCAGAGCGTTCCACAGGACTGGGCCAATGGCGCCAAAGGTTCGGCTTCTTGTTGTTGCCAAATGAGCCTCGCCGACTCGGGGAACGACCAATGACGCTCCTGCGATAAAAGGGTCCAGGAAATCACCAAGCTGGACCTAAATTGTTCTGGCCTTGCAAATTAATACGAGGACCTTGAACCTTGCACTGATTTCAAAAATTAGAAATTATGCAGTGCTTTCAAAGCACCTCCTGTAGCTTAACATCATCCTTGACAGGTAGGCCAGAATTGTCATCCCCAGGGCTCAATGCCAAGACCGAGACCGAGAGATTGTGTAGCCTGCCAAGGTTGACCTGATCAGTTTGTGGCAGAAATGAGATTCGATCCAAGGTTGTAGTTATGGCTTCCTTTTGGACCTGAAAATGACAGCCAGGTAGAACTGCCTCCACCAAGTCTTCGTTATTACATCCCACGTTTCTCCTCCTCTCCTCTGTTCAAATCAGAGCCAAACAAACCAGGGATTCTTTAGCTACCATTTTTGCATTGCAGGGGGTCGGACTAGATCATGGGTCGGCAAACTAAGGCCCATGGGCTAGATCAGGCCCAACTGCCTTCTAGATCTGGCCCGCGGACGGTCCGGGAATCGACATGTAGATCGCCAGCGCGCATGTTCTTTCCCTCTCCCTCACACAACGGCGCTTTTCTCCTCAGAGATGGAGCAATCTTGTCCCACGCCAGGCCCCGTCAATGGAGGGAGTTGGCTCGCCCACCTGCCCGTCTCAGCAGAGCGGCACTGTGAAGGGGGTGTGCGACGCTGGCTGCTGCTGCGTTTTCCTCCTGCTCCTCCTCCCTCTCCCTCAGTCCGCCCTTCCTTCCTTCTCCGCGCCCCTTTTCCGAGCTGCTTCCTCGCGTGCTTTCTTCATTGCCGCCTCCCTCCCTCCTTCATTCCTCCCATGGCGTTCAGGCGGGTTGTTGTGGTGGCCGCGGGTTGGCAGGCGGCTCTGTCTTATTCTCCACAGTGCCTCTCAGGAAGCGGTGCAGGAGTGGCATGTGAAAATAGTAGAATTTATGAATTTGGCTAAAATGACGGCAGCAATTAGAAATATAACAAAACAAAAGACTAGAGGAGAATGGAAATATGTTGAGGAATACTTAAGGAAAGAAGGAGTGAAAACGGAATTGACGGTCTGCTTAGAGTGATAGGTAGATGAAAGGAAAGGAACAGTAATATGTACAGAATTCAACTATGATATCAGATAGGTTATGTGAATAGTGTATGGTATTATGAGCAAGCGCAATGTAACAGGAAGAAAACGAGATAGAAAGCATGAGGAAAAACTTTAGGAAGTGAATTTTAATTTCTGTGTAGATGGGGCGGGGTGGGGGGGAAATGTGGGAGGATGTCATGTATGTCGTTTGTATGATTTGTTTGTACAACTTGTTTGTGTCAATTTGTTTGTATGATATGATATGTTTGTATGGTTGTAGTGTATGGATATGTAGTGTATATTTGTGAAATAAAACTATTTTCAATAAAAAATAATAATAATCCTATATAATAATCTCCCTGTGTCCCTGCGTCCACCGTCCATGTGTCAGTGGAATTGCCAACTGCGCATGCGCTCCACTGACACAGAGATTGGAGCGCAGAGAGGAGGAGGAGGCTGATTGGTTGGAGCGCAGCGCGAGCGAAGCGCTTGCGCTTCGCAAGCCTCCGAAGCTCTCCGCTTCAATCGCCGCCGCCACCGCTCCTACCGCCGCCTCCTCCTGCTCCGGGGCCAGAAGCCGCGCTCCCCGCGCGCTGCTGCTTCTCCCCCTCCCTTCTTTCTCCCCGCCTCAGCCGCCCGTGGCGGCGGCGGGGAGGGCGGCCGTCGCCGGGGCTGCCGGCGGGGCAGCGGCAACAGGCGGCTCCGCCATGGTGGTGGGTTGGCCGGCTGAGGAGGGGAGAAGGAAGGGAGGGGGACAACTGCATATTGCGCCTCGGGTCCCGGTCGCCGCCACTAGCGCCCATTATTAATGGGCTGAATTCAACTAGTAATAATAATAAAAAGGAAGCGGAAGCATCAGGTGATGGGTAAAAGCTCTGGCAACGCCCCGGTTCCCCTACCTCTGCCCGCGGCTCCTCCGCTGGGGCTGCTTCTTCTGTCTACACCGGCTGACACAGCCTCCTACCCTGCTACGGTGCCTGGCTGGCTGGAGAAGCCCAACATGCGGCTATTGGGACGGCAACTGGGACAAGTAAAGCGAAGCATCTTCAGGCCTCTTTGGGGGCGGGCAAAAATCGTTCATTTCCCCCCCTTCAAAATATAGTCCAGCCCCCCCCACAAGGTCTGAGGGACAGAGGACCGGCCCCCTGCTGAAAAAGTTTGCTGACCCCTGGACTAGATGACCCTTGGGGTCCCTTGCAACTCTACAATTCTGTGACTCTATGAAACAAGTCAGAGGTTTCACACGGTACGGTCTGCTGGGGCTGTACCATGCCAGGATGCAAAAGGGGAGAGGTCGCCTAGCTACTGTACAAGGTTTTTGCTCTCCCAAACAGCCCCCTTCCGCCAGCCCCCGTGGCACGTCACTGAAGCAAACACGGCTCCAAGGCTGCATGCAACAAGGCCCTCCCGCGTTCAGGCTGAGCAACTCACAAATGCTCAAATTCACAGGTTGCAGACACCCTGCTTATAAATAGCTCAATTTAGTCAGGTCTTCAAGGTGCTTTGTCATATGGCGAGGGAGGGAGAGGCAGAATCCCTAGCTCACGGGGCCCTCGTGTTTTGTCAAATACCTCATAAGGGCTAATTACACCAAGTCTCCTGGATTAACGAGGAATCAGCGAGGGTGCCCTGCGTCCACTTCTCTTTTTTAAAAGACAGGGACACTGAGGCAGCAGCGACGAGTCATTCCTCAGGCATGAGACAGGGCCAAGCAAGTATGACTTAATGTAGCCAAGGCTGGAAAAAATATTTCCAGGATTACACGTAGATGATTGTTAACCTTCTGCAGGGGAAGGGTGGAAAGCTCAGCGGCTGAGCATGTGCTTTGCATTCAGGAGGTCCCAAGTTTAATGCCCGGCAGTTGCAGGTAGGGCTGGGACTGTTCCCTGACCGAAAATCTAGAGATCCAGTCAGGGCAGAAAATACTGAGCTAAATGGATCAAGGGTGTGACGTGGAATAAGGCAGGGACCTCTGTTCCTATTTAAACCGGCCCTTTCTTCAGAAACATGAGGACTAGAATCTTAGTTTGTTTGTTTTTTAAGGGGAGCAGCTGTATTTCAGTGGCAGAGCATGTGCTTTGCATGAAGAGGGTCCCAGGTTCAGTTCCCAAGCAGCTCCAGGCAGGGCTGAGAGTTGTCCCCCTGCCAGAAAACCAGGAGAGCTGCTGCCAGTCAGTGCAGACCATACCGAGGTAGATAAGAGTGGTGATCTGACTCAGTGTAAGGCAACTTCCTATGTCCTTAAAGGGAAGGGCTGTGGCTCATTGGCAGGACGTCTGCTTTGCATGCAGAAAGTTCAGCCCCTGGTGCCTCCAGAGGGGGCTACGAACGTCCCACCTGTCAGCATTGATGATAATGGGCCTGACAGATGGGAGGGTCTGACCCGGTATAAGGAGACTTGCTGCGTCAAATGCCTACGCCCACATTCAGTTTACGAATCCTGCAGAGGGGGGCTTCTGTCTGCACCTCACCCATTCCAGTTCTGCTTAAACCAGTTACAGGTAGATAGCCGTGTTGGTCTGTCATAGTCAAAACAAAATTAAAAAAATCATTCCAGTAGCACCTTAGAGACCAACTAAGTTTGTTCTTGGTATGAGCTTTCGTGTGCATGCACACGAAAGCTCATACCAAGAACAAACTTAGTTGGTCTCTAAGGTGCTACTGGAAGGATTTTTTTTTATTCTGCTTAAACCATTTACTGAAGAACTAACATTACAACTTATGTCACTATACTTGGGGGGGGGTAAGAGGCATGGGGGCAGCAGCGGGGCACTGGAGGTGCAAATTATTGTTATTATTATTCTTTATTATCAGACTTTGAAAAGCAGGCATCACTGGAACCATTTATCCATTTTGCTGAATTACCGTATTTTTCATGTATTTTTAGGGACTCCAATTTAAGAAAATAGGGGGGGAGATTGCCCCATGTATAAGACGGTCCACAGTTTTTCACATAAAGTAAAAAAAACCCTAGTCTTATACACAGAAAAGTATGGTAATTAAATTAAATATTCTAATTGGATTTTGAATAAACACGCAATTAAGCGAGAAACTGAGCCTTACAAGCGTTAACATGCAAAGAGATTTTTAAAGCACAAGGATTTCTTTCCATCGAGTAAGATTTTCCAGGGTGCAAGGAGGCATATATGTAGAATTCCAGCTGCCTTAAACTCAGCACCAAAATATTAAAAAAAAGCAGTTACGCTGATACATTACAATTCCATATAAATCTGCCTGTTGCCACGATTCACAAGTCACGTTTCATGACACCATAGGGCGGAGGAGGCAGCGAGAGCAGAGTGTATTTCTCCCCCCCCCTCCATGCCCCTCCCCCACCTCCAAATCACTACTCAATGACACTTATTATCTGTGTCATACTTAGAACAAGTGACGCATACACCCAAGAGTCAGGGCTTGTGTGTGTGTCCAAAATAGCCCAAACTATGTATCACAAAAAAGGAAGAGGGGAGAAGTTGGTCATCTTACAATTGCAAAATAGAAATTCAAGGTGGTGTTAGTGGTGACGGTAAACCCAAAAAGGGGAAAGAAAATAGTAATAGTAATAATGATAACAATAATATTTCTTTTAAAAAAATAATAATTTCCCACTCTTCGCCCCAAGGTCAGCTTACAACCATTAAAATATCGAAAACAGCTTAAAGTAGTTTACAATCACAGAAATAAGGTGGGGCTTAAAACTATGCACCTCAAATGTCAAAAGCCAGGCAAAGAGGTGAGTCTGTCTTCAGCAGTCAACATTCTCCGTATGATGAAGGTGCCAGACTCACCTCTGCGGGGTGAGGGAGGTCATACGAAAAGCTTCCTTTCTGGATCAAGCCAAAGTTTAGCACCCTGTGTCCCACAGAAGCCAAGCAGATGCCTATTATGGAAATTCTTAAGAGGTCAATTTGCCATTGTGGAAGGACGTGCTCTTAACTGCCTGCACAAGCCTGGCAGAAAAGCTTTCAGCAGGAGTTTAAAATGTTGAAGCTGAAGGCGTCTGCCGAATGTCTAGTGGTAGAGAGTTCCACAGGACAGGGCCAAAGACACCGAAGGCTCAGTTTCTCGCTGCTGTCAAGCGAGCCTCGCCAACTGGGGGGGAACAACACTCCTGCAGATGATCTCAGCTCAGGGTTCAGGCCACCCCTGGACCTTAGCTGGTCAAGGTTTGGCAAATTAATACAGTGGTACCTTGGTTCTCAAACTTAATCCGTTCTGGAAGAAGTCCGTTCCAAAACCAAAGCATTCCAAAACCAAGGCGCGCTTTCCCAAAGAAAGTAATGCAAAATGGATTAAACCGTTCCAGACTTTTAAAAACAACCCCTAGAACAGCAATTTAACATGAATTTTACTATCTAACGAGACCATTGCTCCATAAAATGAAAGCAATAAACAAAGTACTTCAGTCACACAATCAATCAATCAGTAACTGGACTGGGTTCCACACAGTCACAGAAACGAAAAATGAGCCGCAAAAACGAAAACGCAAAATAGCAAAAACAGACAGACCTCAGCGTAACACTCAAAACGGAAATGTGGCACTCAAATTGGAAGCGTAACAGTCAAAACGGAGCACGTTCAAGCTTCCGAAAAAGGTTCGCAAAGTGGAACACTTACTTCCGGGTTTGCAGTGTTTGGGTTCCAAGTTGTTTGAGTACCAAAGCGTTTGAGAACCAAGGTACCACTGCACAAAGACCTTGAACCCAGCTCAGTATTGAAGTAACATATCTAGTTTTGTTTTTATATATACAATATAATTTTGTTGAATTTCCAAATTATTACAAATTGACCTCAAATTTAATAGTCACATTGTTTCGTGACTTCCCACGCACACCTCCGCAGCGTTTTTGTTCTTAGGAAACATATTTAGGAAGCAAACCTAAAAACCTTTTGAAGTTGCCAGCCTGCATATTTATTTGCAATAGACATTAGCATAGATTCACTGTTGCTTTTGTGGAAGCTTTCCTGTAGAAAAACAAAGCGCTGGGAAAGTTCCCTGCTCCCTGCCCCTGTTTATAAGACTTCGGGATTACCAACAACTCCTTGTGGGCTTAGTTGCAAAGCTGGATGTTTTCTATTCCCTGCCTCAGTTTGCTTCACCCTCTTCTGAGCATCCTCTTGGCATGGGGAATGAGGTCCCCTGGCAGCTCCCTTTCGCTATCCCACATTCCTGAGCACAGAGGAGGCCGCTCCCATAAGGCAACCATTTCTCCAGCTCAGGAGGACTAGGTGTCTCCGCTCTCTCTCCTTTACAATCACATGCACAGAATTCCCCCCCCCAAAAAACTCCCTGCCAGATCGCAGCGGATGGGGAGGGGGGGGGGAATTCTGCTGATCAAGCTCACTGATCAAGAAGCAGCGCTCACAATTCACCAGGCACATTTTACATCTGGCTACCGGCCACTTGAGGGACGCGGGTGGCACTGTGGTCTAAAACCACAGAGCCTAGGGCTTGCCGATCAGAAGGTCGGGGGTTCAGATCCCCGCGACGGGGTGAGCTCCCGTTGCTCGGTCCCTGCTCCTGCCAACCTAGCAGTTCGAAAGCACGTCAAAGTACAAGTACAGTAGATAAATAGGTACTGCTCCGACGGGAATCATAGAGTTGGAAGAGACCACAAGGGCCATCCAGTCCAACCCCCTGCCAAGCAGGAAACACCATCAAAGCATTCCTGACAGGTGGCTGTCAAGCCTCTGCTTAAAGACCTCCAAAGAAGGAGACTCCACCACACTCCTTGGCAGCAAATTCCACTGTCGAACAGCTCTTACTGTCAGGAAGTTCTTCCTAATGTTTAGGTGGAATCTTCTTTCTTGTAGTTTGAATCCATTGCTCCGTGTCCGCTTCTCTGGAGCAGCAGAAAACAACCTTTCTCCCTCCTCTATATGACATCCTTTTATATATTTGAACATGGCTATCATATCACCCCTTAACCTTCTCTTCTCCAGGCTAAACATACCCAGCTCCCTAAGCCGTTCCTCATAAGGCATCGTTTCCAAGCCTTTGACCATTTTTGTTGCCCTCCTCTGGACACGTTCCAGCTTGTCAGTATCCTTCTTGAACTGTGGTGCCCAGAACTGGACACAGTATTCCAGGTGAGGTCTGACCAGAGCGGAATACAGTGGTACTATTACTTCCCTTGATCTAGATGCTATACTCCTATTGATGCAGCCCAGAACTGCATTGGCTTTTTTAGCTGCTGCATCACACTGGGAAGGTAGACGGCGTTTCCGCGCACTGCTCTGGTTCGCCAGAAGCGGCTTAGTCCTGCTGGCCACATGACCCGGAAGCTGTCTGCGGACAAACGCTGGCTCCCTCGGCCTATAGAGCGAGATGAGCGCCGCAACCCCAGAGTCGTCTGCGACTGGGCCTAACAGTCAGGGGTCCTTTACCTTACCGGCCACTTGCGACCAAGTGAAGATGCCCAATCGCCAGGATGGCGCCTGGCATCTCCACCATCTGGAGGTGCATACCTGGGGACCATTGGATCTGGACTGTTTTCAAACATGAGCAACACATCCTGTAGAATTCTATCCGTTATATTTTACCCGCACAGTTAGAATAAGGTTACCAGACGTCCCCGTTTCCCGGGGACAGTCCCCGGATCTACAAATCAGTCCCCTGACAAAATCCTATCATTCCTACTGAAGTGAAAAGTGTCCCCGGATTCATTGAAAAAAAATTGGTAACCTTAAGTTAGAAGGAATTTCAGGAACCCAAAAAGTCACACTGAAAATACGACTTCCGAGCCGTCTGGCCCAGAATGGCAACTACCGGGAGGCATTCCGTTTTGGAGACTGCAACCCTGGTTTAAGGAGCTATTTGGCGCCTATCTTATATATCTGAGTTTCTAACACTGCCAAGAAGGGAGAACTAGGACCCAGGTAGCTGGTGCAGGGCGGTCCATATATTCTGGACTCCCAGCAGCCCCAGGAACTAGCGTGGCCAAGGATCCAGGGGTGGTGTAGTGGTTTGAGTGCTGGACTAGGACCTGGGAGACTAGGGTTTTAAATTCCCGCTCTGCCATGAAGCCCACTAGGCATGACCTAGGGTCAGTCACTGTCTTTTCTCAGCCTAACTTACCTCACAGGGTTGTTGTGGAGATTAAATGAGGGAGGGGAGAACCATGAAAGCTGCCTTGAGCTCCATGGACAAAAAGGTGGGATATTAATGCAATCAATCAATCCTCAGGGATGGCAAGGGGAGATGCAGTCTAGGAAGATCTAGATGGTACCTGGAAGATACCTATAGCTGTAGCTGCTTTCAGGAAGAAAGGAGCGGGTAGTATTCTGGGCTCATTCCTCTCCAAGTTTGTGGCAACCCCCACCTTCCACCCCATAGCAAAAAGAAAAGGGGATTGGAGGAGCAAGGTCTCATTTATCCAAGTCCCCAGAGACAGTCCTCTTCTTAGGGAAGGTCCACAGCTCAGCTTCCAGTGTTCCTATAAAATCAGCCTTTAATTCACGAGGACTAGAATCCTGCTTCATTTTTAGGTGAAGAGCCACAGCTCAGTGGCAGAGCATCTGCTTCGCATGAGGAGGTGGGACCCACGTTCAGTCCCTGCTGGCTTGGACACCTGCTTGAAATCCTGAAGAGCGGCTGCCTGCTCGTGTAGACAACACTGAGCTAGACAGACCCATGGGTCCAAGTCAGCAGAAGGAAGCTCTCTACGCTCCTTTTAATCAGCTTTTTTACTCAGAACCACGAGGACCGAGATCTTAAGACGTGTTCCTGGACTTTCTGGTCCCTGTCAGGGACTCAAGGTCTCAAGTAACCCCAGTGAAAGCTGTAAACTCAGGGGCAGAGCACGTACCTTCAACGAAAAGGGTTGCAGGCTTAATCCCCGCTGGCATCGCCAGGTAGTAGTGAGGGAGACACCCTGCCCTGGAGAGCCACCTCAGAAAACGTGGAGCTAGACGGACCGACGATCCAACCCAGTGGGAAAGCAGCTTCATACATTCTCATCTTCCTACTACCAGAAAATTAATATTGCAGCTCGAGGCTCACGGAAACCAAATACAGCAGTAGCTTGAAACGCGAATACGGTGAGACAGAACGCCAAACTGACGGCAGCTACCAGCATCCTGGCATGGAAGTCTTAGAGGAGGTTTTTTTAAAAAAAAAACCAGCTCAGGTGTTGCCAGGAGGAAGACAGAAGCTTGGCAGCTCAACCCTATATAGCCTGTTGCGGCAAAAGGAAGGTCTGTTGGGTTCAATGGGGCTTCCTCCCTCAGCGCCAGAATCACATGGAAGGCACCGTGGAAAGATTGCAAGAGGTTTGCTTCAAAAAGGAAAGGGGGGGGGAGAGAGAGAGAGAGGATGACGACATTCAAGGAAGTATGTTCCAAACAACACATCCAACACACAGACAGCCACGTGTTCCAGCCATTTGTAAACACCAGTTCATTCATGCTTATTTGCTCACCTCGGCATGGAGGTTCTTCACGGAATGAATTTAATCTGCTCCATGCAAACTCTTTTACACACACCCCTCTCTGAGTTACGCAAAGTCTTCTCTTTGCATAGTCCCTTTTCTTTGCACCCTGGAAGGTTAGGACCCAAACCAACGGATTCAGCTGGCAAAGTTTCTGAGCTCTTTTGACAGTGGGACAAACTACCTGGGAAGGTGGTAGACTCTTTCTGGAAGCTTTTTAAACAGAGGTTGGATGGCCACCTTTTGGGGATTCGTGAGCTGCGATTCCTGTATTGCCACGGCTTGGACAAGATGGCCCTTGGGGTACCTTCCAACTCTAGGATTCTACGGTTCTTCTACTCCTTGGCGACCATGAATTGATAGTGAAGGCTGATTGGATGCGCATCATGAAAGGCCATGTGCTTGCAACATCACCTCTATTGATCACCTGACCAATATGACTCCTTTAGTGACTTTGACCATCAGGCCTCCTGCATCCACTTTATGCTTTTATTGCAAGGTAAATCAAGTTGAAGCCATTTTTGAAGCCATACATCCAATAATGGTGTGAAGCGGCTCCAGTGGCTATGAGCCCCGATAGCAACACGCAACGCAGTTAAACTATGGAACTCCTTCCATCAGGAGGCAGTGATAGCCACCAAGTAGGATGGCTTTAAAAGAGGGTTAGCCAAATTCACGGAGGAGATGGCTACTAGCTATGCTCTGCCTCCGCAGTTGGCGGCAGCAACATACCCCAACACCAGGTGCTTTAAACCACCGGAGGGGAGAGCGCTCTTGTGCTCAGATCCTGCTTGCTGGTTTCTTGGAAGGGGCATCTGGTTGGCCACTATGAGAACAGGATGCTGGACTCGATGGGCCTTTGGCCTGTTCCAGCAAGCTCTTCTTATGTCCCAGGCCCACATGGTAGAAGAGAAGCTGGCAGTCTACCTGCCTGCCAACACTTTGCCAAAGCACTGAAGCCCTGGCTCTGTCCCCAAGGATGCCGCAGGCTGATACCAGCCCTGGAAAATAGCACAACATATATACCGGTACATATTTATTATTAAACAGAAAAGGGCAGAGATTCCACTGGTGGGCAGGGGCAGTAACTTCAACTGCTCTTTTAAACCTCCATCACTCTTTCCCCTGGGCTTCCTTTAATGTGGTATATTGTTTTAACTGCATTGCTGAATTAAGTTCCTTGCAATTGCCAATCTTACTCATCAGTAAAAATGCATTGACGGACGCTCGACCTGGCCTGAAAAAAACTCATGGGGCAGGCTCCCCGAGCCACTGAACAATATTCAACTACAGGTATTCCTCAGCAGCACAACCACAGACATATTGGCGCTTATAAGCCACCCTCTTGGCTACTGAACAGTCCATCAAGTGAAATAAAACACAAACCAAATCAAACATCAGTAAAATCCCTGATGAAATACCTGGCAAACCTTTCTAACTACAAGTGCCAGAGTCATTTAAAGCACATTCAGGAAGGACGCTTTTCAGTCTCGGTAACATCCGAAGCTTCCTGTAGTTGCTATATGGGGAGGACAGGAAGCTGTTTTGTACTTTTTTTTATGAATTGCAGGTGCTTTTGTACCAATGTTCCAATATTATAATGTTCTTATCTGGAGAGCCAATGTGGTGTAGTGGGAGTATTGGACTAGGAGGACCTGAGAGAGACGAGGGAGAGACCTGAGTTCCAATCCCCACTCTGCCATGAAGCTCACAGAGTGACCTTGGGCAGCCACTCACTCCAGGGGTAGGAACTCAGATATATAATCTAATCACCAAATGGCACCTTAAACCTAAGTTGCGGTCACCACAATGGAATGTCTAGGCACCGTTCCCCCCATGGTATTATTATTATTATTGTTTCTATACCGCTTTATATTTTAAAGAACAAATCTCAAAACAATTTACAACACATTAAAAAAATCAAATAAAACAATCCAGAATAAAACTAACTCAAGCTTCAAAGAAAATATTTCAGATCCTTCTGTGACATTTTGCTTCTCCCAGTCGCCAACGTAGAATCGAGAGATCGCCATGTGGCCACAACTGGGCCCGCGCCAGTCGCAAAATGCACCTGGCTAATTTTGAACGCTGCTCACTCGCAACCTAACCTACCTCATAGGGTTATTGTGAGGATAAAATGGGGTGGGGAGGAGAATTATGCCGCCTTGAGCTTGCTGGAGGAAAGGTGCAATAATATCAATAAAATATATTTATGTTTATAAATATGGAGACCCTTCAGTAACAAGTGACTACCAGGTCTAACAAACAATAAGTAAATAACCCCACGTTTTTTACTCAGGGATGGAAGACCACCTGCAATTAGGTCATGCAGACCCCAGCAGGAAGGGCATTCCACAAAGCAAGTACCCTGACAGAAAAAGCCAGGTTCCGTAAAGGGACGCTGAGCAGAGCCTACCCAATGGAGCCGAGGAAAGGTGGTAGCTCAGTGGCAGGGCACTTGCTTGGCATGCAGAAGGCACCAGGGCTCAGTTCCTGAAGGCACCTCTGAGTAGGATTGGAGATGCCCCTGCTATCAGAAATGCCGCGAAACCATTGCCTCTCAGCATAATAGGAAATACGAAGCTAGATGGCCCAAAGGTCTGGCTCAGTATAGGAAGCTTCCTCTGGTCCCCTAGAAATAGTGCTTCTAGTCCTCATGGTTTTGTATAAAGGGCTCATTTAAACAGAAAGGGCTGACTCAGTGGCAGAACACCTGTGTCACACACGGGAGGCCTCTGCCAATCATTGTAGACAGTACTGAGCTAGATGGACCAATGGAGGAGGAGTCCACCACCTTCTGTCGAACAGCTCTTACCATCCGGAAGTGCTTCCTAATGTTCAGCTGGAATCTCCTTTCTCGATATTTGAGTCCATCAGTTCGGGCCCTACCCTCTTGGGACAACCCAGCCCTGATCTGCAGCGGAGGAGCTGCTGGTTCTCTAGAGCTAAGGTCACAGGCTTTGTTTCGCACGGGGACGTCCCTCACGGAGGAACAGGGCTTGGCTGTGGCAGGCACTTACCTGCCGAAGGCACAGAAATCTCGCCAGCCAAGCCCTGAGATTGCATCACTCCAGGTTAGTCACATCCACCAGAATCAAAGTCCGTGGACTTATCGCGGCAGGAGGTGAGGATGGATTCCCTGCCCACGGGGAGCTTTTAAGAACTGCCATCCAGTACCTAGGAAGGCCCAGCCATCTCATCGTGAAGTTGCTTAAATTATTTCCACTTCTGCTGCTGGAAATGGTCGGGGAGACAGAGAAGCATGAAGCTATTCCTGCTCCAGGTCCCACAGTATGCTGAAACATACAAAGCAGACTTATGCAGATCTACCTCAATACTGTCTGCGCGGGTTGGCAGCAGCTCTCAAGGGTTTCGGGCAAGGGGGCATTCCCAGACCTAAGTGGGATTGAACCAGGACCTTCTGTTTGCAAACAAGCACTCAGCCACTGAACTCTGGACCTTCTCTTTAAAATAATGGTCAAGATTCCAGTCCTCATGGTTGTGAATGAAAAGCTGGCATAAATAGACTGTCTTATATCAGTCAGACCCTTGGCCCATCTAGCTCAGTATTGTCTACACTGACCGGCAGCTGCTCTACAGTGACTTTACTACTGATCTTCAGCCCTTCCCCACCTAGTCCTGCGAGAGGCCACGTTCTGCACATCAGCAGAACGTGCACAAATGCATCTCCTGCATAAACCTGCTCAACTGCGGACATTCTTTTTTTAATTGAATGCCCAAGGGAGACATTTGCCCAAATGCAGCAGCTAGCCAAGGTCACAGAGAAGAGTTGGCAAAAAGAAACAAAAACCACCTGGCCTTTGCAAGAAGCCAAATCAAAACTACAGGGGACAAGACCCTACTTGCCCGCACATCACCTCCCAAAACACGTGCATACTTCCAAGACCCTGCAACCTGGGCAACAGCCAGCCAAGCCATGCCTGCAAAAGCATCTCTGAGGGCCGCATTATCCTCTGGGGCATCCTTCCTAGGGCCACATGATGGCGGTGGGTGACGAGAGACAAAAGTGGGTGGAGTAGTGAATGTGAATTTTACCTTTGTCTGCAGGAACTCATACACACCTCTCTATATTCCATCCCAGCAGTCAAAAAAGCGCTATCAGAGTATAAGCCAGGTAAAAAAAATTGGGATGTGTCCATGGAGGGTATGTAAGACCTGGAGAGTTACAAAGGCAATAAGGAGGCCTAGAGGGTTGCACTGCCTGAGACTACCCACCCCTGGTTTTCCTGCACTTCCCCATATTATATTCACAACAACCCAGTGCAGCCGGTTATGCAGAGAGAGACCATAACCGGTCAAAGGTGAGCTTCCTGGCTTCCTGGCTGGCTGGGGATTTGAAACCCAGTCTCCCAGGACCAAGACATTCACCTCTACAAGCGTGCACCCAGAGTCAGGAACAGCTGTGGGTTCAGAAAATGTTTTCTACCTCGGGGACCGCGCCTTCCTTCTGACGTTTTCGCTCGCGTAGGGATTCGCATCTCAAACGCAGGAAAGTAAGGTTGGAACCAACGTTTAAGGAATGACAACAACTAGATCCACACACACACACACACACACACACACACACACACACAGGATCTGCCACGTGAGCCTTTTAACACTACAATGCTAAATTGCAAACAGCACCTAGAAGCTCATGCACCACACCAAAGGTGGATTCAGGAAAGGACCATGTTGTGTAACTCCCCATGGCTGGAAGCATAAGGGCATAAGAAGAGCCCTGACACTGGATCAGGCCAATGGGGCTCACCTAGCCCAGCATCTTGTTCTCACAGTGGTCAAACAGATGCCTCTTCCAGGAAACCAGCAAGCAGGACCCGAGTACAAGAGTCCTCTAGTTTCCAGCCACTGATATTCAGAAGCATTGTGGCCTCTGGCCGTGGGAGGCAGAGCACAGCCATCGTGGCTAGAAGACCTCAGTAGCCCTCTCCCCCCCCATGAAATTTGCCCAATCCTCCTTTGAAGCCATCCAAGTTGGTAGCCATCACTACCTCCTGTGGGAGGGAGTTCTAGAGTTTAACTATGCTGTGCATGATTAAGTCCTTTCTTTTATCCGCCCTGAATCTCCCAGCATTCCTCTTCATTGGATGTCCACAAATTCTAGTGCTATAGGGGAGGGAAACATTTCTCTTTCCACTTTAGATGCAACCGATAGGGAAGAACACAGGAAGCTGCCATATACAGAGTCAGTCCCTTGGTCCCTCAAGCTCCGCATTTGGCAGACGCTCCCCGGGGTTTTTGAAATGAGGCCTCTCACCAAGACCTACCTGGAGATGCCTGGGATTGAATGCTGGAAGATTCAGGACAGATAGAAGGAAGTCCTCCTTCATGCAGCAGAGTTTTAAACTATAGAATTGCTCCCACAGGAGGCAGTGATGGCCACTAACTTGTATGGACAAATTGGCGGAGGACAGGGTCATCAATGGCTACTTACCCACACTGTGGCTTTGCTCTGCCTCCATAGGTGGAGACAGCAATGCTTCCGAATACCAGTTGCTGGAAGCCACCGGAGGGTAGAGGGCTCTTGGGCTAGGGTTCTGCCTTTGGGTTTTGCACAGGCTGATCCAGCAGGCTGTTTTTATGTTTAACCTGCAGCATTCTGCATGCAAAGCCGATGCTCTACTATCAAGTTGTGGTCCTTAATATGCACGTCCCTCCTCCGAGCTCAGAGATGGGTCTTCCCCAGGCTTTCCGTAGCTCCGGGGGGGGGGGGGGTGATCAGGCTGCTCTCCGCTATCCAAAACCCGGCATTCCAGGCACCAGATAACAGAGCCGGCACTTGCTAATAATGTACAAAGTACACCAGTGGCGAGTTAGTGAAGAGGAGCAAAGACACCAGGCCAGGAATGCCTAAACGTGGGCTCCGGCTACCCCTATCAATTACAAATATGAGGGGATGACACAGGCCCTCTGTCATTAGCAACTGCTAACATTTCTGTTTGCGCTGCAATTTCCAAGTCAACAGGTCTGGCCCGGGATCACGAAAACATCTGATGCGCATTCCCGGCGCTTACAGTTACAGAGCAGCTTGATAAATATTAACTTAGCGCTAGTCCGGCGTCACGAGAACAATTGCAATGGCTTTTTTATATCTTTTATCGCACACCGTCGGAAAAAAGGTGTCGCTGAACAAAGAGCAGAAAACCCACCCGCCCTCCTCTGACTAAAATGCCATCCTGAAAGAGGGGAGCGGGGAGGCACCTCCCCATCGCAGCCTCCCTTCTCATCATCACCGTGGGCCGGTCTGAAAGGGAAAGTTTTCAGTGCCGCCAATTAAAGGCACAAATTAAATCTTGCATCAAAGCTCGAGGCGCCAAGCCAAGCCTTTATGAACAAGGGAAGTTAAGAAGCGCCCCAGGGGGTTGAGGACAAGTGCTTAGAGGTTACTACAACACGGGCTTCTCCAGTAAGAGTGAAAACAAAGGAGATTTGCGATCGAAGGGGTGACAAAACAGGCAAAACCAAGGATGTGTCCACAAGAGAGGCAAAGCTGCAAGGCAGAAGGATGATGGGGAAGGTGGGGGGCCTGGGGGGGCAGGGGTACCCGGAAGGATCCCAAATTGGGGCAGAGAATCAAGGCTGCAGGGTTTAAGCCAGCAGGTGGGGGAAGAGGAAGGATCTGGGGAGGGAGAGAATTTCAAGAAGCCAAGCTGGAACCAATTTTATGGAACTGCCTTCCAGCTGAGGTCAGACAGGCCCCCTTCCCTGCTGAACTTCCAAACTCTGTTTTCTTCCAGCAGGCATTTAAACTGAGCTCTCATTTCATTATTTTAACCCATTTTTATTGGCAACCACTTGGAGACCATTGTCATTAAGCGATAGGTAATCAATGGTAGAAATCAATGAGAGTAAGGAAGACAAAAATCATGCAGGAAAGTTTTGAGAAAAGGCCACATAGTGTGTACGCAGACCTTTAAGGCTGCAGGAGACAACAGAACGGGAAGGCTGGGTGGTTCTTCAAGCTAAGAAACCATGAGTTTGGGGTGGGGGGTTCTACGGTGGAAGGAGGAGAGAGAAGAGTGAGTAATGAGGGGCACAGGAAAGGGAATGGAGAGAGAGCACTGCTGTGAGAGAGGATGGGGGAAGCAGGAGGCTCAGGAGCTCTAGGAGGAGTGGGGATGAGGATGAGACTTTAGGGTAGCTCATATGGGGGCGGAACAAGATCACACAGGAAGGCAGAGCTTTATGAAGTTGGGGCGGAGTTAAGGGAGCCTGAAGGTTCTAAAGGGGAGGGGCTAGGGGAGGTTTAGGGAGGAGCCAGAGCAAATGGGAGGAGCCACAGAGGCTCAGAATTAACAATAAAGTAACAACGCCCAGATTACTTTAGGGCAGGCATGTCCAAAATCCGTCTTGGAGGCCTAATCTGGCCCGCCGGTTGGTTTAATCCAGCGCAGAGCTGAGCCCGGCCGCCCGAAGTCTCTGCGCTCCAAGTCCCAACGGCTGTCCGTGGGGCACATGCACAGTAGCGCAATCCCAGGGACACAGGGACTGGACGCAGAGACACATGGACTTTATTATATGTGATGATGTGATGGTAAAATCCTAAAAAAAACAACACCTTAACAACTTCAATCCTAAAAAAGGTCAACAACTTTGATTGGCCCTTTGGTCGGCCCTCACCGCCCTTCACGTCACCAAATCTGGCCCTCTTTGAAAAAAGTTTGGACACCGCTACCTTAGGGTTATGGAACAGGTAGAGGTGTGGGGGTGGGGAGCAAGAGAGTGGGCGGAGCAAGATAGAACCCCGCCCCCCGTTTATAAAGGGGAGGGGCCAAGAGAAAGACCCCGGGTTGGCAGCTCCGAAAAAGGGAGGAGCGACGAAACCGTTCTACGAGGGGGCGTGGCCGCGAACGACCCGGGGGGGTCGTGGGCGTGGCCAGAGCGACCGTTCCCTCGGGCGTTCCGAAGGGGAGGGGCGCCAGGTGTGGCGTGATATTGGGAGAGGTGGGGGTGGGGGGAGGGGAGGAGGAGGCGGGGGCCGCCGTTTAGAGCGTTCGCGAGGGGGGCGTTCGGAAGGGGCGTGGCCAGAGCGCGCGAGAAAGTTCTGAGGGGAAGAGGGAGGGCGCTCTCCCCTCGGCCGCCCTCAGTCTGAGGCGAGCGCCGCTTACCCTTGTCGTCGTCCGCCGCCGCCGCCGCCATCCCGAGCTCCTCTCGCAGGGCCGCCGCTGGCTCTGAGGGGGAGGTGTGGAAGTCTTCTCTTGCTGTCCGCCCCCCCCCCACCGGCCGAGGGAGGACGAAGGGCGGAGACTCAGCCCAGGCCGCCCTACGGTCCCCTCACGGATCTCCTCAGCCGCCGGAGACGGAAGAAAGCGCGAGAGAAGCGCGGGCGGGCGGGATTAAACGCTGCGAATTCTATTACAAAATTAAAAAGTCCGGCGGGTGTGGAGATATGTGCGTGCGTGTGCGCCTTTCTCTCTCTCTCTCTTTCTTTCCCTCAGTCGCTTCTCTCTCGGTCGCTTTCTGCGCGTGTGCGCCACTCCGGAGCGTCCCGCCGCTCGCGCGCCCCCCACCTTTGCTCCGGAACCCGAGCGCGTAGGCTGCGTTTTCCGCCCGGAGGCGTTTAAAGCGGGGACGACGAGGGCGGCGGCGGCGGCTTCCTTTCCCTTTTCGCTCCCCCGCCCTCAGCCGGTCGCCGTTGTTAGGGCGAGCCAATGGGCGGACAGGGCTGGGAAGGGAGGCCGCGCCCACCGAGGGGAGAGGTTCACGTGTCCTCGGCCACGCCCACACAGAGGGGCGGGGGAGGAATAGGAAGGAGTCGCCAGTGGCCGCCTTGGCCTCGTCACTTTCCCCCTCCTGCGGCTTAAAAAAAAGGGAAAAAATGCATTATTATCCTTTTTCTCTGATGGCTTGACCGGAAAGCGACTGATAAAACAACTGACACTTTACAGATGTTATTACTACTGTTCTATGAGGGCTTATCCCTTTTCAAAAAATGCCAAATTATTGAGGGTTAGGGTTATAAAAAGCGCCTAATAAAATTATTATATTTTTGAGGGCTTGGTTGGCTCTGAAATGTCACTAATAAATAAGTGTTATAGATACACAGACACACACACACACACACTGTATTTTTCCGTCCATAAGACGTCCCCATGTATAAGACGCCCCCTATTTTGGGGGACTCAGATTTAAGAAAATGAGAGGAGATATATCCGTGTATAAGATGCCCCCTAATTTTTGACATCATTTAGGGGGGGAAACAGTCTTATACACGGGAAAATATGGTGTGTGTGTGTGTGTGTGAGAGAGAGAGAGAGAGCTATTGTTGAGGGTTTGGCTGTGAAAATAAATTATATAATAAATGACATAATGTAAATAACATATGTCTTTAGTATTTTCATTATTTTTCAAGTGCGAAGTCAAAGAAGAGCCTTGTGGCATCTTAGACCCACGCAATGTTGTTGACGGACATCAGATTCCGTGGATTGGCATCTGTTTCGTCAGAGGTAGGGAATGTTAACCTGCGTGGGCAGCTGTGTATTGTAGAAGTGTGGGTGTAGAGAGAGTGAGAGAACAGTCAATAAAATGCAAAAGAACCCGACAGTCCATGACATGTCAGTCAATGCCTTCCCCAACCTGGTGCCCTCCAGATGTTGTTGGACTCTTAACTCTCATCACCACTGACAGAACCCAGGCAATCTTGGTTGGGCTGGTGGGAGTCCCAACAAAGTACACGGGGCACCAGGTTGACAAATTAGCCCAATGACCATTCACTGTGAATTTTGCGTTTCCTTGCCACTGTTTCTGCTGCTGAACTCCCACCTTCCATCAGATCCAGTCAGTATGGTCAGTGGATAGGAATAACAATGAAATTGAGAGTCCAACAACATCTGGAGGGGCCACAAAGTGTTTCCCATCCCTAGCAGAGGGATTTCACCAACCCTCTGATCAACGAAAGCAGCCGTATACCATCATAAATTTGTTGCAGTGCAATCATATGCCAGTTTGATCAGCTGTAACAACAACAACACATACCCCCTCTTCCAAAGGAACCCAGGGCAGCAGACAGACAGGTGATACAAACATCTGAAAGCATCTTTTAAATAATTCCAGTACAGATGCAAGACTGGGAAATATCTCTACTTAAAAGGCTTGCTGGAAAAGGGAGGTCTTCAGTTGGTGCCAAAATGACAAAGAGGTGGTGCCTTACGTTCAAGGTGAGGCCTACTCACAGGTAAGCTTGGTCTTTGAAGCGCCGCTAGACTTGATTTTGCCGTGAACAGCAAATCAATGCATGCAACATCTATTTTTCATGTTATCTCCATAGAGGTACAGCTACAGTGTATGGAACGCGAGGGTGCAGACTGGACCCAGTGGTGCAAATTCCAAACCCAGCAATGCAGACTACACCTCCATTTGGTTTTTTAAAATACCCTGATTATCACAAGAGGGCTAGGTTGCAAGTTGGCTAATGCTGGTGTTACACCACTAATGTGGTGTAGTGGTTAGAGTGTTGGACTAGGACCTGGGAGACCCAGGTTCAAATCCCCACTCGCCCATGAAGGTGACTGGGTGACCTTGGGCCAGTCACAGCCTCTCAGCCTAGTGTACCTCACAGAGTTGTTAGAATAAAATGGGGAGGAGGGGTACATAAGGCAGCTTGAGTTCGCTTATGCAATAAATAACAGAAAGACAGGCACTTCTGAGTGAGCGTACACTTTTAAAAAATTGTTAAATGGTTTTCTTCTTCAATAAACCTAACAAGCCCTTGGTGTCTGGGTCAGCCTTTATCCTGGAAGCATCATGCCCAAGGATGTTAGGTGGAGTCTATCTCAAAGCTAAATTTAATATCCTGTGACTTTAGAATACTTAGTGAGGAACTATCTCCTTGCGTTGACATGACAAAAATTGTCAGTGTGGATTTCTTGATGTTTTTAGCAATAGCTTGCTTACTTTTTAGTAGCAAGCCTCCCACCCAACACCCCAGAAAGTATTTTTCAAGCTCCTTTTTATGACGTGAGGCTTTTCTTTCCCCCAACTTTACATTCAATACATATGTTAAACACTAAATTTAAAAGAGCCCCCTCTAGCCAAATCTCACTGTCTAGGAGGACTTTAACGCTCCAGTGGTACCCATATTGACCTATTCCAGGGCTTATTTAAAACCAGATAATAATTACTGAAAACTTGGGTACCCTACAGCCATAGAGAGACATAAAAAAGGGACTTTTCCATGCAAATATATGGAACTAGGAGCTAGGCAACAATATGCAAATAATACTCTCACTAGGAAAGAAATGCAGGTTATCAACTTACATGTGCAACTTAAATCTTGCCCAGGAATGCAAAACATTATGAAATAGAAAACCCCCACTTACTTCACTTCCAGAAAATGAACAGGCCCAGACTTTGGTGGCTCTCCAGAGAGAGATTTCCAGGGCTGGGGAGTTTTGGGTTGCTGTCTCACTGTTCCCTATAAAGAATAAACTTGGACACTTTCTAAAGAATCCTTTTGACGGATCGTCAGGATCGCGATGGAACGTTGCAGAGGCAGCGGCCTCTGGTTTTATTACTCCGTTGCTCTGTCTTGAAAGGCTCGCTAGTCTTATTGACCAAGGGAATTTGCCTCTGCTGCTGTGAAATCATCAGATACTTGTCGCTGCCAACAACAGCTGAAGCTCTGGGCTCCAGGGAACAATGAGCCTGTGGGCAGCCCTCTGGCACTTGGGCCCCCTGTAAGGAGCGGGACGGCGCGTCCCGTACGGTCCAAGGGCGGACGGGTGCTTTGCATTCTCCTGGTCGTGGGCTGCCAGGAGCGTTGACAGGCAAAGCATGCGGACTATGCACAGGGGTCAGCTTGTGGCGTTTGCGTTATCTTTTCCAAAGGCAAGGAGGATGGATGAAGCTTCTTAAAGGAAAGTCGCGGGGCCTGGAGCCAGCCCTGCTGGAAGTTGAGATTGCGCCTCCAGCCCCTGGGTTTGAAGCCCTGCAGGGTTTGCTCAGATTTGCTGGGGGCTCTTGAGGGCTCATGTTAGCCTCTGCGTAGTTTCGTTGGTGCCCCAAATGCCTGGAAAGGCAATCATATATCTTATTTCTTTATTGCATTCCTATCCCACCTTTTTCTCCAAGGAGCTCAAGGTGGCGTACATGCATGGTTCTCCCCATCCTTGTTTAATCCCCACAACAACCCTGTGAGGTAGGTTGGGTTGGGAGGCAATGGTTGGCTCAAGGTCACACCCAGTGGCTGAGAGGGGGGCATTCAAACCTTGGCCTCCTAGGTTCAACTCTCTAACCACTGGCTCTCAAACAAGAGTTGCTTGGTGAGATTTGAACCAACAGCTTCCTGGTTCCCAGCTTACTCTTCTTAGACACTGTGCTACACCAATTGCAAAAGTGGCTGCCAGCTGCAATGACTATGCTCTACCTTCACTGTCAGGCAGTGTCTCCCTCTCCTGCTGCAGCAAGTTCCCCTCCCTGTTTGTCTCCCAGAACCAGAAGCGGCATGAAAAGGGCAGAGGAGAGGTTGGCTGCATGCAGGCGCAGTCTCGGATTGCTTTTAAAAAACGCTGGAGAGGAGGGGACTTAGCTGTGGGGACCTTCAGTCTCAGAAACTGCATCGGGGGGCAAGCCTTTCCAGAGATGAGTTGCTGTGCTCATTAGGCCCTACATTCCCGTGCAGATCGTGGTTTTGCAACTTGAACTGTGTGATTTATTGCTGGCTCGCTCCTCACAATGAGACAGTGCCCCATTTGCCCTCATGGGCTAGCCTGATGAGCTCTTTTCTCTGTTCCCAAGTCCTGCATTTCCTGTGTTGATTCTCCCAACAGAACCAGCGTTGGCATTTTGCGCTGCGTCGAACCTTTTGCCGAAAAACGCTTGGCAAGCCGCTGCAGAAGGTCAAGTGTTTTTGGGTCGCCTCCAGGCTGTCGGGATGTTTGCAGGAGGGATTCAAGCATGTTCTGGAAATGTAGGTTTGTGCAACTGAAGCAGATAAAAGCACTCCGTCACCTTAGCACAGTGATGGCTAACCTTGACACTCCAGATGTTTTGGGACTACAACTCCCATCATCCCTGACCACTGGTCCTGTTAGCTAGGGATGATGGGAGTTGTAGTTCCAAAACATCTGGAGTGTCAAGGTTAGCCATCACTGCCTTAGCGTAACACATTCCCAGCAGTGAGTGGGGCCGGAGGCAAAAAGTAGGTGGAGCAACGGATGCTAATTTTACCTTTGTGCAGTGAGCTAGTCTCTATGCACACGCTTGCTCCAACACCCCTCTCTATCCCCCACCCAGGCAAGCAAAGGGGCATCATCAGAGTTCAATGACACAATTCAGCCAGACAAATGTTCAAGGAGGGTGAAAAACCGGGCAGGTGGGGCTGGGGAAAGCTGGAGGAGTCCCGAGAGAAACTCGGAAGGCCACATCCAGCTCCTGGGCCCAAGGATGCCCACTTCTGCTATATTGCCAACAGATGCACTTTTTAAAAAGAAAGCCAGACTTTCTGGGGTTAGGAAAGTGGAGCAGAATGAAAGTGTAGGATGAATGACTAATGGGAACATCCTGCAAGCCAAACCGGGGGGGACGGGGGACGACTCGACAAAGACCAGACACAGTCTAACCACTGCGTAAGCTTTGTGCAAACAAGTCAGAATGAATGCTCAATAAGTAGGCCGCCTTGAGAGGAGTCGCAGGGAAAGCGTAGAGGAAGGTGGAAGTGTTTTGGGGGCCGGTGCTTTCAGCAGGCCTGCCCGCTCCCCCTGGGAGCAAGTGATCTCTCTCTTTCCTGCTCAGCGCCACAGTTACAAATCCCGACTAGCCTCAGAGGCCCTCCTCTGAGCCATTATAGAAAGTCAGCAGCAGGGGGAGAAATCAATACACCCCGGGCAGACGAGGCCATTCTGCCGGCTGGTCCTCCAGCCAAGGGGATTAGATGATAAAAGCCAGGAATGCTCTGGATTCTCTGCACGCCTGAAGCCTCCCATGACATCTGTGACGGAATTGCCCATCACGTTCGGGGTTCTGTTTTTGTGGCATTCAAAGACCCACAGCCGAAGACACGGTGGGTTATTTCGAAGAAATATACAGACAAAACAAGAACGCTTGGATCATCAGCTCCCTCCCCTCTGACACGTAGCCATAGGAAGATAGGAAGCTGCTTTATATGGAGTCAGAGCATGGATCCATCTAGCTCAGTACTGTCTACACTGACTGGCAGCAGAGTTTCAGAGTTTCAGGCAGCAGACATTCCCAGCCCTGCCTGGAGAGATGTGGTCATGGAAGAGACACATGCCCAGTGGAAGCTGTATATTTTATCCCGCCTTAGGGCATGTGGGACCATTGGTCTGGAAATAATCCAGCATGTTTGGTATCACCGCCAAACGATGTGTTTACACATATTAGTTGGCCAAGCTGAATTGTGAAGGGAGACATAACCACTGGCCACTGTTTACGATATCAGTTTTATAAAATGATCGTCTTAAAATTGTACGTTCCACTGCACGGGTATAGCTTTCATTTTAAAGTTTATAGGATATGTCAACTTTCTTGGTCAGGTAAAGGCCATGTTGGTTTGGAGCACCTGGTCCTGTGTTGTTTTTGAACAACGTGGTCAGCTCACGGCTGGTCTTTCCTTTCTTAAAATGAGGAAACGTGGTCTTTCCTTTCTTAAAATGAGGGGGAACTGCCGGGGGGGGGGTCAAGCTTTGCCCAGATAAGAACATAAGATGAGCCCTTCTGGATCAGGCCAGTGGCCCACCTAGTCCAGCATCCTGTTCTCACAGCGGCCGCCCAGTTGGCTATAAGAACCCCCCAGGAAGTACCTGAGCGCAAGAGTACTCTCTCCCTTCCTGCAGTCTCCAGCTACTGGTATTCAGAAGCATCATAGCTAGTAGCCATTGCATAGCGTTCCCCTCCAGGATGCTGTAACCCGACAGCCCTACCCCATTTAAAAATAATTGCAATTAATCAATGCATCATGGACATGTAAGGTGTCCTGGTTGCACTTCTCCAGGGGTGATGGGAAGGCCCATTGCTTCCCCATATCCAGGACGTTCCTGGCACTGACCAATCTGTCCTGATCCCCAGGCTAAGCCCCCCTGGAGAGCCTTCAGAGCGAATCCCTCGCTCTCCGAAGGGACCTCTCTGCTTCAGTCGGCATCAGCCTCACTTCAGTGGGAGCAGGAAGCTAGGGTGGGAGCGGTCACATGGGCGCCTCAGCTGACCCACAAAGTGAATCTCCGGCTTTGTTCTCCCCCAGCCGTTGTTTATGTCCCAGACAAAAGGATTGTTTATCATTTCTGGGGACACAGAAAAGTCCAGCAATGAAAGAGAGCTCTGTGCTTCGCAAGTCCGGTCCCCTGATGAGACGGGCTGGAGTTTTGTTTCCTTGGCTTTTTATACAAAATATTAAACGCCGTGGCGGGGGGGCTCTTCTCCACTCTGCGGCAATGTTTGTGCAATGCGGGTGGGGTGGGAGGGAGTCTTGTTTGCAAGGCTGGTCTGCTGTTTTATACAAATCAATAGGAAACAGAGCTGTTTGCCTTCTGTTTGGGCTGGGAGGGGGGAGAGAGAGCAGGTACATTGACAAGACTCTTTTCCAAGTTTTGAACAAAGGCATCTCAAGCAGTGGCTCCCAAACTTTTTTGTCCACCGTCCCCTTGGTCTCCTAAACTCACCCCCAGTGCATCCTATCCTATCCTATCCTATAAAAAGCAGTAACTCAGAAAAGCAGTTTTCACGACGCACTAAGAATTCCAAACAGTAACCATTAATTGCACATTTATTCCAGATCCAATTAAAACTACTTTGTTCAATCAATTCAGCAAAACTGATGAACTTGATCAAGTGATACCAGCTTTTTCAAAATCTGATACCGGTAGTCATTTAGCAAGACGACCAGGCTAGTTTCTGCACACTCCTACATCAACGTCTGGTTTAAAGTCACTTATCAGGATTATGAAATCTGCTTTAACTATTTATTTGTGCTTTTATCTCGTATTTTATCTTGTGAACCGCCCTTGGGTCATTTGAAGGATGGTATATAAATCTAATAAACAAACAAACAACAATAATAATATCATTATCTCCAGCACCCCCTTGCTGCCCCCTTGGTGTCCTTAGTGCCCACCTAGGTAATCCCACCCCCAAGGGGGCAGTGCTGCCCACTTTGGGGAACCACTTGTGTATTCTAAAGTACATTTAAACTGTTCATATTTTTTAAAACTGAAAACATCCAAATACAGCATAACTTGATCAGCCAGCTGATTCCACACACACTGACAGGGGTGGTAGGGGGGGCCCTTCGTACAAACGTAATAAGTCCTTTCATGCTTAAACGGTCAGAGAGACATTTTGGACAAAGCTACAGGCCTCAGCTGGGACAAAGGCAGATTCAGCTATGTAGCGAAATGTTGCAGTGCACTTTCCCCCCTCTCTGTGAGTGACGGCCACGTGTAATGACAACCATCCAGCCAGCAAAGTTTATTCAGCCTTCTTCTTTCCCAAGGTTTCAGGCAGGTGACATTCCCAGACCCACCAGGAGTTGCCGGCAACCCTGGGGATGTTCTGCCCTGAGCGACAACCCTATCCCTAAAAGGACGAGCAAGATTCCAGTCCTCATGGCGTTGTATAAAGGGTAGATTTAAGCGGGAACATAGGAAAACTGCCTTATACCAAAAGCAGGCCATTGAGGTTCGCCTACCCAGCGTTGTCTGCACTGACTGGCAGTGCTTCTCCAGGTTTTCAGAATTGGGGGATATTTTTGGCGATGCCGGAGATTGAACTTGGGGCATTCTCTGCTCGAAAAGCAGTTTACCCATCAAGTTCACGGGGTGATTTGGGGCCAGTCTTTGTCAGAGCCTTACATGCTTTACAAAGGGGTCATGTATCAGGCCATAGCTGTCCTCCGGTCTCCCTGCTCCAAGCTTAAAAACCTGTTGGATTTTCTTGCGGAAAATGACCGTTGTGTTTCTACCCGAGGGATTTAGAACCATGAGGGCTAGGCAGGAGAGCACCTGCTTTGCATGCAGAAGGACCAGGTTCTGCCCTTGCCAGCATCTCAAGGTACATCTGGGTCTGACTGGGAGAAACCACAGAGCCTAGGGGCTTGCCGATCAGAAGGTCGGTGGTTCGAATCCCCGCGACGGGGTGAGCTCCCGTTGCTCGGTCCCAGCTCCTGCCAACCTAGCAGTTCGAAAGCACATCAAAGTGCAAGTAGATAAATAGGTACCGCTCCAGCAGGAAGGTAAACGGCGTTTCCGTGCACTGCTCTGGTTCGCCAGAAGCGGCTTAGTCATGCTGGCCACATGACCCGGAAGCTGTACGCCGGCTCCCTCGACCAATAAAGCGAGATGAGCGCCGCAACCCCAGTCGTCCGCGACTGGACCTAACGGTCAGGGGTCCCTTTACCTAACATCAGGGAAGGTGAGCGCAATATTTACTGCAAGAGGATGCCAGAGTTTTGCCCCCTGATGCTCTGTGTCAGCTCAACAAAGGGAGATTATGATCCCAGCCCGGAATCGAGACAGCCAGTGACTGATGGGGAGATCATGTGAGTTCGCCGGTGGCCACAAGTCACCGCAAGGGAAGGAGTGCGATAAAGAGGATAAGTGAAAGGGGATAAACACACGAGGAACAGATGGCTGCCCGATACGCGAAGATGCTCAAGGACGGGAGGAAGTGAGGCCTTTTGTAGGGGCCGGTGCTGATCTTGTCCCAGCTGCACGTGGAATCGGACAGCGGGGCTTGGAGTGGGATGGCCTTTTATGAGACCGAACCGGGGGGGGGGGGGGAGATATTCACACCGGTGCTGATTTGCCAAAAAGCCTCTGCGCTTCATTTTTGCAACCAAAGTCAGAATTCGTAACCTGAGGCTCCTGGTTGGAGCTGCAGGGTTGAGCAGAAACTGCCTTATACTGAGCAGGATACTTAAGAACATCAGGCGTCTCTGGCTCAGACCAAGCCCATCCTGTTCCCACAGTGGCCAACCAGATTCCTCTGGATTCAAGCACAGAATCCCTCTCCCCTCCTGCAGTTCCCAGCCACTGGTAATCAGAAGCGTTTCTGCCTCCAGTTGGTTAGTAGCCATCAATAGCCCTCTTCTCCTTTGAATGCATCTCATCCAGCCCATTATCGCCTCCGAGTACCTGTTCAGCCCTCGGGCAACCCATGTACACCATTACGCAATTTTACAACATCTAGGGCATCCATTTGGGGATGTGGGTGGCGCTGTGGGTTAAACCACAGAGCCCAGGGCTTGCCGGTCAGAAGGTCGGCGGTTCGAATCCCCGCGACGGGGTGAGCTCCCGTTGCTCGGTCCCAGCTCCTGCCCACCTAGCAGTTCGAAAGCACGTCAAAGTGCAAGTAGATAAATAGGTACCGCTCTGGTGGGAAGGTAAAGGGCGTTTCCGTGCACTGCTCTGGTTCGCCAGAAGCGGCTTAGTCATGCTGGCCACATGACCTGGAAGCTGTACGCCGGCTCCCTTGGCCAATAAAGCGAGATGAGCGCTGCAACCCCAGAGTCCGTCATGACTGGGCCTAATGGTCAGGGGTCCCTTTAGGGCATCCATTGTTCAGGTAAATCCATGCGTCACATCCGCACTGCACGTTTTAACACCGCATTTAAAGCACATGGCTTTCCCTCAAATAATCTTGGGAATTGCTGAATGCCTCTCACAAAGGCATAATATTGTACAGCTTCCGGAGAATGCTGAAGAAAAGGGAAACCGGGGGAAAAGGAGAGAAGAGAAGAGGGAGTGAAAAAAAATAAAAAGGACTGTCCTGTCAGTTGCGTAAAAGAAATTATTCAAAATATTGTATCTAGAATGACATCCAACTGATCTACTTTCTGCTAGGCAATGTTTTCCCAATCTTCCAATCCAAACATCTCAGATTAATTCAGTTTCCTTTTTGCACAAGAAGTCCAAAAGGAACCACATCCCCCCCCAAAAAAAGGTCTGCTTCTGAGCCCAAATTTGCACCGGTGCATCGCTGGAAGTGCAACATGCTGGCGTTCACTGCCTTATGAGCAGAGGCTGTGTTAATCTGGTCCATAATTGCATTTTGTCGGGTCTCCCCCCCCCCCCCAGGGAGCCTAGTGTGATTTAAAATGCTTTAATCGTATCCGGAAAGGGCTCGTCGTTTTAATTGCTGCCTTGTTTCCTTGTAAATGTTTTCTTTATAGCATAGTTAGCGACAGGGTTTTCAAATATATGGGCTCAGGGAGACTCTCCTTCCTAGCAGCCATTTGCCATTATGCTGGGGTTGAATCTAGCAGGGTCTTTTGTTCAAGCGGCAATTTGGAGCTGATTTACTGAACTAAAACCCTCACACCTGGGGGGGGGGGAACGTATGTGATATTTTTAGAAGTATGTAAGAAGAGTCCTGCTGGATCAGGCCAGTGGCCCCTCTAGTCCAGCATCCTGTTCTCGCAGTGGCCAACCAGATGCCTGTGGGTAACCCGCAAGCAGGATTCGAACACAAGACCCCTCTCCTTTCCTGCGAATCCCAGCAACTGGGATCCAGGGGCATCGCTGCCTCTGACCGTGGAGGCAGAGCACAGCCATTGTGGCAGGGAGCCATCGGTAGCCTTTATCCTCCATGAATTTCATAGGATCACAGAATTGGAAGGGGCACCCTGAGGGTCATCTAGTCCAACCCCCTGCAAATGCAGGGATACATCGCAGCCATTCCATACAGGGATCAACCTTGGCGTTACCAGCACCACACTCTAACCCACTGAGCTATCCAGGATGTCTTAGATTTGTCCAGTTCTTTTTCCGACGCCGTCCAAGCTGCTGGCCGGCAGGGCCTCCTGCAGCAGTGAGTTCCATCGTGGCAGCTTGGGGAAAAAAACAAAAACTATGGCTGTGTAAAAACCCAGCAGGACCCAGGAAGGAACTACTGTACTGTGTGCAGTTTGCCCATCGCAAGATAAACAAGAGTTGCTTCAGTGGCGCAGGAGGGCAGGATTTATCCATGAAACCACGTAAACCTATAAATAGCGGTGGGGAAGTGAAGGTGGCTTGGGTTTATTACGCCCAAGCCGCCTTTCTTCCTTTCTTTTAATTCAGTCCTGCCGTGCCAGGAATAGCACCTAATCCCAAAATGTTAGGAGATTAGGATTCTAGCAAGAGGGCAGTTTCTCCAAGGCAGGATTCGTAGTGTGAATGGGAGCGTCTCCATGCAGGGAGGAGATGAGCAACTTGCCAGCCACCAAGCAGGGGTTTATGGGGGGGGGAGACCCCTGTCTGCTCTCAGCCGCTGTTTATTTCTGTGGGGTCACAAGAATGAGGCGTGCGGTTGAGCCCCAGAGACACAAATCGTGCCACAGGAGGAGACACAAATCGTGCCCCGGTGACGTCACTTGCTTATTTTTGGGATCTGCCCAAGGTGGTGTTTAATCCGACGGGGACGTCTGTCTGCAGCTTCAGACATCTTTGGCGGGGGGGTGGGGGGGTAGGAGGACAACGTTAGCTCGCGGGTTTAAAAGTTTGCCGTCCTCCCGATCTTAAACAATGCACAATCTCTGCCTGTCTATAGCTGGTCTTTTTACGCCAGGATGAAATTGTTCAGCTTGCAGCGAACTAAGTTCTACTCAGCGTATACCCATTGAAATTAATGGACCTAAGTTGCCCGTCGTGGCCATTGATTTCAGTGGTTCCAATATGAGTAGCGCCAGCACTAGACACAACCCTTATTCGTTAAGAAAACCATCAGAAGAGCCTGCTGGATCCGTCCGTGGCACACATTCTAGCCGTGCAAAACCATTTAATGAGGGCACGGAGCAAGGGCCAGTGAGAGGTGTGGCTTAGCAAGGGCCCAGAGGGCCAGATAGGGAGGTACAGAGGGCCACATTCAGCTCCCAGGATGGAGGATCCGCATCCCCGATAAATACACCAGAGTGGCAGTGTGGTATAGTGGTTAGAGTGCTGGAATAAGACCTGGAAGAGCAGGGCTCACGTCTTCACCCAGCCTCAAAGTTCACTGGGTTACCTTGGGCTGGTCCTTGTCTCTTAGCCTAACCTTCCTACCTCGCAGGGTTGTTGTGAGGGGAGAAGCATGTATGTCAAGCTGAGCCATAAATGTGAACTATATAAACACACAAACACAAATATGTAAAGGGGGAGGAAAATAGTTAATTCCTATTCCAAAAGTCAACAAAGCACATTCGGTAACAATTTCATGGGACAGTTAAGATAAATCTTGCTTGTGGGCATAAACTTAGCTCGACAGCACAATTGCTGCTTGTGCCTACTCAGAAGTTAAGTCTCTCCCAGTGCCGGATTTACGTATAAGCTAAACAAGCTATAGCTTAGGTCCCCACTCTCTCTTGTTGTTGTTGTTTAGTCGTTTAGTCGTGTCCAACGCTTCGTGACCCCACGGACCAGAGCATGCCAGGCACTCCTGTCTTCCACTGCCTCCCGCAGTTTGGTCAGACTCATGTTGGTAGCTTCGAGAACACTGTCCAACCATCTCGTCCTCTGTCATCCCCTTCTCCTTGTGCCCTCCATCTTTCCCAACATCAGGGTCTTTTCCAGGGAGTCTTCTCTTCTCATGAGGTGGCCAAAGTCTTGGAGCCTCAGCTTCAGGATCTGTCCTTCCAGTGAGCACTCAGGGCAGATTTTCCTTCAGAACGGAGAGGTTTGATCTTCTTGCAGTCCATGGGACTCTCAAGAATCTCCTCCAGACTCCTCCACTCTCTCTTAGGGCCCCCCAAAAATGTAAAGGAAAAAAACCCTGGATGTACATTTCCAAAATATAAGATAAAAAACAAATGAAATAAAACCTACATACTGGTACAGCAAGTGTGTTTTGTGTTGTGTAGGCTCCTATGATGTAAGTCATGGGCCCTGCCTGCTAGCCTGCTCCCTAAAATATCACTGGTTTGCTCCTTTCTAAGGGATGCGGGTGGCGCTGTGGGTTAAACCACAGAGCCTAGGGCTTGCCGATCAGAAGGTCGGCGGTTCGAATCTCCGCGATGGGGTGAGCTCCCGTTGCTCGGTCCCAGCTCCTGCCAACCTAGCAGTTCGAAAGCACGTCAAAGTGCAAGTAGATAAATAGGTACCGCTCCGGCGGGAAGGTCAACGGCATTTCCGTGCGCTGCTCTGGTTTGCCAGAAGCGGCTTAGTCATGCTGGCCACATGACTCGGAAGCTATTCGCTGGCTCCCTTGGCAACCCCAGAGTCGTCCGCAACCCCAGAGTCGTCCGCTACTGGACCTAATGGTCAGGAGTCCCTTTATCTATATATATAGGGTGCCTACATTCTGCATGGACTGGTTCCATGACAATCTGTGCAAATGGCTTTAGGTTCATAAATTACCATATAGCACATATTCAGCACAAAAAACAGCGACAATTTGTTGTTTACAAAGGACAGCTGGACATATAAAGGGCCTCATCACCTTCAGTAGCTTAGGGCCTCATCAAACCTAAATCCAGCCCTGGTCTCTCCCTGTTCAATGGGGTTTCCCTCCCGGGAATAAAAGTATTTAATTTCCGTGCATAAGGAGGTAAGGATCAGGCCAACGGGGGCTCATCTAGTCCCCGCATCCTGCTCTCACAGCGGTCAACCAGATGCCCCCATGGCAAGCCCACCGTCAGGATCCGAACCCAAGACCAGCCTCCTCTCCTGGTGTTTCCAGCGAGTGGCATTCAGATGCATTGCTGAGCATAGCATCTCCCAAGCAAAATAAAAATGGAAAGAAAATCAAACTGGCTCAGCGACTCCTCCGGTCTCAAAGCGCCCTCTCTCGGCGCGCTGCGGAAACACCGAATGAGGTTTTGCTCCTTTCCAAACCATCCTTGCAGCGGCAGCCCGGGACGCAGCGGCGGCGGCGCGGAGGCTTCTGGGAGATGTAGTCTCCCTGCAGCTGCAGCCGAGTCAGCTGGAGAACTACAGCTCCCAGGTTTGCAAAGAGCCAAGAGAGAGAGGAAGCGAAATTGGGTTATCTTCCCGGCTTGGTGCAAGGAAGAAAGGGGGAAGGGGGGAAAAAGGTGGCGGGGGGTCCCGTTTAGTTGCATTTCGTTGCAAAAATTCAGGGGCGTCGGAGGCGTTTTTTGCACCGGGAGGGAAAATGAACGTGGTGTTTGCAGTCAAGCAGTACATCGCCAAGATGATCGAGGAAAGCGGGACAGGCATGAAGGTGCTTCTGATGGACAAAGAGACGGTGAGCTCGGAGAGGGGGAGGGAGGAACCTGCCAGGGGCCCTTGCTCCATCCAGCCCAGTGTTGCCAGCACTGGCTGGCAGCAGCGGCGGCGGCTCTCCAGGGTTTCAGGGCAGGGGTAATTCCCAGCCCTTCAGGGGATGAGCCGGCGGGTATTTTGCATGCGGAAAGGGGGCTCTGGCACTCAGATCCAGGCCGTTCCCTAAAACTAAAATCAAGATTCCAGTCCTCACTGATTTGGACTGATTTGGACAGGTGAGCAGGTGAAGGTGACTTGTACTGAGATCATTGGCTCATGGGGGCTCAGTAGTGTCTACACCGGCTGGCAGGGGCTGTCCAGAGCTTCAGGGAGGAGATGCCACTGGAATTCGAACCTGGGGCCTTCTGGATGGAATTCAGGGTGACAGGCAAAGTTCTCTGGGGATTCTATGTTGCAGCTGCCGGTTGGGGCTTGGCTAAAAGTGGTGACTGCAGGCTTGCAACATCCCACTTAAATAGCTGGTTTCCAGCACTGACCTGTTGTGATTTCTCATTTCAATTGGGCACAAGGTGTGGGGGATCTTTCTTTCCCCTAGGGGGGGGGGTCCCTTTTAACCGCAGTTTTCTGATTCGGAGACTCCCTGCTCTGATGGACCCCACCGCCTCCTTTGTGTCTCCATGGCCCCCTAGATGGTGCTGGACTCCAGCTGGCAGCAAGCCTGACACGGCCAGTGGTAAGGGTGGGAGTTTGAGTCCTGCAACATCAGAGTCCTTCAGAGGAAGACCTTTTAATAATAATAATAATAATAATAATAATAATTTATACCCTGACCATCTGGCTGGGTTTCCCCAGCCACTCTGGGCGGCTTCCAACAAAAGATTAAAATACAATAATTCACCCAATATTAAAGGCTTCCCTAAACAGGGCTGCCTTCAGATGTCTTAGAAATACATAGACAGATAATTATGAAATTTTTGTGAGGTTTAATAAGTTAGCTGTTTATATTAGGACAACTTTTCTGCTGTACTTTATTGGAAGGAGAAGAATAATCATTTCCTCAATAACAATTTAAACAATTTATTTAACTAAAACAATAACATTATACCATATCCTATATAATAATCTCCAAGTGTCCCTGCGTCCAGTCTGTGTGTCAGTGGTTTTTTGCCACTGCGCATGTCCCACAGGGACGCAGGGATTGGACGACGCAGAGACTTCGGGCCTCGGATTGGCCGGGAGCGGACGAGGGCGGGGCTGTGCCTTTCCGGGGTTGGCGGCTCCTCCAGCGCTGTTGCCAGTCGCTCCAGAGAAGCCTCAGTGGCCGGAGAACAGCAGCGGCCTCTCCGCCGGGGAGAACCCAGCTGCAGCCGCTGCCGCCGACGCGGTCCACACAAAATGCCGGCCTCCCTGACAGGAACAGGAGTAACGAACCAACCAGCGGCGCCCTCGGCCACGGTGCGCATGCACCAACGGCGAACCGCACGGGGGGGAGGGGAGGGAGCGGAAGATCACCCTGAGGAGGCGTTCGCCGCAATGGCGGCTCCGGCGCCCGCTACCGCTGCCTCCCCCCTTGCTGCCACTGCCGAGCAGGGAGTGAGCACCGTCTGCCATGCTCGCCCGGCTCGGGGTCCTCCGCCTCGAGAGAGCGAGCGTGCGCACGGGCTGCCACGTCTCCGTCTCTCTCCTTTTCCCCCTCAGGGACGCCATGCTCGCCCGGCTCGGGGTCCTCCGCCTTGAGAGAGCGAGCGCACGCACGGACTGCCGCGTCTCCGTCTCTCTCCTTTTCCCCCTCAGGGACACGTTGTGAGGAGACGGGTGGCGGCGGCCGAGGCAGCCCCTTTTCTTCCGAGACTTCCGCCGCGCTGCCAGGGGAAGCCGGAGGCGGCCTGAGGGGATGGGGAGGGACGCAGAAGGGCGGCGCTTCAGCGGCCGCCGCGGCGCTGCAACCGCCTCATGCCGGGCTCGCGGGCGAGCCGGGATCGGCTACTGCCTCCGCTGCTCGAGCAGCTCCAGGCTGCGTGCCGCCCTCCGCTTGCCCAGGCAGGCTTTGCCTCCCCGCCTCGCTCGCCGTCTCCCGCTCCCGACCCGCCCCTTTCCCCGATGCGCCCACCCGCCTCTCTCGCCGGCTCCACCCCTTCCCCTTCGGCTCCCAGCTCCACATTTACCGCCCATTCCATCCCCCCGCCTCCGATGACCTACCCTTCCCATTCGTCCATCCACCCACTCGGGCTTATCTACCCCTCGCGTACCAGGCGAGGGGAGGTGGCAGCGCGTTGGGCGCGTGGAGGGACGGACTGAGCGGCCCAGCAGGGAAGGAGGGCTGCTGCTTGCCCTGGCCGGGAGAAGGCGAGCCGGCTGCGCGGACCTTTCCTCTTCCGGGACGCGCGGCGCGGAGCTCCCTCGAGGGGAAGGAGGGCGGCGGGGTTTAAAAGGAAAAGGAGGGTGGCCGCCACTCCCCCCATATAATTTCTAGCGCCCGTTATCTTAACGGGCTTAATTTACTAGTGTATCCATGTTTGTTAACTGATGTTGTTAAACAATTTTTTTTAAAAAACTTAGACTGAGTTTTAGCACACATGAAAAACTTAAAACAAACCCTTATTTCCTGATGAATAGTTTTTGGACTATAATGTAACTGAAATAGAAAACTATCTTTAGAAAGATTTTTCCTCCGAAAGCATTTTATTTTAAAAATCCAATTAAAATAACAAAAAATCCGATTAATTTTTTTAAAAAATCTGATTTTTTTATATATGTATTTTTAAAAATCATTGATTTTTATCCACCCTGCTCGCAGACCAGTATCGTGAGCATGGTGTACACACAGTCTGAGATCCTGCAGAAGGAGGTCTACCTCTTTGAGCGCATCGATTCAGCCAACCGGGAGAATATGAAGCACCTGAAGGCCATCTGCTTCCTGCGACCCACCAAGGTGAGCCCGTGCCAGAGGTGGGGGAACATCTGGGGGAGCCATCCAGATGTTCTGGGCTCCTGCGACCATCACCTCTCCCCACCAGCCATACACGTCACTGGGAGCTTGCATGTTTATTGATTTCAAACCAGAATGGATTTGATTTAAATCAAACCGATTTAAATCACGATTTAAATTACTAGTCAGTAAGACTTGATTTAAATCACTAGTCAGTAAGACTTGATTTAGATCATTATTTTTTTTTTACAGAAAGACTCATTCTTGCTGGTATAATCTTAATATTCACAACCAGATGAAGGTTTCATTTTTGGAATAATAAATTATCAGAGTAGTTCTTACAGTTATATAAAAAATTATTGATTTGGTTATACTATTAGAAACACATTGACAGATAATTATGAAATCATTGTGAGGTTTAATAAGTTAACTCTTTATATTTGTAGTTACAGGTAGGTAGCCGTGTTGGTCTTTTAAAATAAAGCATTTTATTTAAAAATCTGATTTAAATCCAAAAAATCCAATTTTTTTATTTACTGGTATTTATTTATTTTTTTAAAAAACAACCATTGATTTTTATCCACCCTGTTTCAAACCCAAGGGCGGGCAATGACAATCAAATATATAGCTATATAAAACAACTTCCAAATTACCAGGTGTAAGATGAAATACTTCGCTTTCTGTAACTGGTTTAAGGACTTGATTTCTCGCCTCACTGTGGTTTCTGCATGGGTTGTCCTTTCAGGAAAACGTGGATTACCTCATCCAGGAGCTGCGGCGTCCGAAATACAGCACCTATTTTATTTGTAAGTACGGAAAGCCTCTAGATGTGTTGTGTTTTCCTGGCAGCACGGCGTAGTGGTTAGAGCTGGACCTGGGAGAGACTAGAGTTCAAATCCCCCACTTGGTCATGACGTTCCCTGGGTGTCCCCTTGGGCCAGTCCCTGCCGTCTCTCAGCCTAACCTGCCTCACAGGGTTGTTGTGGAGAGTGCATGAGAAGTGGGGGAACATCACCTTGAGATGCTTGGAGAAGAAGGTGTCATAGAAAGGCAAAATAAATAAATAAATTCTCCCCTGACAAGTTTCATAATAATAATAATATTCCATGTCATGTGGCCAGCATGACAAAGTTGCTTCTGGCGAACCAGAGCAGCGCACGGAAAGGCCGTTTACCTTCCCGCCAGAGCTGTACCTATTTATCTACTTGCACTCTGACATGCTTTCTTACTGCTTGGTTGGCAGGAGCAGGGACCGAGCAACGGGAGCTCACCCCGTTGCAGGGATCCGAACCGCCGACCTTCTGATCGGCAAGCCCCAGGCTCTGTGGTTTAACCCACAGCGCCACCCGTGTCCCCATGGGGTCGTAAGAGGCGTCCAAATGGATGGCAGGCAGACGAACGACCAAAATACAGAATGTATTAATAATATTATTTAGGCTTGATATGTTCTACCGGTAGATTTCAGTAGTGCTTCTTTTTTATGCATGTGTTAGCTGCCTTGGAGAGAAACCCGGACGGCGCATCTTTTAAGAATAAACAATTCTCATTGATAGCCGCATTAGCCACAAATGCTTGGTTATTTGGGGATGGCGTGAGCTGACCCAAACAGGCCTCTAGAGGTCATCCTCGGCTCACACAATAGCCCCGATGGAGCAGAACAGCTGCTTGGTTTGCAGCAAAAGGCTGATTTTGGCCTTGCTCCTGGAAGACCTTGATGGCAAGAGTGGATAGGGCCCACTGTGGAACAGACCCACATTCCACCCAGCGGCCGCTGTTTCCCCCTTCCCTCCATCACTTATCCGGCTGCCTTTCTCTCCCTGCCTCCTTCCAGATTTCAGCAACGTCATCAGCAAAAGCAACGTCAAGTCTCTGGCCGAGGCCGACGAGCAGGAAGTTGTTGCAGAAGTCCAGGTACATCTACGGTCAACAAGCCACAAGTCTGGGAAGTCTCTTGGCTTCCTTTTCTTTAAAAAAATAAATAAAAAATTATACTTTTCAGGTTTATACCTTCCACTAATTTTAAAATCATATCGACATTTCTAAACTTGACTTACTTCCCCCTCTTTCTGCGGTTCCTTAAATTTATTTTTAACATCTTCTGCATATCCAGATTAACTTAATTTACTCAAAACAAAATAAAAATATTCCTTCCAGTAGCACCTTAGAGACCAACTAAGTTTGTTCTTGGTATGAGCTTTCGTGTGCATGCACACGAAAGCTCATACCAAGAACAAACTTAGTTGGTCTCTAAGGTGCTACTGGAAGGAATATTTTTATTTTGTTTCGACTATGACAGACCAACACGGCTATCTACCTGTAACTTAATTTACTCATTTATTCATCTTCTTTAAATATATACCTTGGATCCCGAATGCCTTGCGAGTCGAACGTTTTGGCTCCCGAACGCCGCAAAACCGGAAGTGAGTGTTCCGGTTTGCGAACGTCCTTTCGGAAGCCGAACGTCCGACACGGCTTCCGATTGGCTGCAGGAGCTTCCTGCAGCCAATTGGAAGCCGCGGCTTGGTTTCCGAACGTTGTGGAAGTCGGAACAGCGTTAAATAGCTTCTCGGGCATCGCTGTGACACCCAGTCTCTCCCGCTTCTCGTCTGGCAGGAATTCTACGGAGACTACATCGCCGTGAACCCCCACGTGTTCTCTCTCAACATCTCCGTCTGCTGTCAGGTAAGTGCCGTGAGAGGAAACCCGGTAACTTCCAGGCCTCCTCACAACGCTCAGCGCCAGTTCCCAGGATTCTTCGGGGGAAGCCGTGGCCCTCCAAAGCATAGCTGTCAACCCTCCCCTTTTTTGCGGGAAACTCCCTTATTCCAATGCCGTTTCCCGCTGCTATCCTGGATTGTTGATATCCCTTAAATTTCCCGGATTTCAAAGGAAGCAGCTCCTCTCCCTCCCTGCCGGCCAGAGAGGCTCCTCAGCTGCGTTGCTCGGCTGCCAATAAGGAGTCTGAGACCGACTGGGGGCGGAGCTTGCATGCCTTGTGCAGCCAGACCCTCACGCCCAACCAGACAGACAGCCTGCCTGCCATCTATGCGCTCGCTCTTTCGCTCACCTGTTCGCGCGCAGCCTCTGGAGCGCAGGGTGGCGAGGCTACTTGGTGCCATTGCACCGCCCTCGCGGCATCCCTTATTTTCAAATCCGAAAGTTTGGGGAAAATCCCTTATTTTCAAATCCGAAAGTTGACAGCTATGCTCCAAAGGGGTGCGATATCTGCGTCGAATGTCTGGTGCAGGTGGAGGCGTCAAAAGTCACCTAGCAGCAGACTAGGCAAGATGTTTCATCATAGCAGAGCGCGAGAGGTTGGGTGGCCGTCTTGTCATGGGTGCGTCGCAGGGGGTTGGACCAGATGACCCCCGGAGTCCCTTCCGACGCGGGGGACACTGGTCTAAACCACTGAGCCTCTTGGGCTTGCCGATCAGAAGGTCGGCGGTTCGAATCCCCATGACGGTGTGAGCTCCCGTTGCTCCGTCCCAGCTCCTGCCAACCTAGCAGTTCGAAAGCACACCGGTGCAAGTAGATAAACAGGTACCACTGTGGCGGGAAGGTAAACGGCGTTTCCATGTGCTCTGGTTTCCGTAATGGTGTCCCATTGCGCCAGAAGCGGTTTAGTCCTGCTGGCCACATGACCCGGAAAGCTCTCTGTGGACAAACACCAACTCCCTCGGCCTGAAAGCGAGATGAGCGCCGCAACCCCATAGTCGCCTTTGACTGGACTTAACCGTCCAGGGATCCTTTACCTTTACCTCTACGATTCTGTGGCTGCTCCAGGGGGATCGCCTAATCAGGTTGCTGGCCACTTTCTTTGCGTATTTTTAAGTCGTATTTTTATGTCGTGAACTTCTCTGTGATCTTCAGGTGGCAGTGTACAAATTTAATAAGTAAAACAAAACAGGCCTTGCTCGCCTCTCATTGATCTTTTCGTTGTTTTTTAGGGCCACAGCTGGGACCAGGCTCAGCTCTCCAGGACCACCCAAGGCTTGACCGCCCTGCTCCTGTCCCTGAAGAAATGCCCCATGATCCGCTACCAGCTCTCTTCTGAACCAGCCAAGAGGCTGGCAGAGTGCGTCAAGGTTCGTTCTTATTTAGTAAAAGTATTTATATGACACTGCCTAGTGAATTATTATTATTTTTTAAGAGAACATCAGGGCAGTGCACAACAAAGTGCATGCGATAAATCGTAAAGCACCATTTGCCTCTTCCACAAGTCTCTCAAGAAATTAGGGATAAGTAACATGTAATTCGGGACACGGGTGGCGCTGTGGGTTAAACCACAGAGCCTAGGGCTTGCCGATCAGAAGGTCGGCGGTTCGAATCCCCGCAACGGGGTGAGCTCCTGTTGCTCAGTCCCTGCTCCTGCCAACCTAGCATAGAATCATAGAATCATAGAGTTGGAAGAGACCACAAGGGCCATCCAGTCCAACCCCCTGCCAAGCAGGAAACACCATCCAAGCATTCCTGACAGGTGGCTGTCAAGCCTCTGCTTAAAGACCTCCAAAGAAGGAGACTCCACCACACTCCTTGGCAGCAAATTCCACTGTCGAACAGCTCTTACTGTCAAGAAATTCTTCCTAATGTTTAGGTGGAAAGCATGTCAAAGTGCAAGTAGATAAATAGGCACCGCTCCGGCTGGAAGGTAAACGCCGTTTCCGTGCACTGCTCTGGTTTCGCCAGAAGCGGCTTAGTCATGCTGGCCACATCACCACATCACCCGGAAAAACTGTCTGCGGACAAACGTCTGCTCCCTTGGCCAGTAAAGCGAGATGAGCGCCGCAACCCCAGAGTCATCCGCGACTGGACCTAATGGTCAGGGGTCCCTTTACCTTTTAACATGTAATTCAGAACTTTCCTAACTGTGTCGCGAAACGTTTTGTGTGTCGGCAGCAGTGGGCAGGTGTGTTGTCTCACACAAACATTCCCCACCCTCCTCCCGGGGCTGTGAACGGGTTAGTTTAACCTCTGGCTTGCTAGCAAAACTGAATTACCGTGTCACGAAGTGATGCGTGTCTATAAAGTGTGTCGTCAACATGAAAAGTCTGGAAAGCTCTGATCTAATTGTTTGGAAGTGTTTCTTGATGTAACACAGCTTTTTATTCTCAGCAGTCCTTGTGCCCCTGGAGGTCTCCACTGTTGTGTTTCAGTCTATATCTTGCAAGTCACGATATACCACACTTTTTGCTCTCTCTCGTTTCTTAGGACGGCACCTTGCACTTACCTGTCTGTATCTTATTGCAAATATCTGGATAACCAGCTTTATCATTATAACACCCCGTGCCAGCCTTGGTTTGGTTTGGTTGCATTTATATGTGCTTGTCTCATGAAGTTCTATTTTGTTATTTGGGTTATATGCTTATTAAACCGAAAACACTGTTTTATTTGAACTTGGGGCCCATCTATCTATATTGCCTACACTGACTGGCAGCAGTGGCTCTCTAGGTTTCAGGCACGAGTCTCGCTGGAGATGCCCCTGGGGATTGAACCTGCAAGCAGAGGCGTAGGAAAGTCAGGTGGTACGCGGTGCGGAAAATTCCTTGTCACCCCCCCCACACACACACATTGATTATTTTTATATTTTTATTTTTTGCCTGCAAAAATGGTTTTATGTTATTTCATATTTTCTTACAAAGGAATAATAATAAGTAATAATAATAATAATAATAATAAAAATAATAAAAAACTTTTATTTATATCCTGCCCTCCCCGGCCAAAGTCGCGCTCAGGGCGGCTATCATCAGATACATAACATTGCTATAAAATTAAACAATAATTAAATTACCTCCTAAAAACATGTCAAAATCAAATTAAAGTCTAATTAGATGGCTTTCCGCAGGGTTAGGGTTGGGAACAGTAAGTGCTCCACTGAATTGAAATTTCAGCCTTCACGACATAGGAAAACGGCCAAGTAAACAGCTATTTTCGTGGAGGAGGGTCAAGATATTAACTGATATGCATGAAATTTCATATATAGCTATATAATCCCTAGTGTAGTAAGATAAGACCTTTGGAGCAGGCATTTTTTTTTAAAAAAAACCCAAAACGTTTTTTATGAACCGCCCTAGTAGGGCAGTAATTGTTCCTTGATAATTTGTCACCCCCCTCCATGATGGAACCTGGGGCGGACCGCCCCCGCCCTCCACTTCCTATGCCCCTGCCTGCACGACAAGCAGATGCTCTCGCACTGAGCCCAAAAAAGTCACAGGCGAGTCTTTTTTGCCTTCCAGTGTTGGGGTAGAAAAAATTAAGTTTGCAGTCCCTGTGCAGAGGACCTTTCCACACCTTAACTACCTGGCTAGCCTCTTGTTTTCCTCCCCTCCAAACAGCAAGTGATCACGAAAGAGTATGAGCTTTTTGACTTCCGTCGCACCGAAGTCCCTCCGTTGCTGCTGCTCCTGGACCGCTCGGATGACGCCATCACTCCGCTCCTGAACCAGGTGAGAGTCTCATTCCTCTCCGTCGCCTTGAAGCTGTCTTTAAATGGGAATCTGTGGATCTGCCTTATACCTGGGAGGAGGAGGTGCCGGAAGCCGGAGAGGTAACAGATCTTAGCGAGTGGAGAGTCTGTGGCAGAGAGCAGTCCGGAGGCACAAGCGGGAGAGGAGGGAGGCCAAGAGGCAGCGATGAGAGGCACAGGTGTCCCTCCTGCTGCAGCAAGCTCCCCTCCCTCCTGGCCTCCCAGGACCAGTAGAGGCATGAAACGGGAGGAGCAAAGGCAGGTGTGCCGGCATAGTCTCAGATTGCTTGGGGAAAACCCTGGAGAGGACGGGACTTAGTCCCTGCAACTGCCTCATAGGCAGGGCCGTCTTTACCCAGGGGTGCAGGGCACCTGGGCACTAAATTCTGGGGGGCGCCAGGTGCCCATCCCTGAAGCCGCCAAAGCTCTGAACTAACTACCTGTTATGAAATAATAATAAATAATTTTGAAAAACAAAATACATATATACCTAGGTATTACCGAAATGTATACCTACTGTTTCACCAAAGGACTTTCGACTTTGTGCGCTCATTTACCAAAGACGCGCTGCGCCAGCGGTGGCGCTTGTCACTCACAACGGTGCTGCTTCTCAGACTCAACAACGGCACTTGTCATTCTCAGCGGCTCCGTGCACGTGAAATTAACTAAATTTCGGGACGCTGGGCGGATCTTTGCATCCCGGCGGCGCATATGCTAAAGACCCATATGCTCATGGGGCAAGACCTACGAAGAAGGGTTACTGTGCTCATTAGGCCTGGCACTCCCGGGCACACCTTGTTTTTTCTGATAAAGTGTTCGTCTACTCCGTGTGATTTATTGCTGGCCCGCCCCAACACTAAACCAAGCGCCACTGGTCCATCTAGGTCAGCGTTGCGTACACTGGCCGGCAGCAGCTCTCCGGGATTTCAGATGGAGATGTTTAGAAATGCCTGCGAAGGTCCCACCGATCCTTTTCCTAAGTTTTGGAATTTTTCTTGCTTCTGCTGACTCCTCTTTCCTCTCTGCGTAGTGGACATATCAGGCAATGGTCCACGAGCTGCTTGGAATTAACAACAACCGCATCGATCTCTCGCGAGTCCCGGGCATAAGTAAGGACCTCCGGGAGGTGGTCTTGTCGGCCGAGAACGACGAGTTTTACGCCAACGTAAGTCTTTTGGAAGGTACCTTTTATCTCATGTGGTCATGTGGGGCAGTGTTCCCCAACCTTGGGCCTCCAGCTGTTTTCGGACTACAATTCCCATCATCCCTGACCACTGGTCTTCCTAGCAAGGTAGGATGGTAGGATTCAAAATAGTTGATCAAATTGAATAAAAAAGAAATTAAGGTATAATATGATGTACTATATAAAGAATATATAAATCGTGTAAATAAAAATGGTACATAAAAATAACAGGAGAAGGTAGGGGGGAAGTCATTGTTAATAAGGTATAAGGTGTAGGGGTTGTTTTGAATGGTAGATTTGTTGATGCTGTTTTTGTGTTGGAGAGGGGTGGTGGGAGGAGGTGGACATGGTTGTTATAGTTACGTTTTCTTCTGTTTGAATTTTAAGATCATCTGGGAGAAAAAGAGAAAGAAAATAATATGTTAAATCAGATGGAGAAATGACAATTTGTAATATATTTCTGTTCAATTTTGTGTTCTGTGCAAAATCTAATAAAAATTAAAAAAATTTTTAAAAAAACAGCTGGAGGCCCAAGGTTGGGGAACACTGATGTGGGGTAATAAAGGCTTTTTGGGAAATGATATATAATGAACTGGAAAAAATGTTTGAAATAACTTTTGTAAAAAGGAACAAACAAAAGCCTTTTTGTTAGGAATTATAGGTACCGATATCCCAAAGGATGCTGGACCCCCCCTTTGGCTTCCTCCAGCAGCATCCAGACTCTCCTGACGTTTCCTTCGATCCGCTGCTTTTTCTCGTTTGCAGAACATGTACCTAAACTTTGCGGAAATCGGCAGCAACATCAAGAACCTGATGGAAGACTTCCAGCGGAGGAAGCCCAAGGACCAGCAGAAACTGGAGTCCATCGCAGACATGAAGGTAGCTTGGAAGGGAAAGGCCACCAGCAAACGCTTGCCCAGGAGCAGGGAGCTTGCAAGAGTTTTGGGCTGGGGGGATGGCAGACCAAGTTAATGGAATACAGTCGTACCTCTGGTTACGATTGCTTCATCACGGGATACGAACACGCCGAACCCGGAAGTACTGGAACGGGTTACTTCCGGGTTCGGCAATTCGCGCATGCGCAGATGCGCAAAATGACGTCACGCGCATGCACAGAAACGTCAAATCACACAATGAGCATGCGCAGATACGGCGCTTCAAGTTACGGGCTTTTCATGTTGCGAACAGGGCTCCGGAACGGATCCCGTTCTCAACCAGAGGTACCACTGTATGCAGAAATGGCGAGACTGACAGGAAGGATCAGAAACCAGGAAGGTCAAGTATTCTTAAAAGATTGTAATAACTTTTTAATATGCTTAAAAGACCACTGTAGACAGTTAAAATCATTGGCAGGCATACAGTGACACTTGTAATGTGAAATGAACCTTGGTAACTACGATTATAGAACAGATGGATAACGGTAAAAAATGCAGGAAAAAGAAAAAGATTTTTTTTTTTAATGGAACCCATGGAGGGAGGGGAGGAGGTCCGAAGGTTCAAAAGAACCTTTTTATTTTTATGTTTTGGTATGGTTAAAGTTATCTATATATATAAAGTCCCTGTGTCTCTGCGTCCAGTCCGTCCATCCGTCCATTTGCGCTACTGCGCATGTGCCGCACGGACTCAGGGATTGGAGCGCAGAGACTTCGGCGGCAGCAGGTGCGGCGTGCTGAGTGGCCGGAGGGCGCGCGGGCGTTCGAGCGAGCGGCGGCCATTGCTGATTGTGAGACAGTGGCTGAGGCGGATGAGGAAGGGCGGGCGGCGGCAACGGAGGAAGAGGAGAAAGAGGCGGTGGCTGAGGCGACTGAGACTGGGGAGTCCGAGCGGGGGAGGCCAGTGCTGGTGGCGGTTGCCCTCGGGGGTGGGGTGCAAGGGGTGTCGTCACCATCCTCCTCCCCATCGCCCGTGAGGGAGGTGCGCGCAGCCCCGCCCGCGGAGGGCAGCGAGGAGCGCCGGCGGCCTCCGGCCCGGCCCGCCCTCCCCGCCTCCCTTTGGCCCTCCCCGCACCGGAGTGGACTGGGCGGGCGCAGGCCGGGCGAGGGGCCTTGCCGGCGGCAACGCTGACAGCAGCAGCATCGGCCACGGAGGAGGAGAAGGACCTGAAGGGTGAGCGGCTGCGCTCCGCGGAGGAGGGCTGGATCCAGCAGCGGGAGGAGGAGGACGAGGCGTTGGGGGCCGCGAGGGGCGAGGGAGTGTCTATGTTCTAGCGCCCGTTAAATTAACGGGCTGAACGTCCACTAGTTGTGTATAAATTCATGTAAAACCAAGAAAGTTTTGATTTTTAAAAAAACCAGTTTTGGACTGGGACCTGTAGGAGACCAGGGTTCAAATCCCCACACAGCCGTGGAGCTTGACTCGGGGCCAATCATTGCCTTTAAGCAGGGGTAGGCAACCTAAGGCCCGGTGGCCGGATCCGGCCCAATCGCCTTCTCAATCAGGCCCGCGGACGGTCCGGGAATCAGCGTGTTTTTACATGAGTAGAATGTGTCCTTTTATTTAAAATGCACCTCTGGGTTATTTGTGGGGCATAGGAATTTGTTCATTATTATTTTTCAAAATATAGTCCGGTCCCCCACAAGGTCTGAGGGACGGTGGACCGGCCCCCTGCTGAAAAAGGTTGCTGACCCCTGTCTTTTAGCCTGATCTACCTCGCAGGGTTCTTAGCAGGATAAAAGAGGAGAGCTTTGGGTGCCACCTTGAGCTCTGTTGAGGAAACGTGAGCCGGGCTCTGAGGCGTCCTCTCCCCTTCCTCTGCATCCTTCAGGCCTTTGTGGAGAACTACCCTCAGTTCAAGAAGATGTCCGGCACGGTTTCGAAGCACGTCACTGTGGTGGGGGAGCTGTCCCGGCTGGTGAGCGAGAGGAACTTGCTGGAGGCCTCGGAGGTAGAGCAGGAGCTTGCCTGCCAGAACGATCACTCCAGCGCTTTGCAGGTACCCCCAGCTCTGAGGCCGGAGCCTTCTCCAAAATCCTAAATAAATAAATCCCCTCTCGGTGCGCCGTACAATAAAATAAACCTTGCCTGTCAGGGATCTGCCTCCCCCTGCCAGTCCAGCTCTGAGTGTTTATAGGCAGCCGGCACGTGTTCTAACTACTGATTCATTTTCGAGTGAAAGCAGCAGTTCCTCGGGGGAGAAGCAGTTAGTGGCTGGGAGAGAAGGAGTGCCAGGGCTCCAGGGATTTAGTGGGAGGCCTGGCACCACCCAGCAGGCTCGATCAGAGGGAGAGACGTCAGGTCCGGCGCATAGATTACGTAGGAGGAGGAAGAGGCAATTTAGGCTGCCAAGATTGTGGTGTTGGCGCCAAAACCGGAGGGAGGCACTTCCGGATTCTGCTAGTGACTGAAACAGACATGATAAGACTAAGTTCTGCACTGTAAATAATTTGGCACTGATTAAAAGAACTAAAAGACAAATGGTTTGGCTTTTCTGTTGAACAACCGATAAAGGAACCTGACAGTGCCACAGAAGCGTTAGAAGGCATCCGATCCAAGGGCCCAAAGCAGATTTTCGCAGCCCGGCTCAGAGATGTTAACGGATTCGTTTTGGTTCGTAGGTGCAAAACCAAACCCTGACTTCGGATCATGGCTTGTTGGCAGAGAGCAAACCACAGTTCTAGGCTGGGTTCACAATTCCAAACGAAACAAACCATAGTTTAGTGTTCCGTGTGAACCTGACATGTTTGTGTGTTTCTGTTTGTGTCTAATCTTCCGGTTTTTCAGCCTCCAGTCATGTTGGAAGTGCTTTTTGGGATATCTGCCTGCTTTTCAGTTGACGGGTGCGTTCTGAACTTTCAAAACTCAGAAATGACCAGGGCTAAAAAGGCAAAAAGAAGAAATAATCAGGGTTCTGTTCTGTGTTCTTAAAGGTTCTCCTCCTCTGGATCCTGCCCTCCACCCACTGCCCTAAATCCTGGGATCTTTCAGAGAGATGCTGCTTTTATATAAAGAATTTCTTTGGGGCAGTGGAGATACTTTCTAATTTTATTTTGGGAGGAAAGCTTCACAAGGAATCGTCTGTCTGCCTCCGGAGCTTAGATGGGACGTCTGTTCCCTCCGCAACCCGTAGAATTCGTAGGCTGACCCCGCCAGCTGACAGCACATCAGTGGGGATGAATTAGGGTTGTCGGCTGTTAACAATGCAGCCCTTTTTACGAGGTCTCTTCCGGGGCCTCCAGGGGTCTAGATGGGCAGGGAGGTCGAAACGGGTGGGGTTAGATGCCGTCAGGGCAGAGACTTCGGCGTGGATCTCGGCTTCCGACCACAGGGAAGCTCTCTCTTATCTGAGCTTTAAGCTGCAATTCTCAAGCTGCTATGGGGCTCAGAAGGCTCCGTAGATAAGACAGGGGAATGTCCTTGGCAGTGGGAGGGGGGGGAATGCATTCTGCACGAACTCAGAGGCAGCCTTCTGCAAGAAGGCTCCCAAGCCAGCCCTCCCGGTTCAGCTGGAGATTTTTGCGTCGAGAAAAGGCTCAGACTTAAAGAGTACCCTGAACCTGTGAACCACCCCAAAATCTGCAGATGGAAGGCGGGATAAGATAAGATAGGATAAGATTTCTTTATTGTCATTGTACAAGTACAATGAAATTGGATGTCAACCCATAAAAACAACATAGAGAGGAAAATAAACTAAAAACAATTTCAGCTACACATACATATACATACATACTCATCAAAACTCTCTAAGGTCATATTATCTAGTTACAGCATTTAAGATGGTTATGGATGTCAGGGACCTGACCTCACGCAAGGCACTTGAGACAGGGAAGGAGGGATGGAGAGAAGCGCAGCCTCTCTTGAGAAGCAGTTCGGAGTCCAGCGGAGATAGCAAGGACAGCCCCAGTGGTGAGGAGCAGGAACTGTCAGGCAGTGCAGTAGAGCTGAGGGTCAGAGATGCTGACAGAGCCCTGGATCGACCTGAGGGGGTTGCGAAGCAAAGCGGTCAGCCACTTCCATCGCTCCAGCTGCGTAGAGGGGGAAAGCGTAAGGAAAGGAGGAGACGTTTTGGAATTCCCAAGCTTCTATGTTGGGGAAGGAACCGGCGAAAGCCACTCCCGGATTCTGGAACCGACTCAAGTGGACATGAGTCTTAGACGCTCTGATGTACATAGTCTGTAAATAAAGCATTAGCTTCAGAAGAACGGGTGTTTCTGCCTCTTTACTCTCGAGGAGACAACCCCGAGCCCTTACAGTGGCTTTTGGATAGAAACTGTTTTTTAATCTATTTGTTCTTGATTTAATTGTTCTATATCTCTTGCCCGAAGGCAGTGGTGCAAAAAGACTATATCCAGGATGAGATGGATCTTGTAATATATTTTTAACTTTTTAAAGGCAACGGGAACTGTATAGTTCCTCCAAAGATGGGAGGGAATGACCAATAATATCTCTGGCTGTGGTTATGAGCTTCTGGGGCGCCTTCTTCTCCATTACTTTACACATGGAAAACCAAGCACAAATACACTATGTAAGAATGCTCTCTATGCAGCTGCAGTAAAAGGACATCAGCAGTTTCTCACTGAGATCATTATTTTTTAAAAGTATGAGAAAATAAGTTCTCTGCTGGGCTTTCTTTACTAGAGCAAATTTAATTTAATTTACAAATTTAATGTAATAATAATAATAAATACGGAATTCAGATTGTGATACAAGCAAGATGCAAGGTGGGAAATGAAACAAGCAATGAAATTACAGTTGAAAATCCAGCACAGTCCATTGCGGCTGCTGCAAGAGGTTGCTCTCCCAAGTGGCCAGCCGTTCACCGAGACTCTTGCTGATTTTGAGGCCGTCTCTGTAGCCAAAAACGTTTGAGAAGCAAAGCCTTTGATGGCTTTGAAAGAGGGAGGGAAGCCATCCCATCCGGATGGTTTATGTGGGGCATTTACGTCGGCCTTTCCCAACCAGGGCACCTTCCTGACGTTAGATCTAAGCCCATTCATTCCCATGCTTAAACTCTGAGCAGAGCTAACACTGGGTTTCATCCACTGTGTTCTTGAGACACAAATCTGCAGGATAATAATAATAATTTATTGTTTCTACCCTGCTGGTTTCCCCAGTCACTCTGGGCGGCTGCCAACAAAAGATTAAAAATACATTAAAACATCAGTCATTAAAAACTTCCCCAAACAGGTGGGAGAGCGTTCCACAGGGCGGGCGCCACTACTGAGAAGGCCCTCTGCCTGGTTCCCTGTAACTTGGCTACTTGCAGTGAGGGAACCGCCAGAAGGCCCTCGGAGCTGGATCTCAGTGTCCGGGCTGAACGATGGGGGTGGAGACGCTACTTCAGATATACTGGACTGAGGTCGTTTAGGGCTTTAAAGGTCAGCACCAACACTTTGAATTGTGCTCGGAAACATACTGGGAGCCAATGTAGGTCTTTCAAGACCGCTGTTATGTGGTCTCGGCGGCCGCTCCCAGTCACCAGTCTAGCTGCAGCATTCTGTTTCCGGGTCACCTTCAAAGGTAGCCCCACGTAGAGCGCATTGCAGTAGTCCAAGCGGGAGATAACCAGAGCATGCACCACTCTGGCGAGACAGTCTGCGGGCAGGGAGGGTCTCAGCCTGCGTACCAGAAGGAGCTGGTAGACAGGATGCCCCCCCCCAAAAAACCCGCCTCGTCTCCCCTGCTGCAGAACATCCGCCGGCTCTTGCAGAACCCCAAAGTGAGCGAGCTGGATGCCACCCGCCTGGTGATGCTGTATGCCCTTCACTACGAGAGACACAGCAGCAACAGCCTCCCGGGACTCATGACAGAGCTGAGGAACCGAGGGGTCTCCGAGAAGCATCGGAAGGTGGGTGGGGGTGCCGCGCCGTCCGGGGTGGGGGGAACCTGCCCTTAGGGGCTAAGACTGTGGGGTGGGTCCATACATTGCTACGATACTGCTTCAAATGTGGGTTATTGGTTTGTTTTCGTTTTTGGAGAGCCAGTGGGGTGTGGTGGTTAAGAGCGGTAGACTCGTAATCTGGTGAACCGGGTTCGCTTCCCCGCTCCTCCACATGCAGCTGCTGGGTGACCTTGGGCTAGTCCCACTTCTCTGAAGTCTCTCAGCCCCACTCACCTCACAGAGTGTTTGTTGTGGGGGAGGAAGGGAAAGGAGAATGTGAGCCGCTTTGAGACTCCTTCGGGGAGTGATAAAGCGGGATAATCAAATCCAAACTCTTCTCTTTCTCTTCCGGCTCAGCTGGTGTCGGCTGTCGTAGAATATGGAGGGAAGCGCGTTCGTGGGAGCGACCTCTTCAGCTCCAAAGATGCTGTGGCCATCACCAAGCAGTTCCTCAAAGGACTAAAGGTGGGGGCCGTTATTCCAGATAACCAGGGTTTTTATTTTCGCAGCCTCGCTGAGCCCGGAGAGAGCATTTGCGTTACCCTCTTGTGTTTTCTTCTTCAAACAGGGGGTCGAAAACGTCTACACCCAACACCAGCCGTTGCTGCACGAGACTCTCGACCAGCTCATCAAGGGCAAACTGAAAGACAACCAGTACCCCTACCTTGGTCCCAGCACCCTCCGCGACAGGTAAGGCTGGCAGGCGTGGTCTCTCCCACCTGGGGATGCCTTCAGGGGCTGGATCTGGGACCATGCAGACGCCAGGTGATCTATATACCACTGAGCTGCTAAAAAATAAAGTAAGATTGCAGTCCTGAGGTCCAGCTCCAAGGGCCTTCTGGTGGTCCTTCGCTGCGAGAAGCCAAGTTACAGGGAACCAGGCAGAGGGCCTTCTCGGTGGTGGCGCCCGCCCTGTGGAACGCCCTCCCACCAGATGTCAAAGAGAAAAACAACTGCCAGACTTTTAAAAGACATCTGAAGGCAGCCCTGTTTAGGGAAGCTTTTAATGTTTGACGGACTATTGTAGTTTAATATTTTGTTGGAAGCCGCCCAGAGTGGCTGGGGAAACCCAACCAGATGGGCGGGGTATAATAATAATAATAAATAATAATAATAATAATAATTATTATTATTATTCTCATAGTTCTGAACAAAGGCCTGGTTCAGATAGGAGCCGAGGAAGCTGGCCTATACTGAATCAGGCCACGATTCCCTCTAGCTCAGTATGGTCAGCACCGACCGGCAGCGTCTCTTTCCGACTCAGGCATCTCTCCCACAACTACCTAGAGATGCTGCCTGCAGGGCTGGAGTCCTGCCCCTGAGTCCTGCCGCTCCCTAGATTGTTCTGTAACCGTCACAAGACAAGGGCTGAAATAAGCACCTCGACAGTATATATTTTGTGGCAAACGCCTCCCTACGGCGGAAAGCTTTCCAGCTCTCCGATTGAATTGCTGCCTTAAATTCGCTGCTCCCCTGAAAAGCTGGCTTACAAACCGACTTGGCGCTGGTTTTCCTCGTTTGCGACCTGCGCTGTGGTTTCTTGTTTGTTTTCCGTACTGTCCACAAACTGTGATCCCCATCAGAGTTCAAATGAACTGGGGGGCGGAAGGCTGCTAGAATTTGCATTTGTTTATTTGCATGAGCATCGTAAAACTAACTAAATCCCGCAGACGGTCCGGGAATCAGCGTGTTTTTACATGAGTAGAATGTGTCCTATTATTTAAAATGCATCTCTGGGTTATTTGTGGGGCATAGGAATTCGTTCACTTTCCCCCCTCCAAAATATAGCCTGGCCCCCCACAAGGTGTGAGGGACAGTGGACCGGCCCCCTGCTGAAACGGTTTGCTGATCCCTGCCCTACACAAATCCGGGGTCAGGGAGTCCCTAAGACCGTTGGATGCCGCCTTGAACTCCTCCTTCCGGCAACTCCTGCAGCCAAGCTGGTGCCCCGCGCCTTGTTCTGCTTCCCTTTGGACCCCAGCAGCGAGGCCGAGAGGGGGGTCTTGTCGCCTGGGCAACCCAGGACCTCCAGACACACTGCCCAGGCTTGCGCCCCAGGGAGGTCACTTCGGGGCTGCCAACATAGCGGTTTGGCTGCATCCCCGGAGGCACACCCCATTGTCTCTCGAGACAGACAGAAGCCAATGCCAAAAACTTTGGAGTCAACCCCTAGGGCCTGGCTCTCTTTGATCGGTTAATTTCAGTGGCAGCGTTTCCTATATCTGTTGTGGTGTAGTGGTTAAGAGCGGTAGACTCGTAATCTGGTGAACTGGGTTCGCATCCCCGCTCCTCCACATGCAGCTGCTGGGTGACCTTGGGCTAGTCCCACTTCTCTGAAGTCTCTCAGCCCCACTCACCTCACAGAGTGTTTGTTGGGGGGGGGGAGGAAGGGAAAGGAGAATGTGAGACGCTTGGAGACTCCCTTGTTGTTGTTGTTCAGTCGTTAAGTCGTGTCTGACTCTTCGTGACCCCATGGACCAGAGCACGCCAGGCACGCCTATCCTTCACTGCCTCTCACAGTTTGGCCAAACTCATGTTAGTAGCTTCGAGAACACTGTCCAGCCATCTCGTCCTCTGACATCCCCTTCTCCTTGTGCCCTCCATCTTTCCCAACATCAGGGTCTTTTCCAGGGAGTCTTCTCTTCTCATGAGGTGGCCAAATTACTGGAGCCTTAACCTCAGGATCTGTCCTTCTAGTGAGCATTCAGGGCTGATTTCCTTCAGAATGGAGAGGTTTGATCTTCTTGCAGTCCATGGGACTCTCCAGAGCCTCCTCCAGCACCATAATTCAAAAGCATCAATTCTTTGGCGATCAGCCTTCTTTATGGTCCAGCTCTCACTTCCGTACATTACTACTGGGAAAACCATAGCTTTAACTATACAGACCTTTGTCGGCAAGGTGATGTCTTTGCTTTTTAAGATGCTGTCTAGGTTTGTCATTGCTTTTCTCCCAAGAAGCAGGCGTCTTCTAATTTCGTGACTGCTGTCACCACCTGCAGTGATCATGGAACCCAAGAACCCATGAGACTCCTTAGGGTAGTGATAAAGCGGGATATCAAATCCAAACTATTCTTCTTCTTCTCCAGAGGAGATGTTCCTCCAATTCTGGAGAACGCAGACTTGGGGAAGGCTGCCCCTATGGGAAACAGAATGCTGAAAGCGTGTTTACTTTTAAAAGTGCCTTTTTTCACAAGAGTGGGGTTGTGTGGTTTTCCCTCCCAGCATTCCTAGTCGCAGAGCTTAAGCGGCTGATGGGGTCATGGTTGTGTCTGCCATCGGCTGCCCTTGTGGTTTTTTCCCCTGGGGGGGCAGGCGCATTGATCGGATTTCGGGACTTACGCAAAAGCATTGGCGTGTGTTTGTGCGGTTTCGCTTCTGGCTCTGTCCCTCTGTCCTCGTGGAGATAACTGATAACAGGGGTGGAATAGGAAAGGCTTGGGAGACTTTTTCCACGACAGACATCGGGTCACGCTGGGAAATAATTTCCATCCCTTCTCTCAGCTTGCTTGGAGAGATCTCTTGTCCAAGCAGGATCGGCGGGGACGGGGGAACACACAGATGGGTCATTTCTCCTCCTTGGGTTTCATAAGATCATAAAATCGGAAGGGACCCCCGAGGGTCATTTAGTCCAACCCCCCTCCAGCGCAGGAATCACAGCTAAATCCGTGATCAGGTTATCCGTGACAGGTAACCATCCAACCTCTGCTTAAAATACTCCCATGAATGTGAGTCCACCACCTTCTAAGTTAAAACGAGATGAGCCCTGTGGCCTCATACAGCAGCGAGACCCTTCCGATGTTCTTAGGCGAAAAAGGAGATTTGCAGCCGGTTGACCCAAAATTCTACCCTCTCTGTGGCCTTGAGGGACTCCGTTAGCTGGGTTACTACAGTCCTACCTTGGTTCTCGAATTTAATCCGTTCCAGGAGTCTGTTCGAGTTCCGAAACGGTTTGAAAACCAAGGCGCGGCTTCCGATTGGCTGCAGGAGCTTCCTGCAGAATCTGTTCGGCTTAAAAAAAAACATTCGCAAACCAGAACACTCACTTCCAAGTTTGTGACATTCGGGAGCCGGTTTGTTCGACAACTAAGGTGTTCAACTACCAAGGTAGCAATGTATTGGGATTTTAAAAAGGAAAAATAAAGCCAGATATTTAGTTGAGCAGGAAAGAAATTCACCAGTTTTATAGAATTGTATAGTTGGAAGGGATCCTGAGGGTCATTTAGTTCACGCCCCCTGCTGTGGAAGAATCTCAAATAAAGCATCCATGACAGATGGCCAGCCAACCTCTCACATTCTGCTACAAGAACAACAAAATTGCCAGCAAAACACCTATACAGTCATACCTCAGGTTGCGTTTTTTCGGGTTGCGAACACAGCAAACCCGGAAGTGTTTACTTCCAGGTTTCACCGTGCGCGCATGCGCAGAAATGTTCTGCGCAGTTCGCGCATGCGCAGAAGTGTGCTATCACGCATGCGCGAAAGCGCCGCTCGGGTTACGGACTTTTTGGGGTGCGAACGGCACCCCGGAATGGATCGGGTCCGTAACCCGAGGTACCACTGTATTGTGAAGTGACTTTAAAGCTCCTGTCTGCACCAGACATTTGATGGGGTACCACAACCCACGGCATCCCCCAAAGTAACAGACAGGGAACTGTTGTCTGTTAAACTTTTGTTATTGAAGAATCTCTTTTTTAAAATCTTCTTTATTGAGTTTTACATTGCAAATTTAAATTTAAACAATAAACATCCTCATTTATGATTCCCTGATTCCTTTGACTCCACACTTCCGTGGTTACCATTTTCAAACTTTTCCCACTGCTTCATTTGTTTACTCTATATTTTTCTTATATAATCTAATATTTCCTTCGTTTTTAATACATTACAAACGTTATTAGAATCCTGCCAGAGTTTTTTTTGTTGTTTACAGTGTTCTCTTAGATACATTATAAATTCTTCTCATTCCTTATTAAAGTTCATCACTTCCTAGTTTCTGATTTTCCCAGTCATTTTCGCCATTTCGGCATAGTCCATCATCTTCATCAGCCATTTGTCTCTGGTTGGGACTTCTATCTTCTTTCCATCTCTGGGCCACCCTTCACCCGTAAATCTCAGGGTAGTTCACAACATAAAACAATATAAAAACACACAAAATACGTACTAAAATCAAGGGTGCCAAGAGTTGCTGGGAGGGTGGAAAGTTACTGAAACTAAGGTTTGAAGGCGGGGATGGGGGGGAAATGAATCAATCTGGATTCCAGACAGGTCTGATAAAGGAGAGGATCCCCGCAGATTAGCCGTGCGTCTCGCTCCTGGAAAAAGCAGGCCTGCCTCAAAATTTACGACACTGTCCTTTTCTTATCTGTCAGACAAATTTGCAGAAAGGGACCTTTTTGTCTGGGCTTGGAAGGAGCCGAAATCCGCCATTAATATTTTTCCGGAGGGGCGCTGTGTCTGGCCACCCGCCTCCCCTTCCCCACCCCGAGATAATTCGGGGACGTTTCCTGGCAGGCCCAGAACGATCCACAGTTTGCCTCTTGTGAGCTCATAACTCCTTTTCCTTGTCGGTAACCAGAGTGATGAATGGGCCATGAAGCTGTCAGCGGGGCTGCGTAGCCTGGACAAAATGCTCCCGCCTTCCCCCCAGGGAATTTTTATTTTCATTTAAACTCCCGTCAGATGCATCGGAGTTCTGTACGACAGAACCACAGACCCTTCTCCCCTTTTCCTGAACCTCATTTTGAGGGCGGAGGGAGCTATGTTCTTTTAAAATATGGGTAAGGAATCCCACTTTAAGGGGGTGATATGCAGATCCCCCCCCCGACCACATGTTTTGAGGGCACCCTCCCACAGTCCTTCAGCTTTCACAATGCTTCTCGTTTGCCCGGATCCTGGAATCATACAAGTTGGAAGGGAACCAGGGTGGATAAAAATCAATGATTTTTTTAAAAAAATCAAATAATCGGTTTTTTTTATTTAAATCGGATTTTTTTTATTTAAATCGGATTTTTTTTATTTAAATCGGATTTTTAAAATAAAATGCTTTTGGAGGAAAAATCTTTCTAAATATAGTCTTCTATTTAAGTTACATTGTAGTCCAAAGGCTATTCATCAGGAAATAAGGATTTGTTTTAAGTTTATCAAGTGTGCTTAAACTCAGTCTAAGTTTTTATTTTTTAATGTTTAACCACATCAGTTAACAAACATGGATACATATGCTATCGTGTTATTGTTTTAGTTAAATAAATTGTATAAATGGTTATTAAGGAAATGATTATTTTTCTCCTTCCAATAAAGTACAGCAGAAAAGTTGTCCAAATATAAAGTTAACTTATTAAACCTCACCATAATTTCATAATTATCTGTCTATGTATTTCTAGTAGTATAACCAAATCAGTAATTTTTGATATAACTGTAAAAACTACTCTGAAAATGTATTATTCCAAAAAAGAAACCTTCATATGGTTGTAAATATTAAGATTATACCAGCAAGAATGAGTCTTTCTGTAAAAAAAATATTTAAATCAAGTCTTACTGACTAGTGATTTAAATCAAGCCTTACTGACTAGTGATTTAAATCGTGATTTAAATCGTGATTTAAATCAATTTGATTTAAATCAAATCCACCCTGAAGGGAACGCAAGGGCCATCTGGCCTAACCCCTCGCAATGCAGGGATCTTTTGCACAACGCAGGACTCGAACCCACAGCCCTGAGATGAAGAGTCTCGTGCTCTACCAACTGTGAGCTATCAGGGGATAGAGAGGCTTGCGTGTAGGAAGCCCACTTGACACAAAGGTTTAAGACCACTGTTGCAGCCCCACCCGCATTTGCCTCTGGCCACGCCCATCACCGGAATGCGGCCCCCCTCAAAGCGTGCATGCGGCCCTCAGGTTGCAAAGAAAAGCTCCCCGTCTCTGGTTGCGTAAACACCACAATTCAAGGAGGATTTTGACAAGCCGGAAGGTGTGAAGAGGAGGTTTGACCAGGGGGGGATCAAGGGTCTGGAAGCCAAGCCTTATGAGGAACAGTTGAAGGAGCTGGGCATGTCTAGCCTGGAAAAGAGAAGTCTGGGGGGAGATACAAGAGCCATCTTCAAATATCTCAAAGGCTGTCGCATGGGAGGTGGAGCAAGCTTGTTTTCTCCTGCTCTGGATGGTAGGACTCGAACCCATGGCTTCAAGATTCAAGGAAGGAGATTCCGACTAAACATCAGGAAAACCCTTCTGGCAGTAGGAGCTCCCAATACCCTCGGGAGGTGGTGGGCTCTCCTTCCTTGGAGGTTTTTAGGCAAAGGCTGGACGAGCCTAGATTGCAAAAAAAATAAAAACCGAAACTCTCCAAGTTAAGTGCATTGCCATGAAAAGCTCCGTTTTCCAGCACTGCACAAAGCTGATGTTGCTGATGGCGCAGTTTTTGCCTCCTCTGCAAGGCAGCGAGGTGAGGAAAGGCACCAAGAGGGCGCCCTCAGCTCCTGGAAACAAGCAGCTTTCTTTTTGCCAGGAGCCGTTTCCCTTCCAAAAAGGATCGGCACGCAAGCACCTGAGGTCGGTGCCAGAGGGAGCGACTGCGGATGAACGTGAGCATCTTGTTTATGGAAGAAGCACTTAGAATCATAGAGTTGGAAGAGACCCCAAGGGCCATCCAGTCCAACCCCCTGCCAAGCAGGAAACACCATCAAAGCATTCCTGACAGGTGGCTTTCAAGCCTCTGCTTAAAGACCTCCAAAGAAGGAGACTCCACCACACTCCTTGGCAGCAAATTCCACTGTCAAACAGCTCTTACTGTCAGGAAGTTCTTCCTAATGCTTAGGTGAAATCTTCTTTCTTGTAGTTTGAATCCATTGCTCCATGTCCGCTTCTCTGGAGCAGCAGAAAACAACCTTTCTCCCTCCTCTATATGACATCCTTTTATATATTTGAACATGGCTATCATATCACCCCTTAGCCTTCTCTTGTCCAGGCTAAACATACCCAGCTCCCTAAGCCGTTCCTCATAAGGCATCGTTTCCAGGCCTTTGACCATTTTGGTTGCCCTCCTCTGGACACGCTCCAGCTTGTCAGTATCCTTTCTCCTCCCGAATGGCTATGCCAGGCCAGGGAGGGGTGGTAGTGCTAGAAAACGGAGCTTTTCATGCCAATGCACTTAACTTGGAGAGTTTCGGTTTTTATTTTTTTGCAATCTAGGCTCGTTTGGCAGGCGGTGACTGGCCCAAAGTCGCACCCAGCAAGCTTTATGGCCGTGAGGATTTGAACCCGGATCCCTCCCCACCACCTCAGGCCCTAATCCAAGATGTTAGCCACCCACCCACCCACCCACAGTGTACAGCCACTCATTCCCTCTCTCCTCCCATACCAGGGATAGTTGCTGGTGTTTTTCGACACCCGTGTAAGCATCTCCTCTGCCATGAGAAACTGGGAATGTCCTAGTTATATTGCATTTTATTCTTAAAGTAGCGCTTTCGGAGATTCACAGCCGCCTTTTTGTGCTGTTTCCAATGCTGACCTTTAGCTGGAACAGTCCGTTCATTGCAGGACTTCTTAATCTTCCGTGGGCGGTGAGGGAAAAAGGAACGATCTGATCCCGGGTTGGTCTCGGGGACTGGTTTACGGCAATTCTCTGGCAACCGGCCAGGAACCAGCGTTCAATAGCGCTGGGGACCCTCTGCTTTTAAAAAGGGATTTTCAAAGCCCGCCGTGAAAGGGAACCTGCATTCTGCAAACTGTGTTCATTATTATTATTATTATTATTATTCAGATGTGGGCATTTAGGAAGGGCTCGCGCCGTTCGAATTTGGAATTTGCATCTCTACCTATGTCAAGTGATCTTTGCAAACGCTGCTGTGCGATTCAGGGCTCTGGGCCTGAATCTTTGAATGGGCTGAAGTTGCTAACCTGTGTGGAACGGGAGCATGAAAGAGGTGTGGGGTTTTTTTGGGGGGGGCGTGCACGGTTACAAGAGACAGCTTGGGGGACAGGTTTTTCCTTTTAATTATTAAACAAAAAACCGAGCATCTGTCCGCCTCTCTCTCTCTCTCTCTGTCATTGGATCCGGTTGCCCCAGTTCTTGGGGATCTGAGCAGGCACAGCGCGGGGGGACTCTCATCTGTGTTTCCAGGGGGGGAGGGAGGGGAGAAAGTATTTGACACCTTCTCTTTCCCTTTCTAAGGGACGCGGGTGGCGCTGTGGGTTAAACCACAGAGCCTAGGGCTTGCCGATCAGAAGGTCGACGGTTCGAATCCCTGCGATGGGGTGAGCTCCCGTTGCTCGGTCCCTGCTCCTGCCCACCTAGCAGTTCGAAAGCACGTCAAAGTGCAAGTAGATAAATAGGTACCGCTCCGGCGGGAAGGTAAACGGTGTTTCCGTGTGCTGCTCTGGTTTCGCCAGAAGTGGCTTAGTCCTGCTGGCCACATGACCCGGAAGCTGTCTGCGGACAAACGCCGGCTCCCTCGGCCTATAGAGTGAGATGAGCGCCGCAACCCCAGAGTCGTCTGCGACTGGACCTAACGGTCAGGGGTCCCTTTACCTTTTACCTTTTACCTTTACCTTCCCTTTCTGGGACAAGGCAGCCCCTATTTGCAGGGCGGGGGAAGATGTCCGACTCTTCCATCGCAACGTTTGCTTGCATCGTGTGTTGCCTCCAGCGCTAGCCTTGCTCAGAGTAGAAGGTGGAGACATAACTGCGATGCTGGGAAACTGGGAGGCCAAGGCGGGGAGCACAGACTGGACACACACACACACCTTGCATTTTAGCCAGTTCGGGCTGCAACTCAGTGGCAAAGCACACATGAAAACCCCAAATTCAGCCCCCAGTGGCAAAGGATCCCAGAGTTGGAAGGGACCCCCGGGGGTCATCTAGTCCAACCCCCTGCAGTGCATCTCCAGGTCAGGCTAGGCAAGCCCCCCTACCTGAAACCCTGGAGAGTTGCTGCCAGTCAGTGTAGTCAATACTGAGATAGATGGACCCAATGGTCCCACTCAGCGTAAGAGTGCCTGGGGGAAACCATTATTATTATTATTATTATTATTATTATTATTATTATTATTATTATCGTTGTTGTTATGGCAGCTTCTTGTGTTCCTGTTTGGGTGGGAGGGGTGATTTGTCTGTGTGAACTTCTGACCGCTTGCCGGTCACTTTGCTGTTTCCAAATATCTCCGTTTCGCAGCTCTCCCCGTTTCCTGGAAGCCTTTCTGCTTCCTCTTACACACGCAAATGCTCTCACCCCCTGCTCTTTTCACATCCTGTTTTGTTCATTCTATTGTAGAGTTGGAAGGGACCCCGGGGGTCATCCAGTCCACCCCCTGGCTATGCAGGTATCTCAACTAACGTATCCAAAGCGTCGCCTGCAAAATATAACCTGCAAATTGCCGCACTAAATTGAAACGACCAGATGTAAACTCAAGAGCAACACTAGTTTCTTTCCCCAAATAATCTTCACTTTCTCCAGAAGCTGGGATGCATATTCGGTTGCCTACGTAACAGCTAAGCTGTGATTTATCAAGCGATGATTTGTCAAACTTTGGTTGGCCAAATCCTACCCAGTGGCTTAATAGTGGTTTGTTTAACTGCCAGCAAGCCGCGACCTGAAACCATGGTTTGCTGTTGGCCTACAAAACCTTGGTTTGCTTAATTTATTTATTAGATACTAGCTGGCTTTAACTGCCAGCAAGCCACGACCTGAAACCATGGTTTGCTGTTGGCCTACAAAACCTTGGTTTGCTTAATTGATTTATTAGATACTAGCTGGCTTTAACTGCCAGCAAGCCGCGACCTGAAACCATGGTTTGCTGTTGGCCTACAAAACCTTGGTTTGCTTAATTGATTTATTAGATACTAGCTGGCTTTAACTGCCAGCAAGCCGCGACCTGAAACCATGGTTTGCTGTTGGCCTACAAAACCTTGGTTTGCTTAATTGATTTATTAGATACTAGCTGGCCCGGGCATGCCTTGCTGTGCCTGACTCAGGGTCCTTAAAGGGGGAGGATGTGTCCCGTCCCCCCAGGCTATGGGTTTTGTCCTCCCCCCCCCGTTGTTGTCTCATCCCTGTGATTCCTCCCATCCTGGTGTTTTGTATAACCCTGGCACTCTTCTCTGTGGTTTGTTTGGCTACCCCTATCCCCGACACCTGCCAAGCTTTCCAAGGGTTTTGTCTTTGGAAAAACAAACCATGGTGTGTTTGATCATCTGTGGAAATGATCTCAGCTAGCTTGCTGTTTCTTGAGCATACCACGGTTTATCATTGCAGGTCAGATGACGGTCTCCCCGCTTAATGGAGAGGCTGGGTCTGGTGGGCAGGCTGGCCTGGCAGGAAGGTATTCTGGCCCCAAAAGCCATTTCAGACAGGCTTCCTCAACCTGGTACCCTTTAGGCCAGGGCTTCCCCAAGACTACAACTCCCATCATCCTTAGCAAGCAGGACCAGTGGATGATAGGATTTGTAGTCCAAAAGCAGCTGGGGACCCAGGTTTTGGGGAACCCTGCTCTAGACATTGCTGGACTCTTCCTTCCGGATTTTTCGGTCCTTAAAACGTTAGAATTAGCGCTCTGAATTGCCTCTCTCTCTTCCTCCCTCTGTCACAGGCCTCAAGACATCATCGTGTTCATGATTGGAGGGGCCACGTACGAGGAGGCCCTGACGGTTTACAACTTGAACCGCACCACCCCCGGGGTCCGGATCGTGCTGGGCGGGACCACCATCCACAACACAAAGAGGTGAGCAGTACCCTGATCCACCCCCACCCACCCCCGGCATGGAAATGAATGGGCCTCGCTTAGCCCTGCCCATTTTCTTCATCACGGCACCGAGAGGGTCAACTTGGTTTCTTGGTTTCTCGAAAGAAGAAGCTGTGCCGCCTACCAGGGGTGGGGGTAGGTGTGGAGGCTGGGGGGGGCAGAGAGAGTTTTCCTTTCGAGCGAGATGACCGTTGCAGAGACACAGCCCGCTGACCGGACCCCAGACTTAAATATCTCCCCGGAAGTGGGTTACAAAGGCAAGTCTGTATTAACCCACATTTTGCTTTGCCAAATCCTGATGAAATTAGCTAGGGTGCCCCTCCACCCACCGTCTCCAGGTCTTTTCTCTATTCCCCCCCCCCAAACTCCACAAATTATTGAGTTGACTTGTTTAGCCCAGGAGTAGTGGTTGGGGGTGCAGTCTGGAGCCCCCGCCCCAGAAAGGGTCAGACTTCTGCTCCCAGCAGACAGCAGTGGCCAGCAGACAGGAAGGAAGGTGGGAGTCGAGACCGGACCCTGTGCGCCTCCTCCCAGTTTGGAAAGGGCCAGGCAAGATGGGACTGATGGTTTGACCCCATGGGAGGCAACTTCCAGTGTTTCCAAATTGTCCTGAGACCCATCTAGCCGAATACTCGCAATGGAGAAAAAGCGAGGAAGAGGCGACAAGATATACAGGTGAAACTCAAAAAATTAGAATATCGTGGAAAAGTCCATTTATATAAGCAACTGTTTTCATTAGCTACTGGAGTTTAATATATGAGATAGACTCATGACATGCAAAGCGAGATATGTCAAGCCTTTATTTGTTATAATTGTGATGATTATGGCGTACAGCTGATGAAAACCCCAAAGTTGAAATTGTTAAGTTGGGGTTCTCATCAGCTGTACGCCATAATAATCACAATTATAACAAATAAAGGCTTGACATATCTCGCTTGGCATGTCATGAGTCTATCTCATATATTAGTTTCACCTTTTTAGTTGAATTACTGAAAGAAATGACCCTTTCCACGATATTCTATTTTTTTTAGTTTCACCTGTAAGCCGTTTATAAAATGATACAGGGCATGGAGAAAGTGAATAGAGAAAGGGTTTTTTTGTTCCCTTTTTGCTAAAGCCAGAACTCACGGGGGCCAGTGAAGCTGAATGTCAGGAGATTCAGGATGAATAAAAGGAAGTCCTCCTTCCTGCCAGCAGAGTGAAACTGCGGAACTCCTTGCCACAGGAGGCATAAACTTGAATGGCTTTTTTTTTTAAAAAAAGGATTGGGCAAATTCATGGAGGAGGAGAGGGCTACTAGCCACAATAACTTGTACTGTGCCTCCACAGTTATGGGACTACTCTTGAGTAGGACTAGCAACAGAGTCACGACTATGCCATTTAAGCTAAAGGAAAAACCAGGGCGGTTTTCTTATTTGTTTACAAATGAAACACTGCGGAAAAATGACTGTAAGGAGAAAATATTGGGTGGGGGGGGTAATATTTCACTATAATGGACTTTGTGCATCCCCAAGCAATTTGCAAATATTTCATGCAAAGCAATGGATAAATAAGGCTAAGATCCCCAACCATAAACTACGCTCCCCGTGAGAGTGAGCAATAGAGATGATCAACGACTGCAAGGGAAATTTATTAAGAAAATGAGCCGCTGGTGTTTTTAGAACATACAAATTCTAGGGTACCTAAATGTACTTAGCTCTGTACAGAGCCTTGCACCTGTAGCCCCAGAGACACGAGTTCAAATCCTGAGCGTTTCACACACAATAGCTGATTCAGTGTTAAGCCAATAGATACAAACTGATTGAACTACAAATAATGTATACTAAATCACGATGCACATGAAAATACGAAACGAGAGCAAAATACAGTGCAGAATCTTAAATAACACATTGAGATGGACTGAAATAATAATTATTTAAACTTCAATCCAGCCCTTTATTCAGTACTATGAGGACTAGAATCTTACTTTGAGTTTAGGGGCAGCTACTCACAACTGTGTCAGGAGCCGGAATCAGGAGAGTGTTAGCAATAAAAAAAACACCCGTGCCAGTGAAGTGAACTCTTTATTCCAAGAAACCAAAACAGCTCAGACCTAGTGACTGCAGTAACCCTTCCCACTAGGTCTTGCCCCAATGCAGCAGTTGCGAGGACTGAAGGTCCCTGCCTTCCCACCGCTCTCTGAGGCTCCTCTCCTGGTTCCTTCCCCAGAAATCTAAGGCTCCGCCGTCTTGTCTCTCATTGCTCTGCCCTCTTCATGCCTCTTCTGGTTCTGGGAGACTAGCGGGGAGGAGAGCCAGTTGCAGCAGGATGAGGAGACCTCCTGGCTTCTTCAGCAGCCTGCCTCATCTCTGCTTCTTGCCCCCCCCATCCTCTCCAACCTCTTCTTCTGCCTCTGATCCTGAACTGCTCTCTGCCACCAACTCTCCCTGCTCACTCAGCCCTGTTGCCTCTTCAGCTTCCAACACCTCCTCCTCCCAGTCGGTCCCCTCTTCGCCCTCTGACCACTGATCTCACCACTAATCCCCGGGTCCTGAGTTTTCTCCCATGGGGTTTCCCCCTCCTCAGCATCCAGCCAGTCCATGACACCCCACGTGAAAAGGCTGCCTTCCTTCCTTCCTACAACCAGCCCTGCCCATCACAGTTTCCTCCCCCTCAGCCGCAGTGTTGCCCCTTGTAGAACTCAGAAAAGAGGAGGAGGAGGAGAAAAATGGGGACAAAACTAGAATGAGTTGGCTCCGCCTCTCATTGCCTCTGGCTCCGCCTCTCATTGCCACTGACTCAGTCTCTCATTGCCTTTGGCTCCTCCCCTCGTTGCCTTTGGCTCCTCCCCTCGTTGTCTCTAGCTGCATCTCTAGTTGGCTCTGGCTCCTCCCCTCGTTGCCTTTGGCTCCTCCCCTCATTGTCTCTGGCTCCATCTCTAGTTGACTCTGGCTCCTCCCCTCGTTGCCTGTGGCTCTGTCTCTCATTGCCACTGACTCAGTCTCTCATTGCCTTTTGCTCCTCCCGTCATTGTCTCTAGCTCCATCTCTAGTTGGCTCTGGCTCCTCCCCTCGTTGCCTTTGGCTCCTCCTCTCGTTGCCTCTGGCTCTGTCTCTCATTGCCACTGACTCAGTCTCTCATTGTCTCTGGCTCCTCCCCTCGTTGTCTCTGGCTCCACCTCCTGTCAGGCTCCCTCCCTTCTGCCTCATCAGTCCCAATGACCTGCCAGCCTCCGCCATCCCTGCTCCCCACATAACTTGCAGAGGGGGTGGGAGAAAAGGGTCACCCCCACCCCCATCTGGCCGCTTAATAATGGACTCACATAGAGGATTAGGTTCGTTTGGGGAGAAAATGAACCCATTCCTAAAGGGACCCCATCTGGTTCTTTTCTGCAGCGTAATGAGCAGTAATGACAGGCACGGTATTAATGGGAGATTCTGTGAGCGTTTAAGATATAATTACAGTCCTTCGCTTTCTCTCTCTCTCTCCCCCACCGGTCATATCTAATTCTGTTTACTGCGCGAACACGACTCTCTCCTTGGAAGACTCCTCTCTGCTCGCCACAGTTTTCTAGGGAAGCCACAGCTGCCTGCCTCCTTTTCGCCTGGCAGAAAAGGATCTTGCAAGGGGGGCTTGTGCTGTTTTATTTTATTACGATTAATTATACCCCACCTTTCAGGATATAAATCCAGTTTTCCAGAGGACAGCCTTCTCGTTGAAGGCGCCCTCGGCTTGGAAAGCACGATTAAACATTCCTGACTAAATCAAAACAATGAGGACTAGCAGCTTCCTCTTTTTTTTAAAAAAAGGGCAGAGCTGTAGCTCAGTGGCAGAACACCTGCTTGGCATGCAGAAGATCTCAAGCTCAACCCCCAGCGGCAGACATCTCCTGCAGAAGGTGGTGGACTCTCCTTCATGGGAGATTTTTAAACAGAGCTTGGGTGGCCACCTGTCAGGGATTATTTGGCTGCGATTCTTGCATTGCCGGGACTGGATGACCCTTGGGGGTCCCGTTCCAATTCTACAATTCCGTGAGTCCTTTTTATAGCTTCGAAGCTGAAGGGGAGACCAGGCAAATCTCCGAGAGAGGTCCCGTTTGCTTACTCTGTTTTCACGTGTAGAGGAAGCGTCAGCCGTAGAGGGAGGGTGGTTTTTAGGGGGAGCCAGAGTCTGCAACAACTAATCTGGGGGTTGACCCACTTACCCAGTTAGAGGGATAAAACCCACTCCCTTTCCCATCAAGCAACCATCCCCCCTTCTACTGAGTGCCTTTTAAGTACCAATTGACTAAAAACACCGACTGATGGGGCCAGCGATGGTGGACAAAATACTTTGTGCTTTGTATAGCAATGTATTTATTTAAAAACTTGTGTGTGTGTGTCACAACATCAACTTCATTGGTCTGGTCATGTTGTGCGGATGCCTGATTATGGTCTTCCAAAGCAACTACTCTGTTCCGAACTTAAAAATGGAAAGCGTAATGCTGGTGGTCAACAAAAGAGCTTTAAAGACTGTCTCAAGGCAAATTTTAAAAAATTTTAAACACCGACAATTGGGAAACACTGGCCTGTGAGCGCTCCAGTTGGAGAACAGCCTTTACCAAATGTGTCGTGGGCTTTGAAGACACTCGAACTCAGGACGCAAGGGAGAAACGTGCTAAGAGAAAGGCGCATTTGGCAAATCCACACTGTGATCAACTCCCGCCCGGAAACCAACGTCCCCACTGTGGAAGGACGTGTGGATCCAGAACTGGCCTCCACAGTCACTTACGGACTCATTGTTAAAACTGTGTTTGTGGAAGACAATCTTGCTCGGCTAAGAGGGATCGCCAAAGAAGAAGAAGAGTCCACCCCCCTTGAATATTGCAAACGAATCTCTTAAGCAGTATACAGTAAACAAACATATTTCAACCTAAACCAATAGAAGAGAAATCAAAAAACATACCCAGGGCTTCTAGCCACAGTGGCTATCGTCTGCTTCCACTGTCTGGGGCACTAAATACCTCTGAATAAGCCCAGTTTGGGCTATTTGATTGGCCCCTGTGATGACAGGAGGCTGGACTTTGGCCTGGACTCCCTTTGGCCTGATCCAGCCAGCAGGGCTCCTCTTAATGTTCTTACAGAGACTCCAGGTCCAGACCCAGTCTACCTCGATTCCCAAGTTCTTTGGGGCATTTGGCCACAGTGAGAACAGAGGGCTGGACTAGATGGGCCCCCTTTGGCCTGCTCCGTTTAGCTTCTTGCCTTCTTATGAGATGGTGGGACCTTCTGAAACACTGGCCTGCCTGGTTGGATGGCCGTCTGTCATGGATGCTTTAGCTGAGATTCCTGCATTGCAGGGGGTTGGACTAGATGACCCCCGGGGGTCCCTTCCAACTCTACAGTTTTATGATTCTATGAGAGGCTCTCTCTCTGTCTCCGTCTCCCCTCCCCTCCAAGCCCAAGACCTTCCCCTTATCCCACAGTTTGCAACCCTGAAAGCGGAACAGTGGCAGGACCCACACTTTGGAACTCCCTGCCGATTGACATCAGGCCTTCACTGTAACCTTTATCAGCGCTTGCTAAAAACATTTTCGTTTAGGCAAGGCTACCCAGATATTTATGTGGGTAGACTTGCCATGTGTGTGTGTAGTCTGTTGTTTAAAAAAAATGTGCTTTTGGGGGTTTTTTAAGCCAGCGTTTCTCAACCAGTGTTCCGCGGCACACTACTGTGCCGCGAGACGTCGGCTGGTGTGCCGCGGGAAAACCGTTGGGGACCCACGCCGCAGGCGAGATGCAAGGAGGGGTTTGCGCGGCGCCTCACAGTTGTTGTTGTTGTTGTTGTTGTTGCTGCAGCCGCTGCGCCGGTGGTCGAGTGCGCGTCCCGCGAGGAGCCTGCGCTGCTCTGGCCTGCCGAGCTGAGGGCATCGCGTCGCGGGTGCCAAGAGAGACCCGCTTCCTCTCTGCCGGGCGAGGCCCCCTCGCTCCTTTTCCCGCCGGGGAGCGGCCCTCGGAGAAACGCGCGCGGGCTCCCCGGAACCTGAATCCGGCCGGGCGCCAAGGCTCGCCCTCCTCTCCGGCCCTCTTGCCCGCTCCCGGCGCGGCAACCAGCTCTTGCTGGGAAGGAGTCACAAGAGGGCCCGCCAGGTGCCCCGCGAAGCGAGATGGTCCTGCGGTGGCAGCTGCCCCACGGCTGCTCTGGGAGGAACGAGGCGCGCGGGCGGTGGGAGGGAGGGGGAAAGAGAGGGTCAGATTCGACCCAGCTCTCCTCTCCCACATGCGTCAAGAAGTTTCTTCATTCTGCCCCCCACCCTTTTTGCCATTGGGTGGGTAGCTACCGGGACCACTTTTCAGTCACGGCGCCTCAACTATGGAACTTCTAGGGGCCAGGTTTCCTTCTCTTCCCCCCACCATAAAACATCAAAAAAATAAAAAATATTTGAGGGTGCCAGACCCGCCCAAAAAAGTTAATGGGCATTGCCATTCAGATGCTGTGTGTGCGCGCCCTGTCATGGGATCGGTTATGCAAGCTGGGGGTTATCTGCGCCCCCTCCTCCCAAAATGATATTTTATTCAAGTTGGCACCTTGATTTTTTGACATTTTCTGGTGGTGGTGTGCCGCGAGATTTTTTTCATGAGACAGGTGTGCCTTTGCCCAGAAAAGGTTGAGAAACACTGTTTTAAGCATTGCTTTTTCCAATAATTTTATCATGTTGTTCTTTTGGTAGACCGCTTTGGGGCTGTTGGCTTTTGTTTCTCAAGCGGTATATAAATACTATCTTTTTACACTCAAGCGGTATATCAAAACTCTGAAATACACGAAGCGAAATAAATAACAGGGCAGAGTCCCTGGCCTCTGCAAGGGCACGAGATAACTTGCAGGCCAGGTGATCTTTAATTCTCCCCCTACCCTGCAAGCCTCAGCAGGTGAGTCTGTGCTCTTCAGGATCCGTTTCAGGGCTGGGTGTGCAAATGGACATTTTCTGCAAGGCCTTTGTCCCTCATCTTCTCCTCCTCCTTCCCTTGCGTCTGGCAGCGTCGCCTCTACCTTTCAACCCCTGACCATTTATGCTGGGGGGGGGGGTCGGATCCATCAGCCTTGTAGCACTTGCAAGGGATGAGTCATTTTGGCAGAGAATAACTCCGTGTAACCACACTGTTTCAGTAAGCATCCGTGGAGGCGCATATGTTAGCGGCTTCTGTTGCTGCTCTCTCTCTGTGTCTGTATATATATGTGTGTGTGTGTGTCTTTCTGTTTGTGTATGTATAATTTCGCGACCTACAAGAGAATAGATGGGCCCGCTTTCAGTTCTGATTCAGCAGGGATCTTCTGCTCTGATGGAACCTCCAGGGCCAGAGGCAGTCTATCTCGATTCCTAGGCTTTTCATGTTTAGGGAGGCTTTTAATGTTTAATAGATTATTGCATTTTAATGTTCTGTTGGAAGCCGCCCAGAGTGGCTGGGGAAACCCAGCCAGATGGGCGGGGTATAAATTAATAATAATAATAATAATAATATTTATTATTATTATTATAGGCTCTCAGGGGTATTTAGCCACTGGGAGATCAGGAGGCTGGACTGGATGGGCTTCGTTTGGCCCGATAACTCCAGATTCAGAGACAGCCTATCTAACACCATATAACACCGGTCCTAAAGGATCGCCACTGGCTCCCAGTACGTTTCCGGGCACAATTCAAAGTGTTGGTGCTGACCTTTAAAGCCAGTATACCTGAAGGAGCGTCTCCACCCCCATCGTTCTGCCCAGACACTGAGGTCCAGCTCCGAGGGCCTTCTGGCAGTTCCCTCCCTGCAAGAAGTGAGGTTGCAGGGAACCAGGCAGAGGGCCTTCTCGGTGGTGGTGCCCGCCCTGTGGAACACCCTCCCACCAGATGTCAAGGAGATAAGTAACTATACAACTTTTAGATGACATCCAAAGGTACCCCTGTTCAGGGAAATTTTTAATGCTTGACTTTTTATTATGTTTTTTATATGTGCTGGAAGCCTCCCAGAGTGGCTGAGAAAACACAGCCAGATGGGTGGGGTAATAATAATAATAATAATAGTCATTAAAGTTATTTCGTAGACCAGGAGGTTGGGCTAGACAGACCCCTTTGGGCCTGATCCACCTCTTTACATTCAGAAGTAAATTTTGAAGGAGGAGGAAGCATAATGTGGGTTTTTAAAAGTCTCTGGTGGGCGTGAAACGCTTTGGATATGCCGTGATATCCTGGAATACTGTGTCCAGTTCTGGGCACCACAGTTCAAGAAGGATACTGACAAGCTGGAACGTGTCCAGAGGAGGGCAACCAAAATGGTCAAAGGCCTGGAAACGATGCCTTATGAGGAACGGCTTAGGGAGCTGGGTATGTTTAGCCTGGAGAAGAGAAGGTTAAGGGGTGATAGGATAGCCATGTTCAAATATATAAAAGGATGTCATATAGAGGAGGGAGAAAGGTTGTTTTCTGCTGCTCCTGAGAAGAGGACATGGAGCAGTGAATTCAAACTACAAGAAGATTCCACCTAAACATTAGGAAGAACTTCCTGACAGTAAGAGCTGTTTGACAGTGGGATTTGCTGCCAAGGAGTGTGGTGGAGTCTCCTTCTTTGGAGGTCTTTAAGCAGAGGCTTGATAGCCACCTGTCAGGAATGCTTTGATGGTGTTTCCTGCTTGGCAGGGGGTTGGACTGGATGGCCCTTGGGGTCTCTTCCAACTCTAGGATTCTATGATTCTATGATTTCTAGCCCGTCCTAGAGGAGACTGTTGTTGCTTCAGTCTGAGATCCACAGGTCAGCCTGTTTGGACACCACTGCGGACAAAAGCGCATCTTGGATTGGTGGGGTCCAGGTTGTGTGAAACGGCACTGCGGCCCCCTTTGCAAGGCCAAATAATTCCTTCTGGCGCCGCGAGCCTGTCCTGAGCGTGGGCGTCAGTGAAAAAGCCGGCTGTTTTCCTCCTGCCCTGGGTCAAGCGAGGCTTGTTGTGGCAGGCTGGCGGCCAGACGAGCGCGGGGGCTTTCCTTCTCCAGGGGCCAAAGGTTGTGGGCCCTCCGTCATCTCGTGACGCATCTCTGGCACGGGAGGGCTTTTCCCGACCAGCTCGGTGGAAACAGGAGAGCAAAAGGCGTTTCCTGGCTTTGTGACTGAGAGAGAAGGGGAGGCGGAAGAGGATGCCCGGCCGGTGCGTGGCAGCCGTGGGAAAGGCGAATCCCAGGCCAGGAAAGGAACTGGAAATAAAACTGCCGATATCGTTAATGCCGTTATCCAAATCGAAGGCGTGGCTTTTCAGTTTAGAGGAAAGGCGAGTAAAAGGGGACATGATAGACGTTTATAAAATTACGCATGGTTTGGGGAAAGTGGACAGAGAAAATTCCCCCCTCTCATAATACTGGAACTCTAGTGAACCTGAATGTTGGATGGTTTAGGACAGATTTTTAAATGGTTCGTAGTTAAACTGTGGAACTCACTGCCATGGGAATCCCTTAGATCCTGCTTGCAGGTTTCACACCGGGGCATCTGGGTGGCCCCTATGAGAAAAGGATGCTGGACTAGATGGGCCCCCTTTGGCCTGATCCTGCAGCCAGGCTCTTCTGAAGTTCTTATGGAGCCTCCAGCTCCAGAGGCAGTCTATCGAGACCCTCAGTTTCTTGGGGGCACTTGGCCACTGTGAGAACAGGATGCTGGACTAGATAGGGCCATTGGCCTGTTCCACCAGGTTCTTCTTGCGATTTTAGGAAATGCACCTTTTAGGATGGGGCACTGGGAGAAACGACACTCATTTTCGCCAGAAGGGGAGAGTGTGAGTGCGTTGTGGGGGCAGGCGCAGCCTCGACCCTGTGGTGTGCTTGAGTTTCATCAGCATTTCAGCGCCTGCTCCGTACGTGGGCAGCTCACGAAAACACAGCCAGCCGCTTCGCTGTGTGACAAGGATTAATTAAATCGACGTGGGATGCTCCGAGGATGTGTCTTTCTGGAGAGCTGCTGAAAGGGGAGGGGGGTTGGCAGGGCAGGGGGGGTGGTTGGAGGCACCACAGAGCAACCCATGAGACCTTACGGAGGTGCCTCACTTCAGGGCGACTCAGCCCTCCTCCATCTCTCGGGGTGGCAGCCAAGCGATTATTAGAGATTTAGGTGCTGTGCTCTGCTGTGGACTGAGACGTTTTGCTTGCCCAAAGAAGGGTGGGCAATGATGCTTCTATCTCCCCCCAAAAGAGAGAGAGATAAGATGCACACCCAAGCTCAGCCAAGTTACGGTATTCTGGCATGGAGAGAGCCCCGCGAGTTCCTGCAGAGCTGGGAAACCTTCCCGCTCTTGTTGGCCGCAATCGCCAACTCATTGGGGCGCCTTCCTTTAACTCCCTGCCGCTGTTTCCCTTTTCTCTTCTCAGCTTCCTAGAAGAGGTCTCGGCTGCCGGTTTCCGCGGACGAGGCACGGACAGCTCTCAGGGGCCGGCGAGGGCAGCATCCAGGAGGCTGAACTGATGGCCCCTTTCCGTCTTTTCCGACTGGCCGGCCATTCCAGGCTACTCAGCATCTGTTGCCCGTTGACACCCACGAACTCACCCACCTGGCCTTTGAAACTCCAGAAAAAGCACTTTAGCAGACCATACTTACCTGTTGCCGAAAAGTATGGGGCAGGCACGCTCTCTCCTTACAGGACCAAACCATGGGGTCCTGCCCCCCAAAAAAAGGCTCGATCGAGATCTTAAGGAGAAAGAAAAGGACCGCCCCTCTGACAACTTCGTTCCCTTTCCATCCCCCCAGCTCTCACATTGCATGAGAGTTGTTTGCTTCTTCTCCAAACTCATTTACCTCCCCCCCCCCATGCCCCGGGATAACCCACCCCTAGAGAAAAATGGTGTTGGCCCCAATAAAAGGAAGTTGCAATTCTTCTAGCAGAGAGCGTTGCTGTTTTTTCCCCGCTGCTTTCGACCGAAGAGTAGATAAGATCATACAATCACAGTTGGGACCCCAGGGATCATCTAGTCCAGGGGTCAGCAAACTTTTTCAGCAGGGGGCCAGTCCACTGTCCCTCAAACCTTGTGGGGGGCCGGACTATATTTTGAAGGGGGGGAATGAACGAATTCCTATGCCCCACAAATAACCCAGAGATGCATTTTAAATAAAAGGGCAAATTCTAGTCATGTAAAAACACACTGATTCCTGGACCGTCCGCGGGCTGGATTGAGAAGGCGATTGGGCCGGATCCAGCCCACAGGCCTTAGGTTGCCTACCCCTGATCTAGTCCAACCCCCTGCGATGTGGGAATGTGTAGCTGTTCCATATGGGAACCGAACCTGCAACCTTGGCGTTACCAGCACCAGGCTTGCAGGGAAGAGGGGGGTCTGATGTTTTAGAGAGGGCGGGGGCGACCTTTGGGGGTTCTCCAGATGTTTCCGGACTCTTACCCCATCATTCTCCCTGACCATTGACCGTGACGCTTGCAGGGGCTGATGGGAGTTGGAATCGGGCCCATCCAGGCCAGCACCCTGTTCCCACAGTGGCCCCCCAGATGCCCCGTCAGGAAGACACCCCCAAGCAGGACCTGAGCACAAGGGCATCTCTCCCTCCTGTCGGTCCCGGCTACGGGCCTTACTCAGAGGCTAGCGGCGTCCCTTGGGGACTCATCTGGCCAGGCCAGGTCAAAGGTTGGGGCTTTCCATTGTCCTTGGCGGCTGCAGCCATCGATAGCTGCGGCCCTGTTTTCGAATCCGCCTTATCAAGGAGCCTTGGGGGGAATGACACAGTGGGCGTCCCCTGCATAGCTGCTTATTTAGTTTGCTTTCATCTAAGGAGGGAGGGGTAGTCGGAGCCGAGGCCATTCGCTTGAGTGCGGTCGTGTAACACAAGAGCGAGTGGACGGGATAGAAAACAGAAAGTCCTCCTTCACGCAACGCAGAGTTAACCTGTGGAACTCTCTTCCACAGGAGGCAGCGATGGCCACCAGCTTAGAAGGCTTTTAAAGCAAATTAGGTTAAACCACAGAGCCTAGGGCTTGCCGATCAGAAGGTCGGGGGTTCAGATCCCCGCGACGGGGTGAGCTCCCGTTGCTCGGTCCCTGCTCCTGCCCACCTAGCAATTCGAAAGCACGTCAAAGTGCAAGTAGATCAATAGGTACCACTCCAGTGGGAAGGTAAACGGCGTTTCCGTGCGCTGCTCTGGTTCGCCAGAAGCGGCTTAGTCATGCTGGCCACATGACCCGGAAGCTGTACGCCGGCTCCCTCGGCCAATAAAGCGAGATGAGCGCCACAACCCCAGAGTCGTCCGCGACTGGACCTAATGGTCAGGGGTCCCTTTACCTTAACTAGGCTTTTAAAGGAAATTAGGCAAATTTGTGGAGGGGGAAAGAGCTATCAATGGTGGTTGTTGTTGATAATAATAATAATAATAATAATAATAATAATAATAATAATAATAATAGAATTTATACACTGCCCTATACCTTGGGGGTCTCAGGGTGACTCTCAGAACAAAAACCCCCACACATTTTAAAAGGGCATAGGATGTCAATCAAATCAACCAAAGGCCTGGTTAAAAAGGAACGTTTTTGCCTGGTGCCTAAAGGTGCATAATGAAGGTGCCAGGCGAACTTCCCTGGGGAGAGCATTCCCCAGACAGGGAGCCACTACAGAGAAGGCCCCGTTCCCGTGTTGCCACCCTCCGGACCTCTCAAGGAGGAGGCACACAAAGGAGGGCCTCAGAAGATGATCTTAGGGTCCGGGTAGGTTCATACGGAAAAAGGCAGTCCTTGAGGTATTGCGGTCCTGAGCTGTTTAAGGCTTTATAGGTCAAAATCAGCACTTTGAATTGGGCCCGGAAACTAATTGGTAGCCAGTGCAGTCAGACCAGGATCGGTGTAATATTCTTAAACCGTCTTTCTCCGGTGAGCAACCTGGCCGCTGAATTCTGCAACGGCTGAAGTTTCCAAACCGTCTTCAGAGGCAGCCCTACGTGTAACGCATTGAGGTAATCTAACCTAGAGGTTACCAGCGCATAGACAACAGTAGTTAGGCTATCACTGTCCAGATAGGGGTGTAGCTGGGCCACCAGCCCAAGTTGATGGAAGGCACTCTGGGCCACTGAGGCCACCTGAGCCTCGAGCAACAGCAAAGGATCCAGGAGGACCCCCAAGCTGCGAGCCTGCTCCTTCAGAGGAAGTGTAACCCCCCTCAAAAGTCTCCTGGGAACTGTAGTTCATCCCTCGTGGTGCTAAAGTTCCCAGCAACCTTAACAAACTGCAGCTGCCAGGATTCTTTTTTTGGGGGGGGGGGTAAGTCATTTGCTATCAGAGTTGTAGAATTGGAAGGGGCGCCAAGGGTCTTTTAGTCCAGCCCCCTGCAATGCAGGAACCACAGCTAAGGGAGAAGAGAGGAATTGTTGTTTTCTTGCTTACGGACCCTCGTGGTTGTGCCCGCTGGTCGTGCAATGGTAAGCCCATTGCTCCTGGAAATCGGTCCCATTTCTGAATTTTCCGGAGAACCTACTAAGCGGTAATTGGAACTTTATTAGGGGAAATAATGAGTCAGATCAAATTAACCAGCTCATAATCCCCTCTGGTAATTTAATTTTTTATTATATTTCAAATCCTCTCTCTCTCCCCCCCCCTCTCTCTTCTTCCTCTCCTCCATGCAAGAAATGGATCCATTCGTACTGGAAGCCCAATGACATGGCGAGCTCACCAGTACGGTTTAAGACCGGGTGACGCAGGGGGTGGCGTGGGAGCGTGAGAGCAAGAGAGAAATGAGACGGCTCTGCAGGGCTTTTGAATATGAAATCCCTCCCCCTTTCGCCGTGTTTGTCGGGAATTAAGCTTCCTAGGAATTAAGAGGACCCAGGTGGCGCTGTGGGTTAAACCACAGAGCCTAGGGCTTGCTGATCAGAAGGTCGGTGGTTCAAATCCCCGCGACGGGGTGAGCTCCTGTTGCTCGGTCCCAGCTCCTGCCCACCTAGTAGTTCGAAAGCACGTCAAAGTGCAAGTAGATAAATAGGTACCGCTGCAGCGGGAAGGTAAATGGCATTTCTGTGCTCTGCTCTGGTTCGCCAGAAGCGGCTTTGTCATGCTGGCCACATGACCTGGAAGCTGTACGCCGGCTCTCGGCCAATAAAGCGAGATGAGCGCCGCAACCCCAGAGTCGGACACGACTGGACCAAATGGTCAGGGGTCCCTTTACCTTTACCTTTAAGCTTCCTAAAGCCCACCCACGACTTCTGGCTGGTCTTGACACTGTGGGCTTCTACTCAGCAGGAGGGATGAAAACTGGGTGCCACAACTGCCTTTCCGCTCGTGCCTGGATGTGGCCCTGCAAGGCTCTCAATGTGGCCCTCGAGACTCTTCGCCTGTCCTGCCCCTCGCCTCCCCGCATGGGCGTAGCCGGGGGGGCAGAGGGGGCAGCTGCCCCCCCCTAGAAGGCAGCCCTAGAAGCAAAAATGATCAGCGTCCATTCAAAGCAAACCTGAACGACCATGGCTTGCCCCCCCCCCCTAGTTTTGATCCTGGGTACGCCCCTGCCTCCCCGGCTTCACGGGCCCTCCTTGAACGGGATAATGAGAATGGGAGTTACAATCCCACCATATCTAGGGGTGGGAAATAGCCACCCCTGTTGAGATGTGCCTGTTTCCATCATTATTGATTTTCAGAGGAGGATTTGGAAACGCTCCTGTTTAACCCAGGTGTTGGGGGACTCAGCAACTCTCCCTGGCCACCTCAGGATCACTAGAGGGAAGAATGTTTTTAACTCTCCCCTCCTTCGGTTTCCAGCAACTGGGATTCAGAAACAGGGTGAGCATGGAGGAATCGTGTCACCATCGTGGCTGGAGGTAGCCATTGAAAGCCTTCTCCTCCATGAATTTGTCCCGTGATGCTGGGGGACTGTCTTGGCACTCCCCAAAGGTCTAAGGACCCCCCAGACCAAGATCTTATGCTTTGAGCAGGACCTATAGCCAATGGCCTAAATTCTGCCACTTTCCCCAAGCAATCTTGAGCACCAAGGACTGGGGTGGGTGGGTGTGAATGGAGCAGGTACCAGGATGCCCCAATTAAGATCCTTTTTTATTTTGTCTGCGAGTTTTGCGGGGGTGGGAGGAAGCAGAGTGTCAAGAGATGGATGCGAGTAGATGAACAACATTTGCAACCCCGCAGGCCAGCAGAGAGAGAGAGAGAGAGAGAGAGAGAGAGAGAGAGAGACTGGCTTGACTTGAGCAAAAGATATTTTGGTAACCGGTGATTATCCGGAGAATCGGAGAACGAAACTGCAACATGGGGACGCAGCGTGTGTGAATAGGATGTTCCAGGACAGAAGAACAGAGGCAGATAATAACGGCTTTAGATAGGGAACATCTCTCTGCCTTCCATTCTCGATGCACCAGGCATTTCAAGGTCGCTTTGTGCAGCCTTCCTCTCAGATTTAGTGAGACTTCCTCGGTATGTAGCAAAATGCAAACAAGGCTCCTTGCTTTTCTGTTTATTTTCACTCCTGTTCATTGTCCCGTGGCCCCTCGGAGAGGGGATGTTCCCAGGCCGGGTCCAAGGCTGCGAGATTTTGCCACACACACACAATGCAACTTCGTGAGACGCTTGGTCTTCTTGTGTTGTTGAAAGAACCAGCTAATTCCGGTCGTATCTGGGGCTTGGCATGTTCTGTGATGGTGCAAAAAACCAGTAGCTGGGGGTTTGGGTGGGCGGTAGCATCCTGAGAACCTCCACTTTTGTTAGTGGGGAAAGGAACCAAGTTTCTAGTCCCCGAGAGTGTGGAAGTAAGCTTCGGGTTGCAGTGACAATGCTTGTCAAAACCTCAAGTCAGATGCTAACGGAGCAGAATTTGGACAGAGCGATACACCATAACTCAGTGAGGGAGCATCTCATTTGCACACAAAAGGTCTCGGGTTCAAATTCAATCGCCAGCATCTCCCAAGCAGAAAAGAGTCTCCCTGCCTTGAAACCCTCTGGAGAGCCACTGCCAGCCAGTGCAGGCAACATTGGCCCAAAGGGAGTAATGGGCAGCTGACTCTGTAGAAGGCAGTTTCCTCTTTGAACCAGCCCTTTAATTCGGAACCACGAGGACTAGAATCCTGCTTAATTTTTAGGGCCACCTAGCTCAGTGGGGAAAGCACCTGCTCTGCCTTGCAGAACAGCCCCAGGCTCGATCCCGGAAGGCATCTCCAGGAAAGGCTGAGAACGCCCCACCTGAACCCCCAAAAGCTGCTGCCAGTCAGCGTAGACAACACTGAGCTTGGTGGATCAAGCCTCTGACTTGGCATGAGGCAGTTTCCTATGTCGGTGTGTCTTGCACTCAGCTCCTGCATCATGGCAGGAGCCAGATCTGGACCTGCCCTCTGCCTCTGAGCATCTTCCATTGGGCTCAGAATGCATCGGGTATTTAAATGATTCCCCCCCCTGTCTTCTTTACATCTCTTTCCACAACCACCCTACCATCCTTATAGGGTCCTGACTCAGCTTTGAGGCTGTCCAAATTGCCTGCTGATAAGAGCTGGTTAGTTTTATCAATGGTGGTTACAGTGGGGCTGTTGCAGATAATTTATTAGTAGAGGGTGGGGGGAGATTCGGACGATTGAAGCCTCCCCAGGAGTGACCATTGATCTTGACTTGGTACACAGAGAGTTGTGTGTGTGTGTGTGTGTGTGTGTGTGTGTGTGTGTGTGTGTGTGTGTGTGTGTAGATATAGGGACCCTCCAGACTGGTGTGGGTCGTTCCCCCCCCCCCCAGTGTACTTTGAAACAAGTCATTGATACAATAATCGCATGTTTCTGGTGAATTTGCGCACGGCTCATAGAATCGCGGAGTTGGAAGGGGTCCCTACGGTCATCTAGTCCAACCCCCTGCAATGCAAGAAATTTTGCTAGATCATACATGGCAGATCGCCATCCAGCCTCTGCTTAAAAACCTCCAAGGAAGGAGAGTCCACAACCTCTCCTGGGAGCCTGTTCCAATCAGACTGCCAGAAAGCTCTTCCTGCTGTCGTCCACATCATTAAGAACCTAGGAAGAGCCTGCTGGATCAGGCCAATGGCCCATCTAGTCCAGCATCCTGTTCTCACAGTGGCTGACCTGCCTGAGGATGCCTAAGGGAATCCTGCAAGCAGGATCCGAGTGCGAGAGCCCTCTCCCTTCTTGCGGTTTCTTGCAACTGGTGTTCAGAAGCATTCTTGCTCCACCCAAGGAGGCAGAGCAGAACTCCTATGATTAATAGTAACTGGTAGCCCTCTCTTCCTCCTTTAATTTGTCCAGTGCTCTTTTAAACCAATCCAGGTTGGCAGCCCTCACTGTTTCCTGTGGGAGGGAGTTCCGCAGTTTAACTCTGCGCTGCATGAAGAAGGACCGTTTTTTTATGTGTCTCAAATCTTCCATTCTGCTTCATCAGTTGTTCTGAGGTGCTTTACCGCCCCTCTAACATGACCGCATTATTGCCATCTGAAAGGGCACTCTTGCGCTATGGAGCAACAAAAGTAGGACAAAAAATTTTTAAACGTTTGTGGTATGAAAAGTTGCAGGATGGCAGCAGGAATTCCTGGGAAATGCCCCAATTGCAGATGCCTCAGTGTCCTTGTCTTTGCAGGTGTGAGCAAAGATCGAAAGTGGGACCATGTATAACTGCCCGCAACAATTCTAACGCTACAATTCCCAGCTTCAGTTGGGCTCACTCTCAGTCATGAGTGCAAATATTCCTGAATGCAGAGTTAAAAGAGCTGTTATTTAAAAGTGCCAAGAGTTGGTTTTATTTATTTAAGTAGTGGCGGCGGCAAGTAGGACATTTTGCAAAGGTTTAAAAAAAAAAAAAAAGAGCACAAGAGGAGGGAGAGAGCAGGTCCCTGCCCTCTAGGAACCTACAGTCTAAACTCCTGGAAAAGAGAGCTCCAACAGAGGGCAGGAAAGGCTAACAGGACAAAGCTGGGCCAAAAGTCGTTTAGGTTAGAATGGAATCAGCAGACTGAAATGTTCAAGGGAAAGATGGGGCTTGAAAGAGGAATTGAAGGAGGAAAGGTACAGGGCCCTATAAGTGTTCTAGGAGGGAATTTAGAACCTTAGACATGGGAGGTACCCTAGAGGTCATCCATCTCAACCCCGCTTTCGCTCAGGGTTGGGATCTTGCAACCTGACCAAGGGCCCTCCCAGCCTGTGCTTTTACATCCTTCTGGCAAAAAGCAAAGCCACTGACCCCAGAGGCAGTCTCTGCTCCACCACTGATCAGCTCTTTAGGGAGTCTCTCCTAATGGTTAGCCAAAATCAGCTTCCCCACAGTTGCCACCCATTTCTTGGGTTCCCTGAGCCTTTGGCCGTGAAGGAGGAGGGAGAGGGACGGCACTCTTCGGGCCTGCGAGTGTGCAGACTTTGGTGGCAAGGTGACCCTTTAAGGCTGCCACCTGCATTAATCATGCAGATTGGGCAGCTGTGCATAATTTCCCTGACTTTGCATAATTTATTCTGCTTCCGCCATTGGTGAGGAGGGGCAACCAAGTTCTCAACCCCCAAACGCAGGAGATCTTACTCAACAACTTCTTCAGCTCCTGTGATTCAACCAGGTGTTCGCTATGCATATTTAAGCACAAATTTGAGATGATGAGAACTAGACACTTGGGGGGGGGGGGTTTAACATTAAAAAAAAGAAAAAGAAACCTGATATTCTCAGCAACTCTTAAATATCTCATTCAGTCATTGCATTTCACAATTGCAGTTTATTGGACCAGTCCTCTTAATGCAATACTTCTTCTTATCATCATCATTCCCTTGTATTTGACATTTGCAATTCTTTGGATGGTCCTGTTAATACAACACATTTTGCAATTATTATCATTAAGTTTATTTATCTATAAAATATTTGTGTGGAGGGAAATCAAGGCAGCCACCAGGCAATACAACCACAAACAATAATTTATATTCTTATCATTCCCTTGTATTTGACATTGGTGATTCACGAATGGTCAATGCAACATTTTATTATTACTACTATTGGCAGTGCTTTTTTTTCTAAAAAAAATGTTTAGGGGTAGTCTCATTTTGACTCAAGAAAATCACCATTTTATAGTTCAAATCGGGGGAAATAAATACAGTAAATGGACAAAACTACAAAGATTCACAAAATGTTTAGGGGTATGCGTGCCCCTGCGTCCCCCCAGAAAAAAGCACCGACTATTGGTATCAACTAAGTTTGACTCAGAGTAGCCCTATTGAAAATAACAGAGCCAAGCCGATGATGCCCTCTGTCCGTTTCCATTTTATTGTTTGAATGTTTTAAAAAGTTCCTTTCGCTGACGCATTTTTGCAAACCTCTTAGTGCTTGGCTGGGTTTTTTGTTTTTTGTTTTTAAAAACGCACCATGTCACGAAGCACATCAATCCCCCCCGGGGGTCTACTCTGAGCAGGAGTTCCTACTCGCGTCGGGTGCCACTCGCGACCCCCTGCAGCCCCTTCTCCTGGGGGGGCTGAGCGCCTTCTCCCCCCCTCCATCTCCGCCCCCCCCCCCAAATCCCATCCCACGCTCCTCCTGGAACAAAGGACGCCTCGCCTCGCCTCTTGGCACCGTGGCGCTCGTCTGGCTATAGATGGGGCTGTGGAGCCCCGGCTCACCCCTTTCTCCCAGCGCCTGCCCACAGGAGAGAAAGGGGGGGGGAGGAGGGAGGAGGAAGGAAGGAGCAGGCGAGGCAAAGAGGGAGGGTGGGAGGGAGGGGGCGCCTCTCTCTCTCTCTCTCAGTAGGGATGTGCGCGCATCGCAAAGAGGTCCATGTCACCGGAGGTCTCTTGCGCTCCCTCTGAGAAGAAAGAGGAGCAGGAGGAAGGAAGGAGGAAGGCAACGAGGAAATAAAGAGGAAAGGGGGGGGAGCCATTTATTTTCCCCCTCCTGCGAAACAGCCAGCCCAAACCTTCAGCAGCTTGCCTGTCTCCAGGAGACCAGCTTTGATTCTGATTTTTCCCCTCTCCCTCTCCTTTCTTTCTTTCTTTTCCTCCCCCCCTCTTCCTCTCACCCACCCCCGTCCTCCCCCCACCCCCTTTTTCCTGACGGCCACCCCCCCGAGGAATGATGAAAAAAACCAATTCTACTAAGCGGGTGAGTTTGCAGCCCGCTTTCTGAAGACCCCCTCCACCCAAAAGCAGAGGGGTCATTGTCCAGTTTCTGTGAGATTGGCGGGGCGAGCGGTGGCGGGGGGGGGGTAGCTGGGGTGTCAGAGCCTGCGTTTTTCTGGATTATTGATTATTTTGTTGCTGTTAATTGTAAATATCGTTTCGATGTCCTTCGATTCGGCCGCCTTCCTCCAACAATTCAATTGCGTCCTATCTATCCCCAGCCCCCAATAACTGGGTCCTTTAAGCTGGTACAGAAGCTGGATTGTCAAGTGTTTGTTATTAAACTGTGGTTGGGGGTGGGTGGTGTTTTTTGTTCTTTTTTTTTGGCATTAATTCTGGGAGTATTTGAAACAACAGAGAAACCCACCACCCTTACAGAAACAACGCAGGGTGCCTATTCTCCAGATTTAAGACTGTTTACTGTGGTTGTGTGTGTGGCAGAGGGAGAGAGATCCATTTGAAAACATCCAATTCTGTAGCCCTGCATTTGCTCTTAGAAACGGGGCCTCGTGCGAATATTGTCATTATTAATAGGACCGTTAATATTATGTTGTTATGCTCCGCGTTTTCAAAGGGCGAGAAAGCAGAGAAAACACAAAAATTGTGATGGGTTATTTTATTTTATTTTTAAGGGGGAAAAAAGGTGAAACACAGAGTGGGCTGGGGAACAGATTGACACAGTCTGTTTTCTTACATAATGGATGTGGAGGCGGTTTGGGGTGGTGGTGGGGTGCCAGAGGGTTTAGAAAAAAATTGTTTATTGATTTGTGCACCATCATCATCTCTCTCTCTCTCTCTCTCTCTCTCTCACACACACACACACACACACACACACACACACCCCCCGTTAGAATTGGGATTGTTTTGTTAGTTAGTTAGTTGTTGTTTTTTTTAAAAAGAAATAATAACTGCATACTTGCAAGGGAGGACCGTGGCTCAGAAAAGATTGCCAGCGGACTCTGCAGCGATAGAGGGGCCCTATCCTGCAGGGTCCGGGAAGGAAGGACGCAGGTTGGAGACGCTTGAAATAAAGCCCTTCTTGACAGTTTCCAATTCTCTCTCTCTCTCTCTCTCTCTCTGGCTTCTCTTTCCAGGGTCACCAGGATGGGAACCAGCAACCCACTCTGCTGGAGAAGGTGGGCTGGGTCCGGAAATTCTGCGGGAGAGGCATTTTCCGGGAGATCTGGAAAAACCGCTATGTGGTTCTGAAAGGGGATCAGCTGTACATCTCAGAGAAGGAGGTAGGGTCTCTCTCTCTCTCTCTGTTGGAATCTCCTTGGAAGGCAGCCCTGCTCCCCCACCCCAGAGAGAGATGGCAACCTTTTCCCACGCCCCCCACCCTCATATCCGGAGCTCCAAAACAGGAAATTGGAGGGGGGGGAGGAGAGACCACTGGCTGGGGCCTTGCCTGAGACTTAGATTTTGCAAGTGGGAAGGGGGCAGCATTTTCTTTAAGTCTGTGGAAGCGTGGCAGGCGCGAAAGGGTCGCCCCCAAAGGACACAGGCCCTGGTCCCTTGGTGCCTTTGTGGGAAATGGGGCAGCTCGTTCCCAGGGTGTGGGGTCAAAGGTTGAGAGGGGTCAGTTGCTTTCCAGCAGCAGCAAGCAAGCAAAGGAGCCAACTCCTAGGGGCCATGCCCCCCAATAAACATTTGAGGGGGCTCGGGCCCCCCTAAGTGGATGGGCATTGCCATTCAAATGGTGTGCATGCGACGTGTCTTGGAATCGATTATTTGGGCTTACCTGGGCCCCCCAATATTCTATTCAAGTTGGCACCCCAGGCGGCAAGGAAAGGGGTTGGGGAGTGGGGATGGGTGGCCTCCTGGCCGAGGGACCCAGCACCCGCTTTTCACGCAGAAGGTCCCGGGTTCATTCCCGGCACCTCCAGGTCGGGCTGGGAAGGTCCGAAACCTGGGAGAGGCGCTGCCTGTCAGTGCAGACAATACTGAGCTTAATGGACCCAGATGGTCAGCGTAAGACAGCTTAGGGAGGGCCGCAGCTGAGGCCGGGAGCATTTGCCCTGCATGCAGAAGGTCGCAGGTTCAATCCCCAGCGTCTCCAGGTAGGGCTACAGAAGACCCCATCTCAAACCCTGGAGCTGCTGGTCAGAGTAGACAATACTGAGATAGAGGGACCAATGGCCTCACTTGTAATAATATGGCTTTTTAGGTTCTTCCATTAACCAGCCCTTTATTCAGATCCTTGAGGACTAGCAGCCTGCTTTCTTCTTAGAGAAGAAATGCAGGAGGTCCCAGACTCAGTCCCCAGTGGCGCTGCCTGTCAGTGTGGACAGTACTGAGCTAGATAGACTGACGGCCTGACTACTGGAATGGCAAGTTCTTGCCTTATTCGCTGGTCCTTCCTTTGTGTTCTTGAGGACTGGAATCTTGCTTTGATTTAAAGGGAAGGCTGGTGGCTCCGCAGCTCAGCACCTGCTGTGCGTTCCTGTGATGGTGCTCCCTTGGCTACTTGGCCAGAGCAATGGGTGCCATTGTGGGTTTTCCATCCCAGGTGTCAGGAACGTTGTTTGCTTGGGGAGTTGCTCTCCATTCCATGAGCTGGAGGAGGTTCTGGGTGGCGAAGGCTCTCGGTTCAATCCCTGCCGGCAGCATCTCCGGGTAGGGATGGGAGAGACCCCCCACCTGAGGCCCTGGAGTGTTGCTGCCGGTCCGTGTAGACAATACTGAGCCAGATGGACCAGAGGCCTGACGGCTTCCTGTGTTTCTGTGTAGAGGACAGGGGCCTCTGCCTCACCTGCCCCTCTCCCCCAGTTCTGCATTGTCAGCCATCCTTTCCTGGGGCACACTGAAAATTTGCATCTCGATTTCGAGGCTTGCTTCCTCCTGCAACATCCTTTCCTGCTTGCCAGGCCGGCTGTGAGACAAAGGGCAGGTTAAATGCAAAGACGTGTGGCACATCCAGACCCCCTAAGTGGAAATCTCTCCCTTAGCCTTGTTAAAACCTTCATCTTTTGCGGACGATTAACCTGAGCAAGCATTAACTTGGCTGCATTGCCATGGGTGTGCCTGACGCTCTTACCTGTGCCCTCTTATTTCCACCATCGCCGTGACCCGTTTGCAAAATAAAAAAATCCTAGGGCTAAATAAATTATTTCGTAAAATTTATGCACCGCTCGATTGCGGGGGGGGGGGGGAACAAATCTCAAAGGCTGTCGATTAAAAACTAGCAACAGTTTAAGACTTTCGAAAAGTTAAAATAGCAAGAGAGTAAAAACAGGATTAAAACTGGCGATGGGCCAGATATTGTTTGATTCTTTGTCTAATCAAAAGTGCTTTCAGCAGGTGTGTGCAAAAAAAGGCCTGCTATCAATAGGCAGGGAGTTCCACAGTGCATGTCCTTATTTATTATTTCCAAAGAAATTGCTTGGAGGTTGCACCCCGAGCTCCTAATTTTCAGGTGGACAGGAAACGGCAGCAATTTATCGGTGGCGAGAGACAAAAAAAGCACTTTGCGTGCAGCTGGAGACTACGGGTGTCTCGTTTCTAATAAGAGGTGATGTGGTTTAAACCTATTTTGCACATCCGGACTTCTGGCCTGACTCTTCCTGACCCTCAGTTTGTCATAACCTAACTTTTATGCATTTGTTGAGGAGTGTTCTTCCTTCTTTTTTCACTTTGAGGTGTGTGGGTTTTGTTTTCTTTTGTTTTTGTAGCATCGTGCAGGGCAGATTGTGCTTTTCACTTGTGCGAAAAGGTCGGGTCCCTGCCCCAATCAGCTTGCATTCAGAATTAAGAGGTCGGGGTTAGGATGTGCAGGATAGCAGCGAGAGAAGAACCCGGGGAGGGGGGAATGGGGATAAACAGACACCAGGTCACCTGGGGGGTGAAGCCTTAAAGCAGGGAGAGTTCCTAGTCCTCATGACTGGAGAGAGATTTCTGTGGAAAGATTTCTGCAGTCCATGTGGGTTGCAAAGAAGGTTTGAAATTAGCCCTGTACGAAGACCTGTTTTATAAATCTGTTTTTCCCACCCTTGTGGTCAGATAGGATGTGTTCCTCAGGAAGCCCTGGGAACCTGAAATGTTTGGGGTGGGTGGGGAGTAAATGGGACACCCCATTGCACCATCCCGCCAATGTCTACCGTATTCCTGGCTTTACGCAGTCTTGGGAAGGGAAGGAAACAGCGGGTTCGCATTTCCCTGTCCTAAATTCCCGAGACCAACAGAACAGTGGACTGCCCCTAAGGCAGGGCTGAGGAATCTAGCAACCTTCGTAGAGTTGGAAAGGACCCCCAGGGGTCATCCAGTCCTACTCCCTGCAATGCAATTCAGGTCGTTCTGGACCCTGACTCCTGTCCATTGGTTGTGCTGGGAGATGCAGCCCAGCAAAGTCTCCCCTCCTGCGCTTCCCAGCTGCTGGTATTCAGAATCATTGCTGCCTCCAGTTGTGGGGGCAGAGCGTAGCCACTGATAAGAGCCCTCCCCTTCCTCCACGAATCTGTCTAATCCTCTTTTAAAGCCATCCAAGCTGGTGGCCGTCACTGCATCCTGTGGCGGTGAGTTCCACAGTTTAACTGAAGATGGACTTGGTTTTGCCTGTCCTGAATCAACCTCGTCAGGTCCCCACAAATTCCCAGCGTTATGGGAGAGGGAAGGGGAAACTTTTCTCAGTATAACTTGGCCAACTTCTATCATGTCTCCGCTTACTCACTTTTCCTGTAAGCTGAAAAGTCCCCAAAAGGCTTTTCGCGGGAAGAGGCTTCTCAGAAACAGGCTTTCGGAAGAGCGGGCGTTTTAATTACCATGAAACTGACTGGGCGCTTTGGTGGCAGGAAACTAAGGCATTAGAAATGCAGAGAGGTGATTAGGCAGAGAGGCAGAGAACGGGGCGATCCGGTTACGGAGACAGGCGAGGGACACCCGATCTCCAGGGTGGGTAGGTGGCTCGCTCGATGGGTAGGCGGGCGCAGGTGGGGGCGAAGGGCTTGGAGGAAGGGGCTCGTTCGGGATCCGCTGCGCCTTAAGGCTGCATAGCACACTGTGCAATTTAAAGGAGCCCCAGCGCCACCAAAGACTCCTGGGAACTGTAGTTTACCCCTCGTGGAGCTACAGTTCCCAGCAACCTTCGCAAACTGCAGCTGCCAGGATTCTTTGGGGGGAATCATAGAATTGGAAGGGACTGCCAAGGATCATCTAGATCAACCCCCTGCAATGCCCTCAAGAATCCCTGGCAGACGGGCATCCAAATTCTGCTTATAAACCTCCCATGAAGGAGAGACCACCGCCTTCCGAAGGAGTCCGTTCCAGCCTTGAACAGCTCTTACCATCAGAAAACGGTTACCTAATGTGTTTTGTTGGGATCTCCTTTCTTGTAATTTGAATCGGTTGGTTCGGGTTCTACCCTCCAGAGCAGGAGAAAACAAGCTTGCTCCATCCTCTGGGTGTCAGCTTTGATATTTGAAGACAGCTGTCATATCTCCTCTCAAGTCTCCTATTATCCGGGCTAAACATCCCCAACTTCCTCAACCATCCCTCACCTGGTTTGGTTAATAATAATAATAATAATAATTATTATTATTATTATTATTATTATTGGCTCAGGGCAGCTACCGTGTTTCCCCTATTTTAAGACACCGTCTTATATATTTTTTCCCTCAAGAAAACGCACTATGGCTTATTTTGAGGGGATGTCTTATTTTTATTACGTAAGCCCAGCCCAGCCTTTTCCTTGGTGCCCTCCAGAACTGCGCCTATCACTGTGGCTTATTTTCGGGGTACGGCTTATATTTCGCAAATGCGAAAAATCCTGCTATGGCTTATTTTATGACTACGTCTTAAAATAGGGGAAACAGGTTACCACCAAATATATAATACATTAAAAATACAAAATAAAATGATTGGTTTAAAATACAATTTGAATCACATTTAAAATCAAAATAAAATTAAGTGGGAACCCACGAATCAAAACCATAGGGGTAAGGAATTAAAAGTGCACCAGGGCCGGCCACTCACGCTGGTCCCATATGGGCCGATAGAAATAGCCAAAGAGGCCACTTAACATACAGTGTCCCACAGAAAGAAGGGGGTCAGACTGGGCCCCGACCAAAGGCCTGGCGGAACAGCTCTGTCTTGCAGGCCCTGCAGAAAGATGTCAAATCCTGCAGGGCCCTGGTTTCTTGTGACAGAGCATTCCACCAGACTGGGGCCAGGCCCTTGAGGCCCGGGACCTCCAAAGTATTATTATTTGTGGACTGTAAGGTCCTCCGCAGGGAGCAGGAGAGGCGGTCCCGTAAGGTGGTTCAGAGTTGTGGAAGTCAAGTTTTGTGGTGCCAGTAAGCAGGGCTACCGATGTTCTCTTCCAGTCACTGAGCTGCCATCTTTTACACCTGATGTTATTTTGGGGGCATCTCTAGGAGCCTTCTTATACTGAATGCAACACCACTGGTCCATCAAGCTTAGTACTGCCTACACTGGCTGGCAGCAGTCTCTCTCCAAGGTTTCAGGAACTGAAGTCGGGACCTTCTGCATGCAAAGCCAGTTTTCCGTTTCCATTATGAGTGGAATGTTTCATTTTTAAAACCATAACCTTAAATTGAAATCCGTAAGGTGTTTGTGTGTTCTTGATGGACTGGTCTGAGCCGAAGGATCCAGACAGCTGGGAGGATGTTCCCCCATCTATCGATGGTGGAATATTGAGTCCTGAAGTTCTTTCAGGAGGCCTTGACAGGGAGGAACCTAGCCAACCAGGGTTTGCGAGATAACCTCGGGTTTTCTTGCTGCCTGGGCCTCAGCGTTGCAGGGGGTTGGACTCTCTGGGTCCCTCCCAACTCTAAAAAACTCAATGATTCTCTGGCCTTCTCTCTTTGTCGCTGGCCCTCCAAGAGCAGTCATGGTGTGCAGCCTCCTTTGCCAATGCTGAGCAGATTCTGAGCTTCCTCTTATCCTCCCATGATGCAGGCTGTAAACAAGGCTGGGTGTTCTCCATGCTCAAAATATTTCCGAAATTATTTTCCCAGGCAACCCAAATCCTGCACTAAGAAAAGCTGGATCTCTGACCCCGCGTGAGTCATACACACAAAGCAACTTCACGTAGTTGGTGATTCTTTTGCTTAATTCCTTGTGCTACGAAACTCTTTTTCTGGTTAGCTCAGTCCGTAGAGCCTCTTAATCACAGGGTTGTGGGTTCGAGCCCTACGTTGGGCAAAAAGATTCCTGCAGTACAGGGGGTTGGACTAGATGAGCCTTTGAGGTCCTCCCAGCCCTGTGGTTCTTTGTCTTCTGAGATTGTGCCAGGCACTGCCGGAATATTGTAAAAGTCTACCTTTGAACCCCTAAGGGTTAGAAATCTACTCTTTTTATTCCTGACCTCTCCCACTTAAAAGAAAGAAAGGAAAGGAAAGTGGAAGAACATAAAAGCCCTGCTGGATCAGAGAAAATATTTCTCTACTCCAGCATCAACGGGTGTCCATGGGGAAGGGAACGAAGGCAACAGAGGTAGACTGCCCCTGAACTTGGAGTTCCATTTAGACAGCAGGGCTAACAGCCATTGTTAGGCCTCCTTCCCTGCCCCCAATGAATTTGTCTAATCTGATTTAAGAGCCATTTAAGCCAGCGGCCAATTGCAATACTGCAAATATGGCAAATTCTGCCCAGTTAGCAGGATAGTGAATTCCATTTTTTTACGTATTGTTGTTGTTCAGTCGTTCAGTCATGTCCGACTCTTTGTGACCCCATGGACCAAAGCACGCCAGGCACTCCTGTCTTCCACTGCCTCCCGCAGTTTGGTCAGACTCATGTTGGTCGCTTCGAGAACACTGTCCAACCATGATCTCATCCTCTGTTGCCCCCTTCTCCTTGTGCCCTCCATCTTTCCCAACATCAGGGTCTTTTCTAGGGAGTCTTCTCTTCTCATGAGGTGGCCAAAGTACTGGAGCCTCAACTTCAGGATCTGTCCTTCTAGTGAGCACTCAGGGCTGATTTCTTTAAGAATGGATAGGTTTGGTCTTCTTGCAGTCCATGGGACTCTCAAGAGTCTCCTCCAGCACGAGAATTCATAATTTTTACGTATAGGTTATTGCAATTCTATGCCACCTTTTTTCCTCTAGGGAGCTCAAGGTGCCATGCATGGTTCTCCCTCTGCTTATTCCCACAACAACCTTGTGAGGGAGGCTAGGCTGAGAAGGAGGGACTGGTCCCCAAGTTCACCCCTGATGACCTCCATGGCTGAGTGGCAGGATTCGAACCCTGGTCTCTCCCAGGTCCTAGTCTGACACTCTAACCACTACACAACACTGCCCCTATACACCCACCCCCATCTTTTAGTTGCTGGGGGGTGGGAGGTGGAGGATTGGCACATAATTCACTTTTACCAAGACCCTAGACAGCCTGTTTCTTTTTTCCCCTTTGGCCCTGAAAGCCCCCCCCCCAAACCCTCCAAATCTAGGCCTCAGCTTGACATGTGCTCAAAATGCCGCTTATTGTTTTCTGGGCGGGAGGGGGGAGAGCGCTGATCCTTGCCCGCCACCTGACTTCACCTCTCGTAATTAATTCCGATACCGTGCTAAAATGCATTTGATACAAGCCTTGGAGAAGGTGCGCAAATCGATGCCCCTGGAGAGCGAAAGTCTGTGTTTATTGATGTGTGTGAAAGAGAGCGGGGGGGGGGGGGGCACTTCCAGCCATGGCCTCCGCTGCTCCTGGGGCGGAGGGGGGGGGAAGCTCTCTCTCACACACACCCCTCCAAGACGGAAGGATGCCAGGTCCCTGCAGGCATGCGGAAGCTTTTTGCTTTAAATTTTAATCTAATGTTAAAACTTTTCCATCCGTTTACTTAGTGCACTAGCTCTTAGCAGATTCCCCCGGCGTTAAGTCTGGAGCATCACTGCCGATCAGTGTGGGCGATACTGACCCTGATGGACCCGTAGCCTTGACTCTGCAGAAGGTGGCGTCTTAGGTTCTTGTTCAAACCGGCCGCTCATTCACAAGCCATTCTGGCAAGTGAATGGCTTGCCGGTTAATGACCGATGGTAACAATGACCATGAGGACTAGAATCTTACTTTTTTTTTTTAATGAGGGCTGTAGCTCTACAGTCCTGGGTTCAATCCCCAAAGGCACCTCCAGATCGGGCTAGATGGACCGTTAGTATCTGGTTCCGCTTCCGATGTCCCATTTACAGATCTGGAAAGAGCACGGATGAGTTGGGGAAATCTCTGTGAATTTGTCTAATCCAAAGCCATCCAAGAGGGTGGCCATTGCTGCCTCCTGTGGCAGGGAGTTCCGCAGTTTCAACGGTGTGAAGGAGTCCTTTTTATCTGTCCTGAGTCTTCCAACTTTCAGCTTCGCTGGATATCCCTGAATTCCAGTGTTAGGAGAGAGTGTGAAAAACTTTTCTCTTATCTACTCTCTCCATGATATGCATGATTTTATAAACTTCTATCACTTTGCCTCTTATTCACCGATTCTCTAAACTAAGAACTACCAAACTCTGCAACGTTTTGTCGTAGGGGAGTCTCTCCATCCCCTTGATCATTTGGGTTCCCCTTTTCTAAACTTTTTCCAGCTCTTCAGTACCCTTTCTGAGGTGAGGCGACCGGAACGGTGCACAATATTCTAAATTCGTTCGATTGGTATTGGCATGACAATATTGGCAATTTCCATTCCTTTCCTCGTGACCCCCAGCGTGGTAAACCATCCCCAAGGACTCTCTCCCCTCTGCTTCCCAACGAACTGCTCCGATCGCCAGCTCGTAGGCATAGATTTTTATGCTGCGATACCCGAGCCGAGCTGCCCATGTGCTTACAGAGGCGTGCATGACATGCCCTTCCCCTTCCCCCAAATTGATTTGCGAGAGCATAAGCTGTGTTAGGTCAACCTGACGTGAGCAGCAATCAATATCGCCGTCCCTCCGTTCTGCAATGGAGAAAATTGCATTTATTTGCGGCTCCCTAGCTGGAATGAACATGGCGCTTCATTAAGCTGCCTCTGAGCTTCCCTCTGCCCCATAACTTTGCTCTTTTTCCCCTTCCAAAACCCTGTGGTTTTGGAGGATGTTGGGAGCAGTACGGCGGTGCGATCGTTCCCTCGTGGTGCGGACACACTTGTTTTGGGATGCCTCCCACTAGTCAGGGAACGTGGGTGGCGCTGTGAGTTAAACCACAGAGCCTAGGGCTTGCCGATCAGAAGGTCGGCGGTTCGAATCCCTGCGACAGAGTGAGCTCCCGTTGCTCGGTCCCTGCTCCTGCCCACCTAGCAGTTCGAAAGCACGTCAAAGTGCAAGTAGATAAATAGGTACCACTCCGGCAGGAAGGTAAGCGGCGTTTCCGTGTGCTGCTCTGGTTCGCCAGAAGCGGCTTAGTCATGCTGGCCACATGACCCGGAAGCTGTACGCCGGCTCCCTTGGCCAATAAAGCGAGATGAGCGCCGTAACCCCCGAGTCGTCCGCGACTGGACCTAATGGTCAGGGGTCCCTTTACCACTAGTCAGACGGGCCTTGCTAGCTTTAGAAACACTACCAGAGCTAAGCACGGGGCAACTAAAGAACTGGAAAAGGGAAAGGAAAGGACAAGCCAAATTATCAAGGGAATAGAAAGAGGCAAGGTTGCAGCATTTGGGATTATTTTTTTTTATGAAGTTAAAAACAAAACAAAACAATAACACATATAGATTATTTTTCAAAAATCATGCAAAAAACACACACAAAATAATCATGATGTATAAATCATACAAAATAAACTAAATAAACAAAAATTCAAATGTGTACGTTGTAATTCATGCATAGTTACTTAATTAATTAGTTCAATCTAATCTTCATAGATACTCCATCTTTCCTCTCTTGTCTTGCTTCTTCTTTTCTTAGTCAATATCTTAGGTTATTCATTCGGTATATACATTAATTCTTACATTGATTTATAAAGCATTTGGGATTTTTTAGTTTAGAGAAAAGGCAAATAAGAGGCTACATGTTTATAAAATTCTGCCTGGCACGGTGAAATCGGGCAGAAAAGAGTTTTCCTCCCTCTCTCTAGAACTTGTGGACATCTAAGGAAGCTGAATGTTGGGCGATTCAGGGTGGACTTCTTCATGCAGCGCAGAATTAAACTTTGGAACTTACTTCCGCAGGAGGCTGTGACGGACGTCAACCTAGAAGGCTTTAATAGAGGATTAGACAGATTCATGCAGAAGCGAGCTACTAACTTGGCATTAGACTGAGATCTGGCTGGTACGCTGTTGCTGTTTTTTCTCCCGTGCCCAGCAAATGTGTCTTGTTTGGAAATGGATCCCAGGAAGGAAAGGGGAGCCTGGCCGCCGGGTTCAAGCCCAACGTGGATCCACGCTCTTCCGTGCCGGGGTTTAATTCCTTTTTTTGGCTAATCTCTTCTCTGGGGACAAAAAGCTTTAGGAGCGAAGGCGGTGGTTTTATTTCACGTGTTGCAAATCCTGCGTTGGCTGCGGGTCTCGAGCGGCTTAAAGTGAGCTACCCTGCCTTGCACACAGCAGAGATTCTGGCCCAGTTAAAAATAGACGGCGCTCATCCTTCCCCCTCCCCCTTGACTTTTTGTTCCTGCCCGCTTCCAAAATGCACCAGATAATAGCGCAGCGATGTTGGTTTTCCTTCTGCTAAACTGTAGGCGTGCTCATCCCTCCTCAAAGCTGACTTTTGCAGATGGATTTAAGATACCCGTGTCGTTTTTAATTTCGTATTTTGCTTTTGTGGCTTTTTGGGCACCCCGCCCCACGATATTTTCGAGTGCTGGACGGTTTAAACAAAGAAGTATCTTCCACATGTACACGTCCAATAGGAATGCAGTAAACCTGCATCTTAGGTGCAGTCCACATACAGCAGGCATGTCCAAAGTCTGTTTCGGGGGCATAATCCAGCCCGTTGGTCAATTTAATCCGGGCCTCCCCTCGGCAGTATATGTCCTGGGGTAAAATCCTAAAAATAGCTCAACAACTTTGGGGTTAAATCCTTAAAAAAAACCCTCAACAACTTTGGGGTAAAATTGAAAAAAAATCTCAACAACCTCAATCCTAAAAAAAGCTCAGCAACCTTGGTCGGCCCTCACGCATGTTCAGTTCACCAAATCTGGCCCTCTTTGAAAAAAGTTTGGGCACCCCTGACAGAGTTTCAACCGTACGTTGTGAAGGCGAGCTGGCGAGGATCAGAGGCGAGTGGAAGCCGCGAAAAAGAGCTCTCAAGTTCTTGCAGGAAGTCGGGTTGCCCAGCAATAATAATAATAATAATAATAATTCATTATTTATACCCCGCCCATCTGGCTGGGCTTCCCCAGCCACTCTGGGTGGCTTCCAACAAAATATTAAAATACAATAATCCATCAACCTTAAAAGCTTCCCTAAACAGGGCTGCCTTCAGATGTCTGGTAGTAGTTGTTCTCTTTGACATCTGGTGCATGCGTTCCACAGGGCGGGTGCCACTACCAAGAAGGCCCTCTGCCTGGTTCCCTGGAACTTGGCTTCTTGCAGTGAGGGAACTGCCAGAAGGCCCTCGGAGCTGGACCTCAGTGTCCAGGTAGACTGATGGGGGTGCAGACGCTCCTTCAGATATACGGACAGCAGCCTCTCGCGGGAGCATTCCCACCACCAGAGGCGGATTTAAGGGAGCGCAACCGATTTGGTTGCACTGGGCACAGAGCCATGGGGACATGGCAGGGGATGCCACAACTGTCATTTAGAATGGGGCACCGAATTTTGGCATTGCACCGGGCGCTGCTGAAATTGGAGACCTGCAAGGTCTGCCACTGCCGCCGCTCCCAGAGCTACCGCACCCCTGGCAAAAGGTGCCCCACTCACAGGATGCCCCGGGAGGGTCTTGGCCAGAAGCAAGACCAATAGCTTAAAAGCTCTTTTTGTACTGGGTCTTCTTGGAGCTTCTAGCTTCCTCTCACATCTGAGCCTACTGTTCACTGGCTCCCTTATAGCTGGCTAGCCGTGGGGCAACTCCAAAGGGAATTCTGGCTATACCTGGATGTTGCCTCTGTGCGTAACCTTTGGGACCAAACCCAAGTTGCCTGTGAATGCGCTTTCAGGCATGGCCCCACCTTGGGGTGGGTGCAGATATGGGGTGGTATTGAGGGCAGCAGGGTGGGTCTGGGATCTGACCTGCAGGGTGTCGTCCATTAGGAAGGCTCTTCTTCTGGAAATAACTCTCTCCTGCAACTTCCATTAGTTTCATTGGGAAGTCTCCAGTAAATTAATCCCGCATTCTGGTTAGTGGGGTGTCATTTGCAGTCAGTGCCCCAAACACTATTATTATTATTAGTAGTAGTAGTAGTAGTAGTAGTAGTAGTTATTTGCACTTTTAAAAGCAGCTGCATGCATGGTTAACTTATGGGATTTGCCACCACAAGAGGCATTGCCAAAGGTGGTAGTGCTTTTACCATATTGCTTCTAAATAACCAGGAATAATAATAATAATAATAATAATTTATTTGTACCCCGCCCATCTGGCCGAGTTTCCCCAGCCACTCTGGGCGGCTTCCAATCAAATATTAAAACAATACAGCATTAAATATTAAAAACTTCCCTAAACAGGGCTGCCTTCAGATGTCTTTTAAAAATAGGATAGCTGCTTATTTCCTTGACATCTGCTGGAAGGGCGTTCCACAGGGCGGGCACCACTACCGAGAAGGCCCTCTGCCTTGTTCTCTGTAGCTTTGCTTCTCGCAGTGAGGGAACCGCCAGAAGGCCCTCAGCGCTGGACCTCAGTGTCCGGGCTGAACGATGGGGGTGGAGATGCTCCTTCAGGTATACAGGACCAAGGCCGTTTAGGGCTTTAAAGGTCAGTACCAACACTTTGAATTGTGCTCGGAAACGTACTTTTCCACATGTAAAACCTGAAAACTTTTTTTTCTTTTAAAGGAAATGTTTGTCCACCTGGCATGGCGGTTGTACTTTTTACAACAACAGTGTATCCTGCAGAAATCTGCAGGTGTGGCTTCGAAGCCCAGCTATGGAGATAAACATAACGCTTTCCAATTAAGCGGCTGCGCATGACACAGCTGCAGTGGGAAGCTGAAAAGCTGGCAACCCTTTTTGGCTGAGATCCCACCTACTGAGCAGAGAGGGCCGTGAGCAGATGGAGGAGTCGCTCTGCCTCTTCATCTCCAGGGTGCAATCCTCTTACACCCACCATCCAAACGGGTGCAGTCAGCTGTTGAACTGCAGTGAGGACCAGGAGCCTTAACCTCTCTGTGGGAACTACAGTTCCCAGGATGCTTTGTGATTGGGGAAGTCAGAAGGCAGTGATTCCCATTCCAATCTGCATTCATCGCAATCAACGCTGTTTTCATTCTGCTGCATCTCGGTTTCCACCAAATGCTAACCTATTCTTCCTGTCTGCTATCCAACGTAATTGACTTGATTATTTACGCAAGTTACAAATGCCATTTACGCAAGTTACTGATGTCATGACTCATGAATGCTGGATGCAATTTAAATGTGGGGTGACAGCAACCATAATCAATTATTGTCTGTGGACTGAAAGCAGCAGCAGCAGCAGCAGCAGCAGCAAATGCCAATCAATATTTGCTGATATTTGTTGATTCCCATCACGGAGACGGGACAAATAAGTCAACATTGGCCATTTCGCTTCCATAAGAATCCTCCAATGTCTGATTTCGTTGTGTTAAGCCGGGATAGTTAAACCAGTTGAGGGTTTGTAGTGTATAGAGACAGAACCAGCAATCAATCGCAAATGAAGGACTCTCAATGAACTTGTGTCCCTCTGTGTATGTGTTTGCTATTCCCTGCCTGCAGGTAAAAGACGAGAAAAACATTCAGGAAGTGTTTGACTTGAACGATTACGAGAAATGCGAAGAGCTCAGGAAATCAAAAAGCAGAAGCAAAAAGAACTACAGCAAGTTCTCGCTCGCCCACTCCAAGGAGCCTGGGAACACAGTAAGTCTTCCCTATCGCCCCCACCCAGAGTGATTCCTGGCTCCTGGTTAAACTATGGAACTCCCTCCTGCAGGATGTGGCAGGAAATGGATGGTCCTTCCAGCATCCTTGGACTCCAACTCCCATCAGCCCCCAGCCAAGGTGGCCAATGGTCCATCAGCCAGTCTCTTTATTACAGTCAGTGGCCAGTATTTTAAAATCTATAAGCTAGTACCAGACAAAACAAGACAGAGAGCCATAACAATATGATGACTAATAACTGAAGCATACTATAGAATGCCAGGCACAGAAAATAAAGCCGTAAGTTCGTTAAAATTAATCCCCAGTGAGTTTTACTTGCTGCAGCATAGTATTTAGCTCCCAGTTTAGAAGAGATGGATGCATCCCGATCTGAGGAGTTTTAAAAAGCATAAAATTCACCCAATCGCCCTGGGAGCTTCCGTAAAAAGGAGTTTCCAATAAAAATCCTGCATGAATTGCAATAAAAAAGCAACACATAAGAGTCGTTGCTTCCACCTCTCCAGATTTGCTGGCGAGTTTGTGTTGACAATGGAGGATTATACTGTAATTTTTTTTGCAGCCTCCTCTCCTGTAGAGGTAAGGTAACCCATCCTGCAAGGTTAAAGGAGCCAGACGAGCCAGGATGTCCAGTGGTCAGCAGTTAGGGGCAATGGAGTCCAGTGTCACCTTGAGGCTTTGCAGAATCCTCAGCCCTGGGATAGTAATGGCACCTTAGGAAACCAGGATTTCATCATTGCTCAAAAGCTATAGAGCCGCGAGTGAAGAATGGGCCTTCTTGACTTGCACCTCCTTTAATGGGAGACAAGGAAAGGATGTAATAAAGCAAGGTTTAAGTCATCCTCTCTCAGACACCTTAGCTTTAAGCATGGTTTTGCATTACTATTTATTTTAGTTTGAGAATTCATGTCCTGCTCAGCCAAAAGGACTCCAGGAGAGGCTTAAAGTAAAGGTAAAGGGACCCCTGACCATTAGGTCCAGTTGCGGACGACTCTGGGGTTGCAGCGCTCATCTCGCTCTATAGGCCGAGGGAGCTGGCGCTTGTCCACAGACAGCTTCCAGGTCATGTGGCCAGCATGAATAAGCCGCTTCTGACGAACCAGAGCAGTGCACGGAAATGCCGTTTACCTTCCCACCGGAGCGGTACCTATTTATCTACTTGCACTTTGATGTGCTTTCAAACTGCTAGGTTGGCAGGAGCAGGGACCGAGCAACAAGAGCTCACCCCGTCGCGGGGATTCGAATCGCCGAACTTCTGATCGGCAAGCCCTAGGCTTTGTGGTTTAACAATTAAAATACATGACAACATGACAGTCCCTGCCCGCACAGACTAACAATGTAAACAAGAATGGCACACGAGTGGAAATGTGGACAAGGAGGGAAGAGGAAGAAATCAAAACTCAGGCACAGATTTCCAAACAGTTGTCCTGATGGAAGAGGCCGCCTGCTTCCCATCTCTCCTGATGGGATGGCTGCCCCCAGGCGACAGGTGAAGGGAAAGGAGGCCTGAGGGAACTGGCCTGCCGTAGCAGAGCTAATGGAGGGAGCTCTGCTTTCCAGAACCAGGCTGTCACCTGGATGCTTCAGAAAACCAACCGAGTTGTAAGCGGGTTTTGTATTTCCATGCGCTGTTAGGGATTCTCTCTTCCACTAAGAAGCTGTTAGGCACTGGTGCATCTGACGTAGACGGACGCCTTCTTCCTTTGCCTCAGGATGGGTTTGTTGACAGCGTGACATTCGCAGGACGACTGGCAGCTGATGCGCGTTCCTTCTCTCCTAGGCACCTAACCTTGTCTTCCTGGCTGTGAGTCCTGAAGAAAAGGAGTCCTGGATCAATGCTCTCAACTCTGCGATAACTCGGGCCAAGAACCGCATCTTGGACGAGGCAAGTAACCTTTGGGGAATGAGGTGTTCAGGGGCAGAGAATCTGCTTCACATGAAGAAGGTCCCGGGTTCAGTGCCAGAAGGCATCTTCTGGGTAGGACTAGACAGGCCAATACTCTGACCTGGAGCAAGGCATGTTCCTATTTAAACCGCCCTTTGGTTCAGAATCATGAGGACTAGAGTCTTTATTTTTAACCGGAGGACCATAGCTCAGTGGCAGAGAACCTGTTATGCATGTAGGAGATTCCAGGTTTGATCCTTGATGGAATCTTCACCTAGGGTTCAGAATGTCCCCCATTTACGAAACCCTGGAGAGCTGCTGCCAGTAAGTGTTGACAATACTGAGCCAGGTGGACCCCAATCATCTGACTCTGTATAAGGTAGCTTCCTCTGTTCCTACAATGTGGGTCTTGTGCCCCCCAACCTGTTCAAGGAGTTGCCCTTTGAAAGTTGCCTTGGAGTTGTTTTTATGAGCAAAGCAATTAGTAGATTAATAATCTATTACAGTGGTACCTCCAGTTGCGAACAGGATCCGTTCCGGAGCTCTGGCCACATCCCGAGGAATTTGCAACCGGAGGTGCCGCTTCTGCGCATGCGCATGTCTCGGTTTAGTGCTTCTGAACATGCGCATGCAGCGAAACCCGGGAAAATACTTCCGGGTTTGCATCCTGAAAGTTACGCAACCAGAGGTGTGCGTATCTAGAGGTACCACTGTAGCTGCTTTGCTTGTAAAATTACCTACTTGCTTAATTGTTCCTCCTCCCAGGAACAATGAGAAATGGACATTCGTTCGTTCATTCATTCAGAGCATTTCTACTCTTCTCTTCAGCAAAAAAAAAAAAAAAGGCTCCCAGAGCGGCTTAACGTACAGTCAAAACAAGAGAGTTCCTTCCCGCACAATCTGAAAGCAAACAAAACCACAGCACGCAAGGGAAAATGGACTGGGAGGGAAGAGGAAAACATTGCGCTTATGGCAGGCTAAACAAAGGGGCTGCTGCTGGGTTGTAGTCTTCCACAGCGAAGCTTTTGAGACCCCCCTCCCCACTGCCTCCAAGATCCCTTTTGTTTCTCCACCGGTTGCCCCCCTTTCCCTTTCCAGCCATCCTTCCACCCACTGTAATGTGAGCTTATATAAAGAGCTGCCTCTGCTCGGTGTTTTAAACAGTGCGATTGAATTAAGGAACCCTTTTTTAAAAAAGAGGAAGGAAGAAAGAAGATCCGAGACTACAGTCTGCTGTCTCTGATATCGCCTGGGCCATCTGTCTCTCTTTTTTGATCACACTGCCTTTGTGGGCCTCTGACTCATTCTGCATCTGCAGAGCAGGGCAGAATCGAGAGTGCTGCTTCCTTGCTGCTAAATTTAGGGGAATGCCGAGGGGCGGCCACAGTGAGAATTTCTTGCTTTTATTTAAAGGCTGGGTTGCGGTTCCGCCTTTTGATCCGCAATAATCCCCAGGGTCGGAGGCAGCGATGCTTCTGAATGCCGGTTGCTGCGACCCTCAGACGGGAGAAAGTGTTACTGTTGCGCTCAAATCCCACTTGCTGGTTTCCCGTTGGGGCACCTGGTCAGCCACTGGGAGGACAGGATGCTGGACTAAGTAGGCTCCCTTTGGCCTGAATCAGGAGCAGCAAGACCAAAGAAGAGATTTATTCACATGGTGCATTGTTAGAATATGGCCACCTCCTTCCCTACAGACCCTCTTGGGTGCTGAGATGGGCAGAGGGGGCCCTCTTGGTTGTTGCAGAGGCTCAGAGGATGGGGGCCTTCCCTGTGGTGGCCCCTAAGCTGTGGAACACCCTCCCTGCAGAGATGTGTCTGCCACCTTCATTGCACACCTTCCAGAGGATGCTAAAGATGAACCTCTTTGCTCAGGCTTTTTGCACTCGGGGTGCATGTTTTTTTAAAACCCACCTTATTTTGTGATTGTGAGTTATTTCAAACTGTTTTTAACATTGCGTTTTAATTGCTGGACCTTAGGATGTTATCGTTGTCCTTAAATGTATTGCCTCCCGCCCTTGGCATTTGCTCTGGGGTTGGCTGCGCTAGGGCAGAGATCGGGAACCTTAGGCCTGGGGGCCGAATGTGGCCTTGCAAATTCTCCTCCCAGGCAGAGGTGTAACCAAGGTCCCTGGTGCCTTCGGCAAAGAGCTGTATCGCCGCTGCCCTTCGCTGAAAAATCACTTTACTGCAATAGCCACATTAGAAATTACTACATTATACGCGACCCAATTGCTTGAAACGTCTGGAGCGAGGGCAGGGAGGAAGGGCAGAAAAAATTGTACGTCTTTGTGCCATGGTGCGAGAAGGATGGGAAGCTTCTCCTGTGTTTGATCTCAGTGCGACAGCAGCGGTGATCTCCCACACAAATACACATCATATACTCCATAGTCCAATAGGTGACTTTTGAGCCCCTGGTGGAGACCGGTTTCACCAACCCCTAGGTACAACTCTGTGCCCAGGCCACACCCCTCACCAGCTCTGTTTTGCACCCCCGTTGAATGCTTTTTCCTATCCTTGATCCCTGGTCATGCTGTCCGCTTGCCTGGATGGATGACAGAGGGGTGTTTGTGTGTAGAAACTAGCCCACTGTAGAAAAGAAAAATGTTACATTCCCGTGTCTGTCCGGTTTCCCCACTGGCCTTGTCTACCACTAGAATGTGGTCCCTCAAGACAGCTGCCTGGAAGGGAATGTGGCCCTTGCCAGGGAATGTGCTATGCTAGGGTGACAGAGCGCTTGAATCCACTTTGGATGCGCTGACTGGCATTCCAGAATGGGCTCCAATCCTGGAAAAATCTGACTGCCCGGAGGTGACCCTTGGCCCAACAGGTTTTGCAGCATGATGCTCAGCTTTGAGCAAAGTGCGCTTGCACCTCCTGTTGGGCATGCTCCATGCCTGGAACGTTGGCCGGCAGCACACTTCTGAGCAGCGCCTGTCTCTCCAGAGGATTTGCAGCTCTGCAAATTCTGGAGCCTCTGCCAGGCAGCAGTCGAGCCGTTTTCGACCCCGAAAGAGATTCCAGCTAATTGTTGCGAGTAATGAATACGCCACAGAGTTCCAGGCTAAGCTGATGGATCAGCCCCTTGCAGGGAGCCAAAACGAGAGGGATAAATTATTCACCGCGATCCACCGCGCTGGCCTGTCGTCGTGACAAACTGACGGTGGATGTGCTTGTGTTGCATTTCAGGTGACCGTGGAAGAGGAGAGCTACCTTGCCCACCCGACTCGTGACAGGGCCAAGATCCAGCACTCCAGGCGGCCGCCGACCAGGGGGCATTTGATGGCTGTGGTACGTTAAGGCAGGAAATTGGGTTCCCCGCTTCCATTAACAGTGCACACTCAGAACTGGACATGGGAAATGTATATGTGCAGTACAATCTCATCTTATGCAGCGGTTCGGTTCCAAGGGTTCGATGCACACAAAAAAAGCAGATATTCAAACTGCCCCTGTGTGAGCATATCTAGAACTAGCACATTGTGCAGGTCTCGCTCCCCAAGCAAGGCAGAGAGCTTAAAAGCTTCCCCCACCAGGAAAACCCAGCATGGAAAAAGCTTTCAAGCTCTCTGTCTCGTTTGCCAGGCAAGGTCCGGCTCCAGGCTACAGATGCTCACACAAGATCTCACGGGAACTCAGACGGCCCCACGTGATCTCACGAGCATCCCAGAGTCCGCGCGCTGAGTGGGGCTTGCCCAAGCAAGGCAGAGAGCTCAGTCTTTGCATGGCAGGAAAACCCGGCGCAAAAAGAGCTTTCAAGCTCTCTGTGTCACTTGCTTTTAACTTGCAGAATTCAAACCAGCTGGACTTCAACCACTTATGTCTGAAACTGCGCAAATTAAATGCGCATCAGATGACAATTGCTGCAAATCAGGGGAGACGTGGTTGTGTTCAGGCCTTGGTTGCAGGTTTCCCATTGAGACATCTGGTTGGCCACTGTGAGAACAGGATACTGGAGTAGATGGGCCATTGGCCTGATCCAGCAAGCTGTGCTTTGTTTGTATTCGATCCCTGTTTTTGTGCGTGTGTGTCAGATGGCATGTTTTCTTTATACGCATGCAAAAGTTGACTGATTCATTGGGCATAGGAAGTAGCAACTATGGATCAGAACCAAATTCTTCATTTCTTTCCTTGGTATTGGGTTACCTGGCACAAAAAGAGCATTTAAGCTCTGTGCCTTGCTGCAGAGGGGTTATTTTGGCATGCCAGCTCTAGAAGACTAGGGGTGCTCAGATGGGGGCGTCTCCAAGGGAGTGGTTTGTGTCCATGTGTTTTTGTGTTTACGTGCCGTCCCAGGAACGTGATCCCTGCGTAAGATGCGACCGCATTGTTGTATCAGTGGGTTGATTTGTGATGCCCCTACAGGCACGATGCTCCAAAATAATTCTCAAAGCACACAACCCTTATCTCTCTCTCTCTTCCTGCTCCACGACCTCTGTAGGCATCTACCTCAACGTCCGACGGAATGTTGACCCTCGATTTGATCCAGGAGGAGGACACTTCCCCAGAAGACCACGGCACCTGCGAGGAGAGCTTCCGGGTGGACCTGGACAAATCAGTGGCCCACCTCTCAGCCGGGCGGCGGCGTTCGGATTCCGAGAACGTGAAGCCCGCGGAGAAAAGCCGGACGAACAGCCTCCCGAGGCGGGAGGTGGCGTCTTGGGACAAGTTCTCTCAGCGCATCGACTCCTTTGAGAAGGGTACCATGTACACCCCTCAGGTTCCGAAGAAGCTCTCCCACCTGGAGAAAAACAAATGTGCCTCCATGGAGGAGATCCTGTCATGCCGGGACTCTTCCTCGGCGCACCGGGCGGTGCTGAGGAAAGGGCTGGAGGAGCAGCTGGCCTCGGCCGGGCCAGAGCAGCTGGGCCGGATTCAGGAACTCGTTGCGTTGAAACTTGAAAAGACCCAGGAACTGCTGGCGGAGGTGAGGGGCTACGCCGAGGGGAAACGGAAGGCCAAGGACCCCACTTCTGCCGCCACCACCATCGCCTCCTCTCCCTCCTCCTCCTCGTCTTCTTCCAAGTTGGACTCAGAGGCCATCTTGCAGGAGACGGAGCGGCTGCTCGGGGAGGCCTCGTCCAACTGGAGCCAGGCTCAGAAAGTGCTGCAGGAGGTGCAAGAACTGAGGGGCCTGTACAAGCAGCTCGAACTGCAGCTCTCGGACCCCAAATCCAAACAGAACGCGCAATCCCAGTACAGGAAAAGTATGATGTGAACGGAGGCCCGCTTTGGGCCCTCTTAGGCGGGAAGGACAGGGTGTTAGGGCGGCTAGAAAGAGGGTCAAAAGGGTTGGTATGTACCTTTTTATTACCACTATTATTTACAGTGTTTGATGCTGACAAGGTGCCTGTTCTCATCCAATCCTAATTTCTCACCAGTTTGATTTGCTGCCCTTCTTTTGCCCCCTATCACCCCCCGCTTTCCCCTTCTCCAGCCCCAGACAAACACATTCCAATAAATCGGTTTGTATCCATGCTTTTAAATTTATTTTGGGGGGCTTTGTTTTCCTCAGCTTTCTCTCGCTCTAAAACAATATCGAGTCTCTTTTTCAAAGAGGATAAAGGATTCTAGGCTTGCGGCAGGAGGGCTTTTTTTTTTATTTTTTTGTAGTTTGGTGGCAGGGCACAGAATCTGGTATAATAATTTCTTTCTGGAGAAGGCTTCCAAATGGAAACTGTTGAGGTCCTCAACCTGAGCACGGACAGGATGGAGCAAATCAGAGCATCCCAGTAGCTTTCTCCAGTTCTCCAAAAGTCCCTGGAGATTTAGACTGACTTTAGGGCCCAGGATGTGGGTTTCTTCCCACAAAACAGCAGATTTAATCCGCTACTAGTCCCTCCACATCCAAATCTCTCTCGCTCTACAATATCTGCTCTCCGGGCTCTCACTCCGAGCCACTCTGCCATTTGGGCGGTCGTTCCTTTGCGCACAGTGCCCACCTTGGCCTGCGTCCAAAACCCTGCCACAAAGGCAGCCTTAAACTATGCAGAAAAATCATTTCAGTTTCCCTGACGTTTCCAAACCAAATCAATTCAGCTCTGTGCTTGAGCACAAGTCGGGAAACATCAGATTGAATTGCACTCCCAATTTTTAAAACTTTTATTCGACTGTTCTTGCTCTCTGGTGGAATTCTGGTTGTCTTTTAAGTTCTACACGACCGGCAACAGAGTTTTTGGGTACACATCCATGAGTCATGCTAAACAACAACATACATTGATGTCGCCGATTGGCCTGTTCATACGCACATCCCACGCAGCCTTCCTAAAAACTGCTTTGTACAGTCAAGTGCAGCTCACGAGTTAGCAAAGCACGTGACTCAGTTTGCAAGAAAAGCTGTGACTCACGAGATCTGGGATCCTTCATTAGAGTTCTCACATTGCAAGAGGCCTGTAGGCAGATTCTGCCCTTCTCATGATGTTAGTTTCTTGCATGGCTTCAAGGATATGTTTCATCGCCCGTATCTTTGCAAATACAATGTGCAAAAGGGCCCCAATCATTCCTGGTAACCAACACCAAGTCCTCTCTCTCTCTCCTCCCTTCCAAGAGCAGAGAATTTTGTTTCCTCTTTGCTTTGTCTTCCCTGCAGTGATACTGGTGCAAAACAGATATGAAGGAACTCAAGAGTAGGTGTCAGTTCGTTGGGGCCTTCTCTCTCTACTGCTCAATGGATCGCAAACCCAGTTTGCTTCTACATGGGCTTCCTCACTGGGACCATCACAGTCAAGGCTATGCAAATAGTCAAGGGCTTGTTTGAAGGGTCTGCCAGGCCTGGAGCCCTTGTTCCCTTAGCCCTTCTGGAACCTAGGAAGCTGCTTTATTTCAGACAATTGTTCATTCTAGCTGAGTATTGTTTACACGTACTAGCAGTGGCTTTCCAGGATTTCAGAGAGGGTTCTCTTCCAGCCCGATCTGAAGGTGCCCTTGGGGATTGAACCTGTGACCTTGTGCATGCAAAGCAGAGGCGGCTCTGCCACTGAAGCCTTTCTGCTCTCAGAAAACCAGCAGACAAGTTGATTGAAGGGCCATGGGATTGGCATAAACAGCAGGTCTGTTTTCTCTTGCAGACATCCTGGTACTAGATTGCAATGAAAGGCTCTGTTCCTTGACAAGAAGGATGGTAGGATAGCCATCTTCTAAAGGACTGTTGGATGGAAGGTGGAACAAACTTGTCTTTGGCTGCCGCGGAGGGGAGGACCATAACCGATGGATCCAATGACAAGCAAGGAGATTCTGACTCAATATTAGGAAGAACTTCCTGACTGAGCTGTTTGACAGTGGAACAGACTCCCTCGGAAGGCAGTGGACTCTCTTTCGTTGGAGGTTTTTAAGCAGAGGTTGAATGGCCATCTGTCAGGGATTCCTGAGCTGTGATTCCTGCATTGCAGAGGGTTGGACTAGATCAGGCATCCCCAACCTGCGGCCCTCCAGATGTTTTGGCCTACAACTCCCATGATCCCTAGCTAACAGGACCAGTGGTCAGGGATGATGGGAATTGTAGTCCAAAACATCTGAAGGGCCGAAGGTTGGGGATGCCTGGACTAGATGGTCCTTGGGGACACCTTCCAACTCTATGGTTCCTATCTTTCATGATCCCATTTCCTGACACAATCTTTACTTGGGTGGGTAGATTTAAGAATAGTGGAAGTGACATGGAGAAGCATATTCTCAGGGTGGGAAGTGGGTAGGTGAATTCTCTAGTGGTGCAGAAAGGTGTTGGATGGCTTTTTCAGATAGGATTGGACAAATTCATGGAGGAGGAGAGGGCTGTTGATGGCTACTAGCCGCAATTGGCTATGCTCTGCCCACACAGGCAGCAAGGCTTCTCAATACCAGTTTCTGGAAACTGCAGGAGGGCAGAGGGCTCTTGTGCTCAAATCCTGCTTGTGGGTTTCCCATTGGGGCAAATGGTTGGCCACTGTGAGAAGAGGATGCTGGGCTGGATGGGCCATTGGCCTGATCCAGCAGGCTCTTATCACCTTCTTCTTCTGTTAGGGATCAACCTTGCCCCAGACCAGGTGGCCGTCCTCCTCAATGATGCCAGAGAACTGAGCCTGGGAAATTGACACCAGCCACAGACCCTTATCTCACGTGTCCTCATCTTGCTGTTGGTAACCAGACCAGCTCAGCTTTCTCTGCTTTGCGTAATTAGATAAGAGGAGGCTTTATTACTCTCCCGGCAGCGCTGTCCTTTCAGACTCGTGGGCCGGAATCCCCACATGGCCAAGCAGTGGAAACGGCTCCATCAGGGCACACAGGACACTGCTTTGCTGATGTCCTGGTCTGTCTTCAACCAGCATCCACTGGTTGGCCTTCCTCCTTACGTGCAGTCCTGGGTGTGTCGATCCTGGCTGTCCAAGGTTGTGTATGCGTTAATTATAGAACTGGTGAGTTGGAAGGGACCCTGAGGGTCATCTAGCCCAGCGTTTCCCAACCGGTGTGCCGCGGCACACTAGTGTGCCGCGAGACACCGGCTGATGTGCCGCGGAAAAAGGGACCTGCAGCCCAGGGCTGCACAGGACCGTGGCTGCGGCGCTGCTGGAGCCCGGCGGCGAAGCGGAAGCCAGGGCGGCGCTGCTCCCTTGGCTGCTGCAGCAGCAGCAGCAACAGCAGCCTTGCGCGAGAATCCCGACCGGAAGCCTCGCGCGCGCCGCGCTACAGCTGATCCCAGAGGTAACTCTGGGTCAGGAGACCCGGCGCAGCCGGGTGGGGGAGGAGCGGTGTGCCGCGAGATTTTTTCATTGATTCAAGTGTGCCGTTGCCTAGATTTGGTTGGGAAACACTGACTAGCCCAACCCCTTGCTACAATGCAGGAATCAGAGCTCAATAATCCCTGACAGGCGAGCATCCAACCTCTGCTTAAAAGCCACCACTGCCTTCCGGGGGATTCCACTGCTGAACAGCTCTTTCCTTCTGAAACTTATTTATTTTTTACTTGAGAAAGTTTGTTTAGGAAATATTAGGAAGAACTAATTTGGTCACAATCTCCTTTCTTGTAACTTGAATCCATTGGTTCAAGTCCTACCCTCCGGCGCAGGAACAAACAAGCTTGCTCCATCTTCCATGTGTCAGCCCCTGAAACATTTGAAGGTATCTAGCATATCTCCCCACAGTCTCCTCTTTTCTAAGCTAAACATACCCAGCTCCTTCAACCGTTCCTCATAAGGCTTGGTTTCCAGACCCTTGATCATCTTGGTCACCTCTGCATATGTCCCAGCTTGTCAATATTCTTCTTAAACTGTGGCGCCAAGGACTGGACACAGTATTCCAGGTGTGGCCTGACCAAGGCAGAATAGAGTGGTACTATTACTTCCTTTGATCTGGACGCTACACTTTAGTTGATGCAGCCTAGAATAGCATCAGCTTTCTTTGCTTCTGCAAAGAAATGGGCCCAAGTTAGTCATGTCCATTAATTTCGATGGGCCTGTTGGATACAGTCTTAAGATATTGCTGATCCCCTCAAACCCTTGTGAGCATTGTGACTGTCGTACTGAATCAAAGCGGGTGCAAAAAAATGCAAAACACCTCTCTTATCTTTTCTGACCAGCAAATTCTGGTTGGACATGTTAGAGGATTTAAGACCGAATGCTTGGAGTGGAGCCAGTGGGCTGTCCAGATTTGTCCTCAGAAGCAGGATAGCTGATCTACCGAAAGCATCCCAGACTGATGCTTGCCCAATCATTTTTGAAAAGCCGCCAAATAAAGAGATTCCGCCACATCCTTAGCATCAGCCTTCATTCCTGAGCATTAAGTTCTTAAGCTTCTTGTCATTTAAACACAATTGCTTTTTGGGGGTGGGTGGGAGGGAGGGAATAAAACCTGATTCTCAGAATCCAGGATGAGCAACCTTTCTTTCTTTCGTCCTTTTAAAATATTTGAAAACAGCCAGCGTGGTCTTCGCTGTCATCTCCTTCTGCATAGCAGGGGGTTGGTCTAGATGACCGTCTGGACCCCTTCCGTCTTCTCAGCACATGCGACATCCAGACTTTCCTCAGGAGATTTCAACCTTCTGGAGCATTGATCATCTTCCCTTGGTGGCTTCCCCCTCTATCCTTTCCATTGTGTTGATGGCGGGTCTTGCAGCTCAGTGTCAAAGCATCTGGTTTTCATGAAGAAAGTCTTGTGTTCAAATCCCACTGGTATCTCCTGGTAGGGCTGGGAAAGGGCTCGGTGCCCCAAATCCTGGATTGCTGCTGACATTCAATGCAGATAATAATGTGCCAGACAGACCAAGGGCCTGACTCTGTATGAGGCAGCTTTCTATTTTCCTGTGTAAATCAGTGTCCAGAGCCATGAGGACTAGAAACTTGCTTTATTTTTAGGGGAAGGGCCGCAGCTGTGTGACAGAACACACACTTTGTGTGGCATCTCCAGGCAGGGCTGGGAATATGCCCTGCAACTCTGAAGAGCTGCTGCCAGTCAGTGCAGACAGTACTGGTACAGATTGGCCCCCATGGCCTAGCAGCTGCCTAAGTTCCTAAGCATATTTTATTGGGAGTGAGCATCAGGCTATGAATGCAATACTCTCTTAGCAGCGGCTGTGCAGAATGACAGCTACCAGTTCTTCAGCTTTGAGACTGAGGTTGCAGTGAGTGCCACTAGCTCACACCTCTGCCCCCAACCCCCTCCTGCAATACTGCAAAGGCATCTATGCTGCCGATTGCAGACAACCTCATCTCTTCTCTCCCCACCAATTATATGGCAAGAGTGGCATGTTTGTCGGTAAACACGCCAGTCAGGAAAGTGCCGTCGTTCCTTGCCTTTCTTGCTAATTAAATGAAATTAACTAGTGGCAAAGAATGCTCAAATGTACACAGGAGCTGCTAAGACCAAGTGGCCATCCAGCCTCTGCTTTTTAACCTCCAGTGAAGGAGAGTCCACCACCTTCTGAGAAAGTCTATTTCACTGTCAAACAGCTCTTACAATCAGAAAGCTTTTCCTTGTGTTTAGTAGGAATCTCTTTTCTTTTCATTTGGATCCATTTGCTCAGGTCCTCCACTCTGGAGCAGAAGAAAAGAAGCTTGCTCCATCTTCCACGTGATGGCCCTTCAGATATTTGAAGACAGCCATCATCTCACTTCTTAGTCTTCTCTTCTTCTGGCTAAACACCCCCTTCAACTGTTCCTCATATGTCTTGGTTTCCAGACCCATAATAATCTTGGTTGCCCTCCTCTGCACATGTTCCAGCTTGCCAATATCCTTCTTAAAATGTGTTGTCCAGAACAGTCACCTTCTTCCAGTCCAGGTTGACTTACTGGGCGGAAATCTCTCTCTCTCTCTCTGCTTCAGTTCCCACAAGCACCGAGTCCTCTCAGCCCTTCAGAGTTGCTTCCTCAATCCTGGGGGGATCACCGAACCCTTTGACCATCTTTGTAAGCAACCATAGTGATCAAAGGAAGACTCGAAGTGGTGAGGAATATTCTGGTTTGGGGCTTGATTTAGAGTAGACCCTGAAATTTAGGGGAAAGGGTGCATTCCCAAGAACCACAGATTAAATATTTTCTCTTTTCTTCCCAAGACATACAAAATGAGTCCTTTCTCTAATCATTGCTTTTTATCTCAACATTTGGTTTCTTCATGCCCTCATAAACTCGGGGGGTGGCAGAGTGCAGAATCTCCCAGTTTTTATTACAGTTACAGAGATTTCATTCCAGATTGTAGGAGGGGGAGAAGCCCGTTGGTCATATTCCATTCCATTCCTCCTATTTATTTTGTGTGTGTTATGTGTGTTGTGTGTGTATGTGTGGTCTGAGCTAACAACTGTTAAAACAACTCCAGGTGGGGTTAGCTACGCTAGTCCGTGATAGCTAAAACAACCGCACGTCCTTTTAGCAACGAGCAAACGTATCGTGGCGTCAGCTTTATAAGGGCTTCAACAGCTCCCCGTCAGATGCATGGCTAGTCCAATACAGCAACTCTTCTCGGTGTGGACCCACAGCTGGGGTGGATCGGTGGCAGCTTACTTGTAATTAAAGTAGGCAAAAGCTGAAATATGTGTCAAGGGAGATAAAGGGTGAGGGGGAAGAAGGCCGGAAAGGATGGGAGGCAAATCCCCAAAGAGGATTGTGTCCCAACTAAATCCGGCTCAGAGTAGACCTATTTAAACCAAGGGTCATTGCTAACTTACATCCACCAGCTTGGATGCCTTTAAAAGAGAACTGGGCAAATTCATGGAGGAGAAGGTTATTGATAACTACTAGCCCTCATGGGTACTATGCCCAGCACTGCTTCTGAATCCCAGTTGCGCTTGAATCCAAAATTGATTTCAATTTTGCAAAAAATAATAATAATGGTGTCCGGATTTTCACTTTTTGAAATATGGCAACCCTAATAATGGGCATGTGGTTGGCCACCATGAGAACAGGATGCTGGACTAGTAGGGCCATTGGCCTGATCCAGCAAGCTTTTCTCAGGTCAGCCCCTTGATTTCGGTGCATTTACTCTGAGTAGCATTTAGTTGGCTGCAACCAGGAAGGTCCGCTCTTGACCCAAGATAAACAAGATATATTCAGCTGCCCCTTGGAAGAGCTTAAGTAGGAGTCCCAGCCAATCCGAAAGCAGGATAGAGGAGCCAATCTTGAGGGTGGGGGGCTGCAGGAAAGCAAGGGGGAAGCATCAAGCTTCCCAGGAAGTGGGGAACTTGGGCAGCCACCCCGATTCCAAGCAGGCATCCTGCATGAGTGGCGTGGCTGGGCTCTGGGCGCGATGCATCTGTGCATGACTCCTGCACGTGGGAGAAACAATTAAAAATGCCGCATCCCAAAAGCCAAGCAACGCATGCACTGCAACACGCCGTCCCCTGTACGCGTTCCCTTTCGTGTGATCCCTCCTGTGCTGCTTTCTGCAGGCAGTCTTAGATGGGGACAAATGTCTGTGCGGACAAGACGATGCTCTGCGCTCCTTCCACCCTCAGAGCTACGAAATCTATGGCCTTGTCCTTCCGAAAAATATCCATGTGGGACAGCGAAGAGTTCTGACTACCTGTTGCTGATGTTTGCTTTTCTGCTTTTCCGAAAGTTCTGTGGATGCTACAAAGCCAGCTTTTTTTAAAAAAAGAAAAACACTATGCAAACCACCCAATAAAATCTTAAGTTTTCCTTCCTTCTCTTTAAATATATATACGTATATTGTTTCTGAGCCCTCTCATTCCGGGCAGAGATTCTCTCTCTCTCTTTCTCTGCGAGGTACCCACACTAGCTTTGCACGTACCAGTGTATTAAACCCCATATGTGATTAAGCTGGGGCTTTTCTTCTCGAGCAAAACTGGCACGGAATCTCGGCTCCCGGCGCCAAGAAGCAAATGGTTGGCCTTTTGTCCTCCTCTGCCCTTAAAAAAACGGGTCTGTGGTGAGCCGTGTGAGAAAACTCTTTTTACTGCAGCTCTGCAGAAAGGCCTCTGAGCGAAGAAAGAAACTTGACAGTAAATGGAACGGCTGCAGGCCGGAGCAGGGAGGCGAGGGGGGCAAGGAGGAGGAGGGACATTTGCAGAGAAGAGAAGTTTTGGCAAACAGGGTTTTTGATCCCTTTTGCAATTAAGCATTTAATGGTGCAAGCCTGCTGCTGAGGTTTCCTTGTACTCCAGGGGCGCATAAATGGGGGCGGGTGAAATGTGTAAGCTTAAGGCTGTGTACACACTTCCATCCACACCCAGTGCTCTTCCACCACTGGTTCTGGAAGCGTGAGTGTTAGCCACAATCCATCTCTATAGGGAAGTTTTTTAATGTTAAACATTTTGTGCATTTTACATACGTTGGAAGCCGCCCAGAATGGCTGGGGCAACCCAGTCCGATGGGCAGGGTACAAATAATAACATATTAATATTATTTTACAAAACTCAGCTTTGGTCCTTATTAAGAAAATAATGACCTGGGTGTGATTTTATCACAGAAACATAGAATGGTAGAGTTGGAAGGCACCCCAGGCATCATCTAGTCCAACCCCCTGCTGCAATGCAGGGATCACAGCTAAAGAATCCCTGACAGATGGCCACCCAACCTTTGTTTAAAAATCTCCCATAAAGGAGAGTCCAGCATCTTCTGAGGTTGCCCATTCCACTGTAGAACAGCTCTTATTGTCAGGAGGTTCTTCCTAATTCTGGCAATGTGTACACAGCCTAAGGATGGAATAATTGCATTGTTGGGTTTCAGTCTCTTTTTATTGTGCAGCTTTCTGCTTCCGCCAAGGCCTTTTGCAGGCTCACAAGCAGCCAGGTTAGGATGATGGGCATATCCACTCCCTGTTTTCAGGTCCTTTGTCACAGGTATTCTGCTCCCGAATGTGGAAGCTCTGTTCTTAACTGTTGCTGCTGACAGCCGCCTGTCCCACACAAATTTCTCAATCCTTAAAAAAAAAAGGGGAGGGAGAGGCATCGATGCTAGCAGCCATCACTACATTTTTGCAGAAGTCAATTCTACAAGCTGTTCATGCCTTGACTCAACCACATTTTCTTTTGTTTGCCCTGTACTTACTGCTAATTATTTTCGCAGGATATCCTTTCCAGGGCGGGGATATTTGTCTCCCTCCACAGCATCCTTGATTTTGTAAACCTCTATCATGTCTCCTCTTCATCATTTAGTAAACTAAAAAAGCCCCAACTTTCTTTGATTTGAGTTTTCTCTTTTCTGTGTCTCCTTCTCCTCCAGCTCGGGGATATGTGTTTGGCAAAAGTGCAAAAAAACCCTGATCTGGCAAATGACTTTGATTGCCCATAATGCAAATCCATGATTTATTAAACCGCTGGTGAAACCATGGCTTAGTGTTGTGCTTCAGCGCTGCCCAATGGTTTCACTGTGCTTCATTCACTGTTGGCAAACCATGGTTTGTTGTTGGCTGATGAACCTTGGTTTGTTTTAACTACAGGGTGATGTTACGAGTCAACCAGGCCGCCCCTCCTTAACCATAGCCCCAGAAGTTTGCCAAGCTACTAAGGAACAAAGCAAGAGCAGCAAGGAAACAAACCAAAGTTTGGAACACTCTGGTTTGTTTAATCATCTGTGAGACAAACCATGGTTTGCCAAACAAGCCATTGCCTGGTGTTAAGCACAAACTAGGTTTGTACATTTGTTTTGTCTATTTCCTCTTTCTCTTTGCCATTTGTGCATTTCTCCCCCTGCCAGTTCTCAATGCCTGCCTTTCCTCTCTCAAAGTAAGCCTAACTCTGCACTGATTTTTATTGTGAAATCTTTTTTAAAGCCCTCCCGGTTCTTTGTATATGCCGTGTTGCTCCAGCCTGCTGCAGCTCTCCTTTGATATTTAAGGCTGTGATGAAGAATAAAAAAACTGAATGTTTTTAAAGGTGTGTCCTTTTTCTTTCTTTGCAGGTGTTGAGTTGGAATTTGGGGTTGTGCTTGTTTTAAACTCCTTTCTGAAGTATTGTCGTTCATTAATGTGTTTAACTAGAAGCAGATTTAAAAGTCTAAGAACTAAGACACATGTCCAACAGAATTAGCTGGTACTGCCTTTCTGCAGCAAGACAGATTCAGACATGCAGGAACACATTCTTGAAATATTTTCCATTAAGCACGCATATCTGCAGGTAGAAATCTAGCATATGGAGGCAAAAAGTTCCAGCGCAATCTAGAACCACATTTTCTTAAAATGTGTGGAAGCATTTAAAGAATACTTGGTACATTCCCATCTTTCTTTTGCCCATCCTGGGTCTCGCAACATCCAGCTTCATTGGATGCTTGTGAGTTTTAGTGCTACAAACAGAAACAGAGCCTGGCTCTCCCAACTGGTTCAGCATCCTGTTATCACAGTTGTCGTTTGGATGCCCCAATGGGAAACCAGCAAGCAGGATCCGAACACAGGGGCAGCTCTCTCCTCCTGTGGTTTTTAGAAACTAGTATTCAGAATCACCACTGCCTCTGACCGCAAAGGCAGAGGATAGCTATCTAGAAGCCGTCGAAAGCCCTCTCCACGGATCTGTCCAATCCTCTTTTAAATGCTTCTAGGTTGGTGGCCATCACTGCCTCTTGTGGGAGGGAGTTCCATAGTTTAACTATGGGCTTCCTTTTATCTTCCAACATTCAGCTTCCACGAATTGTAGTGTTGTATGAGAAGGTCTCCTCTTTCGTGCCTTTTCTCAAAAAGTTGCAGCTTTTCCTCATAGGGTAGTCACACCAGCTGCTTGAACATTTTGCCAGCCGTCCTGGGTGTCATGAATGTCATTCTGCCTCTATCACCTTGGAAATGCGCATTCTGCAGCGCTGAGTGGGGGGGGGGGGCCTAACAGCGGGCCAACAATGGAACAGCATCACACATATGTATTTGCCTCTGGCAACGCTTTCTCAACTCTCTCCACCAAGAGCATTGATAAACCTCCCCACAGGCTTGGCCACCTCATCAGCGTGACAAGAGACAGCCGTTCCTGGTAGGAGATGCTTGCATTGTCTCTTCGCAGGGCTCTGTCGTTTTTGATTTGCTAACAACGGGTTGCATTTTATTCCATTATGTAACGGAGGCACCCGGCAGTGCGGCACAGATACGGCGGACATTCCGGCGGTGGTTCATTGTACGGCATCCACAGTACCGTCACATTTAGGAAAGGGGGAGGTGGAGATGATGGTGGTGAAGGGGACCTGGTACAGAGCAGTTTGGATTTGGCTCACTTTCCTTACTGGCATCAGAAACAGCCAGTGTGCAGCCTTGCTGAGAGTGGCATCATGCTCTCTATAAACAGCTGCAATTTGCTTGACACATTTTGGGTTGTCCCCCCCCCCCCAGAGCATGTGATGCACCCAGATTCCTTGTCATGTGCCATTCAAGACCCTCGATTGCTCCCTCTCTCTTCTTTCCTTCTTGTCACCCCCTTTCTTGCTACCTCTGGGGTGTCTGCTGGACCAGCCAATCGGCAGCTTCCTTAAGCTTCACACCATATAAGGAGAAGTAGGAGCCAGGAAACCCTAGTGCACCACATGTGTGCGGCTCTCTGTACACACACACACACACAGAGAGAGAGACAGACAGCTCCTGGTCACCTGATCGACAGAACAGACACTAATCTTATTAGAGGCCAAATGAAGCAGAACTTCTGTTCTCCCCTGCCTGCTGCCTGCCTTCCTCACTCCTCATAAAAACAAGGACAGATCAAAACAATATTCCTCTCTCTCCAGTCTCCACTGTGTGCCAGGCAGTGCTTTGGAGATCCCCAGTGGCAACACCGGCCTCTGGGACTGGTAACACAGGTGTCTTGGCATTGCCAAAGAAAACAAAACCAATAATTTTTTCTAAAATGGTGGAGGTCTTGGAATAAAGTAAAAATGCTCATCAGCATGGTGAGTTTATTTGCATGCCGCTTCCCTGTGGCAGAGCCATGTTCAAAGCAGCTCAGAACAACACACAGCATAAAATATAATGACATTCCAAGATAATGCACGAACAGTTGCAAAACAGAGCTGCAGCAAAAAGCCACACTAATATCAATAGGGCAAACGAACGTCTCATGTCAATAAACATGTGAACAATGCCCAAGAATAAAGTACAAAACAGCCACAAACAATACCCGCCCGCCCCTAGTAGGGGGTGGGACAAGGCAGGTAGAGAAACTTGCTGGTGGCTGTTCTAGCAAAATCTTTCCAAGGTTGCAAAATCTAGCTGATTAATGCATAATGAACAATGGCTGTGCTCTGCGTCCACAGTCAGAGGCAACAATGCTTCTGGATACCAGTTGATGGAAACTTCAAGAAGGGGGAGTCCTCTGGTGCTTGAATCCTGCTTGTGGGCTTCCCACGGGCATCTGGTTGGCGACTGTGAGAACTGGATGCTGGACTAGATGGGCCAGTGGCCTGATCCAGCAACAGGCTCTTCTTGTGTTCTTAGGGTTGTACAGAAGCATCCATTCACAGCAAGATCACCTTCTCAAAGTATGAAGAAGGAAACAGTCACAACATCCAAATTTGTAGCGATGTAGCTGATTGCATATCTTGTAGACCCATTTCTGGCTTTCCTTTGTGGAATTCAAGGCAGCGTGCATGAGATTCCCATAAAGTCACTATCCAGGCCCTGACCGGACCCAAGCCTGGTTTGCTTCTCCAGTGCAGAAGTCTCAGATACCTTCCAATGAGAAGTGGTTATGCTGCCTCAATGGCATGGCTTCTGGTGTTGGCCGAACCCCAAAAGTCTGTGTGTGTGTGCAAAGAGGGCTTCCATCCAGGACAGGGAGACGATCACCCTGGGTGCAAATCTGATCAGTTAAAAGGGAGCCTTGATTAACCTGTTGAACAAGTTCCCCAGACCCTGTCCTAGAGCAACGTTTTTCAACCGGTGTGCCGCGGCACAGGAGTGTGCCGCAAGACACCGGCTCCTGTGCCGCGGGAAGACACCGGCTGCTGTGCCGCCCTGGGCCGCTTCCGCTTCCGGGTCGGTCCGGGCTGGCGTCGCCTCGGCTCCGCTTCCCGCTCGCCGACCGCCGCCTTCGCCGGGGCTGCCGGGCGCTTCGCCCGCTGCCTCTGCCGCCCCGGTCGCGGTCGGGGACGGGCGGGAGGTGCCGGTGCCACCGGGCTCGCTCGGGGCCGGGTGGAGGTGCTGCCGGGGGGCTGGGCGCGGGAGGGGGGCGGGCACCTGGCCCGCCGATCTCCCACTCCGTTTTCGCCTGCCTGGGTCCTTCCCCTCCCTCCCGCCAGGGCGCGCGGACACCCCGCCCCCCGGGGTGGGGGGGTCGGGGTGCATGTGGTGGTGGTGTGCCGCGAGATTTTTTTCGTGGGACAGGTGTGCCGTTGCCCCGAGGAGGTTGAGAAACACTGTCCTAGAGCAACCAACCCGTTTAAAAAAAATTTAAATGGAGATTCTTCATAGATGGATATATGCCACAAAGAACCCTGTTTCTGTCCTCCCTCTGCCCTTTCCGACTTCTCTTGGCTCAGAGAAAGCAACAAAGAAATCTTGTCATTTGCCTGCTTCCGCTTTGACGAAATTCCCGTCTGAGGAGGCTTGATAAGGTCAACAACATACACCAGTAAAAAAAAAAATACCTCCCAAATGTCAGCTGTCTGGACATTTCACTGGAAGATTTCACTGGAATATTGTTGTCTATTCATCTAGGGTTATTTGTTGAGTTAATTGACTATGACTGGTCTCCTCTGATAGTTTCTGATGAAGGGCGGGATAATTTTTTTTTATAATAAATCTTTTATCCGCCCCCCCCCCGGCCCCCAAACTTCTTTCTCTAATTTCTTTTATTTTGGTGTTGCTTGTTTTGCTTCATTCTGGAAGTAATGTCTAGACCACCAGACTGGTTGAAAGAGGCAGGGAACTTTCTTAGACCTGCTGAGAACTCAATATAAAGGACTAGTGCTTTTTTTTTTTTTTTAAGAATGGACTGGATCCAGACTAATGTTCAGTAGATCCGTCACACTCAATAGGACTTAGTAATAGGGTTGCCATATTTTGAAGAGCAAAAAAGAGGGCACATTTGCCGACTTCTGCTGTTAACTATGGATCACTATGACGACTCTACCCATGAAAAGAGGGTGTGTCCTGGGAAAAGAGGACATATGACAACCCTAATTTTAGTGGTTCTACTATAAGCATGACTAAGGCCACTGGGTATACATTACTCCTCCTCCAGCACTGTCCCATTTGAATCTGCTTTCACACGACACAATCCACACTGTGTTTTGGTGTGTGCCCTCCCCGCCGCAAACCAACTTCAATACGATTTGAGAACACAAACCTTAGACACCTAAAGGGCCATCTCATAGAAGATGGAGAAAGCTTGTTTTCTCCTGCTCCGGAGGGTAGGACCTGAACGAATTGATTCAAATGACAAGAAAGGAGATTCTGACTAAACTTTAGGAATAACTTTATGAGGGTAAGAGAAGTTCGGCAACAGGATGTACTCCCTTGGAAGGTGGTGGACTCTCCTTCCTTGGAGGTTTTTAAGCAAACGTTGGAAGGCCACCTGTCTGGGATTCTTTAACTGTGACTCCTGCATTGCAGGGAGCTGGACTAGATGACCCTCCCAACTCTATGATGCTGTGATCCTATGATCTCTCAGCCCACTTGTGCGTGGACAAGCGGTGGGCAACAAGGAAACACACGCAACACAACTGATGCATACGCCAACATGCAAATGCCATTTGAAATGCAGCAGCGGTGGGGAACGACCTCACTGCATCTTAAGCTGGTAATGTGCACAGCCTCCCCGCCTCCCCGCAACCCCCTGACCTCAGCTTTGATTTCAGCAAAAGGGGCTCAGGAAGCCCTGCCATTTAGATAATTAGAGGCTGACAGATGGCTTCAAATGTGCTCTGCCATCCTCCTTATCCAGCCTCCTCCTCCTCGGAGCGGACACCTGTACTTCTCTGCATTTTTGCTACTTCCATATTTGCAAAGGCCACCTTTTCTCCCCCCAATTTCCCATAGTTCTTCTTTTAAAAAGTAAAACAAACGAGACGGCCGGCTTTAATTCTGTAAGAATTAGCGCTCCTTAGGCCGTGGCACCCATTCTCCAATGAAGCTGAATGTTGGACAATTAGGGACAGATAAAAGACTCGCTCTTGCAGGAGGCAGTGACGGCCACTAATCTTGGTGGATTTAGAAGAGGACTGGACAAATTCAGGGAGGACAGGGCTATCGGTGGCTACAAGTCATGTTGGTTATGCTCTGCCTCCACAGTTGGAGGTAGCAATGCTTCCAAATACCAGTTGCTGGAAACCACAGGAGGGGAGATTTGTGCTCAAATCTTGCTTGGGGGATTCCCACAATAGGCTTCTGATTGGTCACTGTGCAAACAGGATACTGGGCTAGACACACCATTGGCCTAATCCAACAGGCTTTTCTTATGTTCCTTGCTACCAGACAATTCTCATTCAAAGTATGCCTGGGATGAAGATTAAAACAGTGACATCTTCTGCGGCTCACAGTAAGCATTCCAGATTCTGTCCATTTAGCTAAGAAGTGGACTTCTTTCTTTTCTCAATGCCATGGGTGAATAGTGGGCCTGAGTGCCTACCCTCTCTGGATCCTTTCTTCTGGAGACAGCTTCTGATGGGGGCATAGGGGGCGGGTGTTTCTGTCCCTTCACAGCCGGTCTTGCAACTTACACCAATGCTCTTTTGCTTGCCTTGCCCCACCACCACTGCACTTATTTCACACTACTGTTCAAAAGGGGTTCAAGGCAATGAGAGGATGTATAAATATATATAAAAAAGAAGACTGTGCATGCAGGTTGCAAAATTCAGCCCAGCAGGCGCTCTCTGCAAGTTATAGCAAATACACTTTGGAGAGGGATCTGCCCTCCTCTGCTCCTCCCAATTAACCTCCGTCTCCAGAGCGTGCTCCCATGGCATCACTGGGTGTCAGCCCATGACATCATCAGAGGCTGCTCCATGTCTCAGGTTTGGGCCCTGAACTCTCAGGCTCTGGGATGCTCCTGACCTGGCAACTCTACTGACACTGACCCTGCTGCTAAGTAGTCATTTTTCCCCTTTTGCAGCTGCATCCAGGAGAGACAGGGGACCAAGGGAGAGCTACATCCCTACCGTCTTCATTTAGCAATATTCTATGCTTGCTGTCTTCTTTTTTTGCAGCCAGGTTTAAGCAGCACGCTTTGAACTATGCAGGGATCACGAAGTTCAGCATGAGATTAGCTAGACCTAAAACTGTCTCTGGCAAACGTTTGATCCTGTTATCCTGCCTCTTCTTTTAACCCTCCGATGAAGGAGTTTCCACAGCTTTGCTCGGCTGCTTGTTACTTGCTCCCAGCGAGACAGCCGGGCCTTCCCATCTGCTCCTCCATCGCGCTGCGCGGCTTCCCGCTGATAGCAGCCGAGGCACGTGCTTTGCCTTCCATCGTGGTGCAGCAGCCAAGAGAAAGTGGAGCACAGCCGTCCGTGGAATCTGGCTGTGAAATCTGGGTCCCAGCTACAGCCAACCTCATTGCTCACTCCAAGGCGATGTAAAAGAATTGAAATAAGCAACGTAAGCATCCTGCCGCTTTTTCCTTATTTGACGTTTAAGCAGGCCAGATAGAAGACTTTGAGAATGTAAGATGAGCCTGTGGGATCAGGCCAATGGCCCCATCTAGTCCAGCATCCTTTTCTCACAGTGGCTGACGAGATGCGCTATGCTCTTATGAGAGCGCTCTTGCACTCAGGTCCAGCTTGTGGTTTCTCATAGGCATTTGGCTGGCCACAGGATGCTGGACTAGATGGGCCATTGGCCTGATCCACAATGTGCCACAATGGGAAGCCCACAAGCAAGACCTCAGCACCACAGCACTCTGTACCCCTGCAATTCCCAGCAACTGGCATTCAGAGGCATGATGCCTCTAACGGTGGAGGCAGAATATAGTCATCACAGCTACTGTAGTAGTCGCTGATGCTAACCTCCTAACCTCTGCCTGCACCAGTTCAGAGGACTCATAGATTTGTAGAGTTGAAAGGGACCGCAAGGGTCATCTAGTCCTACCCCCAGCAATGCGAGAATCTCAACACGTGGTTCCCCAGTACCAGACCCTGCTTAGCTTTGCAAATGTGCTAGTATTTTTATTGCTGCACCACTCTGGACAGACTTTCTGCGGTCCCTGGTATGTGCAGACAGATAATATAAAACCATGGAAACATTTCTGGCTGTTACTGGAAATGGAATGTCACTGAGAGTGAAGGGAGGGGGATATCCCATCAATACCCCTTTATTCTGCCAAGGATAGATGTATTTCCAGATGCCACTATGAATCTCTCTCCACAGTGAATCAGCTGGAAGTGGGGTGGAGGAGGTAGCTCAGTCCTGATTTCTGAGCAGGATGGCTTCTCATCCAGTGATCCAGGTAAGACGGAACTATCCAGCTGCCTACAGTGGGAAAAGTCTTGGGCGTCAAAGTAAGGTTTGGGTGCTGAAGTGAGCTTTGCAAAAAGGATGTTACAAAGTGCTGGTTACCTGCAGCTAGCAAGCAAGAAGTAGAAGAGCATGTGGACCCCCCATCAACCTGAAAGAGGAAGTTGGCTGCAGGAACACTCAAAATGCACACACACAATGATGATGTTTTGCAAGGCAAAAACAGTGGTGAGATGAAAGCAGCTCATAATTTCGCTTGGATGGCTCAGTAGCGATGCAGAGACAGGAAGCTGTTCAGAGTTGCGAAGGGAGGAAGGCGGGAGAGGAGCTGGGAAGGGTGTGTGTGCGGAAAAATCCAGTTCACTAACAACTGGGTCAATGGGTTAGTGGATAAAGAAGCTTTGAAGGATAATACATGTTATTATTTCATGTTCGGATTATGAATATGGTAATTTGAGTGTTCCTACCCAGATTGCCTGTATCAAGTAAAGGGCAGGCTCTCTGTTGCATCTATGCTGCTGAGTCAGTTCAATCATAAATATTTCTCATATAATCATAGAATTGTAGAGTTTAAAGGGACCCAAAGGGTCATCTAGCCCAACCCCCTGCAATGCAGGAATCATGTTTATTTAAGAATAAATCCGTTGGTGGAAGTTTCATTTGCTTCTCTAAGTTCATGCAATTATGAATGTTACAGTCTTTTTTTCTGCCCCAACGTATCGTTACATGCCACCAATATCTCTGAGTGATGTGAGACTCCAGACACCCACCCACACCCCGAGAACAAGACAGAGTGACTCACAGCATTAACACCCCAACAAATCTTGCTTCTCCATTAGTAAGAGCTTTGGATCCCGCACAGATCAAGCATGTCTCTGTGTCTCCAGCTTCCAGCCTGCCTCCAGCTCGGTTCACACACGCCCCCCTGGCTTTTGTTCTTCTACCTAGAAGCTACTTGGGAGTGGAAATGGAGGAAGGACTAGAGGGCACCACCATTTAAGTGTCCTCATCAGCATCCCAAAAGAATGAGCTAGTTTGCAAAAGATACAGCTAAGTGGCCAGCTAAGGTCACTATCTTACAAAGAAACTTGTCTGACTAGTTCGGCGATAGAAACCTCTATTATCGAGTCTAACCGTCACTGGGTGCAGGACCCCAAGAACTAGAAGGGGCTCAGGGCAATCACCCAGACTGACCCCCCCCCACACACACCCAAAACAGTATCCTGCTCCTGTTCTAGTTTGTCTCCCTAGCTCCATTCTGTTTCCACCTCCTATTTCATGTTTGAGGGATCAGCAACTGACAGTCCCTGGCCAAATCAAGCTCACTGCAGGCTACTGTTATTTGCTATCCTGAATCACAGTCAAGAAGGTGATTCAGAGGGCACCAGTACTGGGGTTTCTGTGACTGCTTGTCACAATCCGCTACATGTTTCGCATTACCAGTGGTGCAACTGTCCGGTTTCCTTCAACCCCCTCGGGCTCCTTCTGATTTATTAGCACCCTTCTTAAAACTGCTGTGGTTGGAACTGGCCATGGTACTTTGAACAAGTCTAAACTTCGCAGTTCTGAAGTTTATTTTTCTTTTCTTTTGGGAGTCAAAGCTTTGCACTTCTCACTTTCTAATCAGGTTGCAGGTTGCAACTTACTTACTTAAAAGGGGAAGCACCACCACCATGTTTTTGGTTATTTCTGCTGTTAAGGATTTGGAGAAATTAAATCGAGAGCATGCCCCTGGAATCGCTTTGAAAATTCATACGTTTAATTAGGGCATTTTTTTGTTATTTGCATAGTTGCTACTCTAGCGTAGTTTCCACATCCCGCTAACTCCCCCAGGAGTGTTATACTCCCCCTACCGCTTGTTTTTTAAAAAATAGAGAGATAAGAGCATCTTTTCATCTGTTAATATCATTATACTCCTCCACATACTCATGAGAGTAAAGAACATGAATAAATCTCAATCAAAACCAGAGATTCCCTAAGCTATAAATATTCAGCGATTTCCCCAAATAGAGGATGCATAATTTTGCCTTTTGGAAGGGTTTGTCATTGGGTTGTTCTCACTTGCAAAATATATTGGCTGCACACAGTTTATTCTCTTATTCTATAGCCATGTTTGTGATGTTCACATTTCCCCCCTAGGCTTTTTAACTACTAAATCAATTTCTGTGTGTTTCTTGGTTAAAACAAGAACAAAAAACCACATTGTGCATTCATTAAGGTGCTGTTCTGACCTGGTAGATTCCAGAAGACAAGTGATGAGAAGGATCTGCAAGGTTGATTATATTTTCTAGGCCAGAGTGGCTGGGGAGACCCGGCCAGATGGGCGGGGTACAAATAAAAAAAAAATTATTATTATTATTATTATTATTATTATTATTATTATTATTATTATTCCACAAAGATCTTGCCATTGGTTTTAGTTCAACAGTTGTCCCGTTTCCATTCCAGTCAGGCTTGGGCAGGGAATGATACAACTGTTCCCAAGTTTTGAATGTCAAGGAGAATTCAGCTGTCTTGCAAATTATTGTTACACACCACCCCAATCTCTGAGTGGTGAGAGATTCCAGGGGTTCTAGGCACTTACCCAGGTTTGGTTTCCTTGGAATGAAGGTCAGTGGAGACCTTGGTGTCTTTAGGATATATGGTTTTATTTACACAGATGTAAAACCTGAGCATAAGATGGAGGGGCTCACAGAATTAACATCTCAACAGATCTTGCTTTAGATCCCACACCGATACAGGATCCCAAGAATTTGAAGTGACTCAGGGCTTCATCCAGACTGACCCGCCAAAACCCACAACCATACTAGTTAATTAAGCCCATGTAACTAAATGCCGAAGATCGCCGAAGAATTGATGCTTTTGAATTATGGTGCTGGAGGAGACTCTTGAGAGTCCCATGGACTGCAAGAAGATCAAACCTATCAATTCTTAAGGAAATCAGCCCGGAGTGCTCACTGGAAGGACAGATCCTGAAGCTGAGGCTCCAAGACTTTGGCCACCTCATGAGAAGAGAAGACTCCCTGGAAAAGACCCTGATGTTGGGAAAAATGGAGGGCACGAGGAGAAGGGGACGACAGAGGACGAGAGGGTTGGACAGTGTTCTCGAAGCTACCAACATGAATCTGACCAAACTGCGGGAGGCAGTGGAAGACAGGAGTGCCTGGCGTGCTCTGGTCCATGGGGTTACGAAGAGTCGGACACAACTAAACGACTAAACAACAACAACAAAACAACTAAATGCCAACCTAGCAGTTCGAAAGCACGTCAAAGTGCAAATAGATAAATAGGTACCGCTCTGGCAGGAAGGTAAACGGCGTTTCCGTGCGCTGCTCTGGTTCGCCAGAAGCGGCTTAGTCATGCTGGCCACATGACCCAGAAGCTGTACGCCAGCTCCCTTGGCCAATAATGCGAGATGAGCGCTGCAACCCCAGAGTCGGTCACGACTGGAGGTCAGGGGTCCTTTTACCTTTAACTAAATGTGAATTTTCCTTCAGCTGTTGGGTTTCTCTGAAAGGAAAAGGGCAAGATCCTTAATTAATTCTCAGGGTGCACCCTCATCCCTCTCTAACGGTGCAGTAGCAAAATAGCAAACCGTAAGCCAATCTTGCATACACCAAAAATAAACCAACCCTTATATTTCCCCTTATCTTTAGTGACGAGAGACAGAACTGGGAAGAAAAATACACTCGCAGATCATCGCTACTATATCAGATGCTGAGAAAGGAGAATTCCTATTATCAAGCTCAACTGAAGTGCAGGGTAGAAAACACATTGCTTCTTTGTTTTCATGGGGAGGCATGACCTACCACCAACAGCAAACAAATAGCCTCTGGCAAATGCGTATCAGCAGTGTCACTAGGAAAACAAGAAGCACTCATTCTGCTTGGTCACTGCAGACAGAAATAAAGAGATGCTTTTTCTCATGAAATCCAAAGACGTGAATCAGTCTTGATTGGAACTGGGAGAGAAAAGAGACTGTTAAGTTTGTGCTTCGAGAGAAGGCAATGCAGCGCCTTCTGGGCTTTCAAGCACATCTCAACAAACAAGAAGGCAGATAGTAAACTCCAGATAATGTTCTCACTCGATGCTGGAGCTTGCAATGGAACATGATGTGTTTGTGTGCAAGTGAGAGAGAGGGTTGTAATATGCAAGACAGGGCTCCTGAACCTTTAACAGTTGGGCTGAATAGGGAATGTCAACAGACGTAGCTAATATTAAATTTGCAGGAACCCTGCCAGCGCCTTCTGTTGCATCTAATTACCCTATATGGCATGTTTGCTTATGATATGGTGTTTGGTATCCATCAGGACCAGTTGGGCCTTGATCCACGAAACTGTGGTTTGTATGCTCATACCTCTGATGCAGAAGAGCCACTCGAGACTATCGTGTGAAGGACTAAGAGGCTTAGCCTCCTCAGGGCCAGCTCAGTTCTGTCCTCACACACAGGCCAATGAATCTCCGTGACCTGGCCCTACAAATGATTCCAGGAACTCGGCTACATTTTGACTACATTGCTTTGAATGTGTTATATAACATGCAACACCAGATGGCGCTGTAGAGCAGGAAACTTTTCTATGCGATTTTACATAGCGTGTTTTTTTTCTTTTGTTATAACAATTTGATTTCTGACTTATATATAGCGTTTTTTCCCTGTGTGTAGATCCACACCGTATCAGTTATTGCTTTTTTTATTTGGGTAACAGTCTTCTTAGTGGTGGGATCCACCTTGTGGAAAGTCCTTCCAAGGAAGCTCTGTACTGTATATTGTTGAGTTTGTGGAGAGGGGAGGAGGCAGTAGTCCAAGACCCTTCTAATGGCTGGACCCCCACCCCCATCTAAATCTTGGAATAGCCAGGCCAGTCTGGTAATGGCCTGCTAAGTATGGGTCCTTAAGGGAACCAGAGGGCAAATGGGTGGGCCTCCCTCAACTGTCTGTTAGTTAGAAAGACTGCTCACATATTGGGGTGGCATGCAACATGCAATCTTCATACGTTTGGTTACAACAGGGATGTTAATAGCACTGTTCGGACTTCGTGTGGTGGACTCCTCTTCATTGGAGGTTTTTAAGCAGAGGTTGGATGGCCATCTGTTAGAGATTCTTTAGCTGTGATTCCTGCATTGCAGTGGGTTGGACTAGTCACTAGGGGACCATTTGGGTTACTTCCAACTCTACAATTCTGTGAATATTTTCTATCCCCTTTTTTGCATCTAATGTTATTACTGTTGTTTTCCATTTGTGTGTGCTAATTGCTGGTTTTGATATTTGATTTCCTGGCTCAGCTGTTTTCCACGCTTACTGTTTTGTGTACTGTTGACCTATGTTTTATATATTGTCTGGCTATTTTATTGTTGTAGGTTGTTGCGACTTCTATATTGAAATAGGGGAGGTATGCATTTATTAAATACATATCAAACATACTGTATCCCCCATGCTAGTTTTATATATACCAATGCTGCATACACACCATACATTTAAAGCACACCCACCCATCAAGAATCCTGGGAATTGTAGTTTGTTAAGGGAATAGTTGCTAAACTACAGTTCCGAGGATTCTTGGGTGGAAATTTCAAGTTTGCATACATTTTCAGTTGAATTTAAGTGAATTTTACATGAAATCAAATATGGTACACTGGTATCTTGAAATCAGAATGATTTCCTGCACCTGATGTATTGGTGGCACAGAAAAGCAGTTTCTTATGAAGGTCAGTTAGATAATTGGAGCTGGGCTGGATCAATTTGGATTAGCTTTGATCGTATTCAGCTGTCCTCTCTCTCACACACTTCCCCCCACTGCTTCTCTCTCACACACACCACTTGCATTGTATAGTACAATTAGAAATGGGAAGAGGACATATGGTGCAAGCAAATGGCCAACTAGTAGTAGGCAGGTATTAATGCAATGTCTAATTTTAACCCTGAGCCTACACTTGCAGCTACTCTCTTAAGGCTAAGTGAGTGGGAAACTGGATTGGCCCTTCTTATCCAATAAGTTTGTTGGTATTACAGACACACCACACACAGAAAGACATCCTCGCTACAATCTATTAAAAATCTATTTAAAAAAAACTGGGGGAACTATTTTTTCTCCTTTTTTGTACTCCCACAAAAAACAGCAGACGTGGACAAATGAAAGGAGTCACTAAATGCACTTTGGTCCCTTAAAATGGCAGCTGTGTGTTTCAATTCTATTAGTAACACCAGCAAATAGATTGCACTGATTCAGAGATATTCTTGGGGCATAATTTCAGGTGGGGCTGGTTTAACCCCCAGATAATGCAAGGCACCACTGAGCAACCACAATCTGCTGGCACCTTACTGGGATTGGGGAATAAGAGGCTTCTTGGTGCGAAGGACACAGCTCTCTGACATTCTCTAACTTTCTTGCAATGTTTCTTACTATAGAGATTATTGTGGGTGGGTGCACAGGAAATAGATTTGTTCACTATTATGGGTCAAGAATATGCTAGTTTCTAAGCTGCTTCGCAAGCACACAACCTGGGAAGGCAAAGGGTGAATTACATGAAGTTGTTCTGTCAGCTCTGAACCTCCTCATCTCTGGCCAATTTTCTATGAGTTCAGTTTAACTGGATGTCCCACAATTGTTTCCTTTCCAAAGAAATGTGGTTTGCTGACTAAAAGAAAAAGCCCTGCTTGCACAAGAGCCATTCACATGAGCAATGTTAACACTGGAGCCATAAACACGCACAATTTTGTAGCTCTTCTACGAAATGGAAAATTGCAGGGTGCATGTTGGCATATTGGTGGAACGGACTTCCAGGGTTTTGAGTGTCATTAAAATATATATATATATTTACAGCCCCAACTCTATGCTGTATAAAACTCAGTCCTGCCTCCCCAGTTAATTGGTCACATGGATTGATCAGCTGTTGTATGTTTTCAGAGACTAGGGCCTTTTCTATATGAGTGGGTGGTTCCCACTGCCTGGAATGCCTTGCCAGTCAATGTGTCAAGCAGGCCTCATCGTTGTCCTGTTTTAGGCAGGTAGTGAAAACGTAACAGTGCAAAAATGTCATTTCCCTTTTTCTTGTTTCTCTTTGATGATTTAGTTCTGGTGGTAGCTTTTGGAATTTGTTGTTCAGGTTTTGGCTTTTTAAGTTGATATTTTGCTTTTATGACGGGATGTCAGAATGGGGATCGTTACATATTTTAATAATGGCATGATGTTTGGATTTGTTAGCTGCCTTGAGCTCCTTTTGACTGGATACTAGGCACTGACCATAATGTAGCGATTGAATGACATATCAGATTAAACAGCCCAGCCAAGGCCTCTTAAGTATACCATAGTGCTTCATGCCAGAAAAGGCATCTTTTTGTTGGAGAGAATGTACATTTTTGAAACACTCTTTTTTACAAGGCCACCACATACCAGACAAAGTGGCAAAAGGCCCTCCAGGCTGATGGGTGAAGTGATGGCTTTCAGCCACTGGACACTGCCCCACTTATTTTCTAAGGGAGTGATTTACAGCCACTAACCTCTCAGCTGGTGAGCAGAGAGGAAGTTGGAGTAAGTCCATGTGCAAAAAACCCCCCCAACAACATAAACCCTTAAGCATGTCTTACAGCTGTCCCTTGCTGAATAGTATTTTTGATTCTGCACATCTAACAATATTGAAAACATGCTATTCATTCAGGGTAGAAGAGTTTAAATGATATTGATTTCTTGGCTCAAATGCTACTACACATGTGAATAGTCTATGCCACTGGACTAGAAGTGTAGCCTTATGACCTTGCTTTGTCACCAAAGAGCTCTTAAGCAGGAGCTCATATCCTTGGCTCCAACTCCTGAACTATACCGGTTCTTAACTGAAGAATTAAGAAGTGCTCCAGGCTGGCTTTCAGACACAGCTGCTCAGTGCTGCAACTTCTTCTGTTATCAGTCACTGACATTCTGAAGCTGGTCTCTTTAAGGAGGTATAGACTGTAAGCTCCTAATTCTTTCCTCTTTGACTGGAAGCCGGAATACCAACACACCATCTAGCAGGCACGTCCAACAGGTAGATCGTGATCTACCGGTAGATCACTGGACGTCTGTGGTAGATCACTGGTAGATCACTGGCTCCCCCAAAGAAGCTCAACAACTTTGGCTCCCCTAAAAAAACTCAATCGTTTTGCCCTGCCCCCCCAAAAAAACAGGGATTTCCTTCTCCCTAAAAAAAGCTCAATAACAACTTTGACCTGAATGCCTAACAAACAGGGCTTTCCTCCTCCCCTAAAAAGCTAAACAACTTTGACCTGAATCCCCCAAAAGGGGGTAGATCACTGCCAGTTTTTAACTCTGTAAGTAGATCACAGTCCCTTGGGAGTTGGCCACCCCTGATCTAGTCAGCGCCCATGAACTTTTGTTGATTTATTGTGCCAAGGGAAAGACAATAGGGCAGGGTGATGAACTTGTGGCTTGCGGTTTGGCCAGTGTTGATTAGTGCATCTTGCGCTGTTGCTCCATAAATGCTTATGGCTTTTACACTTAATCTTTGTGGCACTTGTATGGGCTGATCTGTGGAGGCCAATAGGTGCATTGTCTCACTCAGTGGCGCGGAGGGGTCTTTGACACGATTGGAAGAGAAACCCATTCTATGACATTATGTCATCTTCCTGAATTCAAGAAACACATTCAGAAAAACTTATGGACTCCCTCATAAGCCTTTGCTAACCAAGTGCCAGAGGCAGATTTAGGGCAACGTAATACCTTTACCTTTTAAGCGATGTCGCAAGGGACACGGGTGGCGCTGTGGTCTAAACCACTGAGCCTCTTTGGCTTGCCGATCAGAAGGTCGGCAGTTCAAATCCCCGTGACGGTGGAGCTCCCGTTGCTCAGTCCCAGCAGTTCGAAAGCACACCAAAAAGTGCAAGTAGATAAATAGGTACCGCTCCAGCGGGAAGGTAAACAGCGTTTCCATGCGCTGCTCTGGTTTCGGTGTTCCATTGCGCCAGAAACGGCTTAGTCATGTTGGCCACATGACCTGGAAAAACTGCCTGCTGACAAACGCTGGCTCCCTCGGCCTGTAAAGCAAAATGAGTGCCACAACCCCAGAGTTGTCTGCGACTGGACTTAACTGTCAGGGGTCCTTTACCTTTAAGCCATGTCGCAGTACTGGGTGAGCAGCTGAGGAGGGCGCTTCTCACCTGGCTTAAACCAGTGCCAAGAGGGCTTGAGGAGGGCGTCAATTGCTGGCCCTGTACAGGGCAGTGTATTACCAAAGTCTGACCCTGCTGGCACCCTTCAGATGTTGCTGGGCTACAACTCCCATGAGCCCTAGGCAGCATGGCAGCATGCTCTAGGACCGAGAGTCTACTAGGCAATAGAGTCTTCTACCCCAGGAAAGGCATCTTTCATATTTTTATAAAAATGGAAGTTTAGAAGAATTACGTTAAGCACGATAGTATTGTAAATGCAAAACCTAATGTTCCGCATATGGAAATAGGGACATCCCTGTTACATCATGGTTTTCATACCAAAGATCCCTTCCCAAGTCTCTTTCTTGCTGAAGGCTTTTCACTGACCCGACATATATTGTGTTCATTTACTTGTATTATGGGGAGAGGAAGAATCCACAAGCTTTACCTTGGGCTTCCTACCCCCCACCATTTCAACTATATCACGCTGCCCCACTATATTCTTTTAAAATAGTAGCTCAGGAGGCATCGTAAAAAGAAAAGGGATCAAGGCAACCCTGGCCCTGAGCCCTCAGTACTGTTTGAACTTCCCTGGAGAGGCAGCTGAAAACAGGAAGCATGGCAGTGCTAGCGAATCACATTAATAATATTTTAACAAGGTGTCCGTATCAGGCAAAAAACCAGGGACAAAATAATGTCACGCAGGGCAAGTCATATGGTAGTATAACTATGTAACTGAAATGCATCCTGTGGAAACTGACCGCCATTTGGCTTTTGAGCCTCAGATATCATTACTGACAGAGACAGTTGGGAATTTGCTTTCATTACTCTTTGAGCCCGCCCTTGACATTAATTAAAATAGTTTCATTAGGAACACTCTACGGCCTTTTTCCACAACTGCTACTATCTCAGTTAAGATGCACTTTCCACAAAAACTGGTCACCACCTGCCTCTGAAACGTATCTCAAACACTCCTCAGTGCTGTAACTTCTGTGCTTTTACCGCCCCCTACTGCTTGTTCTATAACCACAATTATCCTCAAAACACTAGATTTCTAAAAAGGGTTTGCCATGAAAAAGTTCATAATGTAAATAGCTGTGGCTAAAGAAATATATACAGATGATAAAGGACTTTGAATAAACGTTCAGATGTTGATCATCTCCTACTTAATATGTTATAGTAACACTTCAGGGGTCAAAGTGGGTTCTGCAGATCAGAGAGACACGCAACTTCTTCTCCTCAAGCACTTTGAAGAGTTTACATGCAAAGTACTAAAGAGGAATTATTCTTTCGTCATTCAGGCTAAAGGCTCTTTTTCCTCCCCCAAACCCGTTTCATGTAGAAACACGTGTGACAAAAAAAATTCCCAAACCATAGTTGACACCATAAGATGTAAATGCAGTACTTTTAAAAGTACTATATGAAATTATGAAAGCATATTTAAGGATAGTAAGAGCCTTAAAAAAAAACTGTTGTGAGTTTCCTCTGAAACTGAAATTGGCCTAGCTGGAATGAGACTTAAAGGATTTTGCCTTGTTTCATATTAATGGTGATTACACCCACCCACCTTCTTGTTGTATCTCTGAGTTCCAAGTGATTTGTTGCATTTGAAGTCAGGAATGTTAGAGTGGTTGATGATTCCAGCTGCACAAATAAAAGGTGGGGGACACCTAGCTTGCCAGTAGTACATGTGAAAAGGATCTTAGTAAACTACAAGCTGAACATGAGTCAACAGTGTGATACAGAAGCAAAAAAAAGGCTAATGCAATTCTGGGCTGCATTAACAAAAGTCTAGTGTCCTGGTCAAGTTCTGGGCGCCACAATTTAAGAAGGATGTTGACAAGCTCGAATGTGTGCAGAGGAGGGTGAGCAAGATGATCAAGGGTCTGTAAACTAAGCCTTATGAGGAATGGTTGAATGAACTGGGTATGTTTAGCCTGGAAAAGAGGAGAATGAGAGGAGATATGATAGCCATCTTCAAATATCTAAAGGGCTGTCACACTGAAGATGGAGTAAGCTTGTTTTCTCCCACTTTGCAGGGTAGGACCCAAATTAATGGCTTCAAGTTACATAAAGGAGATTCCAACTAAACATCAGGGAGAACTTTCTGGGTAAGAGCTGTTTGACAGTGGAACAGTATCCCTCAGGAGGTTGTGGACTCCTTGGAGATTTTTAAGCAAAGATTGAATGGCTATCTGTCATGAATGATCTAGTTGAGATTCCTGCATTGCAGAGGTTAGGACTAGATGACCCCTGGGGTATCCTCCAACTCTATGATTTTATTATTCCTTCTCCTATGACTACTGTCATGGTGCATCTTTCTTACAAGGAGCATTTTCCAGAGCAATGTCATTTATTAGGAATTATTTTAATATTTTTTCAGTCGTTTATCCAAAAACTTTTTCTAATACGAGCTATAAACCAACATTATGATTTAAAGACTGATTAACCCAAAATAAAATTACTAAACGTATTATCAGGATTTTTATATAACAAAATAGCAACATGTTTTTAAATTCAGCAATATTAGAGCTCTCTACTTTTGCGAGACAGAAATTGTGGTTGAATAAACAATGTTATTTAGTGACTGTAGTAGTATTTGCTGCTCCAACAGCTTAATGAATAACTTTAATTCATCTAGGAGTTCATGCATGTAGGTGAGTTTTTCATCTTTTGACATGTTATTGGATGGGTCTGACAGACGGTTTACCATGTTAGATAATTTCTCTTGAGATTTTAAGGTTTTCAGTTTAAGACTTACATTTCTGACCGACTGTGTTTCTCTGGCTTCTCTTTTCTTTGGAAATGCTCCCATTTCTCTCTCTCTCATTTTCTGTTCCTTTGTGTTGATCAAAAATGTATCCTCAAAACTACCATCTTTTTTATGAAAACTGGAAACGTTTCTCTTCATTCTTCTTGATAATGTACTCTGGGAGCTACTAGGGGTAAAATAAGAAGGCAAACTGTAGGAAGAACTATAGCTATCAAATGGTTTTGACGAAACCGAGTGTTGCTTCCCTGGGTATGTTGATCTTCTTCTTGTTCTTCTTCCCTTTAGTCCTAAGAGTTGTCTTTCCTTGACATTATAAGAGATGACTTCATTGGCTTTTCTTCTTTTACGATCATTGGAATGTGTGGAAGTTGCCCGTGATTTAGATTCCTTTTCACCAAAATAGGTACTTCTTACACATCTAAGGATTTCTTTCTGTTTTATGGCTTTCTGAATTTTGTCTTCGCTATTCTGTATGTTTCTGATCCTACATTCTTGCCTTTTGAACCTTCTGGAAATCCAGTCCTGTCTGTCTGCAAATCTTGGTTTTGTACTTCTTTCCAAATCCTTTCTAAATCTTCCCCTTCTTTTATTGGAAGGTTTTTTCCCCCTTTTGTTATGTGTCCAACGCTTCTTCCTCTGCAAAATGCCAACCATGACTTGAGTAAAACATCCATAAATGCTTAAGTTTGAAAGATTGTATTAGAAATAGCTCAGGCACATACTCTGCACCTCCTAGGCCACTATGCTTGTTAGATCTCTGGAAAGATAGAAACTGAGACCCTTGTCTCCTATTTCTCCCTGTGGGAAAATATGGAACAAAGCCTCAGACAGGCTCTAGGGTCTCTAGTACCGGTACTCCTTCTCACATAGGGGCAGAGCTTGAAGCTCAACAGGGGAAAATGGCATATAAAAGAGAGCCCAATCAATCCCAGTTCTGTATGTGAACATTTCTCCTCATTTTTGGCCTGTCCACATGTGATTATTATTTAGCTGTTAATCCCTGTATTTTTATTAGACTGGAGTAGTCCACACCAGTTTGAATTAGACTGGAGTAGTTCATGCCAGCAGGCATCCCTTTTGTGTTTCTCATTGCCTTCTAATTTGTCAATTCTCTTATGCCAATTAACTACTAACAGGGCATGTTCACAGATGGTGGCATACAGCTTAAAAATAAAATGCACATTTCTGCAGTTTTTTTGTTTTGTTCAAATCTGAGGGATCAAAAGAAGTGTGTGTGTGTGTGTGTTGCAAGGCCATGCGTCTCTATCCAGAAGCACACCACAAATAGTGACGAGCATGGTCAGAAAAGAAACAAAAGAACAGAGGAAGTCACAGGTGTTGAAACAGGTGTTAACAGAAAGTGACTGACCCACTCACCCACCAAAACTGTCTGCCACCCCAAGTGGAGTACTTTGAAGCCCAATTTCCCGCAGTTTATTGTATTATCCCTGAATCGGGTAAACTCGAATTTACAGGAGACAGCGACGTGACTGGTGTTTGAGGGTAACATCATGTGTACTACACAAATTAAATGAGAACACAAAACAGCTATAAATACGCAGTAAGCTCCAATGTGAACAAGCTCTTTATATCATAACTTACCTGCCACATTAACTGCTTCCAAAGCACTGGTTTGCTGGGCTGCAAATCACTAAGAATTTTTGACACCACTTCATTTGATTCTTGAACAGCCTGGGGGATATATGATCCGAAGGGTGCCTCTACTGAAAGAAATTAATGTAAACAAAATCCTGTTTCTAAGGACATATTACTCTGAATCCTCCTTTAAAAGCAACTGAAGGAGAGCAGCAATGGCTTAAAGCAGTGGTTCCCAAACGCTTTTCTCCATGGACTACCTGAAAATTGCTGAGGGTCCTGACGGACCACTTAATGATTTTTCTGCCTGTTGTAGGAAATGTAATGTGTTTTGGTCAGTGCTATATGATTTTTAATTGTATTTTTATTGCTTTGTAATACAATATAAGAAACAAAATATACAATAAAGATACAATTAAAAATCAGTATTAATATTCAATACACAAGCAGAAGACTACCTGAATGAAGCTCACAGACCAATTTGGGAACCCCTGGCTTAAAAGTGTAATGCAACATTTTGGTAAAAGCAAACTTCTCCCATGATAACGAGTTGTTTATCATGCACCTTTTAATATAGTAGAAGTCCAACGAAGTTCAATGGGGTTACTCTCTCTAGCAGGCAGATTTTAAATTGTAACCTTTATATTATTTGTGTGGCCGCTGCATGCCAATGAATGTTCTAGCCTGGAGTTCAAAAATCCCTCTTGGAACATAGCTTTTCCTCCAAAACCTTCATTCTCTGTTCCTGCTACCCACATACGCCCAGTTTCTTGCCAAACAAGTCATTTAAGGTACCCCTCTCCTGATATTCCTCCTCTGGTGGTGTTGTACCAGCTTCTTCTAATCTAATCTACCTCATCACTATCACCTGCTCCACAAACACTACATTTCATGTGGACTAGGGAAGTGGAGATTTTCCTCACTTGCAACTTTGCTTCGTTATCACACAAAAGGGTTTTCTGTGTCTGCAGGAATACAACTGCAGTCCTAAAGCTATACTCAAGAAATATAATCTCTTAGATATCCCTGCAGTCAATACATTTGGGAAGTATTAGTGAAGACACTGGTTCAGCAATGTTAGGTTCAGCAATGTCTCAATTACCATAGGGACTAGCAAGTTCCTTTAAAAAATCCCCAAGGCTTCTAACAAATACCTTGTTCACATGTGTTATGTTTTCAGCCAGATCCAGCATAAATATATAGTTGGAAGTCTACATACTGGTACATATATCCAGCATACCGGTATTACTGTTATTGGGAAATGCTGACCAATAATTTATAAGCACATCTGTGGTGGTGATAAACATTTAATACCTGATTCCTTTTGGATGATGATAATATCAGGTTGAGTTTCTTGTGCCTTCATGGATTTGGTGGTAAACTTATCCAGTTGTTTAACTCTAGCCTTAAACAAGCAAACAAAAGACCACAATAAAAGGGACTTGTAAAATACTGTGTTCACATTACTAAAAACTTTTGACAGTATATGTTTGCTGGCTCATAAATGCTAAATGCTTTCTTAAATTGAGAGATCTGTGCACTTTACTGACCAAGGCTGATACAAAATAAAATTCACAACTTTTTTTTTATATCATAAGCGACTTCATAATTACTTAAAACATCAGGTCACCATGATGTCTTGGCAAATTTCAACATGGACATATTTACCGTATATTCTGGCGTGTAAGACGACTGGGCGTATAAGACGACCCCCAACTTTTCCAGTTAAAATATAGAGTTTGGGATATACTTGCCGTATAAGAAATACGACCCGGCGTATAAGACGACCCCCGACTTTTGAGATTTTCCTGGGTTAAAAAGTAGTCTTATACACAGGAATATACAGTACTTACGGTCCAGTTGTAAGGTTGGTGGGGTGATAAACATGTAGGACAGAATGAACCAATAGGTACACCAATGCAAGGTCATAATACTTGTTGCTAGGCCAGTATCTCGTAAAAGATGTGATTTCAGGCATCAGTAGCACTGCTCCAAACAATTGGAATAGGCGTGTTATAACCTCTTGTAGCTGTTTAATTAGCTGAAAATGATTTTCTCCGCTTTCCTAACAGTTCAAAGCAGCTGATAACCATAGAGAAATGCCATTCATAAAGCCAATTAGCAACAACAACAAAAAGACATTTCAAGGAGGGTGTTGCATATTATTTTAAATTTTAGTTGATAACCAAAATGTCAAGATCTTCTCATACAGCTGACAGAGGTACGCTAGATAATCCTTGATTTTCTGAGGGAGCACCAATAAAAAATATAGTAATAGTAATAACAATAATAATAATAATATATACCCCGCACATCTGGCTGGGTTTCCCAAACCACTCTGGGAGGCTCCCAACATTATATTAAAAACACGATAAAACATCAAACAATTTTTTTATTTATACCCCGCCCATATAGCTGGGTTTTCCCAGTCACTCTGGGCAGCTCCCAGCACATATAAAAAAACAATAAAAAGTCAAGCATTAAAAACTTCTGTGTCTTCTAAAAGTCAGATACAGTAGTTGTTTATCCCCTTGACATCTGATGTGAGGGTGTTCCACAGGGCGGGTGCCACCACCGAGAAGGCCCTCTGCCTGGTTCCCTGTAACCTCACTTCTCGCAGGGAGGGAACCGCCAGAAGGCCCTCAGCACTGGACCTCCATGTCTGGGCTGAGCGATGGGGGTGGAGACGCTCCTTCAGGTATACTGGACCGAGGCCGTTTAGGGCTTGAAAGGTCAGCACCAACACTCTGAATGCTCGGAAACGTACTGAGAGCCAATGTAGGTCTTTCAGGACCGATGTTATATGGCAGTGGTGTCCAAACTTTTTTCAAAGAGGGCCAGATTTGATGAAGTGAAGGGCCGTGGGGGCCGACCAAATTTTTTTTAGGATTGAAGTTGTTGAGCTTCTTTTAGGGTTGCAGTTGTTGAGGTTTTTTTTAGGATTTTACCCCAGGAAATAAACTGCCACAGGGATTAAACAGACCGGTGGGCTGGATTAGGCCCCTGAAACGGACTTTGGAGATGCCTGTTATATGGTCTTGGCGGCCACTCCCAAATGACTCATCTTGAACACCCAGAAGGATAGTAACTGAAATGACCTCAAACAAGAGGATGAACAAAGCCAGTCCACCCATGAAGCGAGTTGAGGCAACTGCCTCGGGCGACAGAAGCCGAAGAGGCAGCGCCCCACTGCCAGAGGATCAAGCGGTGCTGGTTTACGACCAGATCTCACCGCAACTCGCTGTCGTTGCTGCCGCACGACTCGGGAAAAGGAGGCTAGTGGGATGGCACAGCACCTTCCCGTCTTCTCGCCTCAGGTGGCAAAATGGCACATGATGCCATCCCTGAGGATGAGAGAAGTTCAGCAAGCCAGGTAGCGGGTCCAGGATGCCAAGCTGAATTTGGGCCCCAACCAGCAGCCCTGAAAATAATGCATCATGGAGGCCCAAGAGCCTTTCAGATTTCTAATGCCAGGCTTGTTGGACAGCCTAGCTTTTGGGGGTAGATTTCCCTCCAAAAGATCTGAAGTTAACTCCTGAAAATTACATCTTGTCTAGCTTAGCTCCTCAGGCATTCTGGATCCCTTCCAAGTTGAATATGGAGCACTCCTGATTTTTATTTCTCCAATCTCACCCCCCGCTCACATAAAATAAACACATGCTTTAACTTGTTGCTTTCTAGGAACAGGAAAGAGGTTTTTTACCTGATACCTTACCGAGTTACCTAAGGAAAGGAAAAATAGGGAGAGTTGCATGATTTAACAAGGCAATGGCAAGAAAGATGACTTTACACACTTCTTCAAATAGAATCGATTTAAGAATCAAAGCAGAATCATCGTCCTTTTAAGAAGGGTTGACATGAAATAGCTGACGGCTGAACAGTTGACATTTTGATTTTATTACAGGTATGCCAACTTAAAACAGTTGCTCTGAGAATGTACCATTTTACATGTCTTCAAATCTTTTAATATATCTTGCTATTTTCATTCTGCGCTCACATATTTTATTTTTTTTGCAAATTAGGGGTATGATCCAAAGTTAAGCAAGAATTGCAGAGCAATTTGATGTATATAACTCAGAATGTCAATGGAAGTCACAAACATGTTTAGGGTTCCAAGCTTAATTTCAATATATTAAGAATATGTTTTTTGTGGGCTCTTGTGTACCCCATAAGGGAATAAGAGCAGATTTTGCTTATTACATGTGCCTCACTGAAATAATGGTGTTTTGTCTGGTTAGTCGACCAGCACACATTATTTTCTCTTTCACAGTGAGAAACAGCCATTTACTCACAGCTGGGTGACTCATGACTAAATTGCATCACTTGGCAACACTTGTGGATGGACTACTTTTCAGGTTATTATTCCCCTTAATGAACTATTTCTACCTCAGATACTTGCCTGCGCAAAACCTTACCTGAAATGGGGTAAAAAGGAGAAATTAACATAAAAAAGACAAAGACGAATGTCTCCCTAGTGGCCATAATCCTCAAAACAGTATGTGAGAAGAATGAGGAATAGTAGGAACCTTTAAAAGGCAAGGGGAAAAGATGAAAGGTTAAAATTTTAATGAGGGATCCAAATTCCGTAGAAATGTGTATTTCCTTATATTGATCTATTTTTAAAAAAGCAAAAAATGAAACGTAAGGATTAGTTTTAAGCCCCAATCAAAAAGGGAGTTATTTTCCGTCAGGACGGAAGGGTCGCCTATTCAGCAGTTTTGCCTTCTGGCATTCGTTAACCACAATTGCTTCAAGAGGCTGGCAGGCGAGGGGAAAATTCTGAGGTAACAAAAACAAACACAAACCCCGAGTGCACCTGAGGTAACGACGGTTGGAAATGCGCGGGAAAAGCTAGAACTCCCTCGCGCGCACTTCAGAGCCTCCAACGCCTCTTTCCTCCCCCGCCAACAGCAGCTGCGCCGCTCGAGGCTCGGATTGGGCAGGGGGCGGGAGGGAAAGGGAGACTGCGACAAGCACCAGCCAATCCTCGGCGACGCGCGACCCCTGCTGCTGCTTTGAGGGAAACCCCGGGCGAGAAGCGACGTTTGTTTGTGTTCTGTCGATCGCCGCCGCCGCTGTCTTCTTCCCGCCTTCTCTGAGGGAATCTTGGCCACGGAGCTTCCGGTTTTCCTCTGCCATTTTGAAATGCCCCATTCCCAGGATGGAAGTGGAGGCTGCCCGTAGAAATCAGTGGGGGAAATGAAACTCTGCTCGTTTTGCATGCAATTCTCTTGCACTGCAGGTTTTTCAATACAACAGTACTACAAAAATAGATTGCAATCCATTAGCTTTCCATTCCAGGTTGGTTGTGCTTGGATGGCAGACAACTTTGCAGTGTAGTAATAGTTGACTAAATCCCAGAGGCTGAGAGTGGTTTCAACAGCCCTGCGATGCAAGCCATTTTGACTCTTAATGAACCCAAATATTTCTTCTGCAGAAGGAAGTATCTTGGGGGGTAATAATAATAATAATTTATTATTTGTACCCCGCCCATCTGGCCGGGTCCCCCCAGCCACTCTGGGCGGCTTCCAACAAACACTAAAATACATTAAAATATCACACATTAAAAACTTCCCTAAACAGGGCTGCCTTCAGGTGTTTTCTAAATGTCAGGTAGTTATTTATCTCTTTGACACGGGATGGGAGGGTGTTCCACAGGGCGGGCGCCACTACTGAGAAGGCCCTCTGCCTGGTTCCCTGTAGCTTTGCTTCTCGCAGTGAGGGAACCACCAGAAGGCCCTCAGCGCTGGATCTGTGTCCGGGCTGAACGTTGGGGGTGGAGACGCTCCTTCAGGTATACAGGACCGAGGCCGTTTAGGGCTTTAAAGGTCAGCACCAACACTTTGAATTGTGCTCGGAAACGTACTGGGAGCCAATGTAGATCTCTCAGGACCGGTGTTATGTGGTCATGGCGGCCACTCCCAGTCACCAGTCTAGCAGCCGCATTCTGGATTAATTGCAGTTTCTGGGTCACCTTCAAAGGCAGCCCCACATAGAGCGCATTGCAGTAGTCCAAGCGGGAGATAACTAGAGCATGCACCACTCTGGCAAAATAGTCTGCGGGCAGGGAGGGTCTCAGCCTGCGCACCAGATGGAGTTGGTAGACAGCTGCCCTGGACACATTATTAATCTGCGCTTCTCTCCCAGTAGTTCTTTTCACTCCAGTCAAAAGAAACATGTTGTGTATGAATAGAGGAGCTGACTGGTTTCAGAAACTAGGGTATTTGCCATTGCAAAATAATGACCCACACTGGCCAAGGTGAAGTGATCTTGCAAACCGTATCAGATATCTTGACAGGAGACAAGCTACACGTTCATTTTTTTTTCTTGTAGACTGCCTTTTTCTGTGATCCTTGTGTGTGGTCTTTTCTATAATCTTCTCGTGACTTCTCAGTACATATCCACACCCTTTATATTTCTCTATTTCCCAGTGGCCATTTCTGAGGATATAGACCAATTAGGGCTACTGGTTCAAGGGTATGGAATAGCCAGCCCTGTGAGGAAAAGTTAAAGAAACTGGGCTATGTATTAGACTGAAGGGAGATACGATTGGGCTTAGGATATGCGAGGGTAGATTTTGGCTAAATATAAGGTATATAAGGAATCTTGACTACTACAATAGCAGATTGGCAATAGGGCAAACTAGCCCAAGTGGTGGTGGGATTGCAGGCCTTCAAATTTACAGGAATCTGCCTTGCACTGAGTCCATCTAGTATTGCCTGCACTAACTGGCAGCATATTCCATGTTTTCGGACAATAAATCTTTTCCCCAGCCCTACCTGGAGATGCCAGGGATTGGGCTAGAGAGCATCACAATACTTTTATAGGGGTTTGCAGGCTAAGTAACTATGGTAAACCCCAACAGATCTGGGCCCTCTGGGGTGTATAGGAAAGTTCTCAAATAAGGATTGAGTCACGACACATCCCTTCCAAGTTTTCAAAACAGTAATTTTACTTCCAAGAAGTTCAGACTACCCCCCCATAACAAATCCACACATTTTCAGATTGAAAATCTTTAATTTAAAATTTACATCACACGGGGGGGGGGCAGGGCAGGAGGAACACTCACATTCTGTTACAACTAAAATCCGTCAGAAGTGTGCTGTAGGTATTCGTTTTATTTAACACTGTCATGGCTTTTTCTTCCCCCTCCCAAAACACAGTTGCACAAAATCCAATTACCTCCAAGTTTGTGTCTTTTTTCTCTCTTTAGAATTTGAAAAGGAATCAAACACACTATATACATACTGCCATATAAAGAGCATCCAAATAGGACAAAATTGCTACAAAATATAAAACCCACCCTTACGTATTTTCATTAAAGAACCCACCAAGCCAAAAAAAAAGTTATCCAGAGGCTCTGTAATACTCACCCCCCACCCGTTTTAAAAAGAAGAAAAAGTTCTATTTTGCTCACACACTAAAGCTGACAACTCAAAACTGTGGCAATGTAGTTAGCTGGTTGTTACGTTTACTACATAAAAGATCTTTAGAGAAGTTGTAAAACTATTGAAATACATACTATGTATAACCATGCTGGTGCGCTTGGTTTCATTTTACTCCTCTGTAAAAAAAATAACACACAAAACCCCCTTTCAGCCTTTTAAATGGTCAAATACAGACTAGTAGTAGTCATTCATTGAGATAACTTGGGGGGGGGGGGGAATCTAAAAATCACTGATTCGGCCATTCATGTTTTTGAACCAGTGCAGGAGTTTGATGCACACTTGAGAGATCCCTCAACCACTAATTTTAAAATATGAAACTGGAGCAGAATGAAGATTTCCTGCATAAGGAAATCTACTCACATTGAGATGAATTGGGTTAAGATGGCTGCTCAGTAGTTCTGTGGTGTCAATCACAGCTCAGATAGTACTATAGCCGGAAAATGTGAAATGAATTAGTACAAGCCAGACCCAACATTTAAATACTCTCTTTGTAATGGAAGGATTTTATTATTTGCTGAGCCTAACTAAATTAAAAACAAAAGGGTATATGGAAAGGTGAGGGGGAATCTGAATTAATACAAAGTAACTGCTTTTAAACACAGAACCAGCAGGATAACAATATATGCTTTTTAAAAGTTTCTAAGATTCATTCATACACAAATGTAACAGGATTGGAATAAAGCTTTACCAAATCCTTTCAGCTACCGGTCATTTTTAAAAAAAAAAAATCCAAGTTTTTCTATTAAAATACCTTTTTGCATTTCCTTCTGTTCAAATGCCTCTTTAGAGTTAGCTGTGAATATTTCCGGGGGGGGGGGGGGGGGAGGGAGAAATACTGTTTTGCAGAGCTTCTCAAATGCAGTGTCATCAAAACTTAAAAGAGTCCAATGTCACATACTAAACATGCCAGAACGTGTGTCTAATGTGTTATTTATATTCACAGGCAACTGTAGTAAGGGGGGGGGGGCAACTCCCATCCATCTATGTAAAAATACCCCTTTTTATCTAAACCCACATTAGCGACAGCTTCTCCTAAGCAGGACAGATAATAAAAAAATAGTATCTCTGGAATACAGCTGTGTGTTACTATTTGGGTAAAATATTTAACAATCCAAGTTAGTCTATCGTTAAGTAAGAACTAAAGAGTCCAGTATGCCATTTGCTGTTTTTTGTTGTTAAAAAGCAACCTGCAAAGAAGATCCATAAAAACCAGTTTTGTTGCCAGCACAAGGCTCATTGTCTTTGCTTTGCTGACAGGGTGCGGTGAACAAATTTCTGAAGGATTCTTGCCCAAATGTTTTCCCACAGCATGACCTGTAGTTCTAAGGGAAGCAGCTGCAGGCCCATCATGAGCTTAGGTTAGCATACAGACAATTGCAAGGTTGGTCCACCACTCTCCACAGCCCTTTTCAGGACAACTTTTGACAACAGCCAACCTCACTGCTAGCTTCACCGAGAGCAGGGGAAACAGCAAGGCATTTCAATGACCCTTTCCAGAAGCAAGCCGCTTGCCCACCCTCCCCACCCCCAAATGTTGTGCTCTAGGCCTCGCCATGTGGCTTAGTCTACCTGCCAACTGTTCCCTTGAAAGGTGACATATAAAGAAATGTGACTCTCCTATATATATTTTTCAATGAAAGCCTGAAAAGCTTCAGGGTTTCAAAATAAAAACAAAGGGGGGGGGAGGCGTCTAGAATTTGCATCAGAAATATGAATTCTGTTTCCATCTAGAGGAATATAATGATTAGAAAGATAACACAAAGGAAATGGCGAACTTGAAATAACTTTTAAGCAAGCATTTCCAGGTTATTGGTGTGGGTGTGAATAAAATGTTGGTTTTGTTTTCTCTCTTAAGTGTTTTTTGGGTCTCGCCTTTTCCAAAGAGCTCTGCTCAACCGGGCCAAAGCCAGGTCTAGTTCAGTGGAGAACCTAATGCCTATGGGAAGCCCACAAGCAGACCACAAGAGCACAACAGCATCCTCCCCATTTGTGATTCCCAACAGCTGGTGTACAGAGGCATTCTGTCTCCAACAGTGGAGGTAGGACATAGCTTTATATCTTCTGTGAATTTGTCTAACCCTCTTTGAAAGCCATCCAAGTTGGTGGCCATCACTGCCTCCTGTGGGAGTCTTTTCTCAACAGTGAGAACAGGATGGGCCTTGGGCCTGATTCAGTAGGTCTCTTCTTACAATCTTATGGAAAAAGTTACGACTCAAGAGAGCTGATCCCATGCTTTCCATAGTTACATATTTTTTTAATGGAAAGGCATGTGTGTGTAAAGTGTATGAGAAAGCAGAGGAGTGAAGACTTCACCCGTTTGTGCATTCTTCAGGTGCCCTTTTAAAATAAGCCAATTGTTATTATCCAAATTCTTGACTTCATGCAGCCTTCGGTTCACCTCATATATAAGTCTCTCTAAGGAAAAGCTGGGTTATCGCACTGCAGTGGATCTTACCTCAGTGTATAATCTTTAAGAGTCTGGATTAAATTAGTTAAATGTTTTGCTTTAACTGTTACTAGAACTAACAGCATGCTCACATAAAAAGGGGGGGCAGAATCTGGAGAAAAATGTTTCTAGGGGAGGTGGGGGCTGGGGGGGAGACAACTGGTTCAGTGGTTAAAAAGGGATGAAACAGTGTTCTCTCTGCACATGATCCAGAGTGGGCTATTATGTCTTAGTTGGAATGATAAAAAGGGCAAAAATAGTAAAAACACACTTCCTATAAAAAGTTAACACATTAATATCTTCTGTGGGGATAGCTAGGATACATGGAGACATACAAGTCTGCATATCGCTATTGCGTATCCTGCAACAAAAAATGCATCTGGTCCTATTTTTCCCCCCTACAACTTAATCGTCGTCATCGTCTCCCTCATCTTCTGCTGCACGTTTTCTCTTCTCCCCTCTGACACCTTCCGCTGCAAAAAGGAAAGGAGCATGTTCACTTCTGTTAAAGCTAAGGCTAAGCAAGCACACACACACACACACACACACACACACACACACACTGCCTTATTTTCTACCTCTTTGAGACACTTACACCTAGTTTATCAAACACAAAACAAATATATTGACATGAAATTGGCTAAATTGAAATTGGTTTTTGTATTCTATTGTGATTTTATTGTTGTTAGCCGCCCTGACTGGGGAGGGCGGGGTATAAATAAAATTTATTATTCTTATTATTATTATTAAACAGAAAGAAGAAATTATGCCGTCAACTGTTCAATGTATCAGAACAACGGGCATATTACCTCTTTCTATTTTAAGTAAAAATAATAATAATTACAGATCAGATGTTTTCCTAAAGGCAATGAATCAGTTACGGTATTGTTAGTTCCCCCCCCAAAGCAGCCCAGGGAACAGAGGTTAAGGGCTGCTGAGAATTCTCCACTGGAGACCCTCACCCAAATTAATTCCCCAAATTTTGTGAGCTGATAACTTGGGTGCTTTGGTTTATAGTATAGATACACCCCAAGACAAAACTAAACAACCTCAAAAGAAAGACATCAGCTGTATGGTGACCTGTCAGGTACCAAACAACCCCACAACTCCTGTTTTTCCAGCATCATCTGGAAAGACAATGGGAGAATCTATGAAGTCTTCAGGGCAACGTCTTATGTGGCTAATGGGTCATGTATTAAGGTCTACTTCAGTTCTTGTCTTTTGCTATACAGGAAGATAAGCACTTCAGTAATAAAAGGGGGCTATTTCTAGCAGACCACAGAAAAATCTCTCCCAGAAATCCCATTGTGGACAAATTATAGAATGAAAGCTGGATATTACAGCAATGAAAACACTAATTTAACACTTCCATTACAACCTCTTAGGAAAAAAAACAGTTCAGCTGTAACAACTTTATAAAACCTAAATATAGGTTGCAAAAAAAAAATTATCAGCAATTTAAGGCAGAGATGGCTAAGCTATGGTCCTTAAGATGTTCTCAGCTCCCATCAGCTAGCATAGCCAATGGCCTGGGATGGTGATGGGAGTTGCAGCCTCACAACTTCTGAAGGGCCACAGGCTCCCCTCCTATGATTTACATCAAATGAATATAAATTCAACTTATGTTGGATTCAGATGTCCCCTTCCTCCAATGGAAGGCGGTTCCTTCAAGCCAGAGGAAAGGAACCTTTTGGATCTGAATTAGCAAGTTTCAGATGTTTTAAGAATTCAAATGCAACTTTATTCACATGCAGTTGAATATGAAACTTACCGGTACCTTCTTCTTCATTCTCCTTCTCCTCTACGTAATCATCATCATCTTCTTCATCCTTAAGAGGGAAACAAGTTGATGGTCTCAGAAGTTCAGTATGATTTACAAAGTGAAACCAGTACTCCTAATCACATTCTAATAAGGCTGCAAGACATGGCATTCCCAGACTGTTGCATTCTATAAAAAGCAAAGCCAAATTTCTCTGTGCTCAACTAAGGCAAAAGTCAAAAATGGCTAGGTGGTCAAGAGGGTCAAATCATTCCAAAACGCTTGGGAGTTGTTTAAGAATACACTATTAGAAACTCAGCTGAGGTGTATATCACAGATCAGGAAAGGTACCACAAGGGCCAAGAAGAAGCCAGCATTAAGCAGTCAAAGAAGCTACTGTATTAGAGGCAAGAAGGCTTCCTTCAAAAAACTGAAGTCTTGTCCAAATGAAGACAACAAAAAAGAACACAAACTTTGGCAAAAAAGGGGGGGGGCAAGCAAGGGACGATAAAAAAGGAAAACATTGCTAAAAACATTAAAACTACCAATAGTAAGTTTTTAAAATATTATTAGTAGCAGGAAAACCTCTAGGGAGGTAGTTGGACCCTTAGCTGACAAGAGAGTGAAAGGAGTTGTAGAGGAGGACAAGGAATCTGTGCAGAAGCTGAATGAATTCTTTGCATCTGTCTTCACAATAGAAGACTAGATGGGCCATTGGCCTGATCCAGCAGGCTCGTCTTACATTCTTAAATTTTTACAATTTAGAGAAGCCGATTACAAAAATAATATGCAATGGACAAACTGTTTGCTACTGAATTGCAGGATTTCTCCAGTGTGCAGGGAGAATATAGCCTGTGTCTTCAACCTGCCTTGACATGCACCTCAGCAACATATAGCCAGAATCAAGTCAAGTATCTTGTCTTCCTGTTTCACTGCACATTTGCTTATCTTGTTCTCAATTTGTACTCTTGGGACTCCTCACTAACTTGTCCTCAGCCATTTCATTTCCCTTCACACATCTGCACCATTTGTGGAGCTGAGCCCCCAATGAGGAAAACACTGGTTTTGTCGGGATCTATAAAGTACTTCAGATGTGCGTACATTTTTAATGCAAAACAACATTTCCTGAGTTCTATAATGATAATTTCTCAGTCATGGGATTGTGCACTTATTCCCATCTTCCTCTGATGAATCTTTACCTGTTTCCTAAGGTTCCTTGATCTAATCCTAGTAACATTACTTTTAGTCTTATGTCATTCACAGCTTGGTTGATTTATTTTGAACAGTCCCATCAGCAGCATTCTCTCGCAAAATAGGCTAGAGTCCAAGATCTCAAACCACAGCTTTTGCTTCAACAATATATATGCCGGCACATTTATAAAATTTCTATGATTTCTGTGCTGTTAATGGGAGAGTGGCGTGGACAAAATATACTATTTTCTGCACAGCATGCACCATTATCAAGGTTAAATGTTTTGGAACTTGGGAGGAAGACCATAAAATTTACCTGAATCTCTTCTTTCATTAAGTACGAGAGGCCCACTTCTTCCTCATCTTCCTCGTCTTCACCTTCACCCTCCCCCAAGTCTGAGGCATCGTCGTCTTCCTCATCATTCTCTTCATATTCTCCTGGGGGACCAGCTTTGTCCTCATCTTCTTCATCCTCATCTTCATCCCCATCTGAAGGAAAGGTAACGCTAATGAGATGCACATGGCATGTGCTTCCAACTTCTGACACAGAATTTACAGGTTCGAACCCACAGATTCAAAAAACAAGCACATGGTACAGTCCTCCTGGGACATGACTACTTCTGAATGCATCACAGCAGTTTGCAGGCTTGGATGCTCAAGAACGTCCCCACCTGTGCTATCATGTCAAGGAGGATTTCCATTTAGCCTTCATCCTAATGTGTGGTGGTGGTGGTGGTGGTGGTGTTTTTTTGGGGGGTGAACAACATTTCAAAACGTGGTTCTCCACCTGCATTCCCAGGAGGACTATAACACATACAATTTTTTGAGAATGTATAGATCAGTTCAACATCCAATCAAATGTTAGCTCTTTTCCAGACGTTAGAACAGCAATTCTAGAAACAAAACAGAATATATGAATGGCTCTTACAACGTTATATATAGCAAACAATTTTTTTAAAAACCAACAAAATGTATTCTTTACGTGACATTTACGTTTTGCTGCTAGGTGCATTTTAAGTCTTTTTGGCACATATATAAAAAGTATAGTGTGAACAGTGAATGTTAAACCACACAACTGACATACCATTTGCTCCAAGCCTGTGACTTGATATCCAACCTAGAAAGGGTGTAATAAGTAATCACCAAACACGTTTACAAAAAGTTACCTTCATCCTCTTCATCTTCTGAGTCGGGGGCCTCGTTATCCTCCTGATCAAACCCATCTAGATACGTAATTTGCTGGAGCAAGTCAAACACGCTTTCTCTGTAATCCTCCAGGTTTGTGATCTCACAGTTAAACAAATCAAGACTCTTCAAATTCTTAAGATTTTGCTGAAAAGATCAGAACGACACATTAGATTTCTACGTCAACAGAAAACACCTTTTAACGACACCTTTAGATGCTTCATTATTAGGCCTGCCAACTCTGCACAAATGTTGGTAGGCCAGTCTGTAACATTATGGCTGCAATCTAGGAATAAGCCCTAATTAACTTACTTCCAAGCAAGCGTGGGTTGGATTGTGCTTTATTTTATATACACACACCCAGGGTAGATTTGATTTAAATCAAATTGATTTAAATCACGATTTAAATCACGATTTAAATCACTAGTCAGTAAGGCTTGATTTAAATATTTTTTTACAGAAAGACTCATTCTTGCTGGTATAATCTTAATATTTACAACCATATGAAGGTTTCATTTTTGGAATAATAAATTTTCAGAGTAGTTTTTACAGTTATATCAAAAATTACTGATTTGGTTATACTACTAGAAATACATAGACAGATAATTATGAAATTATGGTGAGGTTTAATAAGTTAACTGTTTATATTTGGACAACTTTTCTGCTGTACTTTATTGGAAGGAGAAAAATAATCATTTCCTTAATAACCATTTAAACAATTTATTTAACTAAAACAAAAACATGATAGCATATGTATCCATGTTTGTTAACTGATGTGGTTAAACATTTTTAAAAAAACTTAGACTGAGTTTTAGCACACTTGATAAACTTAAAACAAATCCTTATTTCCTGATGAATAGCCTTTGGACTACAATGTAACTTACCGGTAAATAGAAGACTATATTTTGAAAGATTTTTCCTCCAAAAGCATTTTATTTTAAAAATCCAATTTAAATAAAAAAAATCCAATTTAAATAAAAAAATCTGATTTTTTTGATTTTTTTTTAAATCATTGATTTTATCCACCCTGCACACACCCCACAACTCCACAAACTGACATGACTTACAAACATAAGCAGGCAAACATCAGTGAATTTTCTAACTGTAACCCTACCACTGAGCTAGAAAAGTGGTTCCCCCCCAAAAATTGGCCACTGCCCCCTTGGACCTATAAACTCATTCCAAGTGCCCCCTACCCTATAAAAAGCATTAATCAGAATAGTGGTTTCCACAACCCACTAGGGAAGATAATAATAGAGATATAGAGACCTCCCTATATATTTAAGTCATGATTCTGGGTAGGTGACTCTGTTTTGAACACTTCCACAACATTATCATCATTATTTATTAAATTTCTACACCACCCTTTGTAAGAGGATCACAGGGCAGTTTGCAATATGAAAAGACAAAAATACATACCATAGTAACAAACAAAAACAATTAAACCCCCTAAACAGCTTAAAAGGCCATAGATTGATTACTTAGCTAAAAGTCTGGGAGAAGCGGAATGTTTTTGCCTGGCGTCTAAAGGTATGTAACAAAGGTGCCAGGAGAGCCTTCCTGGGGAGAGCATTCCACAAATGGGGAGCCACCACAAAAAGGCCCGTTCTCATGTTGCCACCCTCTGGACCCACCATGGAGGGGGCACATGAAGAAGGACCTCAAGAGGATGATTGCAGGGTGCTGATGGGTTTATATAGGGAGAGGCAGTCAATACATTCCTTCAGTACTCTTAATAATTTATTCATGTAGCGAGGCAGTTGTTGGCAAAAGAGCTCTACTACGAAGGTGGAGTTACAAGTTCCAGGCTCCAGTTTGATGGAGGCAAAACTGATTTAACCACTCCATGCAAACTGTGCAACAACATGCAAAATAGTCGCAGCTACTCTTCTTCACTCTGATCTGTCCATCTCCTGTCCAGAATATGAACCACTAAAGACATCTAGACTGTCCTTTATAAATTATGCCGACTTCCTTTAGTATTGTACTTTAAACTCAGTTTATGAGATTTGTGCCTTTATATACCTGGTTACAAGCAGAGAAACATTTACCAACACCTATTATGCAATCATGCCATCCAGTTACCCTGTCCAGCGATGCTGGGCTGAAATTATTCCAGGCTTCTAAACACCACGCTCCTACACAAAGCTGCCAGTTTGATTATGCTCCAGTGGACACAGCAACACTGATTTCTAAGTAAATATGAAATCTGACTACTTTGTATAAATACCGCTTTATACTTACAAGGGCTTCCACGGTGCTGAGATCTTTGATTTTATTACCACTCAGATTTAGGTATGTGAGATTCGGACATCTCTCTGCCAGGACTTCCAGGCCTCCGGAAATTAGATTATCGCTCAGCTCCAGCTACGGTGCAGAAAAGTATCATATGATCAGGCAGATGTTTTCCAACTTTTTCCCATGTCCGTATTTTAGTAAAACCATGCAACTCTAAGAATCTAAACAAGCCTTTTTTTAATGTTACCTAAGGATAGTTGCATTTTGACTTCTTCAGAGCCAGACAAGAATAGCAGTTCTAATAATCTTCCTCGCATCATTATCCAAGTTTGCACCTAACCTACAAGTATACAATCATTTCCCTGCAAGCTTAACTGTAACAATCTCTGCTCAGCCATGAAGCTTGCTGGAGTGGGCAGGGTGTTCCTCCTCTGCTTAACCCACTTTCGCAGGGCTGTTTTTGAATGGAAACGTATATAAGCAAACAATGAAGGTAAATTTAATCCCTTTAAACTTGGAACTCTCTGCCCATTGCTATCAGGCAGTTGCCTTTGCTGCGAGTTTTGATATGTTCTTAGTCTGTTGTTTTTAACTTTTCAAAAGTATTAAATTATTGATATTTTTTCTATTGATAATTTTTGTAAACCGCTTCAATATTTTTTCCACTATCAAGCAGTATACAGTATATTTTTTATGAAATAAATAAAAAATAAAAAGTCATGTGCAAACACGTTTAAAAGGATATTGCCTGGGAAAACACCCAAAAATACAGACATACAATTGAGAGCAACACAGTGTCCTCAAAATGTCCTAGACCACAACTCCCACCAGCCGCAGCCAGCAGCACTATGCTGAAGAAGGCCAGGATAGTGTCAAGAGCAGGCCTGGAGAAACCTAAATTCATAGACAAGCCGACAGGACCTGAACTCCTGCTATGCAAGCAGTATTGCTAACTGAGCTCAACAGGAATGGGCTAAATATACCCAAGGATTTAGGGAGCTAATCCTATGCGCTTGCAACCCACTGGCCAAACAGAACTAACTCATCTTTGCATTCTGGTCAATATGGTACTCACCTTTCGAAGCTTACTCAAAGTGGGGAGCTTGGCAAGTGATGACAGCTCCACGTTCGCCATGCTGAGAAACTCTAGCTCTTTAAATGTGTCATTCAGACCTTCAATTTCGCCATTGCTAGACCGGCAATTGTCCAGAACCAGCTCAGCTACCTACAAAAACAGGACACAAGTCAACTTCACAGACCTATTGAAATTAATGGACCTAACTTAAGAACATAAGAAGAGCCTTCTGGATCAGACCTATGGCACATCCTAGTCCAGCATCCCACTCACCCAGATACCCCAAAGGCGAACCCACGAACAGGACCCGAGCACAAGAGTGCTCTCTCCTCCTGGTATTCAGAAACATTTCTGCCTGACTGTGGAGGCAAAGCATAGCCATCATGACTAGCAGCCACCGACAACCCTCTCCTCCACGAAGAGTCATGTTCATTAATTTCAGTGGGTCCACTCAAGGATAAAACTTAGCCAAAGTAAATGCAACGAGTGCTACTCAAACTATGTACCTGTACTGAAAAGAGGCAACAACATTTTTAGAAGAAGCTTGATTTATTCCCACCCACCCCTCTTCCAAGAAACCAGAAATGCACAATTTAGTCAAGTTTCAAACAACACCTGGGTTACTTTTTGTCTTTACTCTCAACAATGCAGAGTTTGGTTGCTTTGCACATTACTAAATGCCACAGGAGCTGTTAGCTCTTCAAGGCTTAACCTGCAAGGAGCGGGGAGGAAGGGAAGGAAGACTTTCCCTGCTGTCAATCAACTGCAAAAGGGGCGAGACAGAGCAAGTGTTTGTCCTGACCTAAATGCAGGAACATCTGCTGGAGCCAGAGGGTCTTGAGTTGAGCAGCAGGGAATTGGAAAAGGCCACAAGGGGGTTGACTCCGCTTCTTGAAACAACACATGGCAGTGGAATTATAACTGAAGTTTAGCCACGCCACCACTGCCCCAGCAGAAAGCAAACTGTGATCTTTGATCACAACAACTGAATTTGACGTATTTCATAAGAACGTAAGAGCCTGCTGGATCAGGCCAGTGGCCCATCTAGTCTGTTCTCACAATGGCCAACCGGATGCCTGTGGGAAACCCGCAAGCAGGAATCAAGCACAAAAGCAACACTCTTCCTCCCCTCCTGCGGCTTCCAGAAGCATCCCCGCCTCCGATTGTGCATGGCTAATAGCCACCCATAGCCTGATCCTTCTCCAAGAACTTGCCAATCCTCATTTGAAGCCATCCATGCTGGTGGCCATTACTGCCTCCTGTGGGAGTGAGTTCCACAGTTTAACTATGTCCTTGTTACTTTATTATTTATTAGATTTATGTACAGCCCTTCATCCTAAGATCTCAGGGCAGTTCACACAATGTGCTTGCTTTTATCTGTCCCGAATCTTCACAGGATATCCACATGAGAGAGGGAGAAAAACTTTTTCCTATCCACTTCCTTGACATCATGCGTTAATTCTATATACAATTCCACCATGTCGCCTCTTACTTGCCTTTTCTCTAAACTAAAAAGCCCCAAACGCCGCAACCCTTCACAAAGTCCACACACATTTTGTGGGAAGCAGCTGAGTGGGTGGGTGGCTGGGAGAAAATCTAAAAAACGAGTTTCCCCAGTCCCAGCTTTTATACCGAGGAGGTTTCCCCCAGCCCCATATCCATACGAAGGCAGGGTGCAAAGAAGACTCCTGTGCCAAGCCTTTTGGGAGGCTATAACACCCAGAACTGCCCCCATCCATTAGGAACTGGAAAGCACAAAAGGGGAAATATTTGCAACCAGTTTGGGTACATTTATGGCTTCAGACAGCCACCACATCCCGTTCTCTTTGCTGCTTCCTCTGTAGCTGGGAGTGAGCTTGGAGCAAACCAGGCCATGCAGCGTTACCTGTAATACTCTTTGGACACTAGCACTTCCACGGAAGAGACATTATGGGGCGGAGGAAGTTACCAGCTTCTCTCTCTCCCTCCCTCTCTGGCAAGGCTGTTCTCTGCGAACTCCTGCCATGAACCTTAGCTTTTAGAGAGGGCGGAGGGAAGAAGGCGGGCGCTTTTGTCTCATCCCCACCCACCCACCCCCAACGCGCAGCAAAAGGGACTCGGCCACAACGCAATCGCCTTATCTTCTGGAACCATTAGGGGAGCGAGCTTGCACAGGAAAGCAAGCCAGGGGGGGCATATGACGCCAGCCATGTGCTCTCTCCGAGAGCAGGGCAGAACGGCACCCCGAGGAAAGGGTTGGGCAAGACACGAATAATTAAAAATAAAGACGAGGCTTCATTTCTTAGTGCGTCAAAAATGCCTCGTTTAAAAAGGGCGCGTGTAGCATTAAAAAAATAATCCTCCCCCATTGCTTTTTGTGTGCAAGGCTACAGGAAAGCCCAAAAGCATCTGCGTAGTTGGGCTAAGATGGATTCGGCGTAAGCCCAGCGACTTGTTTGTCAAGCAAGCAATCTACGCAGCCAAGTTAAACTCGCATAAATAAATGCGCTTTTTAACAACAGATTTTTTTTTTTAAAGTTTAAAGGGGGGGGTGTTCCCAGAAAGGCTCTCCTGAATATTTCCCCGGGGTGTTACAGAACAAAGGGGGCCCTCCCTAGTTTTGTTTTGCAAAAAAGACACAACCCACCAACCCAGCCAAAGCCCGATCCTTTTCCCCACCGTCGGCGAAGGGGACGCGTGACCTAGATTTGACGGAAGAGCAGTTAACTAATGCAAAGAAAGCGAGCGAGGAAAACTTTTAATTCGGAAATACTTTCTTTTCTTACGCGTTGCGGGGGGGGGGGGGAATTCACGCTCTCCTAGCTTGGCGGTTACGTACATACATATATATTTAATTAACCGCTTTTGGGGCGGGGAGAGATGGCACCGAAGCATGACCCAGATTTCTATTTCTTTTTCCTTTTGCGCCCATCATGGGTAGAAGGCGGCGCCAGGAGCGGAAGAGTTAACCCCCCCATGTCCTCTTTCAATCACGGTTGGCAAATTTACTTAAGCTCGCCACGCAAACCCCCGTTTTAGAGGGGCTGAGAGAGACAAACCGGGCGGAGATGGGGGTCTGGTTTCCAGGCGCAGCGCCGGGAGGGTGGAAAGGAACAGCGCCAGCACGAAAGCAAGCAGATGCCATTATTTTAAAAATAAAACCTCGCCTTTGGGGAGACTTTGCATTGGATCGGATACGCAGCCCCCCACAAATGGAGATAAATTAACCCAAGTTGTCCTTTTGCAGAACGGGCTTTAAAGAGAGGAAGTCCAGCATGGCGAAAAAAATAAGCGCGATCGAGTCCAACGCGCCTTCTCGCTCGCTCTCCAAATGCGCCCATCATCGCGCACTTTTAGCGCAATGGAGATTTCGCCTCGCCAAGAAGGCAGCGTGGAGGAGGGAAACCCACCATTTAAAGAGAGAAAGGGATTAAGGAGGAGAGCCGTTTGGGATATTCCGCGGTGGGAGGGGGGGAAGGTTAAGGGATATTTTTAATTTTTATTTTGGAGTTTGTTCTCACCTTTTCGGGCGCCCGGTTCCTCATCTCCAGGTTGATGCGCTTCTTCATCTCCATCGCCCTCCCGCCTTTGCGCGCCGGCCCTGCTTTGGAAAAGCCCCTCCAAAAAAAAAAAAAGTGGAGGGAGGAGCGCAAAAAAAAAACAAACTACCCAAAGGAAGGGACCCCCCAAAATGGGGTGGAAATGTATAAAAAAGGAAGGAACCCCGTCCTCCTCTAAATCAACAAAAAGGAGCCGGTGCAAATGAAAGTTGGGAACTCCCAGGTGCTAACGCTGCTGCCGCGGCTCCTCTCCCAGCCCAGAGCCCCCCCACCCCCGATCCCTCCTCCTCCTCCTCCTGCGAAACACGCAGCTCCTTTCCCTTCAATGGCCGCTCGCACACTGAGCCTCCATGACACGGCGCATGGGGCCCCCTGGCAGACGCCCCGCCTCCGCCCGGCCAGCCTCCCTTGCGCGCGCGCGCTCTCCAGGCTCAGCGGGAGGAAAGGCCGGGGCGCCCCTCCCCCAAAGCCGATTGGCCACGAGCGGAGAGAAAGCAGCCGCCAGTGGCTGGGCGCGGCGCCCATCGAAACCTTGCCTCCCGCCTCCCTGATTCTGCCTCCTCCTGCTGATGCCGCCGCGCTGTGTTTTCTTTTGTGTGCGCCTTTGGCGCGCTGGAAGCAACGCGCGGCTCGGGGAGGGGTCTCTGGGTTCGGCGAGGCTGGGCTGCGGCCATTGCAAGATCAGCGCGGCGAGCAAACGTCGGGGCTGGCACGCTGCCTTGCAGTGGCCTAAGAGGTCGCCCTTGCTGTTTTTTGCACGCAGGCCTTTGGCTCGCATCCAATGACCTCTCCCTTCTTCCTTCCATGAGCTTTATATATATATTTATATATATGAAGGATTGTGGATCTAATCCAGTGGTTCCCATACGTTTTGAGGCGGCCGTCCCTTGGATTCCATAAATTCACCCCCACTACCCTTTATCCGACCATATAGCGGTTCCCACGACCCACTAAGGAAGATAAAAACCCAATAAAATTCAAAACAGGGACAATTAATTGCTTCTTTAGTCGAAATGTAGTTACAACCAAATATAGTTTCGTTAATTCAACAAAATGGATGAACTTGATGCATGGATACCAGCTTTTCAAAGGCTGATTTTACACCTCCAGTGCCCCACTGCCGTCCCAATGCCTCTTAGTGCCCACCCACGGGGGGGGGGTTATACCACCCACTTTGGGAGCTGCTGATTTAATACCTTGTCTTTTCCTTTGAAGGGACCCAGGTGGCGCTGTGGGTTAAACCACAGAACCTAGGGCTTGCTGATCAGAAGGTCGGCGGTTCGAATCCCTGCGACGGGGTGAGCTCCCGTTGCTCGGTCCCTGCTCCTGCCCACCTAGCAGTTCGAAAGCGCGTCAAAGTGCAAGTAGATAAATAGGTACCGCTCTGGCGGGAAGGTAAACGGCGTTTCCGTGCGCTGCTCTGGTTCGCCAGAAGCGGCTTAGTCATGCTGGCCACATGACCTGGAAGCTGTACGCTGGCTCTCGGCCAATAAAGCGAGATGAGCGCCGCAACCCCAGAGTCGGACACGACTGGACCTAATGGTCAGGGGTCCCTTTACCTTTTCCTTTGACACTCATGCAAAGAACCGTATTTCTGGTGTCAAAGTTGCTCTGGGCTGTGCCATGTTTATCCATTTTTTTTTTACCGGTTTGGATGTTTGTGTACAGTTCTCTCCAGTGGCTAGTTGCTGTGGAGACAATTTTTGGTGCTTGTCAAACCGGAGGAGAAAGACTTTAAAAACAGAACAAATTTATTGTGGGCTTTTATATGCATTTCTCCTCCACCATCACCACCTTTTGCTCCAAGGAGCTCAGGGTGGTGTGTACATGGTTCTCCCCCAATCATTAATCCCCACAACTTCGTGGGATAGCTTAGGCAATGACTCTCCCCCCAAGTCACACCCTGTGAGCTTCATGGCTGAATGGGGATGTGAACCCTGGTCTCTCAAGTCTAAGTCCTACACTTCAGCACTGCACCACATTTAAAGTGTGTCTCCCCTGCCTCAAAAATCCTGGAAATTGGTTTTTTTAAGGGTGCTAGGAATTTTACCTGTTGAGTTTATCATTTATTGAATTAACTCCATGCTTCCTCTCCTCAAAGAGCCCAGGGCAGCAGACACTCTCAATTTAAGAACAAAAACATATACAGGTAAAATGTTTCCCCCAAAATTACACATCAAAACATCTAAAAGTGGCTGAAAAGCTTCCGTCCCATGATTTCGGGTTGCCTGGAGGAGTATTCTTCAGCTGCCAAATGCCAGGGTAAATAGGAATGTTTTCAAATTCCTGCTGAAAGTTGATGATGGAGAGAGGCACGCCTTGTGAGGGAGAGCAATTCCACAACTGGGGAACCACCACTGAAAAGGCCCCATCGCGAGGCAGCAGCAAACCAGGCATCCTCCGAAGGCGGCACCACCCACCAGGTCTCACCTGCCAATCATAGGGGCCAAGATGTTTGGTCCAGGAGAAGGTCCAGGCTGTATCATATTTTTTCTGACATACACACAAACACACCCATATAGTAGTGTAGTGGCAAATTCAGAAGTACAGTATCCCTTCATGATAGTCACAGCCAAATCCACATTGGGGATTTTAAAAGCACAGGTTAGATGCCCACCTGTCGGAACCTTGAGATGTGATTCCTGAATTGTAGGGGGTTGTACTAGGTGATGAGTCCCTTCCAGCTGTACAATTCTATGGTTCTATGAAACACTAATTAGAATTATAACACACATACACACAGTGTGTATAGAAGATCTATTAAAACATACAGATAGTTGCAGTTAAAACACCACAGTTTTTTCCTTAGAAACAGTCAGTTCCCCATACCTGTTGGAATAGAAATGTCTTCCCCCACTGGCAGAAAGACAACAAGGAGGGAGCCTGTCTATAACTTCTCTTGGAAGGGAAATTATATAATGATATAATTTTCCAAGATTACGCAATCGCCTTATGATTATGTAATGATAATAATTGGGGCTGTTTTGCAATGATCAATGAAGATCTCCTGGTGTTGCCTTTCAGCTAGATCTACTAGGATAAATGATTTGGAATGCTCCTATGATCTTGTTCCTGAGTGACTTGAGTTGTTATGTAAATTCCACTTGTCCTTAGCAGTACTTGACCCTGTTCTTTTGAAGCCCCTTCGCCTTTCCGTGTTCTTAGATGCTTAGCTTTGAAGCACGCAGGACAATTCTGCTTCAGCATCCTTCTCCAGAGTGACCCTGGGAACCGATCCTCAATGGCTGTCTCACCTTTTACTCTGATTGGCTCTGACCGGCACAAAGTGGCTCCCCTTTCGTGCTGATTGGGCAGCTCTGTGTTTCTGGAGGCAGGAATCCTGGTGCAGAAACAGCAATAGGTTTCAACCCCTCTGCGTGACCCCTAGGCCACTACACTACTGGATGTGTGTGTGTAGCATCATTTTTATTTTATTAGTAACAAACTTCAGAGGAAGGGGGGAGGTTTTGAAGGTATGTTCCAGAAATCTTTGAATTATTATTTAAACTTATACATTTCATTGAGTTTATTTACAACACATAGACACACACTTGTCATACTAAACATGAAAATAATAGTACTGAATCAAAAGAGAAGCAACAAAAAAATACAAATAAGACAAGATAACGTACAAAAACGTATACAAAACAAATTTTATACACACACCATATTTCAGTTCTTTTCTTCTAATTGACTTCCTTCATCCTCAACATGGTTCTTTTTTTTTGTTTTTGGTAAACTGTCTCCATTTTAGTTCATTATTACCCCTTTTTATTTCTGTTTTTAACTTAAATACCATAAATTATTCTGCAGAGGTTAATCGAAACAAGTCCAAGTATTAATTTGGGGGCACTACTTTTTATGATTTTCCCTATATTTTACCCATTCTTTTTGGAATTTTTGCTTGGTTTGCTAAGCTTATACATTTCAATCAGGGTTTTATAAACACATTTTTATATATCACTTTAGATGGGGGAGGGTTCCCCCCCTAAACACTAGGGATGGATAAATGCTAAGATTTTTATTAATTGGGATATGGATAAAAACACAAACTGCAGAGCTGTGCCAGACAGGGAATTCCTGGGCAGGTTTATGCAAACCAACCTGGCAGAGCTACGGCTATCAAGAGAACAATAAAAGTAAAGGTACCCCTGACCGTTAGGTCCAGTCGCGGACGACTCTGGGGTTGCTGCGCTCATCTCGCTCTATAGGCCGAGGGAGCTGGCGTTTGTCTGGAGACAGCTTCTGGGTCATGTGGCCAGCATGACAAAGCCACTTCTGGTGAACCACAGCAGCGCACGGAAACGCCATTTACCTTCCCGCCAGAGCGGTACCTATTTATCTACTTGCACTTTGACGTGCTTTCGAACTGCTAGGTTGGCAGGAGCAGGGACCAAACAACGGGAGCTCACCCCGTCGCGGGGATTCAAACCGCTGACCTGATCGGCAAGCCCTAGGCTCTGGTTTAGACCACAGTGCCACCCACGTCCCTTAAGAGAACAATAGAGGGTCATTAACAATACAGGAGAACTCCTTCCCTGTTGCCCTGAGGTGTAAATAGAGACAGGGTTGCCAAGGTGATGGGGTGTATTTTTGAGCAAGTGTTATTGGGAAGAAGATAGGGACCCAGGTGGCGCTGTGGGTTAAACCACAGAGCCTAGGGCTTGCCAATCAGAAGGTCGGCGGTTCGAATCCCCGCGATGGAGTGAGCTCCCATTGCTCTGTCCCAGCTCCTGCCAACCTAGCAGTTCGAAAGCACGTCAAAGTGCAAGTAGATAAATAGGAACCGCTCTGGCGGAAAGGTAAACGGCGTTTCCGTGCACTGCTCTGGTTTGCCAGAAGCGGCTTAGTCATGCTGGCCACATGACCCAGAAGAGGTACGCCGGCTCTTGGCCAATAAAGCGAGATGAGCGCTGCAACCCGAGTCGGACACGACTGGACCTAATGGTCAGGGGTCCCTTTATTGGGAAGAAGAAGAGGAGAGATCCATCTTTGGAGGGGACCAGCTGCAGACTGTTTGTGCTGCTGCCTCTTGAAATGACCATGCTGTAAGATCTGGACTCCCTCCATGCAGACTGAAGGTGTAAATAAGTGAATAAACCATATTTCTCAAAGCCGTGACAGTCTCCACTGCAACTTCAATTCTAAAAAAGGACACACACCCTGCGTGGGTGCTTGGGGACCCCATGGGCTCTCGCCACCACTTGGCAGAGAGAGGGGCAGGCACCCGACTTTTGTAACTATATGCTGTAAAGAATCTCAAAAGGTTTGGAGGCTGCTTTTTTAGCAAATTGCCACAAGGTGGCACGATAAAGCCACCAATACCAAATTACTTCAAAACATTTACCGTAATACAGTACACTGTGATAGGGCAATATAGTGTCAGGGAACTGGAGAATAAGAGTCCAATTGGATAATACTTTTTTGTGAAAGTAATTTCGTTGTTCCCGAAGGGGACAATGACAATAAAATATATTCTATTCTATTCTATTCTATTCTATTCATGTTCTGTAGGGGCTTAAAGGTAAAGGGACCCCTGACCATTAGGTCCAGTCGCGGACGACTCTGGGGTTGCGTGCTCATCTCGCTTTACTGGCCGAGGGAGCCAGTGTACAGCTTCCGGGTCATGTGGCCAGCATGACTAAGCCGCTTCTGGCGAACCAGAGCAGCGCACGGAAACGTCATTTACCTTCCCGTCAGAGCGGTACCTATTGATCTGCTTGCACTTTGACGTGCTTTCGAACTGCTAGGTTGGCAGGAGCAGGGACTGAGCAACGGGAGCTCACCCCGTCGCGGGGATTCGAACCGCCGACCTTCTGATCGGCAAGCCCTAGGCTCTGTGGTTTAACGCACAGTGCCACCCGCATCCCTCTGTAGGGGCATACTCCCAAGTAAATATGCTTAGGAATGCAGCCGTAGTCTTAAATGTTTTTTTAACAGGCCTGTAAACCAATCAGTTAGAGAATCCTTAGAACCTGTTAACTGATCAATGAACTAATTAATTGATCTGCAATACAGATGTCCTTTTAGAGATATCGAAGGAAGGACAGTGGTACCTCCTGTTGTGGACGGGATTTGTTCTGGAGGTCCGGTCGGATCCCGAAGTTTACGTAACCAGAGGTACAACTGTATGAGGAAGCTTTAGGTAACAATAAGAGGATCTATTTCTTGTCTGGGGCTGTTTAAGCTCTGATTTTGAATGACATTCCCTGTTTAGGGAAACCACCATTATTGGACTGGCGGGGGGGGGGGGATGTAGTGAAGATCTGTCAGGCCACCAAAACGGAAAAACTCTGATCAGAACAGATGTCCTCGAAAGATGGGAGAACTCTCCTATATTAGAGATTTTTAAGCAGAGGTCGAGACTGTGATTCCTGCATTGCAGGGGGCTGGGCTAGACTAGAGGACCCTTGGGTGTCCCTTCCAACTCTGCAATTCTATGGTTTGGCTGGTCATCTAACTTGAAGGCAAGCTCTGAGCTAATCACTGATGCAGGAGTTTAGCTCGGGGGTGGTAAGTCTTCAGATCTGGGAGATTTTCTTTGTTGTTGCTTTTTAACAGAGCCCCGCAAGACCCACCAACCATTATCAGAAACACTTAGAATTAAAGGATTTCAAGCCAAAGGGTTTGAGTATCGGAACTGAACGGAACTCTCTATTCCCTCCGCACAAAAATCTGCACCTAGCTTACCCTAAGCTTTCCTCATTTCGGAGTGTAATTCATGGCAACGTGAGTGTGGCTGGGTGTCTCTTTGTTGCTGCTACTCTTAAAAAGATTAGGTACCGAAAATCCTTGCCACTCGACTGCAGATTACCCAGAGATCTCCCAGGATATTTCCTGGCAAGAAGATTGGACAAATTCATGGAGGAGGGGGCTATCAATGGCAACTAGCAATGATGGCTATGCTCTGTTTCCACAGAGAGAGTAATGCTTCTGAATACCAGCTGCTGGAAAACACAGGAGGGGAGAGTTTCCTTGTGTTCAATTTCCCAGAAGAGGCATCTGGTTGGCCACTGTGAAAATAGGATGCTGGACTGGATGAGCCTTTGGCCTGATCCTGCAGGCTCTTCTCGTGTGCTTTTATCTAGATTTACACCTCATCCCACCCTCGCCCAATGTAATCTATGAAACCTCGTGTTATAAATGTCTTCTGGGATCTTGGAGGGCGAAATCTTAAAACATGCCAACAAAGCGTTCTTCTGTGCCTGGGTATTTAGAAAATCTGGTGTCCTTACAATCATTGAAACAATCTCTCAAGTGATTTTCTACCGTAGATTCTCTATCAATGACTTAGAATGCGTAACTCTTCCCCTTACAAGAGTTTCCTGGTTGACCTTTAAAGACCCTTTTGAGCATCTTCCGAGAGGGGATCTCATAAATCCATAACCAAGCAGCTGACAATATATCTGTATGTTCTGGTACCTCTTAAACCTGCTATGATTGTGAAATCCTAACCTATCATCTTTGTTCTCCTAAGGTTGTGATATTGTATATATATTTTTAATAATACGTTGTAATTTATTTGGTTGACCATAAATAAATATTTGACTGGACTAAATTTGTATCTGCACCAGGAAGTGTGGATCAGTCTGATTATAAACACCAGGGCAATTTGTTGTTTTGCAATGGACACATTTTATCACCCTCTCGTAATCCACACGCAAATAGGCAGAGTTGCTTAGCACATCACACATAAGGAAGAGAATGGGAGAGAAACAGAGGGCTGACCTGAACTAGCCCTTACAGTGCATTTTCCAGCTTCCCTCTGAATAACAATGTTGGTATTCTTGAGGTGTCCAGCTTATGAGCATTGCCCTGGATCTACCCAACCCTGGGAGTATCCTTAACATTTGAGCTTGTCCACATGTACCCTAAGTGGCACACTATGAGCAGTTGTTGTCAGGATCCACTCAGAGGTTGCCAGCTAAGTTGCTTTTGCTGGTTTCTCATATGGGCACCTGGCTAGCCGCTGTGAGAACAGGATGCTGGACTAGATGGGCCCCTTTTGGCCTTATCCAGCAGCGGGGCTCGTTGGATGTTCCTATGGAGCCTCCGAGTCCAGAGGCTCCATAGGATTCCTAGGTTCTTAGGGGCATTTGGTTGTTGTGAGAACAGGAAGCTGACCTAGATGGACCATTGGCTTGATCCTGCAAGTTATTCTTACATTGCTACTTTGCTGAAGTTGTCATACAGCGCTGGCACTGGTGTAGGAAGGAACCACAGAAACCACACAATCAGATCTTCCAACATGGAACTCAGCAGATTTTCAGTAGCTGCCATTTGCCGATAATGCGGGCCAGTTGTTTGAACAGTGAATGGACATTGCCGACAACTCTTGCCATTAAGCAGATGCCAGATGGTAGGCAAATAACTCTTTTTAGATGAGCAGAAGGTAGGGGTGTACGAGGGAGTCGTTTCCTGTTGTGTGCAGCACTGCTTCTGTTTTGCTGCAGGTCGCCTTCTGCCAAAAACAACACTATTCATTCTGCTGCTTGCTGTGGCAGACTTACATAATTTATTACATAATTTACATTGTCGTTAACATTATTCTGCCACCATTAATTTCAATGCAAATGGGCAGGGGAGACTCATCAATTACGTATCGTTTGCAGATTCCCTCTGAATTTTCCAATATCCCTTGCCGAGAAAGACATAGGCAGAGAACATACTAGGATTCTTTACTCCCTCCCACCCCTAAACATCAAAATGCTTTAGATGCTTCCTAGAATTTAACAAATACCCTATATACTCGAGTATAAGCCTAGTTTTTCAGCACATTTTTTGTGCTGAAAAAGCCGCCCTTGGCTTATACTCGAGTGAGGCAGGCAGTGGCTCCTATGAAGCTTTCCCAGGTTTTTTTGTGGTAAAATTGGGTGCCTCGGCTTATATTCGGGTCGGCTTATACTCGAGTATATACGGTAATGTCCCGTGAAGAGCCTGTGTGCCTTGCTCCAGGAAGGGAAGGTACAAATGTTGTTGGGCCCATGGAAGAAGTTGTGTGGTTCTTTTGATCACAGCAGTACTGTAGGAAAATAAGGCGTTTCATTCACAGGTGTAGGAAAGTTCCTCTTGAGAACTCAGGAAGACATTAAAACAACAAATCCTGCCACCAAAGCAAGCAGATTGCATCAGATCTGGAACAGAGAGAGAGTGAGCAAAGAGAATCCATTAAAAATAATTCAACAAAGGCGGAATCCACGGACCTATGAATTACCCGGGCTTATCTGGAGGCATTCCCTCACCTTAGCTTTACACATCTGCAGAAATTAAGTCACCTACTCAAGACAAAAAGCATGCCTGCATTATCAGAGCTGGATGCCTGATTTAGCAAGAAGGACAGGATGCCTGCTCTCTTTCAGACTAGCACGAGGCCATGTTTTTCCTGCACAAACTTTCTTTGAAATCCAGAACTGTGGAGTTGGAGGGATTTAGCCCAGCCACCTACAAGGCAGGAATCACAGCTCTCGACACATCCTTCATACAGTCTGAGCAAGCAGATTCTCCTAATGATGTCTTTTCACGCTGTCTCTTACAGTCAAGAACATAAGAAGCCAGCTGGTTTAGGCCAATGACCCCTCCAGTTCAGAATCCTGCTATCGCAGTGGCCACCCAGGTGCCTCTTTTGGGAAAGTCTCCCCTCCTGCAATTTCCAGCAACTGGGATACAGCAGCATTGCTGTCTCCGTGTAGCCTTCCCCATGAATTTGTCTAATCCACTTCTAAAGCCTTCCAAGTCGGTGGCCATCTCTACCTCCAGTGGCAGCAAGTTCCATGTGGTTTAACCTTGTGCTGCGTGAGGAAGTGCTTTCTTTTTATCTGCCCTGAATCTTCCAACACTTTTTTTTTTTACATCTCTTCACATGTACTCTACAGGCACATTGTCAAAGCAGGTGAATACGATGAGAGCTTCTGTACCTCCTAGTGTCGTGCGTCGAGGACTCGCAGGATGACGGGTAGAGTGTGGAGGAGACTAATGAAGAACAGGGCACAGTGACAAGGGTGTAAAGGACCGGTGGAGTCTCTAGGGTGCTGCAAAAGGAAACAGAAAGCTGTGCGTTACTCCGCAAACACGGATCTTTGGTTCTAGGGCTGGCAGGGAAGGGGTCTGTATTGCTGGGAAGCTGCCATGCCCCCCCTCCAGTTGGGGCACACCCCTCACACTAATCTTTAGTGCCTTCTGCCCCTGGTGCTCCTCTGCCTTCTCTTTGCCTGCTGACCTGCCCTCTCTGAGCAAGCCAGTGGCTAAAGGAGCGAGAACTTGATCTTTCAGTGTGACAGAATCTAAACCTTAGGAACTCACTGCCTATTGACTCCAGGCAGCTGCCTTCAACTATTCTCTATTTGGCGCCTGCAGAGAAATATTTTTGTTTGGGCAAGCCTACCCAGATGTTTTAGAAAGCTGGTGCAAGTTTTACTCTATTATTTTAACTTTCCAAAAGTTTAATTTTTTTCTCAATGGTATTTTTTTACTTTAAACTTTTTTGGAAACTGCTTTGAGGTTTTTTTTCTTTTTTACAACCAAGCAGTGTATTTTATTAAAGAAAGAAAGAAAGAAGAGGAGGTATTAGCCTCTATGCACATTGCCCCAGAGGTGGCATCTATTGGGGCAACCAAGAAGGAAGGGGCACACTCAGTGATGGTGTGAGGGGGGACTTAGCAGCATTCTGTCCAGCAACACTCAATGCCTAGCCTCTCGACTTGCTCCTACAGGGACTTGACACCCCACTGAGGGGTGGGTGGGATTTAACCTGTAGATTCTCAAAAAGGCAACTTACTTTTGCTATTTTTTCGAACTCATCATAATCCAATGTGCCATTCTCATAAAGATATGAGTAATCTGGAAAGGTTAAAAAAAGAAGAAGTAAACACTTAATTTATGCATTTATTAATTTATATGATTATTTATTAATTTATGCATTTATTAAACTGCCTTTACTGAATATGTGGATGGACAACATGGATGATTTTTGCTCTAAAGAGCTTTGGAGACTGATGTCAGCTGCAGCCGGGATTTCAATAGTCCAGCAATGAAAATCATTGGAGGTCATAAATCATAGAATTGTAGAGTTGGAAGGGACCCTGAGGATCATCTAGTCCAACCTCCTGGAATGCAGGAATATACAGCTGTCCCATATGGGGATCGAACCTGCAACTTTGGCTTTATCAGCACCACGCTCTAACCAACTGAGTAGGGGATCTACAGTTGATTTTTGTGGTATATAAAATACACATAAACTGGATGTCTTGGGGGGGGGGACTAGAAGAGGTCAGCAAACTTTTTCAGCAGAGGGCCGGTCCACTGTACCTCAGACCTTGTGGTGGGCCAGACTATATATATATTTGGGGGGGGGGAGAATGAATTCCTAAGCCCCACAAATAACCCAGAGATGCATTTTAAATAAAAGCACACATTCTACTCATGTAAAAACACAAGGCAGGCCCCACAAATAACCCAGGGATGCATTTTAAATAAAAGGACACATTCTACTCATGTAAAAATATGCTGATTCCCAGACTGTCCTCAGGCCGGATTTAGAAGGCGATTGGGCCGGATCTGGCCCCCGGGCCTTAGTTTGCCTACCCATGGACTAGGTAAAGGTAAAGGGACCCCTGACCATTAGGTCCAGTCGTGTCCGACTCTGGGGTTGCGGCGCTCATCTCGCTTTATTAGCTGAGAGCCGGCGTACAGCTTCCAGGTCATGTGGCCAGCATGACAAAGCTGCTTCTGGCGAACCAGAGCAGCGCACGGAAACACCATTTACCTTCCCGCCAGAGCGGTTCCTATTTATCTACTTGCACTTTGACGTGCTTTCGAACTGCTAGGTTGGCAGGAGCTGGGACCGAGCAGCGGGAGCTCACCCCGTCGATTTGAACCGCCAACCTTCTGATCAGCAAGCCCTAGGCTCTGTGGTTTAACCCACAGCGCCACCTGGGTCCCTACCCATGGACTAGATGGACCCTTTTAGGTCATCTGGTCTGGTGGGATTTTATTTCTATGCTTTGGGCTTAGATGCTCAAAATTCACCATCCTCTTCTAAAGCCATCCAAGTTGGTGGTTATCACTGCCTCCTGTGGGAGGGAGTTCCAAAAGTTAAATACTGCTTTGGCTCTCAAACGATCGAAACCCACAAGTGAGTGTTCCAGTTTGCGAACGTTCTTTGGAACCCGAACATCCGACGCTGCTTCCGATTGGCTGCAGGAGCTTCCTGCTGTCAATCCGAAGCCACGCTTTGGTTTTTGAACGCATTAGAAGTTGAACTGACTTCTGGAACGGATTCCATTTGACTTCCAAAATACAACTGTATGCACTGTGTGAAAAAAGGCCTTTTAGCTCTCCTGAATTTCCCAATTTCCAACATTCAGTTGATGAAGAAAAGGTTCCCTTACAGTTGAAAGTTAAAAAACCGTGGCTTTAAACTGGCCCTGCCTCACCGACACCACCAAACCCGGAGGTTTGACCCCAAACCTTCTGACCGGTTGGGGTGATCCAGTCAAATCTGGCCAATCCATAGGCCCCAAGTGGGCCAAATGACACTCTCCACGCTGTTACAGTAGATCCTTCCAGATCATCATACCATAATAGTCGCTGAAGTTCGAGTAAAGGTCGTCGAAGCTTTCTATGAGGAAAAAGTTGTAAGAATACTGAAGTGAGTAACAGAAATCATTGAAGACAGGGTACTAATTCTGAATATTGACAAATATTCCTTTCCCACTTGTGCAAAGAATAGTCATAATGTGAATCCCCCTCTGCCACCATTAACTCTGAGGTCAGGTCAGAACAATTAATTTAATTGTTTTTATTAATTCATTGTGCTTATATCCCAGCTTTCCACCCCAGGAGGTGTGCTACATGGTTCTCCCTGCTTCTCACTTAATCCCCACAACCCCCCTGTGAGGTAGGTTAGGCTGAGAGGCAGTGACTGGTCCCCAAGGCCACATCAGTGAGAGCTTCATGGCCAAATGGGGGGATTTGAACCCAGGTCCTAGTCCAACACTCTAACCACTACACCACACTGAAATAAAAACTGCAATGTACAATTGCAGTCATTAGAGACATCTAATTCCGTTAATGGAACAGGCAGGTGCCAATTATTATTATTATTATTATTATTATTATTATTATTATTATTATTATTATTATTATTATTTGTTTTCTTTTTAATGGAACATAATAAAATAAGAAACCCCATTATTATTACCATTACTATTATTATTATTACATTACCCTCCCTTCACCCTAGGGTACCAGAGCAGGTTGCAACCATAAAACACAACATGGTTTAAAACGACTTACAATCACAAAAACAAGTGTGTCCCAAAAATATCTACCTCAAGGGTCAAAACGGTTCACTGGAAGGTATACAATGCAGGTGCCAGGCACACCTTTGTGGAGCAGAGTTCCCACAACTTGGGGGCCACCACAGAGACGGCCCTCTCCCCCTGGTTTCCAAACTTTTGGGGGCCACCCCCCTTTGTTCCATAAATCATCCTCCAGTGCCCCCTACCGTATAAAAAGCATTATTCAGAACAGCACTTTGCATGACCCACTAAGGAAGATAATAGTTTGATACAGTTCAAAACAGTCAAAATTATTCAAAGCCCAATGAAACCAGTTTAGTTTAATGAATTCAAACGAAACGGACAAATTTAATCCAGTGATACCAGCTTTTCAAAGTCAATGACACCTCCAGAGCCCCTTGCCTCTTAGCAACCCCCTAGGTAATCCCATCGACCCCCAAGGAGTGGTACCTCCCAATTTGGGAACCCCTGGTCTGAATGTTACATTGTGGGATGTATTTGATAGACTTCCAATTTGTTTTCCGATGCACCTGCCAAAACACTGGTTTGTCCTACCGTTCTTGTGACTCCAAGCACAATTTGGAAAAACCAGCATGCAAATATAATGGTTGATGGTGATTAACGGATAGCTCTCTGTGCAGTTGCTAGTACTCCCCTTAAAATTGCCAAAGTCTGACTGACTGTCTTACCGTTGAAATAAAATGAGTAATTCTTGCCATCGTCCTCAAAACGTATAGTCACGCCAGCGGTGCTCCTTTCTAACAAAGCAAAATTTCAAGCCTGTGAGCACGACACAATAGCTTTGTTCCGGATATTGATCAACGCCTCTTCTACACACAAGCCATTTGGGTCGTGGCCAGATACAGAATCCTTAGAGTCCTCCAATGACGGCATCCTTGAGGATGGGTCAAATCCTTGGTCTGTCCCGTGCTGTTCCATGGTCCCTGGCACCTGCATCTCTTTCCCTGAACCCCAAGGAAAACACCTCTGCTCCCAGACCTATGCTGATCAGTTCAAATACTTCCTTAGCGAGCCAGGAGATTCTCGAGGAGCTATCGCAGCACATCGTTCCACTGAGGAACTTCCTTCAACATTACACAGTGATGGCCAGCAGGTTGGAGGACTTCCAAGGAGGACTGGACAGATTAACAGAGGAGAAGGCTACCAATGCCTATTAGCCATGATGGTCGTGTTCTGCCTCTACGGTTGGAGGCAGCAATGCCTCTGAATACTAGGTGCTGGAAACAGCAGGAAGAGAGAGGGATCCTGTGCTGGGGTCCTGCTTGCAGGCTTTCCATAATGGGCATCTGGTTGGCCATGTGAGAACAGGATGCTGGACTGGATGGGCCATTGGCCCAATCCAGTATGCTTTTCTTATCTCCTCAGGGATCTCCTGTCAAGAGCATAGCTCCACAGCTCGAACCCCCAGTCCTTAGAATAAGGCAATGGCTGCAGAGGAAAATATCAGGCCTTTAAATGTCCAGATGCAGGATTCAGTCAGTGATCTCTAGTCAATGAATACACAGACAAGGCTATAACTACTTGCAAGAGTTGGGCTAGATGCCCCTTCTTTTTTATTTTATTTTATTTTGATAAAGTAATAATCATAAGCTATGGTTTTCCCAGTAGTGATGTATGGAAGTGAGAGCTGGACCATAAAGAAGGCTGATCGCCAAAGAATTGATGCTTTTGAATTATGGTGCTGGAGGAGACTTGAGAGTCCCATGGACTGCAAGAAGATCAAACCTGTCCATTCTGAAGGAAATCAGCCCTGAGTGCTCACTAGAAGGACAGATCCTGAAGCTGAGGCTCCAAGACTTTGGCTACCTCATGAGAAGAGAAGACTCCCTGGAAAAGACCCTGATGTTGGGAAAGATGGAGGGCACAAGGAGAAGGGGACGACAGAGGACGAGGTGGTTGGACAGTGTTCTCGAAGCTACTAACATGAGTTTGACCAAACTGTGGGAGGCAGTGGAAGACAGGAGTGCCTGGCGTGCTCTGGTTCATGGGGTCACGAAGAGTCGGACACAACTAAACGACTAAACAACAACAATAATCATAAATAAATAGGAATAAAAATGTACACCCCACCACCGAGAGCATTCCATTGTAGCTATCCAGCCTCCCAAAATTTCAACACCTCTTGCGATGGTTTGACCCCTTTCTGTTTTATCAGTACAAATTCTACAAACACCCTCCATAACTCCTCAAAATCATTTCTCCTGCTTATTCCCCGTCTTACCTTAATGGCACGTTAATTTATCATTAATAAGATGCCCCTTCTAACATTATGATGCTATGAATGGCTTCAGGAAGCTGCTGAGGCAACTTGCATGTTCTGCCTCAACTGCAGGATTGATGACCGTGGTCCTGATACTCACACTTTGGTCCCTCTCCAAGGTGCTGATCTTGCCTTGCCTCACCTTCCTGTCTGCCTGGAACCCTGGGACAACTGACCCCTCCCTCTTCCTTAAGCCATCATGTATCTGTGTGCGTGTGGATCTGGACAATTTATTCTTAAATTCATTTCCTATAAAATCCTCAAGCTGTCATTCTATAACATTTACCTATAATTATGCGTAAAAATAACACATGGGGAGACAAATCTTTATTCATGTATCCATATGAACGGCCTACTTAACCACGAAAAAGAGAAACTCTGGCTCAATAGTCCAACTACCTTTTAAAGTTCCCAGCAGGAGTGAAATTGAGTAAGCCAGAGATGGCTTGATTTAGTCAATTTCACCCCTGCATTGCTTGATTGTGGGAATATTTCTGTCAAGGGCCAATCGGTGTCCCCAGGAACACTTTCTAAAGAGTTCTTCATGCTCTCCATCATAGCTGCTAAGTTGATATTGATTGTAATTATATTTTACATTTTATATTTTTCTATTACAGTATTATGGCACACAGCCTGGAGATGCTTACATGACAAGCAGTATATATGTGGTTTTTTTAATAAAGGAAAATAAAGGCACCACCCACCAGATATTACAGAACAATTTAATATTGCAATTCTGAACTGATGAGCCTGATATCTGCAGTTCTATTCTTTATATATATATATATATATATATATATATATATATATATACATACAGTGGACCCTCGACTTACGAAGGTAATGCGTTCTGAAGGGACCGTCGTAGGTCGAAAAAATCGTAAGTCAAGTCCCCATAGGAATGCATTGGGAGAAAAAAAATTCATACGTAGAAAAAAACCCCATCTAAACTTCGGAAGTCGAGGAAACCCTATCTAAAACGGCCGCGACTTCCTTTTGGAAGTCAAAAAAATTCATAGGTGCACGGCCGCTTTGATCCCTCGTAACTCGAAAAATACGGAAGTCGGGTCACTCGTAAGTCGAGGGACCACTGTACATATATACACATATATACATACATACATATGCATATGCATATACATATATATATATCACACACACACACACACACATATATATGTGAATGAAAGATTTCTTGGTTTGCAAAAGTATCTTTTTTCAAGTTGCATTTTCTACAGATCAGTTTCATTTGCTGAGACATTAGCGTTACATTAGGAAGAAAAGGGGGAAAGAGGTGGAGGGGGGAATGGTGAGTGGGGTGGGGGCAGGTGGCAATGCTTCTATTCTATATGTGTGGGGTTTGTGTCAGCATCACTTGTGTGGGTTCTCTTTACTATTCACTTGTATTCCTTTGGTGGTGAGAGAGGTTGGGGTTGGCCTAGGGGCAGGGGGCAGCAACTTTTTCAGCAGGGGGCCGGTCCACTGTCCCTCAGACCTTGTGGGGGGCCGGACTATATTGGGGGGGGGAGAACGAATTCCTATGCCCCACAAATAACTCAGAGATGCATTTTAAATAAAAGGACACATTCTGTTGTTGTTGTTCAGTCGTTTAGTCGTGTCCGACTCTTCGTGACCCCATGGACCAGAGCACGCCAGGCACGCCTATCCTTCACTGCCTCTCGCAGTTTGGCCAAACTCATGTTAGTAGCTTCGAGAACACTGTCCAACCATCTCATCCTCTGTCGTCCCCTTCTCCTTGTGCCCCCCATCTTTCCCAACATCAGGGTCTTTTCTAGGGAGTCTTCTCTTCTCATGAGGTGGCCAAAGTACACATTCTACTCATTCTACTCATGTAAAAACACGCTGATTTAGAAGGCGATTGGGCCGGATCCGTCCCCCAGACTTTAGTTTGCCTACCCATGGCCTAGGGTGTGGCTGGTTGTCTTTGATTGGCTGTGGTGAACTTTGTTTGCGTGTGTGAGTGGGGTGGGTGGGTGTTTTTGGATCAGGTTAGCCAGACTGATTCGTATGCTGTCAGCGGGTTCTTGTTGTTGTCTTGTTGGGCTGTCCATGTGATAAAGGGGAACTATACCAGGGTGAAGGCATCTTCTTCTATTTGTCCCCTTGTCAGTTTCAGTTTGTTAGTTAGTTTTTGTAATGTGGCTGTTCCCCATACTATTTGATACCACTGGTCTATGCTTACTCCTGACAGGTCTCTCCAGTGTCTGGTTATGATGCTTCTGGCTGCAGAGAGAGTAGGTGGGTTATGAGCTCTTTGTGTTGTGAGTGGGCGTTAGTGTCTTGGAAGATGTTTAGTAGGGACAGTTCTGGGGTGACTTCTAATACTTGCTTACCGGTAGTTATTTTGCATATTTCTTGTATGACTGATGTCCAGATCTGCAGTTCAACTCTGAGTAAGGACTGAGTAAGGACTGAGTAAGGATTGGATGCAACCCGTAAATGTTAGTAATGAGCAGGGTGTGGGTCAGCTGCTCCCCTGTGAGAGGGAACTAGAGTTACAACATAAGGAGAGCCTGCTGGGTCAGACCAAAGGGAGCCCATCTAGGGTAGCATCCTGTTCTCACAGTGGCCAACCAGATGCCCCCATGGGAAATCCACAAGCAGGGCCCCAGCGCAAGAACACTCTTCCCTACCTGTCCGCAGACTGTCTCGCCAGAGTGGTGCATGCTCTAGTTATCTCCCGCTTGGACTACTGCAATGCGCTCTATGTGGGGCTACCTTTAAAGGTGACCCGGAAACTGCAATTAATCCAGAATGTGGCAGCTAGACTGGTGACTGGGAGTGGCCGCCAGGACCACATAACACCGGTCCTGAGAGATCTACATTGGCTCCCAGTACGTTTCCGAGCACAATTCAAAGTGTTGGTGCTGACCTTTAAAGCCCTAAACGGCCTTGGTCCTGTATACCTGAAGGAGCGTCTCCACCCCCAACGTTCAGCCCGGACACAGATCCAGCGCCGAGGGCCTTCTGGTGGTTCCCTCATTGCGAGAAGCAAAGCTACAGGGAACCAGGCAGAGGGCCTTCTCGGTAGTGGCGCCCGCCCTGTGGAACACCCTCCCATCCCATGTCAAAGAGATAAATAACTACCTGACATTTAGAAAACACCTGAAGGCAGCCCTGTTTAGGGAAGTTTTTAATGTGTGATATTTTAATGTATTTTAGTGTTTGTTGGAAGCTGCCCAGAGTGGCTGGGGAGACCTGGCCAGATGGGCGGAGTACAAATAATAAATTATTATTATTATTATATTATATTCCCTCCTACGGTTTTCAGCAACTGGGAAACATTACAACCTCTGACTGTGAAGAGAGAGCATATCTATAATGGCTAGTTGACATTGATAGTCCTCTTCTCCATGAATTTGTCCAATCCTCTTTTAAAGCCATCTAGGTTGGTGGCCATCATTGCCTCCTGTGGCAGGGAGTTCCATAGATTAACTCTGAAGTTATTAGGAGGGCCAGTCCACTTTTTGGCTACCGTAGTCTCCAGGTTCTGCTGCATAGGTAGTACTGACTCCTCCCTGAACTTCCTTCCCTTCCTCGCCACTTGCTGTGAAAGTTGTTTCCCTTCCTCGTCTTAAGGAATTTCCCTCATTCTTTACTTCTGACACTCAATCCTTGGTTGGGAGCCCAACCGTCAACTTCTTATTTATTGCATAAGATCTCATATTCATCTTGATTGTTAAAACAAATCTCAAAGTGGCTTACCAAAAAAAAAGGGGGGGGGGAGAAAACAAAACAGTGCCATTATCAGTAAAACAAGAAGAATAGTCTTTATCTTTATCTTCTTTATCTTCTTTATATCTTTAACAACAGTTTTTCAACATTTTAAAAAAGTAAAAAATCAGTGGTAAGCTAAAAGCCAAATTAAAATGCTGTCAATAATCTACATATCTGGATAGGCTTGCCCAAACAAAAATAGTTTTTAAGCCGGTGCTGAACAAAGTATATAGCTTTATAGCTCAGTTGGTAGAGCGTGAGATTCTGAATCTCACGGTCCTGGGTTCAAGCTCCACTCTGTGCAAAAGATCCCTGCATTGCAGGGGGCTGGACTAGATCACAGGTGCTTATAATGTCAGTGGAAACAGTTGGTAACCTGAAGATTGGTAACCTGAAGATCAATTTTAACCTGAAGATTGCCACTTCTCCAGTTTTAATTTTAATCTGTTTGAATTAATTGTGGGATGTATCTAAATTTATTGATCGCTTGTTTTTATGCATTGTCTTACTTGTATGATAGCCACTCTGAGCCCAGCTTTGGCAGGGGAGGGCGGGATATAAAAATTTTTTGTTGTTGTTGCTGTTGTTAGATGACCCTGGTGGTCCCTTTCCAACTCTACAGTTTTATGGTTCTATGTCAATAGCCGGGAGTTCCAAAGTGTGGGTGCATCTTCTGAACTCTCCCCCCCCCCTTGATACACCTTAGAATTCTTCCAGTTTGTTTCGAAGAGGGGTAGGCTTAGCCAGAGGCGTAGGAAGTCTCTTGGGCACCCGGGGCGGCGTTCGCGGAGGCACCCCCTGGGGGCAGGGTATCCTGGCGCATGCGTCATGACATCACGGCGCATGCGTCAGGACGGAATGCGCATGCCCAGAAATCCCGGGCATGCACAGTGCATCCCACCCGGCACTGCAGTTCCCGCAGTGACCCGCCGAGCGAGTGCCGGCTCCTGGGGCTGCCCGTCCGTGCCGGCTCCTGGGGCTGCCCGTCCGTGCTGCTTTAAAGCAACGCAAGCCGAACCCAAAACCTTGCTCTGTGCGCAACGGCGGCTGGCTTGCTTTATCGGTCACTCTCTCATCCAGCCGGCGCCCCGCCCGCTTTCCCCTGGGGGGGGTGACACTCTCTGTCACACCCCCCCCCAGGGGAAAGCGGGCAGGGCGCCGGCTGGCTGAGAGAGCGATCGATAAAGCAAGCCAGCCGCAGTCGCGCACAGAGCAAGGTTTTGGCTCCCGGCTCGGCTTGCATTGCCGATCGTGGGGGTGGGGCCCCGAGAGTGTCACACCCCCCCAGGGTGGAACCCGGGGCGGCCCGCCCCCCACCCCCTTGCTCCGCCCCTGGTCTTAGCATTTGTACATGCTCATTTGGGATTAAATTAAATGCAGAGCCATTAAAGGCATGTTCCCCTTCATTGGGGAACTTCTGCTCATTTATGAAGTCAGTTTGACCTGATCCTGCTTCTTTATTCTGCCCAGAGAGCCGTTTCACAGGCATCCTGAATCAGCTCTGTGCTTCCCAACTGATCGCCTTAATGTCAGCCTGCACAGAACCCAACCAGCTCCAAAACAGAATATAGTAAAACTACCCCAAATCCGAAAGCCACAAGGATCCATTCAATTGGGAAATAAATGCAAGGACTTAAAAAGAGCCCTGCCACTGGATCAGGCCAAAGGGGGGCCCATCCAGTCCGCTCCTGTTTTCTCAATGGCCGGTCAAATGCCCCAAATGTGAAGTTCAAAAGCAGGGTGTTGAGTGAAACAGCAACTCTCCTAATTTTTTGGAAATTGGCATTCAGTTAATATCTGCACCATATATATATTAAGGCACATTTACTGCACATTTAAAGCACATAGTGCCACCCCAAGAATCCTGGGAACTGTAGTTTGTTAAGGGTGCTGGAAATGGCAAACTACAGTTCCCATGGTTCTTTTTGGGGGGGAAGGACACACCACGTGCTTTAACTGTGAGTTGAACGTGCTTTCGATATACATTGTGGATGTGACCTCAGAAGCATACTGCCTTCCGCTGCAGATTAAACTCTGCCCCCCCTCCAAAAAAAAAAGCCTTAACTGCTCTTGTGCTCAGATCCTACTTGGAAGTTTCCCAATGAGTAATGAGAACAGGAGGCTTTGCTTATGTTCTTATGCTATTAATTGTTTTGGGTGATGCTATGGCCTTTGGCTTGTGCAATAAGTGTTTATCTGGATGTTTCACAAGACTTCATTTAGAAACAAATCAATTTATGGCTTCTCCGTGACTTTGTAAAATATTATCTATATCTTTCCTTGATGATACCTGGGAGGAAAGTCATAACGTTCCCCCACCCCAAGTAAATAAGTAACTACTTCCCATTTCATTTTCTTTTTTAAAAGCTGCTAAAATGACATTTGAGAGTAAAATTATAACTAATCATTTCTGTCCGTCCCCCCAGCTGCCTGACTAAAGGATTCATTCCTTCTCATTCCCTTAAAAAAAGAAAAGAAAAACCTGCTAAAAATGAGTTGGTAAGGTTTGCCTAATTGCAGAACGAAATAAAAACAAAGATGCTCTTTTAAAGAAAAATCGTAGCTTTTAAATGGCTTTCCGAGGTCCGAGTGCTCATTCAGATGTTTTGAGACTCAAAAAAGCCTTGCGGTTATACCTAAATGGGTACAATGTCCAAACTTGCTCCATAAACCGGTCTGTTTGGGACAGTCACCTGTCTGCCTGAAATCTCACTGGCTCAAAGCAAACGAGCAAAAGGCAAAAAAACACACACAAAACAACTCCAAACCTCCTGAATGAAGGAGATCCAAGAGATCAGGCAGTGCGACTTACCTACAAAACTCTGAAGGATGGCGGTGAGCAGGAATAAGGCACCCATCTTCACGTCTGCCATTGTTCAGACGTCCAGAGGGTCGGTCAGAGCACTCCTTGGAGGAACAATGCGACTGCTCCTTTCGCTGTCTTAACAGGAAGCAACACCAATCACCACCACCCTCTATTGTGAAACAGAAAAGGCTGGATGCGAAGGGGCTTTTTCGCCTTGACAAAATAAAATCTCCCAAGATCTTTTTCTGGAGAAACCCGTGTTGTGCAATCTTCATGTTTGGTAGGCCAAGGAAACTGGTGTAACCCCTCCAAGGAAAGATGTTTTCTTCCAGGGGAGGTGTTGTGTATTGATTCAAATTGTTATCATATCTGTATTACTATTGTCTGTAATCACATTAGGGTAAAGTAACTGCCTTCCTGTCAGGAGGGATGTTTTCTTATCACCTCTGCCACTTAATGATCATTACAGGGTTACATTTGTTCCGTTCAGAGTAGACTCATATTTTTGTTGTTGTTGTTTTGTATCCTGTGCTAGTCCTGTTCTGAGTAGACCCCCTGAAATTAATGGACCTAAATTGTTCCGGTTTCTTAATTAATTCTGCTCTTGAGTAGAATTACCACTGGATACAATTTGCTTTCGACTGTTTTTAATAGGGAATTTTAAATTGTTGTCACCCATGCTGACGGGGAAGCATGGGTAATACATTGAAACTTTGCTTATTTATTTCTGCAGAAGGAATCGCCTTGATTAACAGGAGCAACATTTTATAAGTATTACTATTGCTTCAATAGATTTGTAGCCCAACGCTTAGCGATTATTCCATGGAAAGAGAACACTTTAGGCCCCAGGTGTTGAAGGACTCCAAATCCCATCAGCTCCAGGAGTCAGTGTGGCTCATAAGAACATCGGAAGAACTTGGCTGCTGGATTAGGCCCAAAGGGGGCCCATCCAATCTAGCGTCCTGTTCTCACAGTGGCCACTCGGGTGCCCCATAGGGAAACCCACAAGCAAGATTCATGCGCAAGAGCACTCTCTCATCCTGGGATTTCTAACAACTGATATTTGGAAGCATTCCTGGCTCCAAACGTGGTCAGGGATAATGGAAGCTGTAGTCCAACTGCTGCCAGTCAGTGTAGTCAACACTGAGCTAGATGGACCAATGTTCTGGCTCGGCATAAGTCAGATCTCTTATGTCCTTATGTAAAATGGTGAGCAAAAGTCATATGATTTCTTTTTTTCTTTTCTTTAGGAAGCAAAGTTAAAGGGTGAAACAGGAAATTGCAAAGGTCGAATGGATGGAGCTGTTGGTCGAGCCCAAGTATGTTTTGATGGCTTCATTACTTCCTTTATAGGTTTTCAGAAGGAGTTTCGTTTCCCTCCATGGGGTGCGGGCTGAGTTGGTTATTCACCAGCGGGTTTTCGTGGCTGAACTTCTGAGTTAAATTCATTTTTGAGGGTGTCTTGAGTGCTCCCTCCCTCAGAGAAGCCTGCCTTCCTTCTTTCTGCCTGAATCTCAAATTTGATATTGTTTGGTCAAAGGCCACCGCTGCTTCTGGGGCCTTACTCCCAGGAGGAGAGAGGCGAGCCCTAGAGTAGCGACTCACACAGAGTGGCAACCGGGCACCATCCTCTGAGAGCCAGTAAACTCTGCTCTGTCTTGTATACTCCCTTTGTTTTGGTAATGGGCGCAAAATGAATCGGCATTTTAATTTGGTTTTTAACTTGTATTTTAACTAATGGGTTTTATATTCCGTTGTGATTTTTGCTGTTGTTAGCCGCCCTGAGCCCGGCTCCGGCTGGGGAGGGCGGGGTACAAATAAAATTTTATTATTATTATTATTATTATTATTATTATTATTATTATTATATACAGAAGCATGTTGCCTCCAACATTGGAGGAATAGCACATAGCTATGGTTGCTAGTTATAGGGACGCAGGTGGTGCTGTGGGTTAAACCACAGAGCTTAGGGCTTGCCGATCAGAAGGTCGGTGGTTCGAATCCCCGCGATGGGGTGAGCTCCCGTTGCTCGGTCCCTGCTCCTGCCCACCTAGCAGTTCGAAAGCACGTCAAAGTGCAAGTAGATAAATAGGAACCGCTCTGGCGGGAAGGTAAACGGCATTTCCATGCGCTGCTCTGGTTCGCCAGAAGTGGCTTAGTCATGCTGGCCACATGACCCGGAAGCTGTACGCCGGCTCTCGGCCAATAAAGCGAGATGAGCGCCGCAACCCCAGAGTCGGACACGACTGGACCTAATGGTCAGGGGTCCCTTTACCTTTACCTTTATTGTTGCTAGTAGCCATTAGATAGCCTTATTTGTCCTCAGTGAATTTGTCTAGTCTTCCTTTAGATCCCGCCTTGTTTTTTTGTGATAGTTTTTTAAAACTGTTTTTAATATTGTGTTTTAATGTTGTTATTATTAATTAATTAAAATTAATCAAAAATCACAGTATCCCCCCCCATGTAACCCACCTAGAGTGGGCAATCAATGTTTATTTATTTCAAGTAGGGCCGTCTTAAGCATATCCGGCGCCGTGGTTCAAAGATCTCTCCGGCGCGCGCCCCCCCGCCGTTTCCCAGAGTTGTCGACCTTTTCCCAAGCCTCTGCGGGGATCGCTCTCCTCCCACAGAGGCTTGGGAAGGAAGCTGCACGCATACCAGCCATATGGTTGACGGGGCACAGCTGGCGGGCTTGCAGGGAAAGGGGAGGCCACTGGCAAAGCCACGCAGCTCCCCCACTAGCTGGGGCGCCCCTGAGAGGCCAGCGCCCTGGCGCAACGCGCCACTAAGCCCAATAGGAAAGACGGCTCTGATTTCAATACATGTTTACACCGCTTGATTGTAATAACAAACCTCAGATCGGATTAGAGAAAAAAAGTAAACCAATAAAAGTATCAATATGCAAAATCAACAATTTAAAACTTTCAGAAAATTAAATGGCAATGGACTAAAAAAAACCCTCTCATCAGCTTTCTTAAAAGCTCGGCAGGCTTGTCTAAACAATGTTTTTAGCAGGCTCCAACAGTGCAGTGATCTCAACAGCCTGGAGTTCCAAAGAGGAGGAGGAGAATAATAATAATAATAATAATAATAATAATAATAATAATAATAATAATAATAATAATGTGTGAATGCCACAGCTTAGTGATACACTGTGTGGATAAGTCTTTTCTTTATATCATTTTTATTAAATTTTCTAATGTACATTTCGAATTTTTCATTTAGACAACCTTAAATCAATGACTTCCCTTCTTCTCTTTTCCGTGGTTCATTTTGCATACCATACATCCCTGCATATTTTACATGAACTAAATCCATTGTTACATCCATCAAAACTTATTTACACTGTTGAAGTTATCTTAATTTGAACAAGCCTTTTCTTTTGCCCATCCTGCGTCTCCCAATGTACAGTTCCACTGGGCGGCCCGGTTGTGTTTCGTATATGGGTTCTGACCCTGTTCTTACAGGCAGATCCATGGAAGTAAACGCTATTAAGGGCCACTGGCCACAACGGCTGTGTTCTGCCTCCATAATCAGAAGCAAGAACGCTTCTGAATCCCAGCGTTCGGGTCCTGCTTGTGGGCTTTGCACAGGCACCTGTTTGGCCACTTTGAGAGCAGGGTGCTGGGCTAAGCGAGCCATTAGGATGATCCAGCAGATCCTCCGGGTGTCCCGATTACCCAGGATTTACACAAGCCATCCCAGTTTCTGATTTGACCTTGGAATAACCTGCTTTTCCCCTTGGGAAGAGCCTGTTTTCATCTGATAAATGCTGGAGGGTACGAGCAGACTCTGGATCTGATGTTCTTATGAGCCTTTATGCTAGTATAGTGGGTGGGATGTTTTCTGGGAGGGGCAGGAAACCTCTTGCGGCTGCCCCTGGCAATGCAGCAAGCCCACCTGAGAGACTTCAAAAGAGAGCGGTACTTACATGTCTGGTGGAAGCTCAAGCAGAAGCCACAAGCCACATACCTCAGGAATGCAGCTCAGCTAAACTGAAAGCGAAGGTGGATCTCAGGGTGGGAGGTGGGGAGGCCTGTGGAGGAAGAACAGAAACTGCATCTAAATTTGGGCGTTGGGGAACTTTGCAGGGCTGGTTCAATCTTGCTCAACCTCCAACTCAGAGCATTGACCCAACAGCCGGAGGTGAAAATTGTACGCACTTACTTATTTTATGAAGATTTATGCAGCACTCGGTTGTTAAAACGAAACAACGCCTCTTTTGCCGAATCGTTGGAATACTCCGCGTGTCTTATTTGCTATGGATTTAATAAAACGAAACCTCAAACCAGTTTACCAAACAGTGAAGCAATAAAGCAAATTCCAGCAATCCTGCAACTCACATGGGGTCAGCGTTCCAGGATCTCCCTGCCTCTTGACACCTGGCAACTCTAATCTTCTCGACACACAATAAAAAGCATATTTGTTAAGGCAAAGTCTGTCCAGACATGCAGAACGTCAGCATGTGTTTTAATCTGGTGTTTAGTTTACTGCTGGTTTTTTAAGGGTTTTAAAATACAGTAAGCCCGCAACTTATACGCACATTTAACTTGTTCGTATTCATCTTTACGTGTGTGGCAAAAAATAATAATTTTTAATTTAAAAGGGGGCCGTATTCCAGGAAAAATGACTTTGGCCATCCCAACCACCACCGAACTCAAAGTGCTTTGACTTTGCGTGCCGAGGCCCCGGACACCTCCCTCCTAAAAAAATCACACATCACACCATCAATTAAGTTTTAGGTTTCTGGCATTATTTTGGCCACAACTTTCTTTATTTAATTACAATCATGTGAGTGGTTACTTAGGCATTGGTGCGCCTATCTGTCCCCCGCCCTGGGACAGAACTGACATCGCTAACTAGCGAAGTCAGAGAGGGTAAACATCACTGGGGGAAGAGTCCCGAGCTGGGTGTCAGGCCCTCAACTCTTCCCCCCCTAATGTTCCCAGGGTCTCTGCACGGCCCAAGCCCCTTGGCGGGGGCATGGACAAGAGCATGTTGAGGCCCTGGATTCCTACAACGGAAGACCCTCAGCAATTTGCAGGGGTAGGCCCAGCCAATCCATACCCCTGCAGCAGCATTTATTAGGAGCAGGCCCAGCCAATCCATGCCCCTAAGCCCACCAATTTTAACCAATGCCTAACCGCAACCTTACAAGTTGTGACGATTTGCTACGCAGTAGGCAAAAACCAAATGGCACCAGCCAATCAGCCAAATGGACAAAATTCCTACTGGGCCCCCGCCCAAACAGGCGACCCCATGACAGGCATAGCAAGGTCAATACCAACACAGGCCCCAAAACAGGGCGGGCGGGCGGGAGATCCGTTGCACGCAGCAAAAGTGAAACCACCCCAGCCACGTGCAACTCTTTTAAATGGCTATGTCTGTCAATCAAATACTTGCAACATAAACATCTGCCCGGTAACTAGCTAAGACCCACCCCCCTGTTGTGGCCAACAGCCTAACCTGTCTAGCAACAAGGAAGTTGTCCGGTTAGCCCTTCCGCAACCCGAGCTCTCCTTGATTGGAGAACCCGCTATACGCAATCTTGGTGTGTTCCAAAATGTAGGTGTTGCCACATTAACACATTGATTCCTTACAAATGAGGAATAAGTATTATGGGGCACAGTTCTGCCAACCAAAGCGGCCTAATGGGCAAATATGGTCTAAGGCGATCTTGCAGGTACGTTCATCCCAAGCTCTTAAGGGCTTTAATATTCGAACAGTAACACCTTGAACTTGAGCGGGAAGCAAATCAGCAGCCAGTGCAGGTCTCTGAGCACGGGTGGCATATAGGCTGCTGAGAGTTGTAGACCAGTCCCCTCTGGAGAGCCAAAAGTTCCCCCGTGCCCAGTCTAAATGAAAGCTCCATGTACAGCAGCAGTCTACCTCTGAGCGAATGGATGCAAAGCACCCAGGGAAGGCTTATCTCTTTTCACAGCTGAACCCACTGGCTGCTGATCAGGATGGAATGAAATCTGTGCTATCGGCGGCCCAATCCACAAACGTGCTCCTTGTGTTTGTTTCTGCATGATTTAGATTTCTGGAAAAGGGAGGGGAGACTTGGTGTTTGTGTGTGTGCTGTTTGCTCTTTAGTGTTTGTGCTGGATAATTCAGCTGCTGTCTGTCCGGAACTAGGTATGACATAGTTTCATTGTTTAAGGAAGAGGTTGATTGCTAAAGCAGAAAACACCTGCAGGAGTTAGAGGCGTCTTGGAGGAAGTGAAATCCTCCTCCTCCTCTTCTTTTTCCCCCTTCCAGGAAATGAAGTAAGCCAGCTAATGAAGAATACACATTTTGCTCACTTCCAGATTAGAGACCATGCCATTTGACAGACCTGTTGCCTCTGTTACCCAAGAAGAGACATGCTGGATCAGGCCAATGGCCCATCTCGTCCAGCATTGTGTCCTCGCAGTGGCCACCCAGGGACCCCCAAGGGAAATCTGCAAGCAGGACCTGAGCACAAGAGCCCTCTCCCCTCCTGCCCTCTCCAGCAACTGGTATTCAGAAGCACAGCTGCCTCCGACCGTGGAGGCAAAGCAGAGCCATTGTGCCTAGCAGCCACCAGTAGCCTTCTTCCCGAAATAATTTGATCCTCTTTTAAAACCATCCAAGTCGGAGGCCATCACCGGACTGTGATGGCCTGGGATTCAGACTCAAATGCTGAACCTGAGGGATCCCAGCCTGCACAGGATTCCCCGCCTCCAGAACCAGCAGAGCCGGGGCTAGGGCCTGAGTCTGAAGGGTCCTCACCTGTGCTGGATCCTCAGGTGCAGGCATCTGCTGAGTCTGCTCTGGCTCCTGCTGGGATGGAGGACCCATTGCCTGCAGGTGCTCCACTCCCAGCCCTGACAGGGGAAGCTGAGGTTGCCTCTGGGTCCGGTAACCCTCCAGCCTCTCCTGAGCTGCAGAGGCTCAGGGCAGAGAGCCAAAGGGAACTGAGTTCCCGCAGGAGGAGTGCTCGCCTCCAAGCCAGGAGAGGCGAGTCACCAGAGGATCGGGGCCGCCCTATGTCTCGGGGCAGATAAAAGCCGGCCAGCCCCAGCCCCAAGTTGCAGGAGCAACATCGTTGCTGACCAGTTCCTGCCGGTGTTCCTGCTTGATCCCTGTCCTGCTTTCCTGCCCGAGCTCCTGACCCGCCTTGGTTCCCTGCTTGCCCACCCGTTCCTGACTTCGCCTGACTCCCTGCCCTGTACCCTGCTTCAGTTATTTCGGACTGCCTTTACGTGTACCTCTGACCTTGGACCAGACTTAGACCTCGCCTTTTGGATACCCCACGGGACCAGCACACGGACCCTCCTATTTTCCAGGGACAGTCCCAGATTTACAGAAGCCATCTCAGTTTCTGATTTGTTCCTGGAATGTCCCCCTTTTCCTTAGAACATCCCTCATCGGAGAATTGTTGGAGGGTATGGAGTTATGTGGGACGCGGGTGGCGCTGTGGGTTAAACCACAGAGCCTAGGGCTTGCTGATCAGAAGGTCAGTGGTTTGAATCCCCGTGACAGGGTGAGCTCCCGTTGCTTGGTCCCAGCACCTGCCCACCTAGCAGTTCGAAAGCACGTAAAAGTGCAAGTAGATAAATAGGTACCGCTCTGGTTCGCCAGAAGCAGCTTTGTCACGCTGGCCACATGACCGAGAAGCTGTACGCTGGCTCCCTCGGCCAATAAAGCGAGATGAGCGCCGCAACCCCTGTCGGTCACAACTGGACCTAATGGTCAGGGGTCCCTTTACCTTTACCTATGGAGTTATGTGACCCCCGAGCCAAGGAGATAAGTAACCAAACAACCTTTAGAAGGCATCTTACGGCAGCCCTGAAGAGGGAAGTTTTTTAATGGTTTATTATGGTTTTATATATGTCAGAAGCCACCCAGAGTGGCTGCGGCTGCCCAGTCAGAATTACTACTACTACTACTACTACTACTACTATTAAATATGATGTCCCTATTTGCATCGGATAAATGTTGGAGGGCATGCCTCACTTCCTCCTGCAAGGCGATGAGTCTTCTCTCCACTGGAGAGAATATGCCCCCTAATAATATTGATTGCTTTGAATTATGGTGCTGGAGGAGACTCTTGAGAGTCCCATGGACTGCAAGAAGATCAAACCTATCCATTCTGAAGGAAATCAGCCCTGAGTGCTCACTGGAAGGACAGATCCTGAAGCTGAGGCTCCAGTACTTTGGCCACCTCATGAGAAGAGAAGACTCCCTAGAAAAGACCCTGATGTTGGGAAAGATGGAGGGCACAAGGAGAAGGGGATGGCAGAGGATGAGATGGTTGGACAGTGTTCTCGAAGCTACTAACATGAGTTTGGCCAAACTGCGAGAGGCAGTGAAGGATAGGCGTGCCTGGCGTGCTCTGGTCCATGGGGTCACAAAGAGTCGGACACGAATGAACGACTGAACAACTGAGTGGGGAGATGTGCTGCTTTTGCACTGAGGTCTTGTTTTCAGGCTTCCCATTGGAGCATCTGGTTAGCCACTGTGAGAACAAGATGCTGGACTAAGATGGGCCCCCTTTGGCCTGATCCTACAGCAGCCAAGCTCTTCTGATGTTCTCCCTGTGCTCTTTGTGTCTGTCTGACTCATTAACTGCAGTTCCTCTTCCTATGCAGATCGCTGAGATGGTGGAGAAACAGCTCTCTCATTTCTGGGTACTTCCTAGCTGCTTAGCAAAGGGAGGTCCTTTGCTTCCTTCAGTTGCACAGAAATATTATGCTTTTAAAATGTAGTCTTCATGGAACAATCACCGCCTTTGACTTTCAAAGTTGAAAGCAGGGGCTGTCTCGGAATAACTGAATGTGTCACAATGGAGAATGCATGCAGAACATAATGGTTAATGTAGATCAAAATCTTTATTTCACCTGAAATCATGCAGCAAAATTGTGGGTAATATAATCTGCATATGTGGTCTGAGAAAGCTAAAGCCATTTAGGAGCATTTAGGACTGCCTCTGGAACTGGGGGTTCCATAAAAACATCAGAAGAGCTCAGCTGCTGGGCCTATCCAGCCCAACATCCGCTTCTCACAGTGCCCACCAGGCGCCCCAATGGGAAGCTCATGAGCAAGACCAGAACATGACAACAGCTTTTTCCAAGGTGCAAAACACTTTGCTTTGAGTTTTAAAGGCCGGACAGACCATAGGAAGATGATCCATCTCGCTCAGGATTACTTGCACTCGCTCTCCAGAATTTCCGGCAGGTGACATTCCCAGGCGTACCTGGAGATTCTCGGAATTGAGCCCAGGACCATCTGCATGCAAAACAGGTTTTAGCTACAGCATTCACTTCATTATCAGACCACACATGGAATACTGTGTCCAGTTCTGGGCACCACAATTTAAGAAGGATATTGACAAACTGGAACGTGTGCAGAGGAGGGCAACCAAGATGATCAAGGGTTTGGAAACCAAGCCTGATGAGGAACGGTTGAAGGAGCTGGGTATGTTTAGCCTGGAAAGAAGAGAGATAGGATAGCCATCTTCAGATATCTCAAGGGCTGTCACACGGAAGAGGGGACACACTTGTTTTCTCCTGCTCTGGAGGGTAAGACTCGACCCAATGGCTTCAAGTTACAAGAAAGGAGATTCTGACTAAACATCAGGAAAAACTTTCTGACAGTAAGAGTTGATTGACAGATGAACAGTCTCCCTAGGGAGGCTGTGGACTCTCCTTCATTGGAGGTTTTAAAGCAGAGGTTGGATGGCCATCTGTCATGGATGCTTTTGATGAGATTCCTGCATTGCAGGGGGTTGGACTAGATGACCCCCGTGGTTCCTTCCTACTCTACTATTCTATGATTCTATGAGAGGGCAAGATTCCAGTCCTCATGGTTCCAATCAAAGCACTGGGTTAGGCAGGAGCAGAGGAAACAGACCATTGTCCCATGTAGCTCAGCACTGTCTACACCAGGCATGTCCAAAGTCCGTTTCGGGGGCCTAATCCGGCCCGCCGGTTGGTTTAATCCAACCCCTGTGGCAGTTTATTTCCTGGGGTAAAACCCTAAAAAAAACCTCTACATCATCAATCCTTAAAAAAGGTCAACAACTTCAATACTAAAAAACAGTCAACAACTTTGGTTGGCCCTCACGGCCCTTCACTTCATCAAATCTGACCCTCTTTGAAAAAAGTTTGGACATCCCTGGTCTACACTGACTGGCAGTAGCTCTCCAGGATTTCAAGGAAGGAGACATTCTGTGCACAGAGCAGGTGCTCTAACCACTGTGAACTACAGCCCTTCCCCGCTACGTAGGTGGTGGTTTTTTTGTAGATAAATTCTATTTTGGAAGGTGATTGCATCACAACCTAATGATCAGGCGATGAGTTTTAAGGGACCCAGGAGGGAAAGAACAGAGGGATGAGTTTCCTGCTGGAACTAGTCTCAGTCGCAGAGAATACAAAAAATGTCCCGAAGGGTTCTATGCTCCAGAGGAAACGTCTGAGGAAGGATATTGTTTGGACTATGTGTCTGCAGCTGCCACGTGAGAGGGACGGCCGTGCATTTAGAAAAGGGGAAAGAACCTCAATGTACGATAAATAAGGAAGGAAACTTTACAAACCTGTGGCTGGCAGCCAAAGGAACCTGGGGACGTGTCTCCTAAAGAGCATTTCCTCACTTTCATCCCCATCTCACAAGCATTTTGTAGTCAAAGTATCCTGAAACACCAATGCCCCACTGGGCCCCTCCCAAAAACTTGGGTGTGCGCCTATGGTGGCTGTTTTGATCCCTGCCTCTAAGCGATCTTTCCTTGGCTTGCATTGCCCATCACTAGCCATCAAAATCCCGTTCCCTCTCCTGCCTCCTCTGCCGTTGTGGCGAATAAATAAGATAAAATGTGGGCTTAGCATCCAGCCAGAGAATTGTAGGGTCGGAAGGGACCCCTAGGTCATCTAGTCCAACCCCCTGCAAAGCAGGAATCACAGCTGGAGAATTCCTGGCAGGCGGCCCCCAAACTCCTGCTTAAAAACCTCCAAGGAAGGAGAGTCTGCCGCCTCCCAACAGAGTCCATTCCACTGGCAAACAGCTCTCACTGTCAGAAAGTTCTTCCTGATGTTTAGTCGGATTCTCTTTTCTTGTAGAGTAATTTGAAGCCATTGGTTCGTGTTTTAAGAAAAAACCTGCCCTTATTCCCTTATGTGGTACACAAGAGCCTTTTGAGGTTCTCCATCGGTAGGAGTAAATTACAGAGGCCAACCAGAGAATAGTTAGAAAAGCCTTTATTTTCACTGTTGCAACAGGGTGCTTTCCTCTCACACACAGGTGAGTAGGAAAGAGACCCAGAACAAATGTGTGCCAGCTCCTATATAGACTTTTGAAATTCCCCCCCTCCCGCTCAAGACCCCCCCTATACATCATACATACATCACAAAAAGGGGTGTAACCCAGGACCACCTCCCAGATACATCACAGTTACATCACGAAAGGGGAGGTCTGGTAGCAGTAATCTGAGCATCCTTGACCCTCCCCATGCCTCCTCTTGCCCTCCACCCAAAAACCCATCAAGTAAAACAAAAGAGATATTTACATTTCCCTGTTTACCAGAGGCCTGGCTGGAGGCCTCAGCCCCTTTTACATGCCCTTAGCCCCAACCCCGGCCGACTGTCCATTGTCCACCTGGCCGGGGGCGGGTCAAAGAGGGCAGCCTATACAGGTGGGGCAGTTCCCGCCCAGGGGACCCCCTGCTCGGTGCCGCAAACCCGCCCATCTGAGAAGGGAGGGCGGAAATTGTCTTCATCTGGGTTTGTTCTCTCTGGAATGGCTACGGTGTCTGGCACTTAAGTATCAGGATGCCAGGACAATCACCTCCTCCTTCCTTGCAGAGAAACAGTTTGGGGGTAAATGGTGAGGCGTGTCTGGCCTTGTTTGCTTGGTACATTAATAAGAATTATATATATAAATATATGACCTTGATATTCTTACAACAGTTCGAGTCTTCTCCTCTGGAGCAGCAAGCTTGCTCCATCTTCCATGTAACAGCCCTTCAAATATTTGAAGATGGCTATCATATCTCCTCTCAGTCTCCTCTTTTCCAGGCTAAGCATACCCAGCTTCTTCAACCATGTTGTAAGAATTTTAAGGTCACAAATATAGAATAAATATTCACAAATGCACACATATCTAAATATATGAACCACGTGTCTGAAATAGTACAGGAGCGCAATCTTGAAGCCATTTTGACTCTCCCAATGACCTCAAATATTCCTCCGCTGTAAGGGAGGCAAATGGGGAAAGCCTTTCCATTGTCTTTTTGCTTGCAAATCCTGCCTTAAGGACGTATTTCTGTATGAATAGGGTGAGCCCGTGACCTGGATTCAGGAACTAGAGTATTTACCATCACAAAAGAATGGCCAGGCTGCCCAGGTAATGCAATCAATGACCATTATCATGTATCCTGGCAGACAGGATTTCTGCTATAGACCACCTCCTTCTGTGATGTACATATGATTTTTTTGGGGGGGGGTCTTGGGCTACAGGGTGGGCAATTTCAAAAGTTAGCCGCTTTGCTTCTCAATATACTCTGGTTGGCCTCTGTTATTTTCTCCTACAGATAGGGAACCCACTTAAGGACTCTATACGGGCTCCGGAATACCCCATAAGGGAAAAGGAGCAGGTTTTTTCTTATAACAACATTCATCATAAGGCTTGGTTTCCAGACCCTTAAGCATCTCTGTCATCCTCCTCTGCACACGTTCCAGAATGACGTTGGATAGAACATTTCTGGAGCAGTGGGAACTACTACTCTCCCTAGCACACCCATGTTTCTTTAGAGGGAAAGAAGCTGGTTCTTCAAGTTTGATGCTGCACTTGGATGAGAACAGCACCAACTGGCTAACACCTAGGAAGTCACGTCACAAAGGCACTTCCTCCCAATCCAAGATCGGTCTCCTTAAAATGATTTTCTTTCTTTCTTTCTTTCTTTCTTTCTTTCTTTCTTTCTTTCTTTCTTTCTTTCTTTCTTTCTTTCTTTCTTTCTTTCTTTCTTTCTTTCTTTCTTTCTTTCTTTCTTTCTTTCTTTCTTTCTTTCTTTCTTTCTTGGCAAACCCTGAATGTGTGCATGTGTGCAAGCCGATAAATCATACATGTGGCACTGGGGCACAGGTGAAAGGAGATGAGCTCCATGAATTCAGCGGTGGAAAGGAAAGGCTTTCGACTTACCTGGCATTATAAATTATCTGCATATTTACATGTCTATTATAATTGCTCACTGTATTTTATTCATTATTATTTATGTTTCGTTATAGGTTATTATTTCAGCATTCTAACTTATTTTATCCAGCCTTAACAAGTAAAAAGACACAAACACAACACCACACCAAGAGAATAGAAAGGTTGTCTCAGGAAGAAGCGTGACATTTACCAAAATTGCCTCTATCTGGTTTGAGGCGCAGGACCTCGAACGTACCTGCGGTCTGTTTCATCCGCATAGATGGACAACTTCAGCCTAAATATAGCTCTGAAATGACAAGCTAGAAGCCTGGTTTCCTGTTTTCAGCTTGGGGGGGGGGGAGCCAGATGAAAAAGCCCATCAGAGAACAAACACTCTCCTGTGCTTTTCTAGGTAAACCTAGCCCAAATGATTTTTGGCATGGGGCTAGTCCTCATGAGTTTTGCCAGGCTGGCAGGTTAGTTTGAATCAGGGGTGGACATCTCAGATGATGGCAACTATAGCTCACTGCTATTATCATCCCTGGCCAATTGGTCATGTCAGCAATTGGGGAGCTGAACAACATCTGGATGACTGGAATAGATTATAAGCCTGTGGCTCCATCTTTCTAAATCCTATTGTTGTTTTTGGCATCCTTATATCTCGGGAGACCACAGAGGAGTATGCCTTTGCGGGAGAAGCCAAACCATTGGAAGGTTGCAGTGCCTTCTGTGGCTGTAGAGACCGATAGGGGAGAGACATGTTTTGTTGCAGCTGGGGCAGATGAAGGCGTCCCGTGTGTGCTGCTGCAGATGCACCATGGCGTTTCTTCTCTCTGCGCTCCTCCCAGCCGTCATTCCTCCTCCAAGGGGGATGTGACTCCAAAAAGTTTGGGAGCCCCTGATTTAATAGTGTTATAAATGAAGGAAGCTAGAAAGGAGCAGTGTGGCATTTCCTGGAGCCCTAGGGATGGCAAAAAGAGTGACGAAGCTCACCTCTTCTGCAGACCCTCCAAGTGTCCCTATTTTCCAGGGACAGTCCCAGATTTACAGAAGCCATCACAGTTTCTGATTTGATCCCACAATGTCCCGCTTTTCATTAGGGCACCCCTATTTTCAACAGAGAAGTGTTGGAGGGTATGGAGTTATCCGACCCCTGAAGGCAATCCTGTATAGGGAAGGTTTTTTAAAAAAATAAGTATGGGTTTATCATGTTTTTATGTATGTTGGAAGCTGCCCAGAGTGGCTGGAGCAACCCAGTAAGATGGGGGGGGGGGTATAAATAGTAAAATTATCATTATGGAATGGGACGTCCCTGTTTTCATCAGATAAATGTTGGAGGGTATGCTTCTGCAGTTAGAGTCCAGGGGTCAGCAAACTTTTTCAGCAGGGGACCGGTCCACTGTCCCTCAGACCTTGTGGAGGGCCAGACTATATTTGGGGGGGGGGGGATGAATGAATTCCTATGCCCCACAAATAACCCAGAGATGCATTTTAAATAAAAGCACACATTCTACTCATGTAAAAACACGCTGATTCCTGGACCATCCAAGGGCCGGATTGAGAAGGCAATTAGGCCGGATCCGGCCCCTGGGGCTTAGTTTGCCTACCTATGATTAGAGGCACGCAATCCAGTCCCCTTTTGCATCAGGCCAGCCAAAGGCCAACTTCCCTTTCCGCAGGTGGAGGCACCAACTTTTTCCCTTGCAAGGCTCCTGCACCTTGAACAGCTTCAGGGCGAGCAGAGAAGCAGAAGGGGGGGGGGAAGTAACCTCAGAACCACACCTTAAGGCCACCCCCCAACCTCTCTCACCACCAAGGATATGTAACAAGTGAGTAGTAAGAGAAGCCACACAAGTGACGCTGACACAAACCCCACGCCACCCCACTTACCATTTCCCCTCCCCCTCTTTTCTTCCCAACCTAACATTGCACGCAACGCTTATGTCTCACAACAGATGAAATGGATCTGCAGGAAACACAACCTGAAAAAAGAGACAATGTAGGGTTGTTGTTTTTGTAAACTAAGAAATATTTAATAAAAATAAATTTTAAAAGTAACCTCAGGTACAGTGTTGCGCAAAGTACCCACTGTTTGGTTTCTGCTTCTCACGCAGCTGTTCAAGGCAGAGGAGCCTTGCCAGAGGGAAAAGTTGGCAACTCTTGTTTGCACCCCTTCTTCTGTAAGCAAATGCAGGGCTTGGGAAGAAGTGGGGAGATTTTGGAAGTAGGCAGCGGAAACCTCATTCTTCTCTACCTTATCTTTTGTTTATTTGCTCAGTGCAAACAATTTGGGGTTTCTTTTTCCACTGTTGCTCAGAAAAGTATAAATATCTTGACCAAAGCTGCCTCTATCTTTGTGCGGTTTCCTTCTCCTGTATTTGTGAGAGCCACAATAATACAACTTAAACCGGCTCAGGTTTGGAGGTGCATAGACTTGCGTCAGAAATGCCCCCAAGCGCCTCAGGGACATTCAGATCCCAGCCCAACCCCAATAGCAACCCATCACCCCGCCTTGCCTTCTGAAATAACATTAAGCAGGCTCTCTGCAGAGCAAGGGGGTGGATTTTTCATTTTTAAAAAAATCTAAAGCTCTCTTTTTTTAAATGTCTCCCGTCAGCCAAAAAGGGTTCAGAGAATGGCTTGCATATCACACACACACACACACACACACACACAAATGAGTCTTGACCTTCAGGCTTAGGAATTAAAAATACACGACCCCAAAGGAAAAATGGATTGGGAGGGAGGAGGAAAGATGCAGCCAGGTTCAGGTTCTTAGTTGCCATCTCTGGGGTGGAAATGTCCAGGGTGAATAGATACCAAAGGTTGCTTTTCTCCCCCATTCTCTGCTGGTTTCTTTATTTTATTATTATTTAATAAATTTGCATACCGCCCTACACCCGTAGATCTCAGGGTGGTTCACAACAGAAATTCTTTGCTGTCTTTTGTAAGAACGGTAACATTTCCGCATTTAGTGGTGCCAGTACGTGTCACCAGCTGGTACATACTGCGGCTGGGAAGAGAAACGGCATTTATCTCAGGCTCATTCTCAGAGCGAATGATAAGGATGGGGGAATACCTCAGTTTCAGGTTCACCCAGGTTCTTGTTTTGCCGATCTTAAGTTTAACGTAATAAGGTCAAAGGGAGTCCATCTAGTCCAGCATCCTTTTCTCACAGGGGCCAGTGGCGGATTTACGTATAAGCTAAACAAGCTATAGCTGAGGGCCCCACTTTCTGGGGGGCCCCCAAAAATTATAAAGGAAAAAAATAACTGGATGTACATTTCCAAAATATAAGAAAAAAAATAAAAATAAATAAAACCTACATGCAGCAACAGTGTTTTGTGT